>CM065468.1:23639342-24839342 GCA_032872505.1 Leptopilina syphax | reverse complement strand
TAATTTTGACGAGAACTTTTTTAAACTTTTGAATATAATTGAATTTTTGCAATCATTTATAACTTCTCCAAAATGCAATTTTTTTTATTGTTTTTAATTAAACTTTTTTTATAAATCCATTATTTTTAATAATAAATGAGATATATATTAAAAAATTTAATTTATTTCAGAAGAATATGAAATATTACAATTTTTAAAAAATCTAAGTTCTTTAAAATTTCAAATTAAATTCATTTAAAATTGAAGTTTTATATAATTTCATATTAATATCTTTTGAAGTTCATCTATTTATGAATTAAGTTATTTAATTAGAAATTATTGTCAGAAGTAGAACTAATTGAAGGTTTGTTTTAATTATTACTATTAATACTTTTACTATTAGAAAATTAAAAAATGTTTTTTTTTTGAGTAATTTTCTCCCTTTTTTGATAAATTTTGAGACTGATTTTATTTTATAAACTCCAGGTTCAAGCTGTCTTCCAACTCAACCTGACATTCTGAAATCAACTCCAGACCAACAAAGACATTAATAAATTATTTCATGTATTTATATATCATTGATTAGAGTACCTCAGAAGTTTATAATAATTTGTAAACATTCTGGTTATATAAAAGCTTTAAAAACAAAAACTACATCATAGGCTTCAATTTAAATATTGAAGTTAGAACTGAAAGAAGCTAATTAAAAAAAACAATACGATGTGAATGTATTATAAAATTGTGCTGTATGTTTAAAACTTATTCTTGACTTCTGTATTTCATTAGATTGTTAAGAAATGTTTTTGCGAAACAACGAGTAATACGTTGGGATTTCATGTTAGGATCACAAATAAGTAATGATGAATTTTTCACATCTTTTTATTTTTAAAAAATGTTCATATACATTTTTTCAAGCATGTAAAAAGTTTTCTTTTGAATTCTATTTTATTGATCGGGAAATTGAGAGCTAAAAAGCATTTTAATTTTAATTTTAACTTTATGAATCGAGATTTATTTAAATTTATCATTACTTGTTCGTTAATCCAATGACTGGCAGCAAAAACTAAAGACGTGCGTGTAAGATATTTCTAAACAAAAAGAAAAAAAAAATTATCCCGAACACTGCCAAATAATCAGTGACTATAATTATTATCATTCGCAAGAAGAAACTCGTTAGTTGTTTTTTGGTATTGTATTTATAGAATGCGAAAAATTGATAAGAACTAATTTATAAGTTGTATGTTAAATGATTTAACCCCTCTTAGTGAAAAAGGAAAAAAAATAATAGATTTTTAAAATCCTTAGCGCCATTATCTTTGATAACTTTTTTTCTCTAATATTTTCATAAAAAAAAAAAAAAAAAAATGATGCCAGAATGCGTTTTTACATATATACGAATTCAGATGAATTATTTTTCACAAGAATAACGTTTCTGGTAGAAGAACTTTATTTATTTATTATTTTTTTTTTTGCAAATTTGTTTTTTTTTATTTGTAACGAGAATATTAATTTTATTCATAAGTGAATTTTTAAGGAAAAGCGCTAGAGTATAGAATATTATGATAGAGCGCATGAACAAGTTTCAAAAAAAAAAAAAATTTATCAACAAAGAAAATAAAATTGTATTTAAGAAAAATGTGTTTAAATAAACCAAACCAGAATACGAAAAATTCAATTTCTTTTTCCTTTCTTCAAGTTAAATTTCCATTTAGAGGGAAAATTAGAAAAAGGGAATGGAAAAAAGAAATGGAATTAATTTAGAAATTATTTTTTTTATTACATTCTATTTGCAATTGTTTTTTTTAATAATCATATTGGTATCAGTCAACGTCTTCCGGTCTCACAGGATGGCTTAAAGGTATCACAGATTTCTTCTTAGTATCTTTAGATAAGGCTTTTCTCATATCTGTAAAAATGAGATTTTAATTAGAAAAAGACTCGAATTTATAATTTAATTTTTGAAAATGAATGTGAAAAAATTGTTAATAAAACCAAAAATAGAAAAGTAAAAAGTAATCAGAAAAATGAAACTAAAATTAAATTGATGAAATATTACCAAAAGCATCTTCTCCAGGATCTCCACTATAATATTCTAAAACTGTTCTGTAGTTTATATAGCCCAATTGCTGGTACATTTTAATTGCAACTGTATTACTCACTCGTACAAAAAGATCAACAAAGTATGCAGATTTCCTAAAAGGAACATTTTTTTCATTAGGTAAATTAATTAATTTTCAAATAATTTTTCCGAGAAAATAAAAAAAATAAAATTTATAATTAAAATTTACTTTTCGGATAAGTCCTCCAAGAATTTCATGAGAGATGCTGCCAAACCTAATCTTCTGTGATCTGGTGAAACAGTAAGTGCAGTTACATGTCCATGCCAATCTTCTCCATGACCTTCTGCTTTTCCCATAACTAAATAATTAAAAAAATGTTAGCAAAGGCTATACAAATTTAAATGAAATATTATTAACATTCTATTTTTTCTACACAAAACTCACTATATCCCATTATTTCACCACTTGGAGACTCAGCAACTTGAAAATATTCAGGCCAGTGTGCTAAATATTGCATATAAAATGATAGTCCATACTAAGATTGTTTATTAAGAAAATTTCGTAGTAAAATAATTTTGTTTCGTTTTATTACAATTACTAGCAAATGTTACGCAAGGAACGTGATCTTCAATTTATTAGAAAATTTTTTATTTTCAAAATTGAATTTTTGAATAATTTCAGATTCAAAATCTTTGAAAAATTTCAATTATTTTTAAAAACATTTTACGAAAGAATTCAATATTTTTCTTAAATCGTTATAAAATCTTTGCAAAAATTTTAATCAAAATTCTTCGCAGAAATTCAATTCTTTTTTATACAATTTTAATGAAATTTCTCAAAAGAATTCAATTATTTTTTTAAATAGCAAAATCTTTGACAAATTTCAATTATTTTTAAAAAAATTTTACGAAAGAATTCAATATTTTTCTTAAATCGTTATAAAATCTTTGCAAAAATTTAATTTTTTTTCTTAATTCGTTATAAATTCTTTGCAAAAATTCAATTATGTATTTAAAGAAAAAATTCACGAAAGAATTCAATTTTTTTCTTAATTCCTTATAAAATGTAGTTCAAAAAAATTCAATTATTTTCCAAAATTTTAATAATATCTTTTGAAACAATTCAACTATATATTTATAAATAGTAAAATTATTTGCAAAAATTCAATTATTTTTAATACAATTTTAATAACATTTCATGAAAGAATTCAATTTTAAAAAAAATTTTAATAATATTTTTCGAAAAATTCAATAATTTTCTAAAATCTTAATAAATCCTTTGAAACAAACAATTCAATTATATTTATAAATAATAAAATTCTTTGCAAAAATTCAATTATATTCAAAACAATTCCACAATTCAATTTTTTCCTTAATTCGTTATAAAATTTTCAATAGAATTCAATTATTTTCTAAAATTTTAATAAATTCTTCAAAAAAATTCAATTATATTTATAAATAGTAAAATTCTTTGCAAAAATTCAATTATATATTATATTCAAAACAATTTCACAATTCAATTCTTTCCTTAATTCGTTATAAAAATTTTAATAGAATTCAATTATTTTCAAAAAAAATTCAATAAAGAATTCAATTTTTTTCTTAATTTCTTATAAAATGTAGTTTGAAAAAATTCAATTATTTTTCAAAATTTTAATAAATTCTTCAAAAAAATTCAATTATATTTATAAATAGTAAAATTCTTTGCAAAAATTTAATTATTTTTAATAGAATTTTAATAAAATTTCTCGAAAGAATTCAATTTGTTTACAAACAAAAAGGCAAACAACAACTAAAAAAAAACAACTAACTTTAAACTGCGAACAGATTACTGGAATACAATAATTATTAATATAGATTTTTACTTAATTGTTTTAATTCTTTGTTCTTCAATTTTGACACTGTTGCTGTCAAAAGATTAAATATTGTAAAAGGATACAGTTTCCGTAAGAGGATCCAAATTTCTAGAAATTGAATAATAAATTAATTTCAATCGCTTTTAATTCAGCTAAATAGCTAACTTAAAATCGTAAAATATAAATTTATATTAAAAATTTAAATATTATAAAATTCATAACCTCAACTATTAATATTGACATTCTACTCACACATTGTTAAATCGAAATAAATCATCGCATGTAAATGGTCGAAGTGTAGCCATTATTATATGAAAAATTTAATTTATTACAAAACAGAACGAAGAAGAAGTGAAAAATTATATTAATAATATTTTTTTTTCTTTTTAGTTTGTTTTGTTTTTTGTTTAATAAATTTCACTGACAGCAAGTACAGGCGGTACAAACTAACCTTTATGGTTTCCCCCTCCCTCTAAATCATTAAGCTATGTTTCTAAGGCTGCATTTTCGCAAAATGCAACATACACACACACAGTCACAAATATTTTGAACACATGCTCCATTGTCCTTTAGAAAAGGGCACTTGAGATTTTTTTTATTACTTCGAAGATCGAAGGATTAGGTTTTATGACCCAAGAAACTCAATATCCAATTTCTATTTTAACTTTCAATATATAGATTTACGACATTTCTAAGAAATGTTTTTCTTTCTTAAATATATAACACAATTTTGAAATTTATTTAAGTGGGATAATTCTTGTAATAAATGCACAAAGAATTTCCTGTTTATTATGTTTCAAGAGATATATTTGCTTTCAGCCTGTGGAAAATATTATTTAGAAATTAGAGTTTTTAGAATTACCAACAAAAAATATATTTATTATTTATTTATGAAATATTAAAATTTAGCGCTTTTTTTATCGCAATTCGATATATCGAAAATATTCGAGCAATAATAGTCGCTCGTCACAAATTATTATTGTTGTCTTTTTTATAATTGTTGTAAATTGTAAATCGTAAAATAATAAATATTGCATTTATTTATAACTAATAGTTTTTTGGAATGAGTGGAAAATATATTTATAAATTGTAGTGAAAAATATTGAAGTTAATAATCAGTTCAACGTAATACGTTCGCAAATTTTTTTGTGTGGCCATTTGTGACAAGGCAACACGTGGTTTTGAATAATTATAAAAAATTGAAAGTTCTAAATAGTTTTATTTCTATTTCCTTCACATGATGCTCAACGAGGAAAATCAAGAGGAAGACGAGGAAGTAATGTCAGAAGACGAGCCTGTAGTTAAAAAGAAACCAGGATTAATCTACTTGTCATCAATTCCAAAATTCATGAATGTTACTAAAGTTCGGGAAATATTTTCCCAGTACGGAGAATTAGGGCGAGTTTATTTGCAACTAGCCGATCATGGTTTGTTAAAAATTATTTCTTTTTTTGCAAAAAAAAATAAGAATTAGAATTTTATTTTATAATAGAATTGATAGAATTTTTGTTCAATCGAACATAACCTCAAAATACGCATTTCTTTATTAATTGTATGGCTTCGAAATTCTTATAACGATTGACTAAAATTACAATGCACAGAGGAAACAAAAACGAATATCATTAATTTTCAGAATTAGGCGAAAAATCTGGTAAAAAGCGTAAAAGAAAAAAAGCCAACGATGCATTTCACGGAGGGCTGGATAGAATTTGAAAGCAAACGAGTGGCAAAACATGTTGCAGAAACTTTAAATAGTACAATGATTTCAACGAAAAGAAAGAGCAAATTCTGTGATATAATGTGGAATATTAAATACTTGTCAGGGTAAATATATTATTAAAAATTGTCTCTATTTTTTTCAATTATTTCGATATTTTTTCTGTTGAAATATTTCATTTAATTTTTAAAGTTACATATTTTATATATTTAATTTATTATTTTATTTAATATTTAATTTATTATTTTATTTAATATTAAAGATTCAAGTGGATTCATTTGAGTGAAAGATTAGCCTACGAAAGGGCAGTTCGTAAACAAAAGAAATTGGCAGAAATTGCTCAAGCTAAACGAGAAACGAACTTCTTCTCGTACAATGTCGACAGAAGTGAAAAATTGAAGAAGAAGAAAATAAAGGGAGAATCAACTAGTTTTACATTAAATGAAGTCACTCAAAGGGAGACAGATATGGAAATTAGGAAAAAGAAGAAGAAGATCGATGGAGACAG
This sequence comes from Leptopilina syphax, assembly GCA_032872505.1. Lineage (NCBI taxonomy): Eukaryota > Metazoa > Arthropoda > Insecta > Hymenoptera > Figitidae > Leptopilina > Leptopilina syphax. The sequence goes on along the minus strand of CM065468.1, from coordinate 24,833,223 downwards.
ATCAGAAGTCCTTAAGAAATTGTTTAGTTAATATTAATTCAAAGTGTATAGCGAAAAAAAATACTACTCCAAATATTAAAACGTGGTAAATATATAACAATTTTATATTATATTAATTTTTATTCTAAGATCATTTTTTGAATAAACGCGGACAATTTTGACAAATTCGAGAGAATTTTCTTATTTTAAATTTTCTATATTATTAAGTTTAGATTTTTAGATAATATTAAAAAAACAAGAAATTATAAGTTACTTAAAAAATTTGTACTATTTTTAATTAATTTATATTAAATTATATTTATATTTGATTAATTATTTTTAATTAATTTAAGTTTATCTTTATTGAAAATTCAAAGTTTCCCGCCAAATGATAAATTAAGCTCAGTTCACACGGAAGAGAATGTGACGTAATATTTTTATGAAACGATCGACTTCGACGAAAGCGAAACTGTCACTTATGGTCATTATTTAGAAGTTGGTTGATGTGTGCGGGTGCTGCATCGTTTTGTTTTACATTTTATCAAAATTTTTTTAAGAAGTAAATGACTAAAACTCCAAAAATGGACATTAAAAATTTAAAGGAGTTTATGGAACTAGTAGGAAAATTAAAGGTAACAAAAAACATAACCTTCACATTTTTTTAAAAAAGAAAAATCTTTTTTTTATTCTAATTTTCCACTGTTCCCACATATGCGTTTTATTAATACGAGTATTGCTCAATAGCAATTAAGTTATTAAAGAATAATTTCAATTATTTTCGTAAAATTATGTTTATACGTTCATGTCACTTATTTATTATTTCGAAACATTCACTGCTCATTTCTAATAAAACTCTTAATTAAACAGTAAATTTTTTTTTACTAAAAATAAAATTTTCCAAATGAAAGTTAAATTATTCGGGAAAAAATTAGATAATTTATTCAAATTCTTGCCTAATTCATAAGTTTAACCTTGAAAGTGTCGAAATAACATCAAATATTGTATCATATTTTTGTTTTATTTTTGGAAATTCACAGTTAAAATACATTATAAAAAAGAAATACATAATTAATGGAAATTTTTTTCTTGATTTCGAAAATCATTAAGAATTAATATTCTGAAAAGTTGAATGTTAGAAAATAAACTTGAAATGACTTCTTGATTTAACTTCCTTGTTTACATATCTGCAATGTACAATGACATTATAAATATAGACGCAATAGAATCCGGAAATTGCTTGATGTTCTATATTTGTCACTGATAATTAGTAAAATATTCTAAAGCTGATGTTGACTAATTCGTAAAATTGGTAGAATTCAATTTTATCACTTCAAGGTTTACCAATTCTTTTGTTTTCAATATTTCTTCTTACAATACTGAAACTTTTTCTTTTTTTTTATTTAAAAATAGAATTCTTATTAACTTGAATTTTTTTTTGTTGTAGCACGAAAAAAGAGCAGGCTGGGTATTCCATAATGTGACCGATGTTGAAACCATTGCAGGGCATATGTACCGAATGGCAATGCTGTCTTTTTTAATCGATTCCAATGAAAATTTGGACAAGAACAAGTAATACTGGAGTTACTTATTATATATCACGTTTAAATAATTTTTTTCTTCTTTTTTTTGTTACTATTATTAAGTATTTGCATTGCTTATTTATTTATTCAGGGTTGCTACGAAAACCTGGAAAAGTCAGGGAATTTTGATCGAAATCCTGGAAAATTGTTGTTTTCTAAAGTTATTGTGTTTATTCTTGAAATCTAATTTCACTTAAATATTTCAAAATTAATTCAATTTTAAAAGAATTGCGTTTACAATTTTCATACGTAGATGAACTTTAAAAGATTTTGATTTAAAATTTTGTTAAATTTCAGTTTTAAATGAATTTAATTAGAAATTTAAAAAAAAAATTTAAACTAAAATTCTTCTGAAATTAGTTAAATTTTTTAATATATATTTAACTAGTTTTATTAAAAATAATGGATTTATAGAAGAATTTTAGTTAAAAACACTAAAAGAAATTGAATTTTGAAGCAATTACAAATGATTGCAAAAATTCAATTATCAAAGGTAGTAAAATTCTTCTCAGAAATTAAATTATTTTCAAAAATTTTAATAAAATTCTTTTCGAAACAATTCAATTTTTTTCAAAATAATTTTAATAAAATTCTTCGCAGAAATCCAATTATGTTTAAAAATTAACAAAAATTCTCGTCCAAATTTCAATTATCTTTATAAATAATAAAATTCGTCTCTAAAATTCAATTATTTTCAAAAATATTATTTAAATTCTTGGTAGAATTTCAATTATTTTTAATACAATTTTCATCAAATTTCTCGAAAAATGCAATTCTCTTGACAAATTTTATTAAAATTTTTGAAGAGAATTCAATTATTTAAAAATTTTTTTGTTAAAATTTTTTATAAAATCACAAAATTTAATTATGTTCAAAATTTACAAAAAAATCTCGACAAAATTCTAATTATTATCTTTATAAATAAAAAAATTCTTCTTCGAAATTCAATTATTTTCAAAAATTTTAATAAAATTCTACGCAAACATTTAATTATTTTCATAAATAATAAAAATTTCACAGGAATTCAATTATTTACAAATTATTTTCATATATTATTCAATTATTTTCATGAATAATAACATTTTTTACAGGGATTCAATTATTTCCATAAATAATAAAACTCAATGTTGAATTTTAAATATTTTTAATACAATTTTAATGGAACTCCTCGAAAAAAGTTATTATTCTTAAAAATTTTATTAAAATTTATCAAAGAAATTTAATTATTTTAATAACCTTTGTTACAATTAATTTATTAGAATTTAAGTATTATTTTTAATAAATTTTTAATTAAATTTCTTTAAAGAATAAAATTATTTTCAAAAAGTCAATCATTTTAAAAATTTTTTAATGAAATTCCTCTTAAAAATTCAATTATTTTCATACTTAAATAATAAAATTCTTTTTAGGAATTAAATTCTTTTCAAGAAATTTAATAAAATTCTTGACAAGAACTCAGTTATCTTCATAAGTAACAAAATTTTTCGCAGGAATTCAATTCGTTTCAAAAAATTTAATAATATTCTTGTCAAAAATTCAATTATTTTCATAAGTAATTCAATTTTAAGAAACATTCAAGTGTTTAATAAAATATTTATTTTTATAGTTAAATAATTGAATTCTCGTAGAATTTTCTATTAGATATTGATTTAAAAATGAATTTCAAATTAAAATCTTTGAAAATTTGAACTTTTCATACTTTGAATTAAGAATTCTATGGAAATAATTTTTCTTAATAAGTTTCATGGAATTCTTTTTAATTGAAGGGCTACATAAAATAAGGGGACGAACGTGTGGTTGAAAGGGATAATATCAGTCAGGGACTGGTAATATCCCTTCCAAGCCTCGCGTTCGTCCCCTTATATTTTATGTAGCCCTTCAATTATTTGAAGTTTTTAATTTCTAATATATTTAATTGAAGAATGTCAGAATAATCGAAATTTCGTAAAATTAAATATTAAACAAAAGAATTTGAAAATTCACAAAGAACTTTTTTAAAAATTATTTTTAAAAAATTGATTTAAAGAAGAATTTTAGTTGAAAATTCTAGAAATGAATAATCGTAATACTTTCTTCATGTTTTATAATTATATTCTTATGTTATTGAATTTAAAATTTTTGAAATCTTAATTTTTATAAAAAAAATGATTAAATATTTATTTAAAAATGAAGTTATTGATGTTTTCGAATAATTTTCGTTTTAAAAACCTGGAAAAATTCCGTTTTTTAACCTGGAAAACCCTGGAAAAGTCAGGGAATTTGAAAAGAGCAAAAACGTGGCAACCCTGAATTTATTATTGAATTATTTATTTTTTTGATTATTATTATTATTGAAATATTATTAAAGAATTTTTTTTTATTTCAAGAAATTTATTTTTAATAAAAATAAAAAAACGATAAAATTTGATTACTAAGGTAAATGCAATTTGTCAACTGAAATGAAATATGAATGAAGTCACAACTTATAAATAGATTTTGAAATTATCTTGAATTTTTTTTAACATAAATCATTTTTTCTTTAAGGATCATGCAGATGACTCTTGTCCATGATTTGGCCGAGTGCATTGTTGGTGACATCACGCCTCATGATAATATTGCTCCTGAAGTAAAGCACGAGCAAGAAGATCATGCGATGGAGCATATTTGTAAATTACTAGGAGATAAGGGACCAGAAATGCTAGAAATATTCAGAGTAAATATATTTTTTTAAACTACTCAGTTGCATTCTAAATTTAGATTATTATTTAAAAATTAAAATTAATCAATAAAAATTTAAATATTAGAGTACAGACCTGGAATATTCTGACTTTTTCCATTTTTCTTCTAAATATTGCAAGAAAATACCAACTTTTTAGTATAAAATGCAACTTATGTTCTATTTTTATAGTATATGAAAAATAACTGTAAACAAATCACTTAAAAATTAATTTTGAATAATTTTTCTAATTAAATTTTCAAAATATTCAATTAAAAAGATTTTGAGTAATTGAAATTTTGTAAAATTTAATTGAAAATAGAGAAAAATCGTTTTATTACTTATTTTTAAAATTTTTTTTAATTGAAAACAAAATAAAATTTTTGTGACAACAAAAATCTTTTTGATTTTTTTTTTTGTATTTTTAATCTAAAGCGACTTTTTTTGCCCCTTAAAGTCGAACCAAGGCCTGAGAGCATTAAAAAAACAATTAAACATGTTATTTTCCAGTTTTAGAAAATGTTGACCTTTTTTCGTCTCTTTTATAGGAATATGAGAAACAAGAGTCGGCTGAGGCGAAATACGTCAAAGATTTAGACAGGCTGGACCTTCTTATGCAAGCTCTCGAATATGAAAAGCGTGACAAAAAACCAGGACACCTCCAAGAATTTTTCACTTCCATTAATGGAAAAATAAGGAATCCATTTTTGAACGAGGTAGCAAAGGAAATCAATCAAGAACGAGAAGAATTAATTCGAGACTCCGATGTTAAAAATTGATAAGTTTACATTATTGATTTTCATAATTTTTACCCCCCCAAAAAAAAAGAAATCTAGAAAATATTATTTATATCGATATATCTATATCTTTTACTTATAGAATTTAATTCGAATATTCAACTTCAAACTCATCAGTATTAATAAATGTTTTGTCAGAAGGTTAAATAATCAGAAATTCAAATTCGCGATAAAGCATTTATTTCTTAGAAGAAAATTGAAAATTAGCAATGAAAACAATATTTCCGTGCTATTAATATAAATTTTAAAATTGCTTTGACACTATTTCAGTGTTAGAAAAAAATATTAAGTTGAAAATAATTTTTAATTTTAATCAACTATCGAAAAGAGGAATTATTTCATTATTCTTCGAAAACATACTCACTGCTATTTTTTATTCTTTTAAACACGTATCGTTTTGTTTGGAGTAATTTTACTTTATTTTAATCGATTTAAGTTCTTGGATTAATTTTATATAAATAATCTTCGTTGAATCTTTTTTTTTGAAAAACTTACAGTACAAGAAAAAAAACTAGAATAAGAAGAAGGAAGTAAAGAATTTTCTTATTGCCTTTTTAAGTTAAAAAATATTTATTACGTTAAGTTTTCGTTTAATTACTATTATTTCCATTTTATTTGTTAATTAGTTGTACTAGAAAAATAAGTTTAGTATACCAAAGACAAAAAATTTGGTTTTAATATATTGATATTACAATAATTATAATTATCTTTTATCAATGTTTCTCACTTCCGTTTTACTTCTTTGCAAATTTCTCACATGATATTGAAAATAAAAATTAAGTGGAAAATGTACGGAAAGTTTTATTTCACAAAAATACGTTATTATCCTATAATTCGTTAGATTTAAAAATAAAATCGTTTTGCACTGAATGCGAGTCAAAATTAAGGTCTACTTTGATTGTCAGATAATTAGAATTCTATCATAATAAGGAAGGCCAAATCAATTGCCAGTTCATCCAGGTAGAAGTTAATTTTAGGATCTTCTATATAGTTACCGGTTTAGGTGCGGACAAAATCGATGCATTTGTTTAAAAGAGGCGTGACTCGAGTTGAAATAAAAATTGTTCTCAAATTATACTAAAGTGAAAAGATTGAAAAGGAAACTGAAAATTCAATTCTTGCAATTGCTGTGATTTTTTTTTCTATTTAATAACAAATATTTGAAGATATTTTAGGAAAATTACTTTTTTTGCTCTAATGCTCCGTTCGTGCAAAAGAAAAACAATTTCTCCCCTAACTTACATGAATATAAATTACTTCCTATTGAGTATTACTTTTATTAATTGATAAAAAAATAATAGGTTAATTATAATCAATTATTTATTATATAATAACTAATAAAATTAAGTAATTAAATTTTATAATTATAAATTTATAATATTATATAGAAAATATGAAATAGAAATCAAAGTTTGATTAAAATGGGGAAATAGAATTTTCTCGAGAAATTGAATTTTAAAGTCGTAAATTTTATTTTTTCTTTCATTTTCTTTTAAGATTTACGCGGCAAATACATTGACTATAAGCATCGTGATAAATGAAAGGAGAGGGGGACCCTCAATAATACGACAAAGCTGTTCTTCATTCAAACTGCCTATAGTATTCAGCCGGTTGCGAAGCAACATAGTCGTAATATTTGATCGATATATTATTTTTTTATTTTTGCACCTTTACCAGAATATTATTTGTCTTCTAGTGAGATTATACATTCACATGCAAATTATATTCACGAGTGAATCATTCAAAATATTCGTGGAGAATATTTTCAAAAGTCATCAACAAAACAAATATAAAAATGTTTTCATATTTTTTTTAAAAGCAAATATTTTATTCGCTTGACACAAAATATAATAAATATGTTCAATTTTGAAATATTTTGCAAAAAAAATTTTCAAAACTGAAATATTTGAATAGAAAAGAAGTTGAAAAAGAAATTATTTTCAAAATTTTCATTCTTCATAAGAATTTTTTATGCTTAAAAAGTAGATCTAGGAAAAATAAAGAATTAAAAATTAAAATATGTCGTTTGAAAATAAAATTGGAAAAACATCGTCAGAAATTTTCAACGATTTTGACAAAAATAAGGACGGCAGTTTGGATTTTAGTGAATTTCGAAATCTATGTATACAATTATTTGGTGCTGAAGAAGTTGAGGAAAATGAGGGCAGAATTCAAAATGTTTTTGAAATTTTCGATATCAATCGAGATGGATTTTTAAATGGCGAAGAATGGAACAGGTAATTCTAAAAGATAGTAAATAATTTTTTTTTTAGAATTATTCTTCATTTTATTTTCAAATTTTCATTCAACGTTCGCGCGATAAAAATAATTGTAAATATTGAAATTGTCCTTATTGCGATATATCGATAAGTAAACTATTTTTAAAGAAATATTTTTGAGTATAAATTTGGAATAGAAAAAATATATTAAATATAATACATTTTTTTAAAAACTAAAATTTTATTTTTTATATAATAATAATAATAATAATAAAATTTTATTCTGAATAATTTTTTCTTCGTTAATTTACAGGTGTTATGGTGAATGGATACAAGTGATAATGGATCCGGTAAATGTTTTACTCGTTGTAGATGTACAAAATGATTTTATACAAGGAAGTTTGGGTCTTTCAAAATGTGGCGAAGGCGAAGATGGTGAAGAAGTAATTGAACCAATTAATCGACTTATAAAGGAAGGTGTTTGGAAAACAATTGTCTACACTCAAGATTGGCATCCGAAAAATCACATAGGCTTTTTTGACAATTTACCTCTACGACAACTTCATCCGGCTTCGAAGGTAAAATAATTCAATGCTTTGAAGATTAAAAAAATACAAAAAATTAATTAAATGAAATTGTTTTCAATTAAAAATATTAAAATTATTTCTTCTATATTATTTCTAAGTAATTTCTTTTATAATTTTGAGTTTGAAATAATTGAATTCTTATAAAGAAATTTATCCTAATTATTCAAAGTAAAATTATATTCGAAAGAAAAATTTAATTCAAATCTTTAAAAATTCGTTAATTCTTACGAAAAAATTAAACAAAATAATATTACAAATATTTAAATTCTTATAAAGTGTTTTATCAAAATTTTTGATAATAATTGAATTTCTGCGAAGAATATTAGAATTAACATTTTTTTAAATAATTGAATTCTTTCGAGAAATTTGATTAATTATGAAAACAATTGAAATCTTGATAAGAATTTTATTAAAATTGTATTTGAAATAAGTGGATTCTTTTAAAAAATTTTACTCTTTTTTAAAACAATTGAATTACTGCGAAAAATTTTATTATTTAGGAGAAGAATTAAATTTTTTCAAATTATTTAATTAAATTTTTTTCCTATAATGAAATTTATTGAAATTTTTCGAAATAATAACATTTTTGCGAAGAATTGGATTAATTATGAAAATAATTGAAATCTTGCTTTGGATTTTATTAAAATTTTCGAAAATAATTGCATTTTTCGAAGAATTTAATTAAAATTGAATAGAAAATATTTCATTTTTCATACAGAACTAAAATTTTTCAAAACAATTGAATTTCTTTGAAGAATTTTATTATTTAGAAAAAGAATTAAATTTTTTCAAAGTATTTAATTAAATTTCATTCTTATAAAGAAATTTTTTTGCTGAGAACTTTATTAAAATTCTTTAAAATAATCAAATTCTCGTGAAGAATTATATTAAAGACGAAAATAATTCACTTCTCTCATATATAATTTTATAAAAATTCCTCAAAGTTATTAAATTTCTGCGAAGAATTTTATTAAAATTCTAACAGTTAAATTGCTGTGAAATTTTTTTTATAAATTATGTAAATAATTGAAATCTTGCTAAGAATTTTATTAAAATTTTCGAAAATAATTGAATTTCTTCGAGGAATTTAGTTAAAATTGTATAGAAAATATTTTAATTCTCATTTAAAAGAATTGAATCAAAATTTTACAAAATAATTAAATTTTTACGAAGATTTTTATTAAAATTTTTAAAATAATTGAATTCTTTTGAAAAATTTTATTGAAAAAAATTGTATTTTATCGAGGAATTTAATTAAAATTTGTCGACATAATTGAATTTTTGCAAAGAATTTCATTAAATTTGTCGAAATAATTAAATTTTTGCAATGAATTTTATCAAATTGAAAAAATAATTGAATTCTTTTAAGAAATTTTATTGAAGTTGCATTGAAAATAATTGAATTCCCGTGAAGAATTTTATTAAAATTCTAACAGTTAAATTGCTGTGAAAAATTTTTATAAATAAAATTTTCGAAAATAATTGAATTTTTTTGAGTAATTTAGTTGAAATTATATAGAAAATATTTCAATTCTCATAGAAGAATTGAATCGAAAATTTTCAAAATAATTGAATTTTTTTTTGATAAATTTTTTTTGGAAAATAATTGAATTTTTTCGAAGAATTTTGAATCTGAAATTATTCCAAAATTTAAATTAATATTTGAAAATAAACCTTTTTTTATAATTTTCATAATAAAAGAAACATTAAATACAAAATAGAAGGAAATAATTTAATTTTTCATTAATATTTTATTTCAAAAATTGATATTATCAATTATTTTTTCCAGGTAACTAAGGAAAAGGCGAAACTTTTTGATACCGTATTGTTCCTGGAACCAAAACTCGAGCAAAGATTGTGGCCTGTTCATTGTATTATGGATTCTTGGGGATCACAATTACACGAACGTCTATTTATCGCTCCAGATTCAAAACAGGTGTGTTTTTAATAGAAAGAAAAAATTGCACTGATAAAAACTGATTTTGCATTTGCATAATTATTTATTCAATTCGCAATACTGCGAAATATTGCTGAAAATTTTATTTTATTGAACTTTTAACGATAATAATTAATTGAAATGTTTTAATTTTTTTAAATTAATAAATAATAATTAATAATTAATTAATAATTGATTAATAAAAATATCATTCTGATAATTCTTAATCGCAATTGCATAACATCGTGCAACAAAAAGGCATTCATTGTAAATCATATCGGTATCAATCATAAATTATCGATTTATTATCTGATTTATTATGCAGGGTATTAATTAAATTTGTTTACTACACATAAAAAAAATTAATTTCACAGGTTCGGAAGGGTCAACATCCGGATATGGAATCCTACTCGGCCTTTTACGATAACAACTCGACAAATTCAACAGAATTATTGGACATGCTTCGTGAGTATAATGTCACCGATGTGTATGTTTGCGGCTTGGCGTACGATATTTGTGTTCGTGCAACTTGCTTAGACGGTCTAAAATTAGGGTACCGATTAGCCATTATCGAAGACTGTTGTCGGGGAGTTAGTCGAAATGACATTGTAAAAGCACGTGAGGAAATATCGGATAAAGGTGGATTAATTACAGACAGCAATCAAGTTCTTTCTCTCGTCAGAGATAAAAAACGTAGCTTAATAATGGCTCATCAAGGCGCTGTCGCTTTAGCAAAAAAATATAATTCTGAAATCAAGAATTAAGAAAATAGGAGTTTCTTTTTCCGATGACTTAGCAATGAATTTAAAATAGGCTTTCAAACTCCAGTAGATAATAGGGCGTATTTTTAATTAAGTCTTCTAATTCTAATTCTAATTTTGTACATTTATTCTTTCAAAATCTTTTCGTTTTTCAAGTTTTGTTAAAAAAAAAAAAATAAACAAATAAAATAATATTTATTATTATAAATTAATAAAAAATCAACTTAAAAATTACGAATGGTAAATTTTGACAAAGAGCCATTGAGAAATATAAGAATGTAAAGAAACGGAATTTAGAAAAAAATGGAAATATAGTTTTATTTATATATACAAATTCGCAGTGAGTGACTTAATTTTTCTACGATATAATTTATACATATTTTTCAGTGACATAAGCGCTTTAATAAATTACATATTTACACATAATTCGTGCAACTCTTGAGACGATCTCCGATATTAAAAGTAATTTTCCTTTTCTTTAATTTAAATATCCGGAAAATTTAAATTAATAGAAATAATAATTTTTACTATAAATATAAACTTAAAGTTTTTAAATATTCGAATAAATATTTTGTTTACTCCAAAAAAAAACTTGCGATTTCTAAAAATAATTTTAATAAATTAATTTTTGTGAATAAATAAAAATTTAGAAGAAAATCGTGTTTCTAAATAATTGATGTCAAAAATCTGTTCTCTTTGAAGACAATTATTTGATAAAGTATTTGACAAAATATATGATGAAATATTTGACAAAAATGTTATAAGTCGAATTTTTATAACGGATTTGTTTAGTGTTATGATCTTGTAATTATTATTATGAAACATTTAATTGTTATGTAGTAATGTACGAGCCGTGCGTGAGATTTTATTAGCTGATTCATCGTCTTTTGTCAGTTCACAAATATATCGTTGCCTTGAACCACAGTCTTCACCTTTGTAGGAATAAATTCTGGATGCTGAGTTGTAGTCCAACTTTAAACATCTATTAATAGAAATACATAGTAATTAATTTATTTTGAATTTAAAAAACAACTTCTGTTTAAAATTCTGCCTAAAATTTCTAATTTCCAATTCCAAAATTCCAATCTCTAAATTAACTATATTAATCTCCGTAGTATTCTTTTATTTATTCTATCCGCAGTTTGATGTTAGTTTCTGTGTAATTCTTTTATTTTTTTCTTTAAAAAATATTATTTGACAAATTGCAAATACATAGTCAGGTATTTTTTCATCATTTATAATAAAATAATATTAGAAATTAGAAAATTTAAAAAAAATTATGATTAACAAATAAAAAATATACCCATTATGTTTGTTATATGCTTTTTTCTGTAACAAATTTTGTTTGACTGATCTAAATTATTATGCAAATTATTCTCCTTTTTATTTATCAAAAATACTAGAAAATTTTTAATTGTTAAAAAATTTTGATTAAGAAGTAGAAAATATACCCGTTTTATGCATAATTTTTATTTCTCAATAAAAATATTGTTTACAAACTCAATTTTTTCTTTTGTGAAGAAAAACATTAAATGTTCCCGTTTCTTAATATTTTTGTAGAAAATTCTCAATTTTCATAAGGAAATAATTTGCATCAATTCTATTTCTTAATTTTAATTGTTTTAGTAAAATTCAAAGTTTTTTATAAATAAAGGGAAAAAATGTTTTATTAAAATTTTTGAAAATAATTGAATTTTGAAGAATATTTTTATTTATAAAGATAATAATTGGAATTTTGTCGAGAATTTTTTGTAAATTTTGAACATAATTGATATTTGTGATAAGAATTTTATTACTTTTGAAAAAATTGAATTTCTGCAATTTCTCCTAAATTCAATTCTTTTAGTGCTTTTAATTAAAATTCTTCAATAAATCTATTTTTCAAAATAATTAATTAAATATATATATATTGACAAAATTAACTAATTTTATAAGATTTTGAATTATTAAAATTTTTCAAAAATCTAAGTTCATTAAAATTTCTAATTAAATTCATTCAACATTGAAATTTTATAAAATTTCAAATTGATATCGTTTGAAGTTCATTTAGTTATGAAAATTTTAAACTTAACTCTTTTAAAGTTGAAATAATTTGAAATATTTATTAAATAATTTATTTATTTTATAATAGTTGTTCAAGATTTAAGTTATTTAAAAAGAAATTTTTGTCAAAAATTGAAAAAATTGAAGGCTTTGTATTAGAATTCGTGGTAATTTTATAGTTTGTGAGTCAAACAAAAAAGACACAAAAATTCAGAATTTTCTTATGAATTCTAATAATTAATTTTTTTCCAGTACTTTTAATAAAAATTCCTGATTTTTCCCTGAATTCTTTATGTCAGAATATATGATAATTATAATTATAATAATATTAAATCTATATATTCCAATTCATATTTTATTTTTATAAAAAAAAATTTTGAATTAAAAATTTTTACGTTCTTCTATTTTTAAAAAGCTAATTTTATTTAAAAAAGTGATTGAGAAGTTAGTTCGTATACTCTTTAATTGTCATCGAATTTTTATTCTATTGACAATAATTCCCGCCTATTCTAATTTAGTTTTTTACTTTTCTCCTATTTTTCGGTTTTTTAATTATTTTAATTTGCTTTCAGGTATTTTAAATTAATTTTCAAACCTTCCATCTCCGGTGACAGTTTGTTTTGTGTCCTGATAAACGGGCCTCGCGCTCGCTGCCCAAATCCACAAGAGTCCAGGATTCAATCCTCCGGTCCAAAAATTCCTCCCCCTGAATTTTTTGTCAGTTTGAAGAAATCCAACGATATCTTGATTCTCCTCGACATTTCGGAATTCGACTAAATTTCCGCCCATTCCTCGACACAAACTCGCCGACGACTTCCAGTCGAATTCCCGTGTGCTAAAATAATAGCAATTGCGAACAACTCTCGTGTAATTTTGCGGGCAGGGCTCTAAAAAAAAGATGAAAGAATTCGTAATTAGTTATAATTTATGGACAATAATTAAAATTTTCTGTTTTAATTTTAATTAAAATTTTTTGTTTTAATTTTAATTAAAATTTGTTGTTTTAATTAAATTCGTAATTTTTTTACAAACCAATTTCCTTCTTTGGATTATTATTGTTTCCCGATATAACGTAATATAAAAGTTCTTCAGCTCTTCTTAGGCGTTTTTCCAAATAATCCACTCTGTAGACTAATTTTTCAATAGCCCCTGAATGACAAAAATGATTTTTTTTACTTTCAAATAGAAAAAGATTTCGATTTATTGACAAGAAAAAATTCCATTTTCAAGAAATCGAATTCTGAGTCATGAAAAAAATTTTTTTTTTTTGAATAATTAATGAGAATTTGGAAATAATTGAATTTACCCAGAAGATAAAGATCCGTTTCAGAGACTTCACGTTTATTTGGACTGCTGAGTTTTTGGGAGATCGTTAATGTTTTATCGCCGAATTTCATTACTCTAGAATTTCTCGCATTTAGATTCAACTTTTCAGATACGATCCAATTTTCTAATATTTCACTCCAAGGTCCCGGTCGATTAGTTTCGAAAAAAATGGAATCACCATTTCTACTTGTCGCTATCGATGATGTATTTGAAACTATAACTGAAATGAGAACAGAATTATTAATTTTTAACAAAAATTTAATTTTTCTTTTTGACAAAAATATTATCTAAATAACATATATTTACCATTGGCGTCTGTAAACAATATCATCGACATCCATATTGTTATCGTAAATTTGGAAAATTCCATTTTTGCATTTCCAAGTCTCTGCAACAATTACTCTCTTTCCTACTAAATAATATAAATCAAATTTTATTTATTTATTCATTATTAATAGTTAATAATTAATAATTAGAAAATTGATTGAATTAATTTTAATTTTAAATTAATAAAATTGTCAATTTCACTGTCGATTTGTTTTATTTATTAGAACAATTTGAAGAAAAATTGCTTCACAAAAATGGAATTTCCTTGAAAACTGAATATTTGAAGACGAGATATTTTTTTTTTGGTTTTAAAAACTTTCTCTCGGGAATTCCGCATGTCGCAAGAGTATGTTAAATGTATATTTGCGGTAGTTCTCGTTTAATATTCAAATAACATGCTGGTACAATTAGACTATTCCGTTTTATTACTTTTGTATTCAAATAAAAATTTTCTTCCATAAATTGACAAATTTATTAAAATTATTATAAAATTATTTTGTGTTAAAAAAATAGAAAACTTACCTACTGTAAATTTTTTCAAATCCAAAAATCGATTTCGAAAAAAATAATTTTAAAAATAATATTAATTACTATTGAATCGCGTCAATTTTTTTTTTGTTCGACAATTTCCAAAAAGTCAAGTTTAGGAAAAATTGATTGAACGATGACAATTGAAAACACACGTGAGATTCTTTTTCATGAATGAATGGGAGGATGTAATGAACTTGGTTTGAAGGTGGCTGGAAGACTATAGTTAAGATGTTAAATCCGGACTTCTGTTGGCTCACTTTCACCCCACTATTCGAATCAGTTACTTTCTTTAAATGATGAACCCGTGTGTTTCAGCAACAACCGTTCTAACACCGAAAATTGATTTCATTAAAAATATACCTGCAATTTCGAAATTCAAAACCCTTTTTGAAAAAGCAATCAATGTTTCCCGGAAATCGATTTCTGCAAATTATGCACATTTCAAACGAAAACGACTGACAACTATTAACCCACTGACCCGATTTTTAAAGGCATGCTTCATCAACAGAAAAAAAAGAAGAAGAAACAATTCTCCTTTTAACAAGTTAATGATCTTTTTAAACTCGGAAATAAACTCTTTATCAGTTCAATAATAATGATAATGTTCTTCCAATATTGACAACTTCATTTTCTACAAATCATTCATCTACAAATTATTTTATATTTTAAAATGGAAATTATTTTCAACAAAATAGAAATTATTTTTATTTTACCACTATTTAGAAAATTAAACTAAAATAATTTAAATTCTAATACTGACAAATATAATTATTAATTACGAACATTTGATAATTCAAACAAAAACTAAAAGTTAAAATCAGAATAAAAAATTGAAAAATTAAATAAAAGTTGTTTTTAAATCAAATTTAGTTAAAATAAAATTTAATTATTTAATTATTAATTATTAATTAAAAATTAAAAATATCGAAAGTGTTTGAGAAATAAAGATAAGATTGACAATATAAAGCTAATACACTTTTTTATTATCAATCAATTAATGAATCAATAAAACATGTAACAAATTCCACGTATAAAAATTTGAACCTATGTTTAAAAAACGATTTAAAATCTATAATAATAATATAATAATAATAATAAAACTTAGAAATAAAAAATGATACTTTTAAAAAATATATAATACACGTACAATTTTTTTAATATTTTCGCTTTTCAATTACGGGGATTTTAATACGGTAACTGAATGTAAATTATTTAACTGAGAATAATAATAATAGGAACAATACTTGTCGATAAAAGGCATTGTCCAGTGTTGTTTCTATTTTACGAAAACCAAGGTTTTATCTTTCAAAAGTACACTGTGAGATTGAGCTGCTCATTTCCGATTTGACTGCTTCCGGCTCGAGTTTCCGCATCTACGTCCACACTGTCCACCGTCTATTGAAAATTATTATATGATTAATTTTGACACCATTGTGAAAAATCCACTATTATTATTTTTTGTTATTATTTCTAATTTCTATTTAGATTTAACACGTTTTCGAAATAATAAATTATATGTGGATTTTTCTATATTTGACAAAATACAATAGCAAAAAAATACAATACTAAAAATAAAACAAAGTACTGACAAAAAATTAAATTTTTAGAATTCATAAGAAAATTCTCAATTTTTGTGTCTTTTTTAATTCAATTTTAAAAGAGTTGCGTTTACAATTTATATAAATAAATGACCTTCAAACGGTTCCAATTTGAAATTTTATAAAATTTCAATGTTGAATGAATATTTAATTAGTAATTTTAAAGAACTTAGATTTTTTCAATAAATTTTTAATTAAATTTCTTCACAGAATAAAATTATTTTCAAAAATTTTAATGCAATTCTTTTCGTAGCAATTCGATTTTTTTCAAAATAATTTTAATAAAATTCTTCGCAAAAATCCAATTATGATTAAAAATTTACAAAAATTCTCGTCAAAATTTCAATTATCTTTAAGAATAATAAAATTTTTCACCGAAATACAATTATTTTCAAAGCTTTTCATAAAATTCTTGGCAGAATTATTTTTAATACAATTTTCATCAAATTTCTCGAAAAATGCAATTATTCTTAAAAACTTTATTAAAATTTGTCAAGAGAATTCAATTATTTAAAATTTTTTTGATAAAATTCTTATCACAAAATTCAATTATGTTCAAAATTTACAAAAAAATCTCGACAAAATCCCAATTATTATCTTTATGAATAAAAAAATTTTTCAAAATTCAATTATTTTCAAAAATTTTAATAAAATTCTTGTCAAAATTTTAATTATTTTCAAAAATTTTTCTAATTTAAATGATTTTCACTTCTACTATTTTAATAAAATTACTTAAAATAATTCAATTATTTTCAAAAATTTTAATGAAATTCTATTTAAGAATTGAATTATTTTTATAAATAATAAAAATTTCAGAGGGATTCAATTATTCTAAATACAATTTTTTTGGAAATTTTTCAAACAAAATCAATTATTTAAATAAATATTTATAAATTTCTTCGCAATAATTCAATTGTTTTCAGAAATAATAAAATTCATCACCGATGTTCAATTATTTTTAATACAATTTTAATCGACTTCCTTCAAAAATGTAATTATTCTAAAAAATTTTTTTTAAATTCCTCAAAAGAATTCAATTATTAAAAAATGTGTTAATAAAATTCTTTATAAGAATTAAATTTTAAGAAACATTCAATTATTCAATAAATAATTTACTTTTGTATTTAAATAATTGAATTCTTGTAGAATTTTATAATTAAAATATTTAAAAAAGAAATGATTGTTTTCGAATAATTTTACAATTGCAGATATTCGTAAATACATTTAACAGGACATTTTTTTTCAATAAAATTTTTTCCTTTATTTTCTAGAAATTCAAAAATTTTCAGTTTAATTTTTTAATTAAATTTTCTAATTGACAAATATAATTTATAAACATTTTTTTCCTTTATTATTAAAAAACTTTGAATTTTATTAAAACAATTGAAATTAAGAAATAGAATTGATGCAAATTATTTACTTCTGAAAATTGAATGAGTTATTTATATTTGCGATTATACCGAGTGCGAAACGTATATTTATTATGTATAATATTGAAGGAAAGTGAAAGTATATACCCGATCGTCGTCGTCCCAGGATAATTTTTTCACTCGCTGAGAAATAGATCCGGCTGGCCAGGTGGGAGCTAATGAATCAGGTGGATCGGCTGAATAATTTGACGAATTATGTGAACCCGCATCTAAATTTGCATGTGTTCTTGCACTCAGATCGTTCATATTTTGAACTAAGCCGCCCACATTTGGAATATTTGAGGTCGCCGATAGAACCGGTGGACTTGGCGCTGGTGCCACTTTGTGTCGCGAATAAAGTGGCATTTGTCGCGCTGACATCACACCTGTAACATTTTTCATCAAATTTTTAGAGAGAAAGAAAAAACAAAATATCACAATCTAGACAAAAAAACACAAAAAATTGTGATAAAAAAATTTAATCACGAAAACCACGAAAAATAAAAAACTGACACTAAATTCGAAATTAAAAAGAAGACTTCGCACTCATCTACTAAAACTTACTATTTACAGATTTACTACTTTTTTACCCAAGAGAATTTTAATTATTTTCAATAAAATTTTCATTAAATTCGTCGAAAAATTAATAATAATTTAATTATTTTCATAAATAATAAAATTCTTCCCATGAATTTAATTATTTTCATGACAATAATAAAATACTTTATAGATAAATTCAATTATTTTGAATACAAGTTTAATAAAATTCTTCGCAGAAATTCAATTATTTTTATAAATAATAAAATTTTTACAGGAATTCAATTATTTAAAAAACTTTAAATTATATTTTCATTTATTTAAAAACTTTGTTTTTATTAATTGAAATAAATTTGATGTTTTAAACAGTTTAATTTTTTTAGCTTTTAAAAATTATTTTTAAATATATAATCGTATTTTTGAAGAATTTTAAATTAAAATTTAGAAAATTATTGAATTTTATGAATTAGAATATTGAAGTTATTATCAGGATAAAAAGAAATTAATACTTTTGATGAACATTTAGGAAAAAAATGCAGAATCAAATTTTTTGTGAATTGTCTAAAACGAGTTTTTGTAGTCGTGAAATTTAATTTTCCAGAACTCCTTTTTTCTGTTTTAAAGCTACTTTTTTTAAAAATTCATTTTCAAGTGCGAAGAGTGAAGAAACACTACCAATAATTGTTATCAAATAAATAATTGAAATAACTTTCCAAAAAAAAAATTATAAGGGGTAAGTAACACATTTTTTATGCTCGTAAATAAATTTGAATTTGTAAATTAATAATTAATTGGTAAATAAAATAAAAATAACTGTAAATAAATATAAAGTTAAGTCAGTCAATAATAAATAATATAATAAAAATAAAGTAGGTAGGTAAATAAGGTAAGTGAAATAATTACTTAATTGTGGAATTGATCAAGTAAAAATTTACCTATAATCCTTGTAATATCTGCGAATTTAGAGATAAAATTTGTAATGATTGATGATAGTATTATGAATGTAATAATTTTGATGAATTTAATTAAATTTTCCCTTTTTGTGGAATTTTACTCACTTTTAAGAGTTGCATTGAAGGGAGTATCATTATCCTCTCCAAAAACAGGATTATCTATATCATTGCTCTCCCGAAGATTATCTCTAGGATTATCTAACGTATCATGAAGAATACTGGCCCCCAAAATTTGTGGCGTGGGACTTAAGGCAGAAGGAACTGGGGATTTTTCTCTGTAACCAGTTCCCATCGAACTCACAGAGTCTCCTCCTTTCGGTCTCTTACTACACAAAAAATAAAGAAAATTATAAATAATAATTAGTAATAAAAAAAATTAAATTAAATAGAAAATAAAAATAAAATTACATCTTAATATGATATTAATATAAACATTAATAAAATTTACTTTAAAAAAAAAGTATAAAAGATTTGATTTTTAAAATAAAATCTACTTGTATTTTATTTTTACATACTTAAATAATATTAGCTACTTTTTCAAAAGACTTACTTTTTATAAATATACATAATTAAAATTAAAATGACTACGCCGAGTAGTCCTAAAACTCCTCCGAAAACTGCCACTAAAAGTACACTGCTAGTGAGCCATGCAGGAGATGCTCTTGCTGCAATTGGTACTATTCCATTATTCGGAAGATGAACGATCACAGGAATCATGCTTGATCTTTAAAAAAAACAGTGATTTTTAATTTAAAAATAATTCATCAAATTTATACGAATAAATTTCGATTTAACAAAAATTCACTAAATTTATGCGAATTAATTTGAATTTTTAATTAATTAAACTAAACAGGGTTGCAATGCAACCTGGAAACCTGGAAATGTCAGAAATTTTAAAAAACTTGGATTTTAAAAAAATTTTAATAACTAAAATTCAATTATTTTCAAAAATTTTAATAAAATTCTTGGCAAAATTTTAAGTATTTTTAAAAACTTTCCTCAATTCAATGATTTTTAATATATTTACTACTTTAATAAAAATTCCTAAAAGAATTCAAAAGGTTAAACAAAATTTTAATAAAATTTTACGCAAACATTTCATTATTTTCATAAATAATAAAAATTTCCCAGGAATTCAATTATTTACAAATTATTTTCATAAATAACATTTTTTTACAGCGATTCAATTATTTTCATAAATAATAAAACTCATCGCAGACTTTCAATTATTTTCAATATAATTATAGTGGAATTTCTCGAAAAATGTCATTATTCTTAAGAATTTTATTAAAATTTATCAAAGATATTCAATTATTTTAAAAACCTTTGCCTATATTTTCAATATTTATTTCTAATCAAATTTCTTCAAAGAATTAAATTATTTTTAAAAATTTTGATGAAATTCTTTGTAACAAATTCAATTTCTTTCAAAATAATTTTAATAACATTCTTCGCTAAAATTGAAATAATTTCAAAAATTTGTTAAAATTCAATTATTTTCAAGAGTTTTAATAAAAATTCAATTATTTTTAACAATTCTGATAAAAAATTCTTCCAAACAATTCAATTATTTTTATAAATTGTAAAATTTTTGTCAAAGATTTCAATTAGGTATTTCTTTAAAAAATAAAATGTTTCTGAGAAATTCATTTATTTTCAATACAATTTTAATTAAATGTCTAGGAAAAATTCAAATATATTCAAGATAATTATAATAAAATTTCTCTAATAGGTTAAATTATTTTTAAAAATTGTAATAAAATTTTTCAAACAATGCAATTGTTCACAAAAGTTTTTAATAAAATTCTTTGTAAATTTCAATTTTAAAAATCTTTGCCTATATTTTCAATACATTTCTAAATAAATTTCTTCAAAGAATTAAATTATTTTCAAAAATTTTGATGAAATTCTTTGTGACAATTCAAAAATTTGTCAAAATTTGATTATTTTCAATGTCTTCTATTTCAATAAAATTTCACAAAAGAATTCAATTATTTAAAAAGCAATTTTAATAAAATTTGTCTCAAGAATTCAATTATTTTTAAAAGTAATATAATTCTTAGCAAAAATTCGATTAAATTAAAAAATTTACAAAAATTCGAGTCAAAATTTCAATTATTTTTATAAATAATAAAATTTTTCTCCGAAATTCAATTATTTTCAAAAATTTTAATAAAATTCTTGTCAGAATTTCAATTATTTTTAATACAATTTTCATCAAATTTCTCGAAAAATGCAATTATTCTTAAAAATTTTATTAAATTTTGTCAAGAAAATTCAATTATTTAAAAATTTGGTATGAAAATTCAATTTTAAGAAACATATAATTATTCAATAAATTGTTAATTTTTGTATTTAAATAATTGAATTCTCGTCTAATTTTATAATAAATATTTATTTAAAAATGAATTTCATGTTAAAATTCTAAATTATAATTGAATATTGAAAGCATTATATCGTACATTTTTAGAAAGAATTAAATTTTGAAAAGGTTTCGAATTAAAATCTTTGAAAATTTGAACTTTTCATACTTTTAATTTAAGAATTCTGTAAAATTAATTTTTTTTTTAAAGTTTAATTGAATTTTTTTAATTATTTGAAGTTTTTAATTTCTAATATATTGAATTGAAGAATGTCAGAATAAACGAAATTTCGTAAAATTAAATTTGAAAATTCTCATTCAAATTTCAATTAAAATTGAAAAAGGATTTGGAAATTCTCAAAGAACTTTTTAAAAAATTATTAAAAAACAATTGATTAAAAGAAGAATTTTAGTTGAAAATTTTAGAAATGAATAATCGAAATGATGAAAATAATTTTTGAAGAAGTTACAGTAACAAAGTAGCAAATTTTAATTATTATAAAACATGAAGAAAGCGATAACTCCGAGTCGAAGACTCGGAGTTATTGATATCTTCATGTTTTATAATAATATTCTTATATGTTACTGAATAAAAATTTTCAAAAGTTTAAAACTTTTGAAAATCTTAATTTCTATGAAAAAATAATAATTGATTAAATATTTATTTAAAAATAAAGTTCTTTAGAATCAGGGAAAAAGTCAAAGTTTTGTCTGGAAATTAGGGAATTATTTAATTTGGTAAAATATAAATATAGTTTTAAAAACCTGGAAAAATTCCGTTTTTTAACCTGTAAAAATCAGGGAATTTGAAAAGAACAAAAATAAATTAAAAATTACCTCGGAGGTCTTCCAGTATCAGAAGCAATAGCGACAAGACGAGCGAGACTTCCATTAAAAGATCCCGTATTTCTTAAAATCAATTCTCCATTATCTCGAATCTCGAACGATCTGCAAGTTAGGTAATTTATTTTTTTAAGCAAATTATATTTTTCCAAGTTTTTGGAAAATTACAAAAAATTAGTTTACGAATAAAAATTTACCTCGCATCTGGACCTCTCAATGATAGTGAAACTCGATCGCCTCTGTCTCCATCAGCAGCTTCCAACCTCCCTAGTGAAAAAAAGATTATTATAATCCTTAATTGTAATAGTTGAAAGAATCAATAAATTGAAGAAAAAATAATATTTACCAACTATAGAGCCCTCTCTCATAGTTCGAGCATGAAATTCATATCTCGGATGGCGAAATCTCGGCTCCCATTCATTTACATCTTCTACTGATATATTTACTCTTGACGTATCATTCTGCAATGGAAATAAATTTTATAAATCGTTCTTTCATTTTTCTACACAGAAGATATTGGGAAAATTAAAAAAATTAGAAATTATTAGTGTTAGAAATGTATTAGGCACTATTTATTAGAAATTATTAGGCTTTATTAAAATTAAAATATTTATCATAGAGTTAATTAGACTAATAATATTTATTTCAACTTACATGATGTCCATCGGTGACATGAACGAAAAAAGTGTGATGAACTCTTTTTTCGTAATCCAACGCTCCTTTTAAGATTAATTCACCCGAATTCGTTATAGAGAATCTTTCTAAATCCTCAACTGCGCCCATTAGCCAGAATCTTAAATTCTAAATTTCAAAATATTATTAATTAATTTTTATTACAATTAATTTTAATTTTTTTAATTTTTCTTAAATTTTATTTTTAATTTAAACTTACAATATCAATTTTATTCACTCCAGCGGTGAGAATTACACTTCCAGGTGGAGTGTTTTCTGGAATACTGCTCTGATAGTCCTTTAAAACGAATCTTACAGGTAGACGTCCTTCTAAAAAAATAAATTATCAACTTTTATATTGACTTCGTGTCAATTTCGGTGTTTGGAAAAAAAATCCAAGTTTAAAAATCAAAAAAGTGAGGAGAATGAAAAAATAAAATACTATTTTGCAAAAATAAAGAAAAGGTAAATTGATTTGGTAAAAAAAAAGGAAAAGAAGAGGGAAATATTACAAATCGCATAAAATGAGAATGATTGCAAAAAATAGAAAGAAATAGTAATTTTCATACCTGCAGTTGGAGCAGCACCGTATCCTCCTTCTCGGGAAACAATAACCGTCGCCAAAGCGTACCTATCCAGATTATCAAGTTGCGTGGCCTGTAAAAATTATACCAATTAACGAAAACTATCTGGAATTTCTGAGCATTTTTTTTTTTGCAACTTTTATTATTTTCAAAGTAAATTTTGCTCCTTTCGAACAAATTTTTAACAAAAATTTACTTCGATCCCAGCATTTTTTTACACGAAAAATAATAAAAATTCGTATGAGTTTCCGCTTCAGTGTAAGTTTTACTTTGAAAATAGTAAAACATACTTTTTTCGTTTTCTTTTTAAATTAATAATTAATTCCTCATTTAATTAATGATTAATGATTAATAACTAATAAAATAAAATTAATTAATAGGTTTATGTATAAAAATAAAAATACCTTAATTACTATAGTCGTCGGAGCAACGAGTTCATGATCCTGTAACGGTCTCGTCACGATAAGATCGGCAGTTTCGGGATTTAGGTTCAAGAATGGTAAAATTCCGCCTTGAACGGAATATCGAACAGGTGCACTAATTCCCACATCCTGATCGACAGCCTTTATTGGCGCCGGATCTACTCTTAATATTTTCCTCTGAAAAAAAAATGAACAGCTGTTTTGAAAAAGGCAATTCTCTCGAAGAAAATTAATCACTTCGGTTCACTATATTATATAGAAAATTTAGTTGTAACTATTTTTTCAACTCACCGTTTGGATATGTTGCGGAACACTGACTTTGTACTCGTTGTTCAAGAACGATGGGTTCTGATCATCCGCATCCACGACATTTACATACAATGTTGTCGTTGAAGATTGAGGCGGAAGTCCTTGATCCTGCACGAGAAAGAAGAAAAGAGAGAAAAATTTTATTAAATTAACTATAAATAAAAATAAATAAATAAATTATTTATTAAATTTTACGTCCGTTATTAAATATTTTGCCTTATTGAAAAAAAAACCACTTTATTTGATATATTTTGAGTATAGCCAAGTGAAGTCAAGTCAAGTAAATAGTCTAAGCAAAAATTTTAACTTCTTTTGAGAACTTATTTTATTTCAATAATAATTTCTTTCTAAAAATAATAATGAAGCGAAAAATAATTAAACTTACTTGTGCCCGAATCCCGACGGAGAAATTGCTGAGAGTTTCGTAATCCAAAGGCTTTCTGAGAACCAGAGTTCCCTCGAGTGCGTTCACAAAGATGAAATAATCCTGTAAAAATAACTTAATAAATTCTCTACGACTTTCGATGAAATTCAATTTTATAAACAATTAATATTTACATACAATATTTACAACAAAAATTGTTACAACATAAATATTTACTAATGTTGATTTTCAAAAAAAAGGTATTTACAAGTTTTTCCTTCTATTTTACAAGTGAATTTCTGTGTGAAATAAAATTACAAGACATAAATTTTGCTCCAAAATAAAAAAATAATTATAACATTCAAAACAATATAAAAATTCCAGTGGAATGAAATGGATTTTTGCTAGAATTAAATCTGTACAGTAAAAAAATTGGTGAGTGTAGAAAATTAAAAAGAAAGAACGAAAAACAAATATTTAAATTGAAATGAAATTATATACTTTTAATATTTAAATATATTTTAATATTTCAATTTCAATTTTTACTTGAGATATAAATTATTGATAAATCATTTTTCACTGATACCTCCTCCATTACTCTTTCACTATCCACAAATATAGGCTGCATTTAGATGAATAATTTAAAAATAACTTTTCTTCAAATTTTTATGCTTTGAAATCATTTCATCTTTTAAGAGAAAGTGGCTAATAAATTTTAATGAAAATAGAAAATAAATCTATTTACCGAATGGGGTCCTGGTAGAACTGCATATTGTACGGTGGAATATGGACCAGGTTGATCAGCATCCACTGCTCTAACGCCTTGTAATACTCTCGTGCCCACTACCGTTACCTAATAATAATAATTTATTTTATTCGCTCAAACTGGATTATTATTAAATAATAACTAATAATTATTATTGTATAAAGTAAATATAACATTTAATAAAATTAATTGCCTAATGAATTATTAAATTCTACGCCCGTTGATAAAATCTTCTTTCAGTTGTCAAAATTCAAATTCTATTTATAGCTCACTTAAAAAAATAAAATCGATGATTTTATTTCAATTTTCACTTTATTTACTTAATTCAAATTAATTTTATTTAATTTTTCCCTGTGACAAATTTTTTTCAGAATTTCGGAATTTTTTTTCGGAAATCTTGAATTTTTAATTAAAAAGTCTCTAATTTAAAATCGTTAATCATTTTCGCGTAAAAATTTAATAAAAAAATAATAATTTGATCGTAATATTGTTTCATACTTTTATTCGTGTTAATAGTGAAAACTACTCTTACGATTTTCATAATTGAGAATTGAGTCCCTTTCGAAATTCACGATTCAATTCTATCTCGAATTAAAATTTAATTTACAAAAAAGAATATAGAAAATAGAATTTTATTCTGACAATTGAAATAATTATAATAATATATTATAAATAATAATAATAATAATAATAATAATAATAATAATAATAATAATAATAATAATAATAATAATAATAATAATAATAATAATAATAATATTTCAAAG
Source organism: Leptopilina syphax (assembly GCA_032872505.1). Taxonomy (NCBI): domain Eukaryota; kingdom Metazoa; phylum Arthropoda; class Insecta; order Hymenoptera; family Figitidae; genus Leptopilina; species Leptopilina syphax. The sequence goes on along the minus strand of CM065468.1, from coordinate 24,806,856 downwards.
GCGTAGAAATTATTAAATATGATTCATATCTACCTCTGAAATATTTAACACATATGGAGCGTTTATAAATTGAGGGGCATTGTCATTAGCGTCCGTTACACGAATATTGACCGGAATCACGAATCCCTGAAAAAAGAGATTTAGAGAATTAATTAAAACAATAATAATACAAATATATTTAATTTATAAGTTTAAAATAATACTTTTTTTATTTAAAGTAATATTATTCATTAAATATTAATATGAATGGTAATTATTTAAATTTTTTACAAAATTCGTTTGATATAATGTTGAATAATATTATATTTAATTAAATTAAATATTTTTTTATTAAATAATAAGAAAGTTGATGTTTCATTTTTTGTTTTCTAATTTTAAAAATAATTTTTCTTTTAAAAATGTTTTCAATTTTAAAATTAATCTATTGAAAATCATTGAATTCTTGCAAAGAATTTGAAATTATAATAGAATTTCTATACGAAGAATTTGATTAAAAGTTTTGAAAATCGTAAGATTTTCAAAAAATTTAATCAAATTCTTCGCAAAGAAATTCTTTTGAAGAATTTCATTGATTTTTTTTTAAATAATGGAGTTTTATCAATAATTTTAATTGCAATCTTTGAAAAGAATTAAATTTTATAATGGATTTCTTTTAAGTTTATAAATAATCGTATTTGTTAAATAATTAAAATTAAACATTTTATTGTTGAATTTTATTACATTTTTTCGAAAATAATTGAATTTTTCTATAAATTTTATTTCAATTTTTTAAAAATAATTTAATTCATTCAAGGAATTTTATTAAAATAGAAAATAATTGAATTCTTTCGAAGAATATAGATATTATTAAAAGTTTGAACAATAATTGCGAATTCTTTCAAAAAATTTCTCTAATTTATTGAATTTAATCGATTTTGTTAAAATTGTATTTAATAATTTTACTGTTAAAATTTTATTAAATTTATTCATAGAAAATTAAACTCTTTTCATTAATTTTATTATAGTTTTTGTAAATAATTGCATTCTTTTAAAAAGTTTATTATTTTTAAAAAATTTTTATCTGCAATAAGTGCGAATTTTTTAAATTTTGTAACTGAAATTATTGAGAAATTGAAGGTTGCATTTTTTTCGGGCGTAATGTAATAAAATGATGATTAGTTATAATATTAATCAAAGTTGGTTGACAATTACAGGATCTATCGTGTGCTTCCTTTCGCAGATTGCATTTATGTAAACACTGGCAGGACCCTCGACACCTTCTTTGTCCAGTAGTCTGGTGAGGGTCAAATTTCTCGAATGGGGTGAAAACGAAACGGGACTATCGTGTTCCTGCAGTCTCAGTTCGATATCTCCTTGCGGTCCCGGGTCTCCAAGGACTCTCAGAACTCCTATGACGTCTCCGACTTTTTGATCCTCGCTCACGAAAAGATGAGCCGCCGTGGCTCCGTTCTCCAAAAAGCATCGTGTGTCTCTGATCACTGTCGACAAAAAAAACATTCATTAGCTTCTAAATAATTAAATTATTAAATAATTATTTTTCACTTATGCACTATTTAATAAAATTAATAATCAATAATTAATAATAATAATAATCAATAGTTAATAATTTTAATTTATAATTAAAATTTTTTAACTATAATAATTTAAAAAACTGTCATCATAAAAACAAATATTATTCTAATAAAAATAGCAAAATTAATTTTCTTTCTTTATTAACAAATTAATTTTCAAAAATTGTATTAAATATTCTTCCTAAGAATTTAATTATTTTCATAAGTAATAAAATTTTTCGTAAGAATTTAATTATTTTCATAAAAAGGAAATTTATTTTGCAAAATTCAATTATTTTTAAACAAAATTTTAATCAAATTTGAAATAAAAAAAATTCAATTCATAAAATAGAATTCAATTATTTTAAAAATATTTAATTAATATTATTATTATGAAACTCTATTATTTAAAAGAAAATTCAAAGAAATTCTTCAAAAAGAATTTAATTAGAATTTTCAAAAATTTTAACAAAATTCTTGACGATAATTCAATTATTTTCCTAAATAATAAAATTCTTCGATGGAATTCAATTATTTAATTATATTCTCGAATTTTTTGATAAAATTCTTTGCAAGAATTTAATAATTTTTAATACCTAGGATTGGTTTTAAAATTGGAAATATTGAAAAATAAAAATTATTAAAAATGTTAAGAAACAAAAAAACAAACAACTGACTTCAAATTGCGAATAGATTACTGGAATACAATGATTATTAATTAAAAAAATATAATATAGAATAGAAGAAAATAGATAATTCGTATTATAGAAAATTAAGTGTTTCAAATGACAGACATACGATTGAAATAAAATAATTTCAAAACTTTTATGTTTCGTGTTGCGAAATATATTTTTTTGTGAAAAGATAAAATGTCCCTTATCATCCAGAGGATGTGTTATAAAGAAAAGCGGTTGCTCAATAGTTTCGAAAACTCGTTTGCACATTTGCGGCTTCTTTTCTGATCTCATACATTTCGAAGAAAGCAAAAGAAACTGGTTTTTCGGCGGGAAACCAAAAACCACGAATTACACCTGGCGGATATATGCGATGTTCTTTTGTATCATCAAAAATTGTGTGACGAGGAAAAATTTCTTTTTTATCGTAAAAAATGTCTGAGAAAAATGTCTTGCACAAAAAAAAATCGAAAATTGTTTAAAGAAACGAATATTATGATTCTGAATGAAAAGTAATTCACTCGATAACTTTCTGTTAACTCTTTCCTCTTGAATAAATTTTCAAAAGACGATAAATATTTTTTTCGTTGATGAATTCGGCAAATTTAGTTAAAGTATTTTCAATTTCTCTTTCTGTTGTTTCTTCCTTTTCAGAATTTTTAGAAACGGATACATATTTTTTTCGGTGACGAAATCAGAAAATTTAGTAAATGTCAGTGTATTTTTAATTTCTCTTTTTGTTGTTTCGTCCTTTTCAGAATAAAAATTCATAAAAAAAATAAAACTATCGAGAAAAATCTTTTTTTCTGATTTTGTCTTTGAAGATGATTATTTTTTCCGCATTAATTTCAATTTTTTTTTCTCCCGTTTTGTGAAGGATTATTTACGTGTTTTGAATCTAAACAAGTACAAGTGTGTGCATATATCTTGTTTGAAACCACACACAATCCTGAATATGAGGGGTAGATATGTGCGCTTCCTTGGAGCGAAGTTCCGGCCAAGGCAAGCCCATCGGTACTGTCCGATACAGTCGCTCTACAAACTTTACGTACTTCCATAGACTTTCCCGGAAAAATAAAATAAGTCTATATTTTTGTACATTATTAAAAAAAAAGTGAACAAGATTTTCACTTAATTTTCACTTCCATTTTTACACCATTTTTGGGAAAAAATTGTTTTGCTCTAGCTATTAAATTAATCATTAGAGACGAATTAGTAATGTCTTCTTTGTGCTCACAAACTTTGACTAATTATACTTAATATACAAAGAAGATATACTATGTCATTTAATTAACGTTCTATTAAATTCATATCTGGTTCACACACGTGCGTATAATATTCAATTGTTCTCACTTTAGTCTAGCGATTGCCAGCGAGCGTATAAATAATTCTAAACAATTGTCACAATTGTAAACAATTGTAAATGAAACCTTGACAAGAAAACGTTTTTTCGAGATTTATATTCCCCGCAAAGGAAATTTTGTCCGCTTTCTATGAATTTAATTGCAGATGTTTTGAATAATTGAAATCGAATTAAAATCTGGTGACAAAAAAAAGTGAGAAGATTTCTTTCAATGGACGATGAGAAATTTTTCCCACTGGCTGACAGTCATTTAAGGTCTTTTTTACGTATTTACCAAATAGAGACTTCTTTTCACTTTTCAGCATAGTATTTACAGCGAAAGGCATTTTTAATATCGTCACCAAAATTATTTTTTTCGAATCTTCGTTCGTAGATTCGAAGAATTATTGGTTTTTCTCTAGAAAATCCAATTTTCAGAATTATCGTTTCAGCGAATGTTCCATTTTCAGATTTTTCACATCGCTGAACCAAGAATTTGTTATCACATATATCGAATGTACGAACGGCACAAATATTCTCCACCATAACTAATTAATTTCAGAATATTCTCATTTACGGTTATTTAAAGCATAAGTTGATTTAAGCTTTTTTTCACTATTGCTTCCTTTTGCTTGATGCTTTTGCTTTCCAGGTACTATATGAATCTTTTTTCCATGTTCACCAACTGTCAATTGTTTTTATATTCGCAACACCAAACAAAGAATACGAGGATTCGTGTAGTCTTCATTCTAAAATTTAAATCTTTGCAGTAAAGTTGTAAATACTCCAAGTACTTAAAATCTAAATAATCGAGGAAATTAAAAATTAAAAAAATATTCAATAAAAGAGTAAAGAAAATAGTTAAAAATTTTTTACTCACATTGTCCTGAGTTTTGATGCAAAATAACGAAAATGAGAAAGACCCTCAAGAAAATATCTTCCATATCGTTCTAAAATCTCCATCCAAAGCGTCCGGTGTTTTTTGACACATCTGAAAAAATCAAAATTAAGTTTATCTGTAATTTTTTAATTTTTATAAAGTTTAATTTATTGAATAATTCTCGGAGGACAGGGAAAATTTTTCAAATATATAGACTTTTTTCCATAATGCGGATTGTGTATGTAATTAACGGAGAAGAATATTTAGAGCAGAGTACCATCAGATATTTCAGAGAAATAATATTTTTTTTCCGAGAAATAAATTTTCAACTTAGATTTCGAATAAAGGAAGATTGATACAATGATCTTTCTCCTGTTCATCCTAGCGTGTAACGTGACTGTCTCGGCGGAACGATGTCGCAAATCAGTTTCTTCAAAAAAGAAATGCACATAAACTTCATCAGAACTTTGAGAGAAAAAAAAGGAAAATCGTTTCTTGTTTTTAATTGTTCTTAATTATCGACAATAAAGTGATTATCGACGGAGAAAAAGAAGGTAACTAATTCTCAAACAATATACTTTTACACTGTCTTTTTTAATTTTTTCCTTTGCGCACAATTCTTGTTATAGCGAATTATTAGAAAAAAATTCAAGTTTCTATAAATAAATAAATAAATAGAAATAATTAAATTTTCTCTCTCCCAATTCTTATTACAGAAATATTATTGAATAAAAAATAGAATTCAAGTATAAATAAATAAATAAAACAAAAAAATATAAATAATCAAATTTTTTCTCTCACAATAGGAAAATATTATTGAATAAAAAATATAATTCAAGTATGAAAGAAATAAATAAAACAAAAAAAAGAGAAATAATTGAATTCGAATTGAAATTTGAATTTGAAAAGAGCGGCAGGAAGTGAGAAAAAAAAATTGTGTAGGAAAAGAATGACCAGAAGTGATTTTCATATAAACTAATATAATAAAAGAGGAACGTGTCTTGCTTAACAGCCACAATTCGATCAACGTGTGACTAGAAAGCATGCAGAGAAACTGCTTTATTACATAGTACATAATCACATTCACGTTATATGTATGTAAAAAAAACATAAGGTCAGTTTGAAAAAAAAAATCATTTAGAAATTATGATTTCATAATAAATAGCCATCTTCATATATTCTATATACTATAATCAACAATTTATTAGATAATTTAACGGAAAGAAAAAATACTTTACTCACTCATTACTTTCTGAATCTAAGTATTACCACATTATTTTTCATTACCTATACATTATGTATAAATTAATTTTAAAAACACTCTTTAAAACAGAAATTAAAAAAAAAAAAACTCCCTTGAAAAAGAAATTTAAAAAAAAGTCCAAACAGAAATTGATATTTTTTTTAATTTAAATAAAAATTTAATGTAATGAAATTTTTTTACTTCCTGATACTTTTTTCAATTCAAATTCCAATCGCAATTGAATTATTTTTTCGTTTATTTATTTACAGGCCTCGTATCAACTTTAAGAGGCAAAAAATGTCGCTTTAGTCGATTAAAAATATTTTTAAATATTTTAAAAAATCGAAGAAGTCATTTATTTAATTCAGTGTTGCAACAAAAATTTTATTTTGTATTTCTCTGATTTTCCCATTTCGCTGATTTCTAAAATCAAGAATTAAAAAGTCCAATAATTTTGTTACTATAAATATTTAAGTACTTATTTGTTTTTCTACGGGAAAGAAAATTTAATTTATTAAATTAAAAATTTATTGAAAGAAATTTCAATTTAAAACCATCTGAAATTTCATAATTTCTAAAAACTACAATTATTCCAAAATTCAATTCTTTTCTACAATTTTTAACTAAACTTCATCTCTAAATCAATTATTTTTAATAATGTTCCGAATTTTCTTCGAGAATTCAATTATTTAAATAGAAAAATTCAATTTTTTTATAATAATTGTAACCTTTCATGTTTTTTCAAAATTAGAAACAATATTTTCAAAAAAATTCTAAAGAAATTCTTAAAATAAATTTTTTAAAAATATTTTAAAATAATATTTGACAGATAATAATCTTTCAATTATATACATTTAAAAAATTTCCAAACAATTGAATTTTGGTAAAATCTTTTAAAATTATTTGAAATTTGAAAAAATCTTTTAAAAATAATTGAATTTTTGAAAAATATAAAAAAAATAATCAAATTTTTTCTAATGTAATTTTTCGAAAACAATTGAACTGCATAAAAGAATTTTTTATGATTTAAAAAGAAACTAATTAATTTATTGAAGAATTATAATTAACAAATTTTGAACATGATTGTTTTCTCCAAAAAATGTTAAAAATAATTCTAAAAAATTTTAATATTGTTATTTTTTGTATGAATTTGAATTTTTGGAAATATGTCACTGAAAATATTGAAAATAATTGAATTTAAAGAAAAAAAATGAAAAAATTCTAAAAATTACATTTTCAAAAATTTTGATTTCTTTATGAGAATTGAAATATTTTCTATAAAACTTTAATTAAATTCTTTAAAAAAATGCAATTATTTTCGAAAATTTTTAATAAAATTCTTAGCAAAATTTCAATTATTTTCGTAAATCATAAAAATTTTTGCGGGAATTTAATTGTTTTAAAGAACTTTAATAAATTCTTTATACAAATTCAATTACTTTGAAAACTTTTGATAAAATTATTTATGAGAATTGAATTATTTTCATAATTAATAATATTCTTAGCAAAAATGATATTTTTTTGAAAAATTTCAATAAAAATCTTTATAGGAAAAAATTTATAATAAAATATTTTTAAAAAATTTAATACTTTTCCTAAATAATAAAATTCTTCGCAAAAATTCAATTATTTTCAAAAATTTTCATAAAATTCTTCGTAAACATTCAATTATTTTAATAAATAATAATATTTCTACAGGAATTATTGAAAATACAATTTTTTATTAAATTTTTTCGAAAAGCCCCTATTATTTAAAAGAATCTTTCTAAAATTCTTCGCGTGAAATAAATTATTTTCAATGCAATTTTAATAATATTTCTTGAAAGAATTCAATTATTTTCAAAAATTGTTATAATAATAGTTGACAAAAATCAATTATTTTCAATTAAATTTCACAAAATTTCTATCATTCAAAATCTGTATCGAAAGTTTAATTAGAGAAATTTTCGAAAATAATTTTTGAAAGTTTTGCCTATAATTAATTTTTACACTATAAAAATCGAAATATGTTGCATTTTATATTAAAACTGTGGTATTTTGTTGCAATATTGATGAAATGGCGAAAAAGTCGCAAGTTTTGAAGTTAAGTCGAAAAAAGTTGAATTTTTTTAAAATAGTCAAAAAAAAAGTGTATCCGATGTCTGTATTTATAGATTCTTGAATTATATTTTTAATTATAAACTTAATTTTAATTTTGAAAATTAAATTTTAAACTTGAATATATATTTTTTTAAAAGCAAAATAAAATTTGGAAAAATTAACTTGATGCCAGTTTCAGCTTCAATTTTTGATTTAAAATTGAATTTAAATTAACTAAAAATTTATTTGAAAGTAAAGATCTAATTTTCTCGCAATAAAAAAAACAATTTGCAAATAAAATCCATAGAATTGTAAATACAATAGTTACTCAACTATAGACAAGTTGGCATACATATTTTTGTAATAAAAAAATAAAAAATTCAAATTGAAGTCATAATGGAAAAAAATTTACTGCATCATTTGTTTCGAATTCATGTTAGTAGGAAAAAAATTGAATAAACATTGAAAAAGAAATTTCTGCGAAATTTGTTAAATAAAATAGAGAAATTTCAATTTTCTATATCCTGCTCGTCAAAACGTAAATTTTCCCTTTTTCGCAAAAAAAAAGAAAAGAAAAGAATGCGTAATAATTTTGAACTGATGCATTTTTTGAAATTAAAACATAAAAATTTAAATTAATTTGAACTGACCGCCGAGAATATTATTCTGGAATAAATTTGATTTAGATAATTCAGATGTATGTAGGGCATGATAGTCCTCAAATTCACCGACCATGTTACAATCATGGTCAAGCGCCGTAAAACACTTGTGGGGTGAATTGTGCGTTATTTAGGCAGGAAGAAGTGAATCACTGCCGCAAATACTAAAGCTGCGTTGTCCGTTAAAAGAATTATTCCTCAAGAGTTCTTTCACTTTTCTTTGTCTCAAGCCTTTTGTTTTAAAGCTTTTTAAACTCATCTTATCTATTCAATAATTAGTTGCCTTCTTTTTTTTATTTTCCTTTCTTAAAAAAAATTGCCCATTCTCTCTAAATACGAGAGGAAGAGAGAAGAAAATAACAAACGAACCCGGAAGCAAGCTGAAGAATATGCAAACACATTTTTATTAATAATGCAACATTTTTTTTCCATTAGAATTTAAATTAATTCATTTTTTTATTTAAAGTTGAATTTAATATAATTCATTTTTTTTTATTTAAAGTTAAATTTAATTTAATTTATTTCATTCATTTTGTTTCATTTAAGATTAAAAATTTATGAAATTAATTTACGGGGAATGTCTTCTAAATAATTAAAAATTACATTTTTAATTTTAAATTCAAAAAAGTGAAAAACTAATAAAAAGAAAAAAATGGAAAATTAAATTTGTTAAAAATGTAAAAAATTGTCAAGAATAATATTTTTTAAAGACTTTTGAGTTAAAGTTTTGTCAAAATGTTTCGAAAATAATTTATGGAATATTTATTTCATTTGTTTTAACGTTTTAAGCAAAACGAAGAAAAATTGTTTACTTACCACGAAAATCCGTTCACGAATCATCCATTCAAACTCTTGATTGTCAAAGTGGTGAGACGATAAAAAATCCAAAAAGTGACTGGAGAAACAGTTTCTTCACTCCGCTTTTCAATTAGTTCATTTCGATTAATTGGAAAAATCGTTTATCGCCACGCAAATCGGTCACGTTTTTTTCAAAACTGCAAAATAATTTTAATTAGCAAAACAATATTCACTTTACACTTCAACACTTATTTTCTTCTTCCGAAGATTTAAATTTCAATCAAATTGTTCCTTTGCTTATTTTTGCACTTCTTTTTTATTTACGTTTTTAATTAACGATTTATACTAACGATTTATATTGTTTGGGTTTATAATCAAAATTATTAAATTAATTCAATAAATAGTTGTTAATATTTTTCGTACTTGACAAAAACACTTTTTTTTTTGTTGATTTTCTTTCGAAAAGAAAAAAAAAATTTCAAGAGCCCCTAAAGACCGTCTGGCAACGAAACATTCGTGCGTTTGAGTTTGTTACTATAAAACAGAGTGGAGTAAAGTACTCAGGAAGTTGGCGGAAAGAATGGGAAAGAGGGGGCAGACAGGGCAACACCATCTAGAACAGCACAGGTGTTCTCGTGGGGACGACGAGGGAAACCAATAGACATAATAATTATATATGCAACCGAGTCCCTTTTGCCACCAGGTAGAATTTAGGGTGAAATGTTAATAGTATTTTTTTCTATCTCTCCAAAAATGAGAGCAATTCATAAAAAAAGTATTCTATAATTATGAGTCATCGACAATGGCTTTTGAGGACTCTCATATCAAGGTCGCTCGTTCCGCTCAAAAAAAAACATTAATTTTTCCTCTTTATCTAATTAAATCTAATTATGCAATTAACAGTCGGAATTGGTCGCAATTTTCACTCGCTAAACAAAGAAAATCAATGGAAATCGAACAAAAAATCAAAAATAGTGAAAAAAAAGTCACAAACTGATCAATTACCAAAAATCGATTAGATAAATATTTGTCGCAGAAATTGGAAATAAAAAATTACTCTGATTTGAAAAAAATTCCAAAGGAGAAATTATAAATGAATAGAAACGAAAATTTTTTTTAATCTTTTAAACGAAGAAATTCGAAATGAAAAATGTCTCCAATTTGAAAAAGATTCAAAGAAAAAATTCCAAAAGTGAAATTTATTCAAAAAAATAGGAAAGAAAAATTCTGAAACTTTTAAAAGAAAATCGAATAAAAAATAAAAAATAGACGAGAAAAAAATCACTAACTGATCAATTACCAAAAATCGATTCGATGAACAATTATCGCAAAAAATCGTAACAAAAATTACTCCGATTTGAAAAAGAGTCAAAGGAAAAATTTGAAAAGAGAAATTACAAAAGAATGGAAATGAAAATTTTTTAAATCTTTTAAATTGTGGAAAAAAAATTGAAAGAAAAAATTCTAAAGGAGAAACTTATTTAAAAGAATACAAAAAAAATTCTAAATCGTTTAAATGAAGAGAATCGAATAAAAAATCAAAAACAGCGGAAAAAACATCACACCAAAAATCGAATTTAATTTACATTTGTCATAAAAATTCGAAGTGGAAAATTATTTCGATTTGAAAAAAAGTCAAAGGAAAAATTTGAAAAGAGAAATTACAAAAGAATGGAACAGAAAATTTTATTTAATCTTTTAAACGAAGAAAATCGAATAAAAATTTTAAAATAGTGGGAAAAAAATTGAAAGAAAAAATTCTAAAAGAGAAATTTATTTAAAAGAATACAAAAAAAATTCTAAATCGTTTTAAATGAAGAAAATCGATTAAAAAATTAGAAATAGCGAAAAAAAGTATATGATTTGAAAAAAAAATCAAAATAAAAATTCCAAAAGAGAAATTTAAAGAATAGAAAAGATAAAAATTCTAAATCCTTTAAATGAAGAAAATCGATAAAAATCGAATAAAAAATTAAGAATAGAGGAAAAAACATCACAAAATCTGCTCAATCACTAAAACTCGGATTCAATTTATATTTGTCGCAAAAATTCGAAATAAAAAATTACTCTGGTTTGAAAAAAAGTTTTAATCTTTTAAACAAAGAAAATCGAGTAAAAAATCAAAAATCCGAGAAAAAAATCTTCAACTGTTCAATCACCAAAAATCGATTCGATAAACATTTTTCGCTAAAATTAGAAATGAAAAATGTCTCCAATTTGAAAAAGATTCAAAGAAAAAAATCCAAAGACAGAAATTTATTAAAAAAATAATAGAAGAAAAAATTCTAAATCATTTAGAAGAAAATCGATAAAAATCGAATAAAAAATCATAAATATCTGAAAAAAAACCCTAAAAGTTGATCGATTACCAAAAATTGGATTCAATTAACATTTGTCGCAAAAATTCAAAATAAAAAAGCCTCCGATTTGGAAAAAATTCAAGGAAAAAATTCCAAAAGAGAAAATTATTCGCAAAAGAATAAAGAAACAAATTTTAAATCACAAATAAATGAAATCATAACTAAAAATAGTTTTTGCTATTCAAAAACCTTTTTTTTGTGCTCTCTTTAGCTATTAGGATTGCTCATCTTCTCACGACCAAGAAAAACAGTATTTTGAAATAATTTCACAGACTAATGATCCGCGACGTATCCATGGATCATTCGCTGAATAGTCCTCTCGGCTGTGTTTAATCGCAACGAAATAAATGTAATTTGTCAAAGTCTAGTTCTCACGAATAGGAATAAACACACAAAAATAGCATAATCCTTTCTATACACTTATATAGCCAAAACATAAATATTTATTTTTTTTTCAAGGAAAACGAAATTAAATTCGTCAAACAAATCAAGAATCAAAATAATAATAATAGTACTATAAATGAAAATAAAAAAAATTTATTTACCATAAAATAAAGAAAACACTATTTACTATAAAATAAATAAAAAAAAAAAAAAAAAAGAAATAAGGGAATAATTCCTTTGGCAAATGAGAATAATTAACATTCCCTAGTAACAATAAAATTTTATTACCACATTCTTTCAAATTAGAAAAAAGAGAAAAATACTTGTTCTTAAATTCCAATTGCAAAACAAAATAATATTTAAAAAAAACAAATTATTTATTTATTCGAAAATATTTTAATTGGTTTACAATTTTAATTGGAGTGAAAGGAAATGGTTCGAATCTATTGTAGACAGAATTTATTTCCTAAAAAATATGCTTTTATTAATTCGACGAAACTTTGCAAATGCAAATTAATTAGCAATATACACAATTTTTTCTACTCTGTGTTTTACTTTCGTTTTCTATATATTTTTTATATATGTGGCACAACTAAACAAGTCATTAAAATTGACATAATTTTATTCTTTCTGAAAACAGATATGCATAGCGTGATACTAAATTTTACAAGCCTTTGTAAAGCATTGTTTGATTTGGAATCGATGAAACAACGTCTTACACTTGCACGATAGGCGTTTTTAGATCAATGAACTCATCGTAACAATAATAATTAATTACTTAATCGAAAAATTATGTCGTCTCATTAATTATTATATCCAGTTCCCTTCGATAACATTAACAATAAATCCCATTTTTTGAAAATTGTTATTTAAATTACAAAAAAGGATATAAAAAAAAATTTCTGTTAATATCGTTTTTCAAGACTTCTTTTAAAATTTAAATTATGATAATTATGAAAAATTTTCTTTGACTTTACTATTTTTTTAATCGTCTTTTTCTTAATTCGTCTTTTTTTCAAGAGAAAATTTTTTTTTTAGAATCAAATTGATTGACTAAAAATAGAAATTACTTTTTGAATTCGATTTGATTTTTCAATTCAATTGAATTCCAACTAATAGAATTCATTAAATATGTGCTAATTTAATAATTTGAATTTTGAAAAATTCGAAGTAGAACTTAATTCGTAAATTCATTTTTAGAGCGAAGATTTCCTCACAGCATGGGAGTTCCATTCCACTGGACCTCCGCGTCCTGCCATCTTTCGAGATAATAACACAAAAAAAATTCCATTTAGTATATTCTTCAAATTCTACATCTACTCTACTATCTACAACTGGAACTAATTAAAAATGAAGAGATATTCCATCATAAATCGATGGTTCATTAAAGATACATAACCCGTTTTTTTTCCTCACATTCGCAAAGCAAGCAAAAAGCGTGAAACAATTTTTTCATTTCAAACCAAAAGAAAAGAAACAATTTTTTTTATTTCAAATCAAAAGAAAAGAAACAATTTTTTTTCTTTTGGTTTGAAATAAAAAAATCTTTTGCAATTGTTGAAAAAAGATTCAGAAAAATTAACGAAAAAGTGATAAAAAGCCAAAAAACAAAATTGCACTTCTTGGATATAAACATTTCGCAAACAATGACGAAATAAATTTGAAAGCAACTTCAAGAAAAAGAAACTAGAATTCTATAAACATTTGGTAGTATTGAAAGAAAAAATCCTCTTCAGAAAAATTTCAAATAGAAATATTTTACAAGAGCGAATATTTTCATTCGAAGAAATTTTCTAAAAAGCTTCAACACAAAAACAATAGCCAATAACAATAACCAAAAATTCCAGCCGAGCGATAATCAAAAAAGCAAACAATCCTCTTCGAAGGAAAACCCTAAGCAATCACTAAAAATGTTCAAGCATTTTACAAGCGATATTAACAACTAATATTCTAAAAAAAGTGCCAAATAAGCAAAAAATACAAAAGGCGAAAAAATAAGACGGAAAAAAATGAAAAGTGAAAAATTACAAAAAGGACAAATAAATAAAACGTGAAAAAATACAAAAAGAAGAAATACAGAAAGTGAAAAATACAAAAAGACTAATAATTAAAATATGAAAAAATACAAAAAGAAAAATAATTAAAACGTGAAAAAATACAAAATGGAAAATTATTAAAGTGTGAAAAAATACAAAAAGGAAAATAATTAAAGTGTGAAAAAATACAAAAAGGAAAAATATAGAAAGTGAAAAAATACAAAAAGACAAATAATTAAAATGTGAAAAGATACAAAAAGTGAAAAAATATAAAAAGAAAAAATATAAGAAGTGAAAAAACAAAAAAAAGTGAAACAATATAAAAAGTGAAAAAACATAAAAAGAAAAAATAAAGAAGCCAATAAACAATAAATTAATATAATCAAAATAATAAAAATTAAATAAAGCGAGAAAAATATATAAATAAATAGGTAAATGAAGCAATAAAAAAATAATAAAACTACAATAAATAATAAAACTACAATAAATAAATAAATGAAGCAATAAAAAAATAAATGAAACAATAAATAAATAAATGAAACAATAAATAAACAAAATGAAACAATAAAATTGAAGAAAATGAAACAATAAAATTGAAGCAAATGAAATAATAAAAATAAAGCAAAATTGAAACAATAAAAATGAAAAATAAAAAATAAATGGAACAATAAAAATTAAATAGATTGCATTTAATAATGAAATTTTCCGATATTGATTTACTTGGAATGAATGAGTTTTTCTAAAGGTGTTGCTGCCATGTCGAGGGATTCCTTCGCTTCCCTTCCTTCCAAACCCGAAGCGTTTTCTCTCGCTTTGGTGTCTATGGTTAATGTGGCGTGACTCCCACCGCAAGTGTAGTATTGAACATCGAATCTACAATTATATAATAATAAATTACCGGAAATGGCATTACGCTTTAAGGAAACTTAACTCTTCGTTTGTTCATGCAATTTCACAATTGACGACATCCCCCAATTTCTTTTCAATGTAACTTAAATATTTTTTTATATAAAAAACCTATTCTCAAAACGAAAGTCATTTTTTTCAAATTCATTCAATTTATTTTATTCTCGAAATTATGTAAAAAAAACAATACTCTTGAATAAAAATAAATTTTATTGTAATTTTATCATAAACGAAAGTAATTTTTCCAATTCATCTGGTAATTTTATTTTGGAAAATATTTATATTTAATTGATTTATTATAATAATAGCAAATGATACGCGCGGAACGCGATATTCCATTTATTATTATTTTGCAAATTCCTCCAAGGAATACTTAATTATTTTTAAAAATATTAATTAAAATCGATTATTTTAAAGAATTTTAATAGAAAATCAATTATTTTCAACAATTTTGATGAAATTATTTTTTAAAAAATCATTGTTATTTTCAAAACCTTTAATAAAATTCTTTCAAAAAATTCAACTATTTTCAATAATTCAGATAAAATTCTTCAAAACAATTCAATTATTTTTCTAAATTGTAAAATTCTTGCCAAGAATTCAATTATTTTTGTAAATAATTTCTGAAAAATTCAATTATTTTCAATACAATTTTAATAAAATTTCTCTAACAGGTTTAATTATTTTTAAAAATTGTAATAAAATTTTTCTAAACAATTCAATTGTTCTCAAAAGTTTTTAATAAAATTCTTTGTAAATTTCAATTATTTTCAAAATTTTCAATTAAAATTATTTTTAAAAAATTACATTATTTTTACGAAATTAAATGAAATTAATAAAAAAAATGTAATTATTTGTACAAAAACTCTAATAAAGTTGTTTAAAAGAATTCAATTATTTGAAGAAAAATGTTGATAAAATTCTTGAAATGAATTCCTGGAATTCAATAAAATTGTATTTAAAATAATTGAATTCCAGCGAAAACTTTATTATTTATTCAAAAATAATTGAATTCTTAAATTGAATTTTATTCAAATTTTTTTTTTAAATAATTGAACTCTTATGAAAAATTAAATTATTTTTTAAAATAATTGAATTTTCTTGGAGAAATTTTACAACATTTTTAAAAATAATTGAAATTTTCGAAGAAATCAATTAAAATTGTATTGAAAATAAATGAAGTCCTGATAAGAATTTGATTATTTATATAAAATTAATTGAATTTTTTTACGAAGATTTAATTGTTATTTATAAATTGACTTTTTGCAAAGAATTTTATTACAATTATTGAGGATAATTGAATTCTTGATAAAATTTAATTACTTTCAAAATTTTCAGTAATAATTAATAAAAAAAACTACGCAATTTTCAAGAATATTGAAATAAATTATTTAAAATGTTTCAATTATTTCAAAGAATTTAAAAAAAATCTTGCCAAGAATTAAATTATTTTCAATACAATATTTTAATTACATTTTCTCGCAAGAATTACATTATTAAAAAAAAATGTTTAAAATTCTCCAAGTGAATTCAATTATTTAAAATTTTTTTGATAAATACTTTGCAAGAATTCAATAATTTTCAGCACATTAAATACTAAGTTTTTATTTTATTTATTTTATAAAATAATTATTTTTCTCAAATGTTGCTATTTTTGTATTTTATTTTTTTTAATAGAGAAACGAAAGACAGTTAAAAATGATAATTAGGTGTGTATAGTGTATATAAAACTTTTTTCGGGGAAAAACTAGACACTTTAACAGGAAGATAGTTGTTTCTGATGAGAATATTTTTTTAAGATTGTTTATTACTATTGGGGATGAGGCTGAATGGAAAATTGCGGCAATTCTGAAAATGAGTTTCCATGATTACATCTAGAATTTTACGGAAAGAGAAAAAGAAAGAGAGGCGAATAGGAAATGCAGAGTTTTAAAGAAAAAAAAAGAAGGGTATGAGTAGGAACTTACCGCCGTTCAGCGTGATAGTTCCTGAGAAGTTCACGATTAGTGTTGAAGATAACTCCATGATGTCCAAGACAAAGGGTCACCCAGATCGGTAGACTTGGTGTCTTTAATCGTGATCCTGGCTGCCTATTAAGTTGTCCGTCTCCCTCGTGAATTAAAAATCCTATCTCGCTTCTGACCAGAACGCCCCATTGCGGAACCGCCTTTCATCATAAAAAGAATATTGATTAATTAAAATATGATCAACATAATAATTTCAAAATTTTTTGAACAATTTTCTAATTTTTTAACAATTTTAATTTCTTTTCTAAACATTTTTTTAGTTTTTTCCAAACTGTAACTGTCAAATTGTTTCAAGCTGTAAATTAAAAGAGATTTTCTTTCTAATAAACTATTTTTAATGATTTTGAATCAAGATTCACTACGTTAATAATTAATTTTTTTAATTGAAAAATTTTGTATAATTGTTAATTTGTATAATTGTAAAATTTCATTTATTTCTAGTTGAAACTAATTTATTTGACTTACGTAAGTGTTTTCATCACCAACGTGAACGACACCATTATGAAGATGAGGGGAAGCTCTTCCGGTGAGAGCAAGAAGAACCAAGGACAAAGGACCTTCTTCCGGAGATCCGCTTAATAAAGAGCCCTTTGAGTCTTCTAAATCACTACGAATTCTAAAATACAAAAATCCATTAAAATAATTTATTGTCATTAAATTAATTAATTATTAATTTTTATATAATATTAATTTTCAACTAGTATTTTACTTTGAAAATCCTCTGGAGAGAACTGCGCTGTAAAGAAGCAATTTCGCCCCCGGTGAACCTTCATCTTGAAACTGGAACAACAAAATAAAAACAAATGTTAATTCTCAATCGAAATTAGTATTTTAATTAAAATTAATTGAATTCAATTAAATTATTATTTTACATTTCTATTAGACAGTCAAACTTTAATTTCATTAATTTCATCAATTTCATCAATTTTATCAATTTTATCAAATCACAAAATTTTGAAGTAAATTTAAATTAGAAAATTGAAATTATTTCAATCAGAATTTATCGAAGTTGAATTGTATTTTATAACTACTTTGAAATACGTACGAGATATAAATAACGTTTGATGAATATTTCCAAATCCTCCAAAGAAGTGAATTCGAACAAATGTAACTGTAACAATAAATATGTAATTAAATTAGAAAATTTGTAATTAATTAAAGAAATTAAATTAAAATTAAATAATTAAATAAATTAAATTAAAATTGAATAATTAAATAAATAAATTTCATTTTAATTTTGAGTCTCGATTAAACGAGATTAATTTTAAATCTTCCAAGATGAACTATGACTTTTCAAGGTAAATACCTATGAAGGAAATAATAAGTTTTGGCCTTGCGCCAATGTGTCAAAAATCCTTAATAATTCTCCAAGTGAAAATAATTGATCTACTTTAATTAACAAAATTTAATTCAATATTTTTAAAAGTATGATTTTGCAATTATTTTCAAATGAGAAATAAACTTAATTAAATTTAAATAAAAATATTAAACACAATTAGGTGATGAATTTAATTAAATTTTTAACTTTATTTATTTATTTTTAAATGAGAATTTAATGAAATTCTTAAATTAATTAATTACAATGAATTTACTCAATTTTTAATTTAATTTATGTTCAATGAATTCAAGAAATTTTTTATTTAATTTAATTAATTTCAATGAATTTAAGTTGCAATTTTTAAAATTTAATTAATTTCAATAAATTTATTATAATTTTTCATTTAATTCATTTTCAATGAGAATTTAATGATATTTTTAATTTAATTCACTTTCATTCAATTAAATGAAGTTTTCAAAATTAATTAATTTCAATGAATTTAACGAAATATTTAATTTAACTCATTTTCAATGAATTTAAAAAAATTTTATTTAATTTTATTAATTTCAATGAATTTAAGAAATTTTTTATTTAATTTAATTTAAAAATAATTTTTAATTTTTTTTTCAAAAAAAATGTGAACGTACAGTTTCAGTTAATCCATCTTGAAAATACTGAACGCTGTGCTGAAGATATGGCGTTTCTTGCGGTAAAGTGACAATGGCTTTGGGGATGCTAATATTCGATACCGTATTCAAATTCACGGAACTTGCACTTTGCGTTGCAAAACCACCAGCACATCGCCAAATTATTTCCGCTATTGCGCACGCTAAAACTTCCATTTGTTGGTCGTAATTCGGCTTCAATAAACTGAAATCAAAAAACAATTTTTACTGATAAATATTTTTTTTCCTTTTTTTAACGCTTATAAAAATAAAAATATTTAATATTCAAAAAGGATTAAATGTCTTTTTTCCCTTTCTTTACCGCTATTAAAAATATTTAATATTCAAAATGGAAATTCAGAAAGAAAATAAATTTTGAAAGCAAATTTTCTTTATTCAACTATTCTTCAAAATGTGGACCTACGTTTCAGATGTCATTTTGTCCTGATTATTGGCCTTGAATAAAAAATGTTTAAGCATAATTGCTTGAACCGTGGTGATAAGACCTCGAGTTGAATTTCTCGGCGATCTTAATCCAAAACTCAAAGATTGATTTGGAGGTCGGAGTGTCAATCCAGTTCTGGCCCATTCAACTTTCGGTGGACTTGCGCTACTTCCGAAAACCACCATTCTCAATTCCTGTAATAATTAAAAAAAGAAATTCAAATTAATTAAAACTCAACCATTAAAATTATAAATTATAAATTAAACCATTAAACTACTATATTTTTATTTTTTCTTTTACTATTAGCATTATTTATTATTTTATTTTTTTATACAAAGCCAAACAAAATTAATTTTTTTATCAAAGAAAAAGAAAAATCGAGACAAAAAATAATAATTAATAGTAGAAATTAAAATTATAAAAAGAAAATATAACAAGAAGAAGAATAGGGAGATTTTCTCTGAAATTTACCATGCATGTCTCTTCATTAATTGGAGTTCCTCCAAGAACTGGTGTCTTCACCAAAGTCCTCGTACTTCTTGGATAGAGAATTCTCTCTGCAACAGAAAAATGAACAAAAAAATACAAATTTGAACAAACTGGATACAATATTACTTTAAAATTAGTTACAAATTAATTAAAAATGAATTAAAAATGAATTGGAAATTAATTAAAAATTAATAAAAAATTAATTAAAAATTGGAAATTAATTGAAAATTACTTCTTGCAAAATTTAGTTTTAAAATTAATTTTTTATAAAAAAACAACAAAATTCGACCTGGATAAAGTTCATCTGGTTCTGCCATCAGTGCAGCGTATTTTGCTGCCCTGGCTGATAATAGCATTTTATGAAAAAAAACCAATTATAATAAATGTGACGCTTGTCTACGAGTCACAAAGAATTCAAAAGAAACAATTTTCATATTTTTGTTTATCTGATTGTTTCCAGGATATAAAAAGAGAAAAAAAATATCAACGTATTCGAATTTTGTATACAATAATTATTGTCGAGGCGACAACTTGCCTCGAGTAGTTTAAAATATCAATTGAGAATAATGGTGAAATTTACAGCTCTTTTATATTTACGTGAATCGTGAAAATTTTCAAAGTCCTGCCATATGAGAGATTAGACACGAAACATGTCATTTTTAGTGTTGGAAACTTATTTCGACGTGCCCTACTGCTGTCTAACTTGACATTTAAATCCACACTTTTCGATTTTATCATCACGAAATTTTGCCAAAAAAAAAGAAAGAACTTTCTTTTTAATCGACTTTAATTCATTGTCATTTTTAATTAGTCCTTCGCCCCTTCCAAGGACGATTGTATTTTAATTGGCAAATTATTAAATTTTTTTTTATTAAATCAAACAAAAAAATAAAATTCGATTTCAGACAAGAAAAAATTTCGATCTTTTTCTTTTTTTTAATTTTTGAATTCAAAAAATGAGTTTCCGCTTTTCAATCTTTTTTTTTAGGTACTTAATTTTGTGATTAAAAATGACTTTGATATTTTCATAATTTCCCCTCGAGATAATATTTCACTTTGAAGATTTTTTCAAATTTAACACAAGCGCAAAGTTTGCAAAGTTTGATTTTTCGAAAGTTTCCTTTGGAAGAAGTTTACAATCAACAAAATGCACATGGATCGTTCCGACACGAATTTGAGTAAAGTTGAAACACTTCTCATTATGAGAACACGAGTCGGCAACAAAATTTCTGAAGAAAATAAATTCTCTAAAAATAGAACTCGGTAAATAATTAAATATTTAATTATTGAATTATTATTAAATTTAATTATTAAATAATTTATTATTAACAAAAATATATTTAATTAAAAAAGTAAAATAGGATTTCTAATTTTTATACCTTTGTCCCTCACATAAGTAGGTTTATCCGATTTCACTTCACAAGCCCGGCGATTACAATTTTTCGAAATTGGAGAATATATTTTCGACTCCGAACCAGAGGTTGTTGCCTTTTCCATGATTATTTTTATTTTAATTGAATTTCTTTTTATTTATCTACTTAATTGAACCATTTGGAGAAATGATTATATCTTCATAATTAAAAGCTTTGAAAAAGAATAATAAAAAAATACTCAAATGATAAAAATCGTCGGGCACTAGTTTTTCCATTTTTTTTTCCAAATTTCGGGAAATTTTATCGAAGATTTTCTAAATATTTACTTCTCTAATTACTAAGTAATTCAAATTACTAAATAAACTAAATCAAAATAATTAGCTAATTATAAATATTAATTATTTCAATTAATTGCTTTTAATTTAATAACGAAATAAATTTTTAAAAAGGGGAAAAGAAAGAGGACAAAAGACAAAAGGGGAAGATTAAAATGTTTTTTCTTGGGGAAAAGTTTTTGTCATTGCAATTACTAATTGTTTTTTTTTCATTTGGAATTTTAATTTCCGAATTAATTAAGTAGTGGAAAAATGGAATAAAATTTATTTATTAGAATTAGAACTAACGATCATGATGTGGCTGATGGTTCAAGAAGAACGAGTTGACTGACAGCATAGCGTTTAGAGTTTAGAAGTAATTGTTACTAACACCCCTTACGTTTAACCCCTTATATACGAATGGATGTTAAGGGTCTATCTCGAGGTTCTATCAAATAGACTTCTGAATATAGAATCACCTACATAGACCGTGTAAATTGGTGTCGATCATGAATTTGCGAGATTCAAAGCAAAAAAAAGTATAATCAACAACTATTTTTAACAGTCTTCTAAATAATTTTCCTATTTGGATCTAAATTTTTTTAATTTTAGTTTTTTTTAATTTTTTCCATTTTCAATAATTTTACTTATTTGGACAACAAAATTTTTCTAAATTAAATAATTTTACTTATTATTTTTTTTGTAACCTTGTCTCATAAAGTAAATTAATTTTAACCAAATTAATTAATTTCATAAAGTAAATTTTCGGAAATCGATAATTTCCGAAAACAATTTTCAGTCATTTTTTAAAGTAATACCGATAATTATCCAACGAAATGAAAGAAGAAAATTTTCTTAAATATTCCTCGAATTTAAATGGATAATCTAGTGCCAGGAGCGATATGCATATTTGTTTACAGCGGTGTTAAATTACGCATACGAGTATCCTTGAAACCAGCAAAGTTTGATGATCGATTAGATTCATTTTTCTTGTTGTGTGAAAGCCAATTATGCCTCATATTATGGATTTATTAACGAAAGTCCTAGTTACCACCCTCGAGGAAATTTTTCAAATTAAAAACTGTAAACATAATCTCTTCATGTTTCTCCATTTTTTTCAAAATTAATCTTTTTCCCAAAATTACAATAAAATAAAAATTATCAAAAACAATCTAATAAATAAAAACAATCTCGAAAAGGAAGCAAAAATTGAAATTTTCATCAAGTATTTTGTTGCAAATTGGAAATATAATGTGAATAATTGCTCACCAGGTAGTGGTCGATGTTTACGTGCTGAATTTGCAGCGGCAGCAATTTTAGCAAAAGCAGTAAATTTTCGAGCTGGTTTCTTCACTACAATTGAAGTTGTCGAACTGTAACATAAAAAAAATAAATTAAAATCCGTATCCTTGAAGAGAGAAAAAAAAGGCTGAGGAAAAGATTTAAAATAAAAATTATCGACTGTAACCCCATTCAAGAAAAATAATTCTATGATTCAATTCAATGACTTCAGTTTCAAATTATATACGTTACTTCATAAAAACTATTATCAGACTGTCGACCTTTTTTCTCTTCTTCACTTTTCATTTTACGAAAAAAAAAAAAAAAAATAAAATACATATTTGCAAATTTCAATCGAATTTTTATGAGTTCTTTAGAAAAATACTTCAAGCTAAATTATACATACAATTTTAAATTTTATTTTTTTATTTTTTCATTTAGAACAATTTAGAACAATTCAGAACAATTCAGAACAATTTAAAATTAAAACAATTTAAAATAATTGAAAACAATTGAAAACAATTTAAACCAATTTCAATCAATTTAAAGAGAAATTAAACTTTCAAATAAACAAAAAAGTAATTAAACTTTGAAATAAACAAAGATGTAATTAAACTTTAATTAATAAAAAAATTGCAATATTTTAGGATTAAAACAGGTGTCGTTAGAATTATAGCTTTGCAACGAAGCTCTCAATTTCGTGAAGCGTTTCGTGATTCATATCAATAAAAGCTTATTCCAGAATTCTAGATACACAAGAGTCATATTTTCTCGAGAATAGACAATTTTTTTCCCCTCTATTATTCATAATCTTCCATTTTTTTCAGCTTACATAAAATATTATTAAACTACATTCGGGAAAAAATAGAGCAAATAAAAAATATACTACCTGTTCATCTGTTGCATTCCTTAATATAATGGAAAAAAGTCAATTTAATCGACAAAAAGAAAAAAATGCTCTAATTTATCTATTTGCACTGTTTGCACTGTTTTTCGAAAGCAGAACAAAAAACGGAAAACATCAAAAAACAGAAAAATTTTCTCCACTCCAAAAAAAAACCTGGAAAATAAAATAAAACGTTAACATTTTTTTTCAAAAATCCTAAAAGTGAAAAAAAATAATAAAATTTTTGTGTAGGTATTGTTTCAAAAATTGAGAAATTCGAAATAAACGACAAAATCAAGATCTTTTTTTCAGTCGTGCAAATGCAAATACAATTTTTTTTGTTTATTCAAAAAAATGGAGTTCCTAAAAACTTTTAAAATCCGGTCACGTGGTTTCGGATTTCAAAACTTAGTCAGAAATCACGCGACTCTCTTTATTTGCTTGATAACCGTAAGCGGCTATTCCCCCTTGGCCTCTTTTTCAGCAAAATAATGATCTAGTTTAATCGATTTACAGGTGCAAAGGCACTTTTATTTTTTATGACGGCTAATTAACTGATTAAATGAATTGCCTCAAATTAGCCGACGAGATATTTATAGAAAAATACACAAGAAAAATTACTAATTTTAATCTCCACTTAACGCAAGTTTTTAATTATTTTATTAATAATAGTAAAAACTTCGTTTGTTTTTATTTCTTTAGGAAATTGCAAAAATATTGCACTAGTAATAAAAATGTAATATTTCATTATTAATTTCAAAATTTATAGTTTTATTATTATTATTAAAGAATATTATTTTAAAAAAATTGTGGATTAACAAATAATATTGAAAAAATAAATTTTGAATCAATAAATAATTTTTGTTATCAAATTCAAAGTGAATTATTTCAAATGATTCATTAAAGTAATAGAAACTAGACCAAGTTAAATAAAAAGAAGTTAAATATCGGCTTTCTTATTTGTTACTCAACTTTATTGCAAATTGGAAAAAAAAATTAATTACGCAATCGAATTTTGAATATAAGAAGAAAATAAGGAAAGACTCTCTCGTTTTGTCGTAAAAAAATACTTCCCTAAAGACTTATTAATTTAATAATTAATAAACAATTTAATATGCACTTTAAGTTGTAATAAAATTTTCAAACGATAATTTTAATTAAAGTGATTTTTACCTTTTTCTTTAACTTTCTTTAGATTTTAGGAAATTTAAATTTTGAAAGACTTGATTTTTAAAAGAAAATGAAAAAAGGAAAATTCTTTAATAATAATTTTTTCATGAAATAAAAAATGCTACGTACCCCTTTTCTGTAATGGAACACATTTTTTTTAACTGTGAATTTTCATTTACCATGTGTATTTCAAAGTAAATAATCGAAGCGTAAGAAATACCGTTCAGCTCACTGTTCCGGCAATTTACGAATTTAACTGGAGTATGAATTACATCTTCTAACGCTAGTATAGCACGAGTCTGGTAGGGGCAGAAGGTACCAGATAATCAGCTCCAAAAAAATTAGGGCACTGGTATATTTCTACCAAAACTATTTATAGTAACAATTACATATCTAAAATTTCAATAAAAAAAAGAATATATTATAAAAAATACACCTTTCAACATTATATAGAAATCATTATAAAAATTAAAATTTAATCTATAACAATCACTAGAGAGTCTATAATCACTCCTAGAGTTTTTTCTTTAAAGTTTAAAATAAAACTTTTTTTAAAATTTAATCACTGGTAAATTTTAGTCATTGGCAGTCACATTTTTCATTTTAACAAGGAGTTTGTCTTTAGCGACATTATCGCCAATTTTGCACAAAATCCTATCAATTTCCCCATCGGAAGATGCTTTGATGATGTACTGGGAAACAAATTTAAAATAAATTTCCCAAATAAAAGAAAAGAGAAAGAGTAATAAAGAAAATTTGGCTAGAAAATTTTACTTACTTCCATTTTCATGGCAACAATCACTAAAAGAGGATCACCTTTGTTGACATTGTCGCCGTCTTTTATTAAAATTTTGTCAACAATCCCGGGAATGGGACTCACTGCAGCTCCTAAGGCAACGGCCGAGTTATTTCCAAGCTTGGAAATATAATTTGGTGCCACTGCATTTAATTTCCAAGAACGGTCCTAAAAATTAAAGAATTATTTCATTTTCTATTTCCAATTTCTAAAATCTATATTAATAATCATTGTAATCCGAATGTCTATTCGCATTTAAAGTTAGTTCTTTTTGTTTAATTTTTTCTTTTCTACTTTTTTTCTGATAATTTTTTTTAAAGTTGTTTTGAATTTAAAAATTAATTAAATTCTAATTTAACGCATTGAAGATTAAAAAATACCAAGAATTAATTAAACCAAATTGTTTTCAATTAAAAATATTTTTTAAATAATTGAATTCTTTCAAGAAATTAAATTCCAATTTTTCTAAATAATTAAATTTATTCCAAAGATGTTATTAACTATGAAAATTTTTGAAATCTTGGTAAAAATTTTCTTAAAATTGTATTAAAAATAAGTGAATTTTCATAAAGAATTTTACAAAAATTTTCAAAAAATTTAATTTCTACGAAGAATTCTATTACTTGGGAGAAAAATGTAATTACATCAAAGTATTTAATTAAATTTTTTTCATTTAATCAAAATAAATAATTCAAAATAATAAAATCTTAGCGAAGAATTTAATTATTTATAAAAATAATTTGAAATCTGACTAAGAATTTTATTGAAATTTTCGAAAATAATTAAATTTTTTCAGAAATTTTATTAAAGTTATTGTATATTAGAAATATTTTAATTCTCATAAAGAATTTAATTGAAATTTTTCAAAATAATTGAATTTCTGTAAAAAAAATGTTTAAATCATGAAAATAATTGAAAATTTGCGAAGAATTTTATTAAAATTTCCGAAAATAATTGAATTTTTTCAAGGAATTTAATTAAAAATTTTTGAAAATATTTCTATTCTCATAACGAGTTTAATTTAAAATATTCCAAATAATTGAATTTCTACGAAGAATTATACCTATTATTTAGAATGAGAATCAAATTTTTTCAAAGTATTTCTTGCTGAGAGTTTTATTAAAATTTTCGAATATTTATTTATTTTTATTTATTTGAAATAATTGAGTTTTTTTAAGGAATTTAATTAAAATTGTATTGAAAATATTTCAATTCTCATGAAGAATTTAATTTAAATTTTTCAAAATAATTGAAATTTGGCGAAGAATTTTATTAAAATTTCCGAAAATAATTGAATTTTTTCAAGGAATTTAATTAAAATTTTATTGAAAATATTTCAATTTTCATTACGAGATTAATTAAAAATTTCACAAATAATTGAATTTCTACAAAGAATTTTATTATTTAGGATGAGAATTAAATTTATAAATAATTTTATCAAAATTTCTCAAAGTAATTAAATTCCTGCGAAAAATTTTATAACTTATAAAAATAATTGAAATTTTACGAAGAATTTTATTTATATTTCCGAAAATAATTAAATTTATTGAGGAATTTAATTAAAATTGTATATTGAAAATATTTTAATTCTCATGAAGAATTTAATTGAAATTCTTCAAAATAATTGAATTTCTGTAAAAAATTTGATAAATTACGAAAAAAATTGAAAATTTTATTGAAAATATTTCAATTCTCATAACTAGATTAATTTAACATTTTCCAAATAATTGAATTTCTACGCAGAATTTTATTATTTAGGATAAGAATTAAATTTTTTCAAAGTATTTAATTAAAATTTTTTTAAATAATAACATTTTGCGAAGATTTTTATTAAAATTCTTTAAAATAATCAAATTCTCGCGAAAGATTTTATTAATTATGAAAATAATTCAATTTACATAAATAATTTTATCAAAATTTTTCAATGTAAGTAAATTCCTGCGAAAAATTTTATAAATTATGAAAATAATTTAAATCTTGCGAAGAATTTTATTAAAATTTCCGAATTTTTCCAAAATTTAATTAATTAATTGATTAAATTAATTGTATTGCAAATATATCAATTCTCATAAAGAATTTATTTAAAAAATTTCAAAATAATTGAATTTTTCTGAAAAATTTTATTGAAATTATATTGAAAATAATGGAATTCCTACGAAGAATTTAATAGTTTTTTGAAAAGAATAAATACTATTAATATATAATAACTTAGTTAATAATTATAAACTTTTTATTATTTGCATAATAATTAATTAATAATTTTAAAGTCATTACTCACCTTGCTAAATACAACTAGTTGATCGTCAAGTTTTGCAATATTTACTTGTTGAATAACGCCATCAATTTCAGTGTTAAGTTTCATTGTTTTACCATCAATTGTCATTGTACCAGTGACTTTTCGCCATGGTCCCAAATTATTGATCCTCATCATAAAAACGTCTGGCTCGACATATTGAACATCAGTGACAAATTTTTCCTCCCCAACAAGAAACTGGAAATTTCTCATTAATGCATGATTCACTCGAACTCCAGTTTCAGTAGCGAATGGACTAAATGGATCGTCAGTTTCTATCGACTTTTTCATTGCTTCTAATTCTTCGTTTAGTATTAATCCAAGAGTTCCTTGTGCCAATACATCGCTCGGTACTTGTAATTTTGGAAACAGTGATTCGTAATTCTCCTCAATAAAACCAGTGTGTACGTCTCCATTTTGAAATTTTTCATTGCTACAAAGATCCTTTAGGAATTCCACATTTGTCTCCAAGCCGGCAATCTAAATAGAAAAAATTGTAAGTATTTGTCGTAATTCTCAAGTTTTACGGTGAAAATAAATAAAAGTCCGAATTTTTCTTACATTATATTCAGAAAGTTTAGAATGCAAGATTCTAAGAGCCGATGTTCGATCCTGACCCCAAACGACTAATTTCGCGATCATTGGATCATAATGCACGGAGACTTGATCATTTTGCCTAACTCCAGTTTCAACTCGAACATTATCGGCGACAGATGGAGTGACCAAATACGATAATTTTCCTGCACCTGGCAAAAAGTTATTCCTTGGCTCCTGGAAATTAAGTAAAATAAATTAGTGCCTCATCTCAAATGTGCAGTTTATTATAATGCGAATTTGTAGCAATTTTTTCTTACCTCGGCGTAAATTCTAGCCTCGAAAGCATGACCTCGCAATTGAATGTCCTCCTGTTGCATGGGCAATTTTTCTCCAGCTGCCACCTTCAATTGCCATTCGACAAGGTCAGTTCCCGTAATTGCCTCTGTTATCGGATGTTCCACCTGCAGACGTGTGTTCATTTCCATAAAATGAAAGTTATGCGTTCGACGATCCAAAATAAATTCCACGGTTCCAGCGCCAACGTAACCAACAGCCTTTGCAGCTCGAACGGCCGCTGAGCCGAGTTCCAGGCGAAGCTCCTCCGATATGCCCGGCTTCGGATTTTTAAATTAATAATATCAGGGCTCGAACCAGTGAAAGTATTTAAAAATATCGACTTTACGGGAAAAAATGAAAAATTACGGACCAATTGCTGACAAAAATATAATCAGTCCGAGTCAAAGAAGAGAACATTTTACTTGAAACTATAAATTCAATTTTTCGTAACTATAAAACATGAAGAAATCGATAACTCCGAGTCTTCGACTCGGAGTAATCAATTTCTTCATGTTTTATAATAATTAATGACCGAGTGATAAAATCATAACCAATTTAATAATTATTTTCAAGAATTTTTCACTAAAATTCTTCTTTAAATCGATTATTTTTAATAATTTTCGAAAAAGTTCTTTGACAATTTTCAAATCTATTTGTTTATAATATTCACTTTTACGAAATTTCAATTTTATTCGTAAATTCTTCAATTAAATAAATATTAGAAAACAAAAACTTCAAATAATATTAAAAAAAATTCAATATTAAACTTTTTCAAAAAAATTAATTTCAAAATTCAATTATTTTTTTAAATTAACGCCATATTGCTATTAATATTCAATTATTATCTAAAATTTTAACCCTAATTCATTTTAAATCAATTTTTATTAGAAAATTCAATTATTTAAATACAAAAATAAATATTTTATTGAATAATTGAATGTTTCTTAAAATTGAATTCTCATAAAGAATTTTCCGAAAAATTTTACAACTCATGAAAATAATTGAATTTTTGCGTAGAATTTTATTCAATTTTTTTTTACATAATTAAATTCTTTTGGGAAATTTTATAAGAGTATAATATATTAAAATCATTGAATTAGGAAAAATTTTGAAAGTAATTGAAATTTTGCCAATAAATTTATTAAAATTTTTGAAAATAATTGAATTTTGAAAAAGAAATTTTATTATTTATAAAGATAATTAAAATTTAGACAAGAATTTTATTAAAATGTTTGAAAATAATTGAATTTCTGCAAAAAAAATGTATTACTTTTGAAAATAATGGAATTCTTGAGACGAATTTTATTAATATTTTTTTTAATAATTCAATTGATTTATGAAATTTAAAATTTTTATTTTTAAGAATAATTACATTTTTCAAGAAATTCGGTTAAAATTGTAATTAAAATAATTGAAATTCAACGACGAATTTTATTATTTATGAAAATAATTGAATCCCCAAAAAGAATTTTATTATTTTTGAACAATATTTAATTATTGCGAATAATTGAATTTTTGCAATAATTTGTAACTTTTACAAAATTGAATTTTTTTTCGTGTTTTTAACTAAACATCTTCTATAAATCCATTATTTTTAATAATTTTTGAAAAAGTTCTTTAAGAATTTTCAAATTCATTTGTTTGCAATTCAAAATATACAAAAATTCAATTATTCGTAATTTCTTTAATTAAATATATATATTAAAAAATACAAACGTAAAATAATATTTAAAAAATCCGCAATTATAGTTTCTCAAAAAAAAATTAATTCCACAGAACTGTTAGTTAAAAATATGAAACATTCAAATTTTCAAAGATTTTAATTTGAAACCTTTTCAAAATTTAATTATTTCTAAAAATTTAGGCTCTAATGCTTTTAAAATTCAATTATAATCTAAAATTTTTACTGAAATCCATTTTTAAATCAATGTCTATGAGAAAATTCTACTACAATTCAATCATTTAAATACAAAAATAACAATTTATTGAATAATTGCATGTTTATTGAAATTGAATTCTCATAAAGAATTTTATCTATAAATTTTTAAATAACAGAATTTTTTGTCCAATTTTAATAAAAATTTTAAGAATTTTTTCGAGGAATTCGATTAAAATTGTATTAAAAATTATTGAAATTCTGCAATGAGTTTTATTATTTATGAAGATAATTTAATTCCTAAAAAGAAATTTATTATTTACGAAAATAATTGAATCCCCGTAAAAATTTTATTATGTATGAAAATAATTGAATGATTGCGAAGAAATTTTAAAAAAATTTGTAAATAATGAAATTTCTGTGAAATTTTTATTATTTTTTGAAAATAATTAAAAGTTTGTGTAGAATTTTATTAAATTTTTTTTTTAATAATTGAATTCTTTTGGAAAATTTTATGAAAATAATAGCTATTGAATTGAGGAACATTTTTGAAAATAATTAAATTTCGGAGAAGAATTTAATTATTTCTAAAGATAATTGAAATTTTGATGAGAATTTTTAAAAATTTTTGAACATAATTGAATTTTTGCGAAGAATTTTATTACTTTTAAAAATAATTGAATTTCTGCAATGATTTGTAATTTCTCTAAAATTCTCCAAATTATGTCGTACAATTTACAAACTTTTCAGCCGTTTTGAATCAAATTACAGACTTTACGGACCTTTTTTCAAAAAAACGGACTTTTACTGGAAAAAAAGAAATATTTGCATACTTTTGTTCATAAAAAATGCAAATAATTTAAAGTTATTGAATAAAATATAAATTTTATGTTATAAAAGTTTTATATCTATATGTTTTATGTTCATGTGAAATATCATATAAAATTTGTTTTAATTGAAAAATTAATTTCGAATGAAATATTGCCAAATATCTTACAGCCGGTGCCTCCTCGATGATCTTTTGATGTCTTCTTTGAACAGAACAATCTCTCTCGAATAAATGAACAGCATTTCCGTAGTGATCGGCGAAAACTTGTACCTCGACGTGTCGTGGTTCAGCGACATATTTCTCCAAAAGAACAGCAGAATCGCCAAAAGCTTTCTGAGATTCCGTACGCGCTGACTCAAGAGCTTGATGAAATTCTGATTCTTGCAAGGCAATTCTCATTCCTTTTCCACCGCCACCCCTCACTGCTTTGATCATTAATGGAAATCCTATCACTTTTGCCTTCGCTAACAAAGTTTCGTCAGATTGATCCTCTCCGTGATATCCTGAAATAATATTTTAATTTTAAAAACTTTTCTCACCTTTTCTTTAGCACAAAAATTATTATTATTGATTATTATTAACCCTGAGTACGTTAAGTTTGTTCTTAATTTTCTTTCTGCTATTTTTTATGTAGTTTTTTTCAGTAAAATAATATTCGTATTTAGTACCTTCAATAATAGGAACACCGGCTTCCGACATAATTGCTTTTGAAGTACTTTTAATGCCCATATCGCGTATTGCTTGCGCTGGAGGACCAATGAAAATAATATTCGATTTCTGACAAAGTTCGGCGAATTCGACGTTTTCGGACAAAAATCCATAACCAGGATGAATTGCTTGGCATTTTGATTGTTTAGCTATTGAAATTATTTTGTCTTGTCTCAGGTAACTTTGATTTGAAGGAGCAGGTCCAATGCAATATGCTTCGTCCGTCAAATTAACGTGCATTGCATCTCTGTCCACTTCACTGAATACTCCAACTGTTTTCACACCAAGTCTCCTTGCAGTTCTCGTTATGCGACATGCTATTTCGCCCCGATTTGCTATTAGAATCTACAAAAATCATTCTCTGATTATATTATAGAAAAATTATATTTTTTTTTGTCGCTTGTTTAAGAATTTCGTTTTTAATAAAACATTTCAAAATTTATACATTAAATCGTTAATTATTAATTAAATTCAGTTGCTTTTGCAACTAAATTGAAAAATATTAAAAAATTAAATATTAATGATTAATTGTTAATTAATAGTTTAAAATTGTTATCTAACTGAATTTATTTCAATTACCTTGTCAATCCGAGTATGTTTATTTCTCGTAATGTTGATGATCTCAAACCTTTTCGAGGTTAGGTTCCTAAAAGAAGAGTAAACCCACATGCATAAAATGAATGAATTAAATATTGAAAAGTATTTTAATTTCATTGAAAGATTGAAACTTACTTTCTAACTAAATTGTTAATCAACAAGTGGTGTTTGTACATTGTTGAAAGTTGATAGAAAAATAAAACACTGGCGGTACGAAAAACATAAAAGTAACAATTAAAATTAATTCAATATGTTTTCATTTATTCAATGAATACCGTATCACATTTATTCAGACTTTGATTTAACATTACTTGAAGTTTGGAATGTTTAATTTCCTATTAAAATTAATTTATTCATTTTTGATAAGATAGTGAAATCACACGCACTACAGTTCACACGTAACGGTTTTATCTCGAATCAATATCGAATTAAGAATTACTTTTGGAGTTTTGGACAAGCGGGACTTGATAATTAGAAACTGAAAAAGAAATTTTATTTCTCTTCTAACATGTTTATGAACTTAATATTTATGTTCTTTTTCTGCTTCTTTTTAATCTTTAACGTATGCTTCGTATTTACTTTATAAATTTTTATATTTAATTAAAAATTACATTTTTCTCAAATTTAAATAATTGTGACCTTGTGTTGGCTACAATTCAGTTAGAAATTTTTTTTGATTGGCAACACTTACAAGCTGCTATGTTCATTGCTTAAGACGTGTTTGTCAATATGTCAAATTTTATACAAATTTTAATCTATTCTTTATATTAAAAGATTAAAATATTAATGATTAAAATTAGAATAATAGTTTAATAATTTTTTTATTAAAAATTAATGTTTATAAATAGTTTTATGCTTTTATTTTTAAATTATATTCTCTGTGAAAATCGTGTAAACTGCCGCAAAAAAAATCATCACAAACATGTTTGTAGGTTATGTTCAAATAATTAAAATAAGATATTTATGCTAAATATATTAATAATTCAAAGTTTAATGTGTTTATTATTTTTCAGGACGAATAGTGTACAACATTAATTAAAAATTTATAAAAATAAAATAAAATGGATGTCAGTACACTGTTTCGTACCTGTGTGCAAACTGTGCACCAGAGCAATCAAATCATTGACAATGATACGAATTTAAAGTCAACTTTTAAACTGCGTCGTAAACAAAGTCCATTTGTCATTAAATCTCAAGCAGTAGTTAATCAAATAGCAAAACTTCGTGAATTTCTACTTGAAAATCGTCCAGCTTATTTGAATTTTTCAAATCATTTATCAAACAAATCACACATGACGGACAATGATCGTGATCAAATTGACGCTGGTGCACAACAAATAATGACAAAATGTTCTCAACTTATTAAAGAACTGAGACGTGAAATAGCCGAAACTGAAGTCTCTCCACAAAATACCGAACATCGTGAAATAATGTTAATATTAATAGAAAATTATTTGAAAAATGTTTGTAAAATTTATTCCGAACAAAAGGCAATTCGCGTGAAGAGAGCAATCGAATATCGTAAAGTTGCCAAACTTGAAGTTGATTCGAAAAAATCAAATTCAATTCCAATCGACACAAATAGAAAGGAAAAGGAACTCGATATGAATAAATCTTCAATGACAATTCCCGAAATTGATAACGAAATGAGCGGTACATTGAGTTTTGAAGATGAATTATCCCCCGAGGATATTCAAATGTTCGAATCAGAAAACGAGCAACTTTTCAATGAATTAAATACATTGGCCGAAGAAGTGAAACAAATTGAAACTAAAGTCGTTCATATTGCCGAACTTCAGGAAGCATTCACGGAAAAGGTCATGGATCAGGATAAAGATTTAGATCGTTTAATGACAACTGTCGTTGGATCAACGGAAAATGTTAAGGAGGCAAATGAACAAATTCGTCAAGCAATTCAAAGAAATGCCGGTCTCAGAGTATGGATTTTGTTCTTTTTAATAGTAATGTCATTCACACTTTTATTTCTAGATTGGTACAATCCTTAAGTACTTTAAATTAAAATTAAACTTAAAACTTTAAAAAATTAAATTTATATAATTTTTTCGTTTTGAATTTTAAAAAATTTTCGACACCAGGGCTCGAACCAGTGAAAGTATTTAAAAATATTAAAATACGGACTTTACGAAGCAAAAATGAAAAATTACGGACCAATTACTGGTAAAAATATAAAAATACCAAAAATTAAATTTTTCATAACTATAAAACATGAAGAAATCGATAACTCCGAGTCTACGACTCGGAGTGATCAATTTCTTTATGTTTTATATTAATTAAGAATATTGTTAATACAACTTCTTAAAAATTATTTTCATCATTTCAATTCAATTATTATTTTCAAGAATTTTTAACCAAAATTCTACTTTAGATCAATTATTAAAATTCAACTCTCATAAAGAATTTTATCAAGAAATTTTTAAATAATTGAATTCTATCAACGAATTTTAATAACATTTTTAAGAATAATTACATTTTTCGAGAAATTCGATTAAAATTGTATTAAAAATAATTGAATTCTCGAGAAAAATTGTATTATTTATGAAAATAATTGATTTCTTGAGAAGAATTTTATTACTCTTGAAAATAATTGAATTTCTGAAATAATTTGTAACTTCTTCAAAATTCAATTTTTTTTCTAGTGTTTTTAACTAAAATTCTTCTATAATTCCATTATTTTTAATAATTTTTTGAAAAAGTTCTTTGAGAATTTTCAAATTCATTTGTTTACAAAATTATTCCAAAAAAAATTCAATTAAACTTTTTCAGAAGAATTAATTCTGCAGATTTGTTAGTTCAAAATATGAAAAATTCTGATTTTCAAAGATTTTAATTTAAAAGCTTTTCAAAATTCAATTATTTCTGAAAATCGACATTATAATGCTGTTAATATTTAATTATAATCGCGAATTCAATTATTTATTAAATAATTGAATGTTTCTCAAAATTGAATTCTCATAAGGAATTTTATCACCAAATTTTTAAATAATTTAATTCTTTCCACAAATTTTAATAAAATTGTTAAGAATAATTACATTTTTCGAAGAATTAGATTAAAATTGTATTAAAAATAATGTAAATTCGACGATAAATTTTATTATTTATGAAAAAAATTGAAATTCATTTTAAATCAATTTATATTTTGAAAATTCTTCAAGAATTCAATTATTTAAATACAAAAATTAATAATTAATAGAATAATTTATTATTTCTTAAAATTGAATACTTTTACAGAGTTTAATAAACATTTTTGAATATAATTAAAATCTTCCGACGAATTTTAGTGAATATTTTGAAAATAATTAAAATCGTGTGAAGAATTTTGTTATTTATAAAAATAATTGAATTATTGAGGAGAAATTTATAAAAAAAATTTTAAATAATTGAATTTATTTGGAATTTTTATTATTTATCAAAATAATTAAATGTTTGCGTAGAATTTTATCAACATTTTTTTTAAATAATTGCATTCTTTTGGAAGGTTTTATTAAAATAGTAAACATTCAAAATTATTGAGGAAATTTTGACAAGAATTTTATTACATTTTTTGAAAATAATTGAATTTTGGAGAAGAATTTTATTGTTTATAAAGATAATTGAAATTTTTACGACAATTTTTTTAAAATTTAAATGATTAAAATACAAAAATAAATAATTTATTGAATAATTGAAAATAATTGAATTCCTAAAAAGAATTTTATTATTTACGAAAATAATTGAATAAAAATTTTATTATTTATGAAAATAATGGAATTATTGCAAAGAAATTGATAAAAAATTTGTAAATATAATTGAATTTCTGTAAAAATGTTTATTATTTATGAAAATAATTGAATGTTTGCGGAGAATTTTATTCAATTTTTTTTTAATAATGGAATTCTTTTGGGAAATGTTATTAAAATAGTAGATATTAAAAATCATTGAATTGAAGAAAATTTTTGAAAATAATTGAAATTTTGCCAAGAATTTGATTAAAATTTGGGAAAATAATTGAATTTCAGAAAATAATTTTATTATTTATAAAGATAATTGAAATTTTGATAAGAATTTTTAAAAAATTTTGAACACAATTGAATTTCTGCCAAGAATTTTATTACTTTTTAAAACAATTGAATTTCTGCAATAATTTGTAACTTTTCCAAAAATCTTTAAATTATATTGTACAATTTACGAACTTTTCGTCCTTTTTTAATCAAATTACGGACTTTACAGTCCTTTTTTTAAAAAAAAAACGGACTTTTACGGACTTAAAGAAAATTTACGGACCTAGTTCGAGCCCTGCGACACTTCCAATGAAATATTTTTCAATATATTTTTTAAACAATGTTTTATAAAATTATTATAAATAAAGGAGGGAGAATATTTGTAATTATTAAATTAAATGAAGTAAAAGAGAGAAAGAGAGAGTGTTTGCCAAAATATGTTGGTATATTGTATCACCAAAAATTGTACATAATTACCACTACTTATACAATAAAGATTGTGATATATGTATACATATACAAATGTAGGTTTGGTTACGCGCAATCTGTTAGACTAAAAACTAACTTATTCGTTTCATGTTTTATTTTCATTAAAGATGAATCTTAATTGCACCCTAACGCAAAACAGTCCAATTCATTTTTTTTCCTTGACAAAATTCTTCTTTTCTTTGCAGAAAAACATTTTAAAAAATACATGATTATACAAATCAAAATATATAAAGAAATATTCTCTTATAAAATGACAATTCGTATAAAAAAGACACAGAGTAATAAAATGAAGATTGTAAGAGTTCTTCATAATTGTAAAAGAATTGATTTCTAAACTAGATACCAGAAAGAATTTCAAATCCAAAAATCTAATTTTACATCTATTAAAGATATTAGATCCAAGAGTTTGAAAATCTTTCAAATATAAATGATTAAAAATTTTCCATATATATATATATATATAAATATATAAATCTAATATACAATTCTATTTTTCTATCTCACAATGAAAATTTAGAGATTAAAAATAATTGAGATTAAAAATTGATAATTGCACTTTCAGAGTAGAAAATATACGATTTAAATATCTATTTGAATTTTCAATTTTTTTGATACTTTTCTACTTTAAAAGATGCTTAATTTCAAAATATAAAAATTGAGAAGTAAATTCCCGACAATTTTTTCTTTTTTAATTCTCTAATTATCAAAATATTGATAAAAATAATTCATTAATCAATTTTTAATGAATTGAATTTTAATTTCCATTTATTATAAATAAACTTTATTATTATCAATTGATTCCAAAGAAGTATGAAATAATAGATTCACGAATCAGATAAACAATAAGGATACACTATCTAAAATATATGACAAAAAAATATTATACTTAATATTCTACTTTTATAATTCTACCTGCGATAAATCCATATCACGAAATCCCAATGGCGAGTTTTTCTTTACTAATTATTATTCTTTCAAATTACTCAAAAGAATTCAATTAGTAATCGATGATTTTAACCATACATAATATATTTATATATATATATATAATATTCATGTCGAGCATTTATCGCAAAACATACACAATTATTCAGCATGAAACTCAGCCATAGAATGGGATTAAACAAAATTTATTCTTATACAATAAACAAAAAATTACTAGAAAAAAAATTCATGTTAATTGCGCACCACGAATTAAAATTAATTACACATTATTTGTTTTACGATTGTGATCGCTTGGACCAAAAATTATTACAAGTACATAAATTATACTTGTTGGAAAAATTTTATAGAACATTTTGTTATATACTATACACAATTATTATACGAACTTAAAACAAAAAGGAAAAAAAACAAACACTTATTAGAAGACTTGAAAAAATCTTAATTGCTAAATATGTTGCATTCCCTTCAGAAATATTCGATACAATATTTTTTTGTTTGCTTTATTTTCTTTTTATAATTAAGAGAAGGAAAAAAAAATTGTATCATTTTAAGAATTTTTAGAAAGGCTTGAAACGCTTATGACCGTCGTAAGTAAGAATTTTACCTTCAATTAGACTTTGAACAACCCACGTGGTTGAGACAAGGGGAATTTCCCAACCTCGAGCTTTTTCAACAACCCACAATGGACATCTGTAATTTGTCAGAACCACTGTTCCTTCGATAAAACTAATTTCTGTAAAAGAAAAAATTTTTTATTATCAAATATTAATTTTAATTTTGGAATAATTTCAGATTCTCCAGGCTTCACACTCATCTACTAAAACCTACTGTAATTAGTACTTTTTTCTACGTTATACTACTATTTGGGTACTTTTCTTAGATTTCAGCCACTAAAAGCTATTATTTTTTCTTTTTTGAGAATTTCCACTACTTTAAATTCGCTAATATAATACTCGAAATCAAAAAAACTATTCTTAAAAATTATAATAAAATTCTTTAAAACGATTCAATTATTTTCAATATCTATAGTATATTCATAAAATATCGCAAAAAAGAATTCAATTATTTAAAAAAAAATTATAAAATTTATCCAAAATTCAATTATTTTTATAAATAAAGTTTTCCACAAGAATTCAATTGTTTAAAATAAAATTTTCATAATTTATTTATTATAAATTTCGAAAAAATTGAAAAACTCATAAAATTATTATTCATAAACTATTTAACCAATAATTATACTCAAATATTTCAAAATTAATACAATTTTAGAAGAGTTGCGTTTCAATTTCAAATTTTAGAAAATGTCAATTTTCCAAAAAAACTTAGTTATTTGAAAAATTTTTGAAAATAAATGATATCGTCGGAACAATTTTATTATTTAAGAAAATAATTGAAAATTTCAATCTTCACAAGAATTTTTCATTTTATGAAAATAATTGAATTTTTAGGAAGAATTTTAATAAAATTTTTAAAAATAATTTAAATCCTTTGAGAAATGTTGTTATTAACGAAATTAATTGAAATCTTGCTAAGATTTTCATTCAAATTTTTGAAAAATAATATAATTGTTTCGATGAAAATTTAAATTCTTTCGAGGAATTTAATTATTTTTAAAATTCATAAAATTCTTCACAGAAATTCAATTCTGTTCAAAAATTTTTTAAATTCTCGTAAAAATTCCAATTATTTTCAAAAGTAATAAAATTCTTCTACGAAAGTCAATTATTTTCAAAAATTCTAATAACATTCTTAGCAAACTTTCAATTATTTTCCTCAGTTCAATTATTTTCAGTATCTACTAGGTAATTTAATAAAATTTTCCAAAAGAATTCAATTATTTAAAAAAAATTTTGACAAAATTCTACGCAAACATTTAATTTATTTTTTCATATAAATAATAAAAATTTAACAAAAAATTCAATAATTTACACATTTTTTATAAACTTCTTCCCAATAATTCCACTATTTTCATGAATAATAAAATTCTTTTTAGGAATTCAATTATTTTCATAAATAATAAAACTCATCGCAGAAATTCAATTATTTATAATACAATTTTAATCAAATTCCTCGAAGAATGTAATTTTTCTTGAAAATTTTATTAAAACTCGTGAAAAGAATTCAATTATTTAACAATTTGTTGATAAAATTCAATTTAAAAAACATTTAATTATTCAATAAGTTATTTATTTTTGTATTTAAATAATTTAAATTTTAAAAAAAATTATCGTAAAAATTTCAATTCTCTTTATAAATAATAAAATTCATCTCTAAAATTCAATTATTCTCAAAAATTTTGATAAAATTCAAGTTTAATTCTTCGATAGCTACTTTTTTTTTGTTTGAAATCTATTTTTTTATAATTAATTATCGAGTGCGAAGTCTGGATTAAAAATTAAAATACATTCTTTAAAAATAAGTTTTCGATAATTTTAAAATAGTTTCAACGTACCTGGATTGTCGACAACTCTCACATTTCCGCCAGCGTTCTCACAAATTCTACTCCAAAATGAAACGAATTCCTTGTCGCACTCCTCCTGATAGGGAATCACTACAATTGTATGCATCAATGGTTTTTGATCTCGTCGATTGAACATTTCAACGTAACTTCTCCTATCTATACTCCAACCGGCTGGCAATTTTTCTTCCGAGGGATTCACAGGTTTGTTCTGAAAGTATTCGAATTATTTTAAAATTTTCGAAAATAAAATTAAAAATTTTTAAATAATTTTTTAATTATTTTCAGTTTTTGTAATATTTTGAGGAAAGAACTTACATTTTGACACGATCGAATCACCCACATGTGATTGTAAGCAGAAATGCCAACGGAAAGGCAGAGCAAACTCTTTGCAGTTAAATTTGGCAAATTTGTAATGAGTTTAGTACTTTCATATTCACTAACTGGTATGAGATCAAAACTTTCGTAAACTTTACCACCGCCAGCTACAATTTGTTGCTCCAAACGCTCCCTAACAAATGGCCGACCATTCCAAACTTCCTCATTTTCAGTTCCAACTTCCGATGAATTTGAATCAGTTCCATTGTCGACATTGTATCTATCGATACTCTCCACGGAAGCGCAAGTCAATACAAAGGACATTCCATCGAAAATTTTTGAATTCGCCTCGGGAATTGGTCCAAGAAGATCGATAGTCTCCTGGTCGTCGCTCTTCTTTCGATTACGTTGCTTTCCCTTTATTCTACTCTGTGGGCCCTTTGTTGTTATTTGTTCATTAGCCGTACCAGGAATTTCCTTTTGAACTCCATGCACTCCATTTTCATCGATAATTGAACAATTCGAGTCACTTGTTTTCCCATCTTTATCGACATCTTTATCTTTCTCCGCCTCTTTCGATTTAGAAGCAACGCCCGAGACAGATGGCTCATCTTCAGTTGTTTTATTAATTAAGTTTGTCAATGATTTCTTTGATTTCGGTGTTGGTGCTGTTGATGTATTTCGTCTTGAACGCCGTTTACCGTCCACCATATTGTCCAATGTCAC
The DNA here is from genome assembly GCA_032872505.1 of Leptopilina syphax. NCBI lineage: Eukaryota > Metazoa > Arthropoda > Insecta > Hymenoptera > Figitidae > Leptopilina > Leptopilina syphax. Next base: position 24,765,071 of record CM065468.1, on the reverse strand, counting down.
CTGTAATTTAATTGCAATTCTTTAATTATTTTCTAAAATAAAATATAATTAAAACGTAATATAATTTATTATTTTTCAAAAATTTCAAAATTCATCTTTCATGTTTTATAATAATTAAAGATAATCCATTATTATTTTATATTATAAAAATCTTGTAAGGTACTGTAACTTCTTCAAAATTATTTTCAACATTTCAATTCAATTATTATTTTCTACAATTATTAGCTAAAATTCTTCTTCAAATCAATTATTTTTAATAATTATTGAAAATGTTCTTTGAGAATTTTCACATTAATTTGTTTACAATTCAATTTTACGAAATTCACATTTTTAAAAATTTCAATTTGAAACCTTTTTCAAAATTTAATTACAATATCTAAAAATTCACTCTATAATGAGCAAATTCAACTATTATTTAAAATTTTTAAATGAAATTAATTTTTAAATCAATTCTTATTAGAAAAGTCTACGCGAATTTAATTATTTATTAAATAATTTAATTTTTCTCAAAATTGAATTTTCATAAGGAATTTTGTCAAAAATTTTTTAAATAATTTAATTCTTTCCACGAATTTTAATAAAATTGTTAAAAATAATTACATTTTTCGAAGAATTAGATTAAAATTCTATTAAAAATAATTGAAATTCTGCGATGAGTTTTATTGTTTGTGAAAATAATTATAATTCATTTTTAAATCAATTCCTATTTTGAAAATTCTTCAAAAATTCAATTATTTAAATGCAAAAATAAATAATTTATAGAATAATCGATTATTTATTAAAATTAAATACTTATAAAGAATTTTATCAAAATTTTTTAATATAATTAAAATCTTTCGAGAAATTTTAGTAAATCTTTTGAAAATAATTACATTTCTCGAGGAATTAATTTAAAATTGTCTTAAAAATAATTAAATTCGTGTGAAGAATTTTGTTATTTATGAAAATAATTGAATTATTGGGAAGAAATTTATAAACAATTTGTAAATGATTGAATTTCTGTTAAATTTTTATTATTTATGAAATTAATTAAATGTTTGCGTAGAATTTTGTTAAAAATTTTTTTAAATAATTGAATTATACTGGAAAATTTTATTAAAATAGTAAATATTGAAAATCATTGAACTGAGGACAATTTTTGAAAATAATTGAAAGTTTGCAAAGAATTTTATTAAAATTTTTGAAAATAATTGAATTTCGTAGAAGAATTTTATTACTTTTAAAAATAATTGAAATTTTTACGAGAATTTTAAAGAATTTTTTAACAGAATCGAATTTCTGCGAAGAATTTTTTGAATTTTGAAATAATTAAATGCCTCCAAAAAATTTAAAGTTTCATCGAAATAATTATATTAATTTCCAAAAATTTTAATAAAAATCTTAGCAAGATTTCAATTATTTTCATAAATAACAACATTTCTCAAAGGATTTCAATTATTTTCAAAAATTTTAATAAAATTCTTTGCAAGAATTCAATTATTTTCATAAATAATAAAATTCTTATGAAGATTTCAATTATTTTCTTAAATAATAAAATTCTTCTGAAGATTTCAATTATTTTCATTAATAGAAAAATTCTTCGTAGGATTTCAATTATTTTCGAAAATTTGAAACATATTCTTGTCAAAAAATCCCTTCAAAGTAAAATTAATAGGAAAAATTAAATTACTTTTCATAAATAATAAAATTCTACTGAGGAATTAAATTATTTTCAATACAATTTTAATAAACATCAAAAATGAAATATTTCATTATAATTATTAACAGTCACGATTCAATAAAAAAGTTGAAAGAATTCTTTGTTTAATTCAATTATTTTCAAATGTTTGAATTAAAATTATTTAAAAACTACATTATTTAAAAAGAAAACACACAAAGAAATTCTTCAAAAGAATTTAATTATTTACAAAAACTCTAATAAAATTGTTTAAAAGAGTTTAATTTTGTATTAATAATTTTAATATACATTTTTAATCGAAAGAATTTTATTATTTTCTGTATTTTAATAAAAATCCTTGAATGAATGAATTAAATTATTTTAGAAAATTGTAATAAAATTCTGAGAAGAATTTAATTATTTTCTAAAAATTTTAACAAAATTCAATAATTAAATATTTAATTTCAATTATTTAAGAAATACGATTATTTTAAAAACTTGAAAGAAATTGTTCATAATATTCAATTACTTTCAAAAATTTCATTTAAAAGTATTAAAATAAACTCCATTATTTAAAAAAAAATTCAAAGAAATTCTTCAAAAGAATAGTAATTAGGATTTTAAAAAATTTTAATACAATTTTTCACGAAATATCAATTATTTTCATAAATAATAAAATTCTGCGAAGAAATTCAATTATTTTCAAATTTTTTTGCAAGAATTTAATGATTTATTTTTAATAGATTAATTTTAAAATTGAAAATATTTGAAAAGAAAAATTGAGGAGCAAGTTTTCGAAAGTTGATAAATCCATTTTTCAAAAAAATTGAGATAAACTCATATTTAAAATATTAAAATCCTTAGAAATCAATTTATTACTGTTCAAAATAAGAAAAAAATTTATTACCAAAGAATTTTTAATTTAAAAAATATTTTGGCCTAACCTTGATGATTTTTAATTTTAATTTTTTAAATGAAAATTAATTTAAATTAAAAATTAATTATTAAACGATTATTAATATAGATTGAAAGAATAAATAATTTACCTGCGTAATCGAGTGTGGAGTTGATGGAAGACTCTTTTGTTCGCTCCACAATTCCTCCTTTAAAACTTGAGCTTGATCGGGCGTGAGGAAAATGTCTTTAATTTGAACAGTAATCTTTTTGCCCTCATCTGGCTCAACTACATAAGACACTTTATTATTTGTCTCGACAATATCAACAATCATTCCGCATGGTCCATAATCCCCATCCTTTGTCAATGTATAAACAGAAAGTCCATTGCCAAATGTCTCCGAAATTGGAATAATAAATTCAGCTATTAATTGTTTACTTTTACCATCGAGAAAATTAACTTTATACTTTGTCTTATTCTTATCCATCACATGTCCAGCGTAATAATTATTATCAGACCATTTGGCAAATACTTGTTTACCCAATAATTCATCAGGTTGATCGACGGCGAACGATGAATTTCTCAATCCTTCCAATGATTTTTTCACTGGAGTGGAAAAACCTGCTTTTGCCTTATTATCCTTAATTGCGAACAATTCATCACTGTCCTCAGTAATTGGTTCAACAACATTTGGCGATGTTTTTGTAGTGGCGATAATTTTAGTCCTTTTTCTCGTTGTTCTCGTCTGCAGTCTCTTTGGTGGTCTTCCTTTTTTCAACGATCTCTGTGGTGTCTCTTCTGCTTCTGGCGTTGATGATCGAATTTTTTCATCAATCATATCGACTCCATTTTGTAATTCAAGAATATTAACATCAGTACTGAGGAAATTTAAAATTGATGTCGATATAAGGTGGGAATTTTTCCATTCTTTACCTAATTGTTCGAGTTCTAAACTCGATTTCCCATCGATTGGATGGAATTTTTTTGTATGTTTCGCTTTACCTTTGGGAATGGAGAATAATTTATCGTTCGTTAATTTTGTTGCTAATGAGCCGGAACTTGATGACGATGTCGATGAACTTATGGTCGATGTGGACATAATTGAGAAACGTGGATAAGTCGCCGACGTTACTGAACCTGGTGATCCGTCTTTATTGTCATTTCCCGAAATATCGGCAAGTGACGTTGATGTATCACTATTTCGAATTTGATCATTACTAATCTCACAATTAACAGCCAATAATTCTTTATTTAAAACATCCTTTGTACTCTCATCGATTGTTATTAAACATTTCAATCGAACAGAAATGACAAATTCCTTTTCGATTTGTTGCGTTTTTGTTGGTGCCGTGAGAGTCACGTGACTTTCACTCGTTGATTTATTCTCAAGCATCGAATCACCTTCACTGTCACTGACAACAAAGACTTTGGGAAGTTTTTCCTTTGTTTCGCTATCGGACTTGAGACTCGCTGTTGTATCTAAATCATCGCCTTCGATATCACCGCCATTGATGAGAGTATTTTCCACTTTCAAATTATCCTTGACGATAGGCTTGTTGTCTTGTAATTCGCTTTCTTTTTTCTCCTCCTTTTTGTCGTTGTCATCGTCCTTTATTTCTGGAATTTTACTTTCATCCTGAGAAGAGTCGATAACAATTTTATCATCTTCTTCATCGTCATCGTCGTCGATTTCGACAATTTCCGAAGGTCTTGCCTTAATTTCTTGACTCAGGGAAGATCGATCATAAATCACTTCAATACTCATTCTCGATTTGACTATTTGTTCATTTTGTTCATTTGGCTTTTTCTCATTTTCGGACTTTTCGTCAATCTCCATTGAAGTCGGCAATTGTTTCCCATCCGTAACTTCGTCGATTTCTGCATTTGTATCCGAATCAGTTAATACGGCCAATAATTCCGATTCTGTTGATTCTTTTTCGATAATTGGCTTCGACGATAATGTCGAATCACACTCTCCACCTAATTGTTTCAGAGCATCTTCTATACTATTCGCTTTTTCTAATTCGTTAATTTCACATTTAGTATCATTCTCCTCTGGAGTTGTCAACTTTTCGATATTATTAGTCGTATCGTCAGTAATTTCAACTATTTTACTCAATTCTTTTTCTAAATTAGTGTCATCATCAGTTTTATTAAAATCCTTCTTCTCGTCACCATTCTCGGTAAAATTGTCAGAAAAATCAATTTCCTTTGATTCATTTAAATCCTTGAGGAGAGAATTCTCATTTTGATTTGATACATCGTTATTGGCAAAATTTGCAACAGTCGAATCATTCTGATTTTCATCGCCGTCATTCACTGAATCAATGGCTTCGTTTACTAAATCACATTCTTCTTCTAAAGAATTTTCCAATCCTGCTTCTAAATTCTTTTCGGAGCAATCTTGTGTTGATTCTTGAGTTTCGGGAATAATTACACATTCAGACTGGTCACATTTTTGTTCGGAATTTTTAACATCAGTTGTATCACTTTCCATCAATTCCAATTCATCTTCAATTTTATTTCTTTTAATTTTCGGTAAATTTTCACATGAATCCTCACTGAAATCAGCTCTACGTTTCAGTGATTTATCTGCAAGGGCTGATAATTTTTTTGATGGCGAAAAACATGGTGGTGGTGTTCCATGAACAATATCCTCGTCTTCCTCCGTCTGCTCCACTATTGATTCTTCCTTTGACGTTGAATTCTCATTCTCCATTATTTTCTCCGTATTATCATTTTCTTTGACAATACTCACAACCTCAGAATCATTCATCGGCAAATCAAGTTCTTGACTGTCTCCAGTGTCGAGTAAATGAAAATCCTGACTTTCGGCCGTACAATTGGAAGTATTCACTGTGTTATTGGCAAATTGAGAATTTGATTCACTCTCCTCGAAAAATGTGTCCTGTGTATCCGATGGCATGTCAGTTTTTTCCGCATCGGACATGATTGTTAAACTCGTATTCTATATTAATGTCTTCAATAATCTAAAATATAAAACATTAGTTTAATGAAGGAAAACAAAATTCTCATTTATCAAAAATTAAAAATAGGACAAATAAATATTTAACATGTTTACAATATGATTGCTCTTGTCATCTAAGTCTTAATCAAATTTTAACAATAACAGACTTCGCACTCGATAAATTAATTTTAAAAAAGTAGCGAAAAATTAGACAAAAATTCCATTCGATATTTTTTATTTTCCTAACTTTTTCCCAATTTTCATCAAAAATAATTTAATTCTTGCCAAGAATATTATAAAAAAATTTAAATTATTCATTTCTTTCGACTAATTTTATGCAAATTCTAATTCAAAGAATTGAATTCCTGAGAAATTTTTATTAATTCATGAAAAAATTGAATTCTTACAAAAATTTTTGCAAACAAATTTTTCAAATAATTGAATTCTGCTTGAAAATTTTATGAAAATAGTAGATATTAAAAATCATTAAATTGTGAAAAGTTTTTTAAAATAATTAAATTTTACAAAGAATTCTATTAAAATTTTTGACAATAATTGAATGTCTGTGAGGTATTTTATTAAATTTTTTTTGAAAATAATTGAATTCCTAAAAGGCATTTTATTATTTATGAAAATAATTAAATTCTTGTAAACTATTTTATTATAATTTCTTAAAATAATTGAATTTCCAAGAAGAAATTTATTACTTTTAAAAATAATTGAATTCTTGTGATGAATATTGTTATTTATGAAAATAATTGAATTTTACAAAGAATTTTATTAAAATGCCTAAAAATAATAGAATTTTTTTGGAATAATTTTGTTATTTAACGACAAAATTAAATTCTTTCGAAGAATTATTCATGTAAATAATTGAATTCTCGGGAAGAATTTTATTAAAATCTAAAAGAATAATTGAATTATTTCAAAAAAATTAAATTAAAATTGTATTTAAAATAATTAAATTCGTTTGAAAAATTCTAATATTTTTGTAAATAATTGAATTCTTACAAAGAATTTCAAAAAAACATTTTGTTAAATAATTCATTTTTTCGAGGAGTGGAAATTAAATTTTTAAGAATAATTACATTTTTTGAGCAACTCTTGAAAAATTGTGTTAAAATTAATTAAAATCCTGCTATGAATTTTATTATTTATGAAAATAATCGAATAGTTGAAAATAATTTTAAAAAAATTTTCAAAACTAATTGAATTCCTGAGAAGAATTTTTATTATTTATGAAATTAATTGAATTATTGCGAAGAATTTTATTAAAATGTTTAAAAATAATTGAATTCCTGTGAAAAATTTTGTGTTTTTTTTTAAATAATTAAATTCTTCATAAGAATTTTACAAACATGGTTTTAAATAATTAATTCTTCGAAATATAATATATGAAAATTTTATTTTAACCAATTATTGAATTCTTGTGGAAAATTTTATTTATGAAATTAATTGAATTTTTTAATTAAGTAATTTAAAATAGTATTAAAAAAAATTGAATTCCTTTGGATGAATTTTATCATTTTTTTAAAAAAATTGAATTATGGAAAACTTTATTTGTGAAAAAAATTGAATTCTTGCTGAGAATTTAATCAAAAATTTTTAAATAATTGAATTTCCAAGAAAAATGTTATTACTAGTGAAATTAATTGAATTTTTGTGAAGATTTATATAAAAATGTTCTTAAATAATTGATTTTTTCGTAATTTTTTTGAATATGCTATTCTAAATTGATTGAATTCCTATGGAAATTTTATTATGGAAAATCTTAAAAAAAACATTAATTTTAGCTTTTAGTGGCTGAAATCTAAAAAAAGTACCCAAATAGTAGCAGGTAACGTAAAAATGTAGAAAATAGTATCATCTTTTCATAGATGAGTGCGAAGCCTGCAATAATGTTTACAAAAATTGTTCCATTTCACTGAATATAAAAAAATTTTAAATATTACAAAATGAGTAAAATTAACTGAAACAAATTAGTCTCTGAATGTGAAAAGAATAAAATTTCTGAAAGATCTAAACTAATGAAAGCATAAAGGATATTTTCCCAAATTGACAACAAATGAGAAAATAATTGATATTTTTACCCCTTCAATTGTTACGCTACTGACAACCCTGGGGCCCCGTGAGAAAAACAGCATTGTTAGCGAATTCTGCTTATGTATCATAATCTAAATGCTTAGTGAAATAGTGCTCAAAAACAATATTTTAAGTTAAACCTTTTGTTTATAGGTAAGTTTCACTCACCTTTATTTAATCCCCGAGGATAAAACCTCGTTATTTTCCTGATTTTTGGTGGTAATTGCAGTCTAAAGTAAAAATATTGCATTGGCTACCGGCCTGAATTGCATAAAATTTACTTCAGTAATATAGTTTGTTCCATTAAATTCCACTGCTATTTTCTTATTTTACTTTAGTTCCATTAAATTTCATTGAATACACTGTTGAGCAATAATAAAGCCGGTAAACAATTGAGCGAATAGAAACAGTATACTTTTTGGAGCACAATCAAGAAAAAAGAGAGATGAGAATGATGAAGAACGCGAATATTGAATATCTGAATCGCATCGCGGTGCTTAATGTCCGATTTACAATAAACGTTGCGAACGAACCTAAAGGTGTGCAGTTTCCAGTGGGTGTGCATGAAGCTTAAGTCTCGTTTCGCGCGAAAACGGGACCGGAAGCAAACAAAACCGACCACTTTGTTTTTTTGATCATTTCAATTTTGATAAAAAAGAAAATTTGTTCACTATAAGAAAAATAAGTATTCAGTTAATTTAACCTAGATAATAAATTTCTTGTTTTTTTGCTATTAAAGTGTTTTTAGAAGTGAAAATCCAGCTTAGAATCTAGTAGAACCTGTGTAGAAGTCGTAGAAGCACAGGAAGTGACGTTTCTCGTTTACTTCCACCACTTTATTTCGACTTGTAAGTTGTAACGGTCGCAGAATTATTTACTTGTTAATTATTAATAATAATCGTGTTAATTCGTTAATTGTTATTTGTTAAAAAAAACAGTTTTCTAAAATATTTCCTCGCTGAAGAATAAGTTAACTTACACAGGTAAGTTTGGAATTAGAAAAAAGTTTACAAAAATGAAAATAGTTATTTTTAACCTATATTTTTGCAGTAAAATCTTGAATCTTGAAAATGTCAACAAGTAGTAAGAATATAGAGACGAATGTTCAGATTTGTCAAAAAATGGTTGTATCATTAAGACAATTAATGGATGAGACAAAAAATCTAAGACGTGAGTTTTTATATTTCCAAACAATAATTTATTTCCAATGCATAATTGAAATAAAAATTTGTCCACTCTTACAGTTCGCAAAATGAAAATATTTCACGCATTATTTCGACATGAATTTTTTTTTTCAGTTAAACTTGCACAAATGGAGTCTGATTTGATGTTACTTTATGAGCCTCCTTATTTGGATTTATTGAAGAATCTCGAAATGTATGGAGACAATGATAATGTGGATAAAAATGGAAGTTAGACAAAGTTTTCTCAACAAAAAAGACATCTTACAAAGATAAGTCTCTCTCTAAATGTATAATAAAATTTCGACCAACTAATTTCATTCATGTTAAATAATTAAAATTCAATTCTGTGATAAATTGATAATTGTATTCATAGAAAGATAAGTTAAAAGTTATTTTTGATAAAAATAAATATTTAATATCTTTAAATATATTTATTGCATTATATTCGCTTTTTTTTATAGACTGATACATTTAAAGAGCAGTATGCAGGGCTCGAACTAGGTCCGTAAATTTGCTTCAAGTCCATAAAAGTCAGTTTTTTTTTTTAAAAAAAAAGGTCCGTAATTTAGTAGAAAATGGACAAAAAGTTCGTAAATTGTACGATATAATTTGGTGAATTTTAGAGAAATTACAAATAATTGCAGAAATTAAATTATTTTCAGAAGTAATAAATTTTCTTCGCATAAATTCAATTATGTTAAAATTTTTTTAAAAATTCTTATCAAAATTTCAATTATTTTTAGAAATAATAAAATTCTTCTCCGAAATTCAATTATTTTCAAAAATTTTATTAAAATTCTTTGGCAAAATTTCAATTATTTTCCAAAAATTTCCTTAATTCAATGATATTTAATATCTACTATTTTAACAACATTTTCCCAAAAAATTCAATTATTTAAAAAAAAATTTAATAAAATTCTACGCAAACCTTTAATTATTTTCATAAAATAATAAAAATTTCACAGGAATTCAATTATTTACAAATTTTTTATACATTTCTTCGCAATCATTCAATTATTTTTATAAATAGTAAAATTTTTACATGAATTCAATTACTTTAGTAAATAATAAAATTCTTTTCAGGAATTCAATTATTTTCATAAATATATAAAACTCATCGCAGTATTTCAATTATAGTTAATACAATTTTAATGGAATTTCTTGAAAAATGTAATCCATTCTTAAAATTTTTATTAAAATTCGTCGAAAGAATTTAATTATTTAAAAATTTGTTGATATAATTTCTTTATGAGAATTGAATTATTCAATAAATTATTTTTTTTTATTTAGATAATTGAATTCTAGTAGAATTTTCTAATAAAAATTGATTTAAAAATGAATTTCACTAAAATTTTAGATTATAATTGAATATTAAAAGCATTATATAGCTTGAATTTTTAGAAATAATTGAATTTTGGAAAGGATTTATATTAAAATCTTTGAAAATTTTATTTTCTTAAACTTTTAACTAACAATTCTGTAGAAGAATTAATTTTTTTGTAGAAGTTTGTTTCAATTTTACTTGAAATTAATTTTTTGAACTTTGTATTTTCTAATATATTTAATTGAGGAATTTCCGAATAATTGAAATTTTGTAAAATTGAGTTGTAAACAAATGAATTTAAAAATTCTCAAAGAACTTTTTCAAAAAACTATTAAAAATAATGGATTTATAGAAGAATTTTAGTTCAAAACACTAGAAGAAAATTCAAAAGAATTCAATTATTTAAAAATTGTTGATAAAATTCTTTATGAGAATTCAATTTTGAGAAACATTCAATTATTCAATAAATTATATAATTTTGTATTTAAATAATTGAATTCTAATAAAAATTGATTTTCATTTTATAAAAATGAATTTCAGTTAAAATTTTACGTAATAATTGAATATTAAAATCATTATAGTGGGGTTAATTTAAAAAAATAATTGAATTTTGAAATTAACTTTTTTGAAAAAGTTTAATTGAAATTTTTTATGTATATTATTTGAAGTTTTTATTTTCTAATATATTATATTTAATTCAAGAATTTACAAATAATTAAAATTTCATAAAATAAAATATTATAAACAAATGGATTTGAAAATTGTCAAAGCATTTTTTGTTAAATTAAAAATAATCGATTTAAAGAAGAATTTTAGTTGAAAATTCTTGAAAATAAGAATTATCTTCATGTTTCATACTTATGGAAAATTTAATTTATATTTATAATTAAAATGTTCTCTTATTTGACTCGGACTGGTTATATTTTTGTCAGTAATTGGTCCGTAATTTTTCATTTTTGGTCCGTAAAGTCCGTATTTTTAAATGCTTTCACTGGTTCAAGCCCTGAGTATGCAAGTCTATTAACATAAATGTATATAATTTCTATATAGATTTTTTTAAAATTGCATAAACAGTAACCACTTAAAGGAGCGCATATATATATATTTATTTATGTAATTTCTTAATTAATTATCAGTACGTTTACTTTTGTACGGCCTCTTGTCTTTCTTTTGGACGTCAATTTAGTTCATGCGCCTAAATTCTCGACCATAAAATCTATTTATTAAAACTCAAATATAAAATATATATATTTATATATATTTATATTAAAATATGTAACGAAATATATCTTCTCATATCTCGCTTTTCATTGTAGGAGACGTTTAATTATTCGTGTTTTTAAAATATATTATTATTATTATTCTGTTGACAACGAAAAGAAAATTAACAAAAACAAGAAGAAATTTTCTATTAAAACAAAAAGCGAATCTTTTTTCGTGTTTTCGTTGTTAAAAAATATAATTACAATGCGAATGACGAATTATTTGCCTTTAATTACGCGAGAGCACAAATATACGATGTTCACAACATTTATTAAGTCAACAATAGATTATACACTTATTTTTTTTTCTTGCTTCTTAAATAATTGGTTACAATTATCAAAAGAATATTTATTTGATATTTATTTAAATAAATAAATATTCAATCGATAATAAAGTAAACCAATTATTTATATGAAAAACAAATTTTTATATTTTTAGTGCATCAGGCAGATTAGAATATTAGATTTTTCGCCAGATGAAAGAGAAGTTCAAATTGAATAATCGCAAAAATAAAATTAATAATTTGTTTTATTAAAGTTTTTTTTCCTCTTTCTTTCTTATTCGCGATAAAATACTTTTGGCTATTTAATTTTTTGCAAAGAAAATTGATTTGTTTCCTTTTAAATAATTAATTAATTTGTTTTCTTTGAAATAATTAATTAATTTATTTTCTTTGAAATAATTTCTAGAATATTATTTTAACGCTGAAAAATGAAAGCATTTTTCCGTATACATATAGAATTTTATTCCATTCAATAGTATATCTCGTGATTAATCAGAATTTTTGCATCAATTCGCGAGGCTCCTTCGTAGACTCGTCACAAATTTTTTTGATTCAGTTATTTTTCAGACAAATATTCAATTGATTCGTAAATAATATTTATTTGTTATATAAATAATTATTTCGTTTATTTAATTTCTTTAAATTTCATTTCCTGAGAAATATTTAATTATTTATTCGATAACAGATTGTCAAGTGAATAATTATTTGAATTTTATTTTATTGCTAATAAAAAAAAATCTATGGAAAAATAACTTTGAAGTTATAAAAAATATAAAAGTGTACATTTATTATTTTTTTGTTCTTGAATATTATTGTCTTTCAATTAGAATCTTATTCGATAATAAATTTATTCTTTTGTAAATAAATAATAATAAATAAATAAATAATTATATAAATAAATAAATTAAATAATTAATAAATTAATTAATAAATAAAGAAATTAATGAATAAATAAATTAAGGAATTAATAAATAAATAAACGAATTAATGAATAAATAAATTTAGTAATTAATAAATAAATAAAATGAATTAATTAATTGTTTATCAATTGAAAAACGATTTTACTAGTCGAGTCTAGAAAAAGAATTGCCCCGCGAAAAGTGCATTACTTATAGAGTTAATTAAGCTTCTCCTTGTTTCAAGGTACTTTCAATTCAAGGTACAAACACCGAAATTACAAGAAAAAAAAAATTCTAAATCCCCGTACAAAAATCCGACTTTTATATCTAAAATCAATTTTTATCTTAATTAATAAGTAATCTAATAATTTATTATTTAAGGAATCGAATATTTATATATATATTTATTTTATTTATGTAAAAAAAGGCATTAAAATTGTAAAATTATTTCGTAAAATCGGATTTTCGATCAAACATTCAGAAATTTTTTTAGTCCAAAAGTTATTGAACTACAACCATATCTTATTAAAGTAGACTCGGGACCAATAGTTTTCTGCTTTTTATTCTTTCGTCTAAATTTTATTGGTCACGTAAATCATTATCATCAGTCTCAGTGCCAGTTTTATAGGGTTTTATCCGTATATAAGTTTTATTTTCTTGTTTTTTTTCTCTCCTTATAAATTACGGTTGTGTTGTTTCTTTTTATATAGTATTTAAAAATGATTTCTCCCTTCTTTTTTTATATTCAACAATGAAAAATAAGTTTTATTTCTTATTTCTAAAAAAAAATTTAGGTATAGCTAAAACTATTTTCAAATGTTAAAAACTATTTTTTTTTAGTCGGGAGGTTTTTTTTTTGTAATTATTAATATAGAGCGATTTAAGAAGCTGGAAGAACATGACAAAGAAAATGGAGATGAAGTGCGAAAAAATTGAAGCTCTTAAATTATTTTTTTTTCTTTTCGATGAAATCTTTTTGCCGAAATTTATATATTTTTCCTTATTTGGATATTTTTTTGTATTTTTTTGTATTTTTGTATTATTTTCTGAATTACTTTTTGTATTATATTCTGAATTACCTTTTTGTATTATTTTTAGTAGCATGAAGTTGAATATTTGAAAGTTCTATTAATGTTCCTTTAAGAGATAGAAATAGAACGAGAATTTCTTTGTTTTTTTTTCTTGATGATTTTTGACGTCTCTGAACTCTTCAATCTACTTACAAATTATTTGAATCGAGAGGGAAGAGTTTTGATATGAGTCGTACGATGGGGGATTTTTTGGTTAATTTTCATTTCTTATCGTTGCAGAGAAATAACGTTATCATATCCAAAACGATGATTTTCATGTGAATATGGATTCCTTTGACGATTATTGTGATTGTAATAATTTCGAATTAGGCATGAATCTTTTCCCTCGGAATGGCAAAGTGCTACTAGAGTTGCAGGAGGATTTATGGGCAATGATCTCGCTGCCTCGAGACATTGTTCCTTGGACCAGATATTTTGTGAAATTTCCAACGTTTCGCAAGTTTTCTCCACCTCGAATGCAAATTTATTGAGGCAATCCTGCCCTCCCTGGAAAAAAAAGAGAATTCTCTGTTAATTTCTTTTTTCTTGTCGTAATTATCGTAATATCTGTAAATTTAAATTTCTTGTTTATTAATTTCAAAAATTTTAATAAAATTCTTCGCAAGAATTCAATTATTTTCATAAATAATAAAATTCTTCGTAAGAATTCAATTATTTTCATAAATAGTAAAATTTTTTTGCAAAAATTCAATTATTTTTAAACAAAATTTTAAAAACATTTCACGAACGAATACAATTATTTTCTAAAATTTTAATAATCCTTCTAAATAATTCAATTATTTTTTTAAATAGTAAAATCTTTGCAAAAATTTAATTACTTTAACAAAGTTTCACCAAAGGATTCAATTTTTTCCTTAATTCGTTATAAAATATTTCAAAAGAATTCAATTATTTTCTAAAATTTTTATAAATCCTTCGAAACAATTCAATTTTATTTATAAATAGTAAAATTCTTTGCAAAAATTCAATTATTTTTAATACAATTTTAATTAATAAAATTTCATGAAAGAATTCAATTTTTAAAGAAAATGTTAATATTTTTTGAAATAATTCATGTACTTTCTAAAATTTTAATAAATCTTACTAAACAATTCAATTATATTTATAAATAGTAAAATTGCAAAAGTTAAATTATTTTTTAAAAAAATTTTATGAAAAAATTCAATTTTTTTACTTCGTTATAAAATTTTTCAAAACAATTTTCAATTATTTTCTAAAATTTTAATAAAATTCAACAATTAAATGTTTAATTTAAATTATAAACAAACACGATTATTTTAAAAAACTTGAAAGAAATTGTTCATAAAACTCAAAAATTTTTAAAATATTTGATTAAAATTATTAAAGAAACTCCATTATTTAAAAAGAAAATTAAAAGAAATTCTTTAAAAAGAATTTAATTCGAATTTTTATAATTTTTAACAATATTCTACACGAGAATTCAATTATTTTTCTAAATAATAAATTTCTTCGAAGGAATTATATTATTATCAAATTTTTTTGATAAAATTCTTTGCGTAAATTCAATAATTATTTTCAATCCAATTTTAATCAAATTTCTCGAAAAAATTCAATTAATTTTTTTTTTTATAAGTAAGGATAGAAATTCTTTCAAAGAAATTAATTATTAACAAAAACTCTAATAAAATTGTTCAAAAGAATTGAATTTTCTATCAATAATTTTAATGAAATTTAATAGTACAATTATTATTTACAATTATTAACAAAATCGAATGTATTCAAAAAATTAAAGAAATTTTTTGAAAGAATTCAATTCTTGTCAAAATCTTTAATCCTAATATCTATTCTTCTAAAGAATTAAATTATTTCAAAAAGATTGTAATAAAATTCTGAGAAGAATTTAATTATTTACCAAAAATTTTAATAAAATTCTATAATCAAATGTTTAATTTCAATTATTAACAAGCTTGAAAGAAATTCTTTATAAAATTCAATTACCTTTGAAAATTGGCAAATAAAAGTTATTAAGTAAACTCCATTACTTAAAAAAAAATTCAAAGAAATTTTTCGCAAGAATTTAATTACGATTTTCAAAAATTTTAATAAAATTCTTCGCAAGAATTTAATTATTTTCATAAATACCTAATAAAATTCTTCGAAGGAAATCAAATATTTAAAAAATTTTTAATAAAATTCGTTGCAAGAATTCAATGATTTTCTATATAAAATTATAAATTAATTAAAAATACTACAAAATTAATTTTAAAATTGAAAACATTTAGAAAGAGAAATTATTAAAAAAGTTAGGAAACAAAGATGCAAAGAGATTACAGATTACCGGAATACAACGATTATTAATATATATTTATTTTATTTTTCCTTAAAAAAAAATAATGTGACAACTTCCTGCTTGTGTTAGATTTACCATCTTGATTAAAAGTTCCGTTGTAATTAAAGAAATCAGTTTTTATTCAATATTATTTTCGTGTCACGTCTCCAAATATTAAAACAATTTATTTTCACGAAATTTTATTATTAAAATAAAATGATAATGAATTTATTTTTAGTTAGTAAACAAAAGTCCCGTTAATGACATTTCAATAATCTCAACGATATATATTTTTAAAAGTATTTTTTTCGTCTTCTATATTTTAAGTATATAATAATATTAATTTTATTGAACGAATTCCGAGATTAATTATTCAAAGGCAGATAAATTAAAATGATTACATTTGATACTGTTCATTGTATTAAATGAAGTCTCTTCTGCGCACGTGCATTTTCGAATTCACCCTTACTTCGTCGACCTAGAAATCCCCTTGTATATATCATTTTATTCACGTATTTACGAATACACCCTCAATATTCTTACGTCATCCTCCTACGTCTATCTCACCTCTATAGAAAAGCACTACCCACGTATCTTTATTTTTTACCTCCCCCTCTCAAAAAAAACTCCGTTTTACTTATTATTACGTTTTACTTTTATAGAAAATTAATTTCCTGATTTGAATCAAAAAATTATTTTCTTTTCACAAGTCAAACAATTTTTATTTTTTTTTATTGTTAATTAAACATAAATTAAAGTTGACACGTTTGCAGAAATAGTATGTAATTTATTTACCGAGTAAATAAATTTACCAAATAAAATTTACCATGAAAATTTATTTACGAACTAAAATTTACCAAAATAAATTTATTTTCCAACTAAAATTTACTAAATTTTGCTTTTCAACTAAAATTTACTAAATCTTATTTACCAACTAAAGTTTATCAAATAAATTTATTTACCAAATAAATTTTATTTTCAACTAAAATTTATCAAATAAATTTATTTACCAAATAAATTTTATTTTCAACTAAAATTTATCAAATAAATTTATTTACCAAAAAATTTTATTTACAACTAAAATTTATCAAATAAATTTATTTACCAAAAAATTTTATTTACAACTAAAATTTATCAAATAAATTTATTTACAAACTAAAATTTGTCAAATAAATTTATTTACCAAGTAAATAAACTTGTTAAATTAAAATAAGTAAATTCATTAATAATAAATTAATTTAACAAGTAAATTTATTTATTTTACGTAATTATTATTTTTCTGTTCTTAATTTATTTTCATATAAAAAATTATCTTTTCCTTTTTAAGAAATAAAAAAAATTTGGAAAAAGTAGATATTTAGAAATTTATGAATAAATTTCATAAATTTTGTTAAATTTTTGTTAAAAAAAAAAAAATTTGGAATAATTTCTGAATTAAATGTGAATGAGCTCGTTAATTAATTAATTATTGTTTTGCTGTAGGAATTAACAAATTACTGTGGAGTATGGAAAATGGAAAAAAATACTTACACAAGAGCGGCAGATTAAAGTTGAAACGCAAGTGTCGTGGAAAAGATTTCTAAGATCGTGGGACATGAGACCAGTCATTCTGCAGTACTTGTCAATTACATCCAATTCCGGACACGTATTTCCTTCATCGAAACCTGTCGCGTCATAAAATATGAACCATTTTTCACAACTGAGGCATTTTATTACTGTAAATTACTCAAAAAAATACTCTGAGGTACTTTATTACTCTTAAATTATTCCAAAAAAATCGAGTTATTTAGAATAATTTGTTATTTATTGCATGTTTTATTTTTTATTGTTCTTTTTATTTATTTTTATTGGTATTTTTTTATTTTATTTTTATTTCCTTTTATTCTATTTTGTATTTTATTTGCTCTTTTCTTTATTGAAAATTTAGAAAAATTTGAAATTACTTTTTTCATGACTCAAAAAAAATTTTTCAGGGGAAGGAAATTGTTTTGTTTTTTATTTATTTTTATTGGTATATTTTTTAGTTTCTTCTATTTTTATTTTATTTGCTCTTTTCTTTATTGACAATTTAGAAAAATTCGAAATTACTTTTTTTATGACTCAACAAAAATTTTTTCCAGGGGAAAGAAATTATTTTATTGTATTTTAAATTTTATTTTATTTTTATTAGTATAGGTATTTTTTAGTTTGTTCTTATTTTCTTTCTTCCATTTTGTATTTTATTCATTCTTTTCTTTCTCAATTTACTTTTTTCTTTCATTTAGAAAAAATTCGAAATTACTTTTTTTATGACTCAAAAAAAATTTTTTCCAAGGGAAGGAAATTGTTTTTATTGTCTTTTAAATTTTATTTATTTTTATTGGTACTTTTTATTTTATTCTTATTTTTTCTTCTATTTTGTATTTTATTTGCTCTTTCCTTTAGTGATTTTTAGATAATTTAGAAAAAATTCGAAATTACTATTTTTATGACTTGAAAAGAAATTTTCTCTAGGGAAAGGAAATTATTGAAATACCTTCTTCGTTTTCGCCAAGTATTGGTCGTCGTTTCTTATCGACTTTTTCATGAGTGGCATCATCCTCCGGTGGACTTGTCGTCTGATCTTGAATTAATTTTTGACCCTCTCTCTGTGCAACAGCGTCTCTGAATTCCATCAAAGCTTTTCTCATTTTATCAAGTGAATAAGCAGCCGCCAATCGTGATAATACTTGTTTTCTCACTTCCTCATCAGATCCTTCAGCACTTTTAGCTTCTTGTATTATCAAATCCTTGAGGTGTCTCAATCTCGATTCCATTTGCTGTAATTTGTCCTTCCTCTCGTCGTCAATTTCATTTTCGTTCTCTGATTTTAAATTGTCAGCCATTGTCTGTAAAAATTCCGAATAATTCCAAATTAGTGTGAAAAGAATTTATTGTTATGAATCACGTTCTTTGAAATTACATTTTTAATATTTGTTTTTTCGAATATTTTTTCGAAAAATTAAAAATACCTTGTAATATCGTTCCAAAAACCATTCGTCGTCCTGATTTTGAGAACCAGGCTTGGGCATGAAAGTGGATTTCTTCTTTCTTTTATCGATTCCAAAATAATCGGACCAATTGACACTTTTCTTCTTCACTTCGATCGGTCGCTCTTTGGACTGATTGATTTTCGTGATATTCTCCTGTTGTCCTTTCTGATGAGAATTAACGATTGACGCCACTGATGTTGTCTCTTGATTTTTTCCCGTCATCTCCGATTTTCCCTGCTGGTGAAGTTTATTATTTTCCTCCTGATTATGATCATGATTAGCATGTTCGTGTGTGTGATTCTTGTTCTCAGTTGTCGATTGCGTGCCGAATAAAATACCCAAATCGTGAGCGACCTTTAGTTAAAAAAAAGAAGGTTTCGAAAAAAAGTTCTAAAAAATAATAGTTAAGAAAAAATAGAATAGAAAATTTATAATCGAGTTTTTAACGTTCAAGTTTCTTGGATTAAAGTCTTATTAGAAAAAAATTTTTTAATCCAAGAAACTTGGAAAAAATTAACAGATTAAAAATGATTGTAAATATTACCTTCGGGTCTGTAACTTGTTTCATTTGGTTCACAGCTTTGGCGCTTCTCTTGGCAACTGCGAGCGGAAATCTCTTGGACATTTCGCGATAGTTCCGGAAATCGCGACCAATTGGATATCGAGCATTGACATTTCTTCTCTCCATTGGCATTAAATAGAAGTCCGAGTCTCTTTCTGGTAATTCAACGAGTTCACTTTCGTCGTGGAATCTTTCGTGTAAGGGCTTCTTTTCCAAAAGATCGCTCCAAGAAATGAGGCCATCATTTCTGAAATTTGAAAGAGTATTTTATTTCTTTTCTATATAATAGGATTTGATGATGATGAAAAGAAAGAGCCAATTTGGAAATTAATACCCGTAATATTGATTATCCTGTTGGGGTCGGTGTAACATTCGAAGAGTATTATATTCATTTTCATCTTGGCTATAAGGTCCATACTCCAATTCGTCTAAAAATAGTCTCGCCAATTCGTCATCAGCAGTTGGTTGATCATTTCTGATTCCCCTTTTGATGCTGGCACTTCGTTCTCTTTCTCGAAAGAGGGAAGGTACGGCTTCCTCCTGTAGTATATTTTTTTATTAATAATTATTTTACTTAATTATTATTCAACAGTGTGTCTACTAACCGGGAAATCTGGGAAATAGCCGGGAATTTAATTTGATCGAGATAAACCGGGAATAAGCCAGAAATTTTATGCCAAACCGGAAATTTTTTTACCAAATTAAAAAAAGTTTTAATATTTTAATTTGTTTTTAAAAAATCGCTTTTCATTTCAATTTTTATAGATATTTATACTGTTCTCTAAATTTGAATTGGTAAAAAATAATTGGATAGTAAAAAATCAGTCACTGATTCAAATATAGTATTTAAATAAATTTAAAAAAAATTGTCGAATTAATAGAAATTTTGTGAAATTCAACTGAAAATAAATAAAATAATTAAATTTGTTAAAGAAGTTCATTAAAAACTTTTTAACGAATCGGATTTTCAAAGTATTTTAATTTTTAATAATTGATAATTAATTGAATTTTATAAAGAGTCACATTCTAGTATTCATGTTTCTTAGTGCGATTTCTTTCTTTACATTCTATTAAAAATAGTTTAATTCTTTTAAAAAATTTTATTTAAATTTTTCGAAAATAATCAAATGTTTTAAAATTTGTCATTAAATTCTTCGCAGTAATTCAATTATTTTCATAAATTTTAAAATTCTTTTCATAAATAATAAAATCATTCGGAGAAAGTCAATATTATTTTCATAAATAACAATAGTCATCACAAGAATTCAATTATTTTTAAATGTAATAAAATTCAATTATTTTCACAAATTTTAATAAAATTCATTGCAAAATTTCAATTATTTTCTAAAATTTTTCTTAATTTAATAATTTGTATATTTATTATCTTAATAAAATTTCCCAAAAGAATTCAATTATTTAATAAAAATTTTGACATAAGTTCTGCACGAATATTTAATCAGGTATTTTCTAAAATAATGATAATTTCACTAAAATTCAATTAGTAAAAATTTTCGAAAAAAAATAAATTGTTTGAAACTGTTTTTTATAAAATTCTTTCACAATTATTTAATTATTTTGATAAATAATAAAACTCATTGCAGAATTCTAATTATTTTTAATATAATTATAACCGAATTCATCGAGAAATGTAATTATTCTTAAAAATTTTATTAAAATTCCCCGAAAGAATTCAATTATTTCTAGAAACTGTAAAAGAAATTCTTCTCAAGAATTCAATTATTTCCATAAATAGCAAAATTCTTCAGATTTATAATTTTCTTTTGAATATTATTTTTTAAAAAAATTTTTCACAAGAATTCAATTATTTTCATAGATTTCCATAAAATTCTTCGCAGAAATTCAATTATGTTTAAAAAATTGTTGTAATTCTCTTTAAAATTTCTATTATTTTTATAAATAATTGAACTGTTCTCCAAAATTTAATTATTTTCAAAAATTTTAATAAAATTCTACGCAAACATTTAATTATTTTATGAATACTAACATTTTTTTTTTGAAGGATTCAATTGCCTTTATTAATATAGTAAAATTCTTTGAAGAAATTCAATTAGTATCAATACACTTTAATAGAATTGAATTAATCAAATTTTTAATTATAATTATGAGCAGACAAGATTATTTTTTTTAAATTGAAAAAATTCTTTGTTTAATTCAATTATTTTCCAAATTTTGAATTAAAATGATTAAAAAAACATTATTTTCAAAAAATTTAAAGAAATTCGTCAAAAGAATTTAATTATTTCATAAAAACTCTAATAAAAATTTTTGAAGTAATTTGTAGATTTTTTTATGTTCGAAATCAAATAAATTTAAATTTGATGAGAAAAAAAAACCGGGAAAAATTAAGACAAAGCCGGGAAAAAACCAGGAAATAACCGAGAATTTTGTTGAACGAAAATAGTAGACACCCTGCTTAACTTATTTATTGTTTTATCTAGTAAAATATTATTTTGGTAAAACAGTATTTTGGTCAAATACTATTTTGGTAAAATAGTATTTTAGGAAAATAGTATTTAAGTAAAATAGTACTTTAGAAAAACAGTATTTAAGTAAAATAGTATTTTAGGAAAATAGTCCAACATTTTTTTTACTAAAATACCATTTTACTAAAAAAAAAAGTCGTTTACTAACTTGAGCTGCTTCCGTTTTAATATAGTCTTCAAGAGCTCTCTCCAAAATTTTTTCATTCAAATTACGATATCCATCACCCATTGACTCGATTTGACCATTTTCTGTACAAATATTTTATTTTCATAATAATAATTATGATTATTATTACTTATTAAGTAATTTGTATTAGTTTTGAAAAAAAAGATTGTTTACCGAGAGGTAAAAATTCTAATTCCTCCTCATCCTCATCAAAGTCATTGTCCTCATGTTGTTGTCTATCGAATTTTCTCTCGTCGCCTCGATATTTAAATGAAGGTACATTGTAAAATTCACGTGAATTGTAATCTAGAGAACGTTGTTTTCTCGTGAGTGCATTTAAAGCACCTCTTAAAGATTCTTCGTTAGTGCGATGAGGCACAGGATTAAGGGCTGTCACAAAACCCACTATTACTAAAAGAATCCACCCTGTTGGCGACATGACCTTAATCTGCCTGAAACTCAATTATTTATTCATATTGTACTTCTTTTTCTAAACAAGCATTCTCCAGGCGCTTGTTTTTTTATCTTTAGTTAATTAATTAAAAATATTCCAATTAAAAAATATTCCTTCTAATTAATCTTATAATTATTTTTAAAATTTTTTCGCTACTATTTTAATTACTTACTTATTAATTTGTAATGTAAATAATTTCTCATGTGCGCATTTTTTAATACTCTTTTTGTGAAAACAAATTCCTTTTCCGTTTTTTTAATTATAAAATTAAAATTTTGTTTTGTATGAAAAATTGTAAAAACCCCGCAAAAAAATGTTGAAAAAAACTTTCGGTCACATTCAAAATGGAATTCTAGAAAAAAATTCCTTAAATCGATTTTTTGTCGGGGAAATTTTTTCAGAATTATATTTTTAGTTTTTTTTTTCTGAAGATTTAAATTTATAAGACCGAAAGTTTTATTTCACTACATTTTGTTCTTTGTAAAATGCAAAAAATGAAAATAGAAAAAGTAATTTCCATATGAGAATATTTTTTTCTTTTTTGATAAAATGAAACACATGTGAGAATTATTAATATATTAATGAAAATGATAATAATAATAATAGTAACAAAAAAATAATTTTAATAAAAATACATAATAATTGAATAGAACTGATTTTCTATTCACTCAGAAAAAATTCAATTAAGTGCGACTTTTGCAGCGCATCCATTTTTCGACGCAACAAGTACGACGCCAGAAGGCATTTATACTGATCAGATCACGTAAATTGAGTTTTTCTAAAGAATAGAGTTCATGACTTATTTTTTTTTGTCTTGTCATTGAATTTATTTATTCTCAACTCAAGAAGAATTTAAGTTTATTTTCCCTTTATTTTATTTATTATAGACGAATTTTTTTTTTATTGATTTGTCAATTAACCAGACACTATTTATATTGATTATCTATCCGACAATATTAATTACAATTTTAATTAATAAATTACGAAAAATTTCCTTTTCTCCAAATATTTCTCGTTAGGTAGTAGAATTTAAAATAGCATTTGAATTTCTTTTTTTCGACCAAATTTTGAAACAGATGGTAAGGTGTCGGCTTAAAGTATTGAAAAGTTCAAATGGCAGGAATAATACGTATAATTAATTATAATAATTATAATTTTATAAATAATGAATAATTTTTTTTTTTTTTTTTTTTATTGACGAATTTGCAAATTTGAATTTACAATATGGAAGATAGAAAGGGGAGTTTTTTTTAAATATTCGTAACGTTTTTTTTCGTGATATGAAGAGATTGAAGTAGTGGGGAAAGAAAATAGAATTTTTGAAACTTACTTGATGTTTAATGAATCATCCGTTTGATTTTTTGCAAGAGTTGATTACTGCTTTTAATTTATGTTCTTTTTTTTAACTTTTTTCTTTTTTTTTTTTAGATGATTTTCTACGATCACACAATCTGAACTGCCCTCCACCTACACCTTTTGCCGCAATTTATATAGAGGAAGCTTTTCTAAATCGATATAATCGCGCATGGCGATTTTCTCCATTCTCAGCAACAAGTATTAAGACTCAAACATTTATTTAAGAAAAATCTCTTTGGCGAAGACTTTTATTTCTTAATACTTCAGAAAAACACTTTTTCTTATTTATCAAGATTTTTTTAAGACATAAAATACTTTTTTCAAAATTTTTAATTTTTCCTTATAAAAAAAGACCCAACTTTTTTATTTCGTTTTGTAAGAAAAATATTTTTACAATTTGTAATATATATATAAAATAAATTTATTTTGTTAATTTAACAATTTTTTAATTTAAATCATTTTTTTTACGTAAAAGTAAAAATTGATATTAACTAAAAAAAAGTAAATACAAAATAGTTCATTTAAAAAATACTTTAAAAAAAAATTTCTTTCGTTTCATCTGTGGAATGAACTTTGATAATTGAGCTGACCTAAGAGACGAATTTTCCAGAAAAAAAATTTAATTTTAAAAACCAAAAAAAATGGTATTTAAAAAAAAGATAGAAGGCAATAAATATTTACCCGCTGATAATAATTATGATTGTAAAGCGAACTTTTTAAAAATTATTGACATCAAAATGGAAAGATAATAGTTATCGTTTGAGGAAGATAAACGAATATTGTCAAAGATAGTACATTTCATAAATTTCACATATACATATAGTCATTTTAAAATGTCACGATTAAACGTTTCTGAAGGTGTCACAAGAACTGGATCAGAATCTGGTATATAGTGAAAAATAATAAAATTACAACTTTGAAAAAAAAAATGTTTTTCTGAATACATATTATATATAGAAGAGTGTTTATTGATTAATTTATTTTTTTATTTCAGAAACACCAAATAATGAAACAAGGGAACTGGGAATAATTTCCAATGACGAAATTTATTCCGAATCAATTTTTCCCCCAGCAGTTGCTTCGACTTTAAATACTAGAGGTCAAAACATTTACTTTTGCCATTAATAATAATAGTAATAATAATAGTAACAATAAAAATAATAATAAAAAATAATATTATAATTTATTATATTATTTATTTATAATTATAAAATAATAATAATAATAATAATAACAATAAAAATTGGAAATTTACTGGAAATTAATATTTTCTACTTAATTTTTAATTGGTGGGAAATTTTTTGTTCTCCTCCCGTAGATTTTAATTGAAAAAAATGAAAAATGTTTACTCGATAATGAAGCGTTTTATGGACATTTTATTAATTTCTCCAACTATATCATTGATGAAAAGCAATTTTATTTTTTTAGATGAACGAGCTCAGAACAGACGACCCATTCCTGTAATTACTTCTGATTGGATTTCAACGCCTCGATCACAACTAAGCGCACTTTCAGGAACATATTTTTTATCCGGAGTTGAACAATTAGAAATTCAAAGAATAATCGACTTAAGTACTCGTAAGTTACAATTTAGAGAAATATAAAGAAAACATATTAGATATTCCCGTTTCTAAATATTTTTGTAGAAAATTCTCAATTTTCATAAGGCAATAATTTGCATCAATTCTATTTATTAATTTCAATTGTTTTAATAAAATTCAAAATTTTTTTAAAATAAAGGAAAAAAAATGTTTATTAATTACTAAATTATATTTGACAATTAGAAAATTTAATTGAAAATGAAACTGAAAATTTTTGAATGTTTAGAAAAGAAAGAAACAAATTTTATTCAAAAAAAAGTTCTGTTAAATTTATTTACAAATATTTTTAATTGTAAAATTATTTGAAAACAATAATTTCTTTCTTAAATATTTTAAATATTTAATTATTATTATTTTTCCATAGGAATTAAGATTTTCAAAAATTTTTAATTCAAACCTTTTTGAAATTAATCAACTTTAAAAATATTGTTATAAAACATGAAGAAATCGAGTCTTCGACTGGGAGTAATCGTTATCTTCATGTTTTATAATAATTAAAGAGGATCGAGTGTCAAAATCATTATTTTATATAATAAGAATATTGTTACTGTAACTTCTTAAAAATTATTTTTATATTCTATTATTATCTAAAATTTAAACTAAAATTTCTTTTTTAACTAAATCTTTATTAGAAAATTCTACGAGAATTCAATTATTAAATACAAAAGTAAATTATTTATTGAATAATTGAATGCTTCTTAAAGTTTAATTTTTATAAAGAATTTTATTAACAAATTTTGTAAATGATTGAATTCTTTTGACGAATTTTAATAAATTTTTTTAGAATAGTTTCATTTTTCAACGAATTCGATTAAAATTTTTTAAAAATAATTGAAATTCTGTGATGAGTTTTATTATTTTTGAAAATAATTGAATTAATTTTATTAAAATAGTAGATATGGAAAATCATTGAAATGAGGAAAATTTTTGAAAATTGAATTTTTTATTTATAAAGATAATTGAAATTTTCAAGAAAATTATTTAAATTTTTTTAAAATACTTTAATTGTGGAGAAGAATTTTATTATTTATAAAGATAATTGAAATGTGGAACAAAATTAAAAAAATTTTTTTTAAATACTTGAATTGAAAATAATTGAAAAATTGAAAAAAAAAATTTTTATTTTTTTAAAATAATTGAATTTTGGAGCAGAATTTTATTATTTATAAAAATAATTGAAATTTTGAAGAAGAATTTTATTTTTTATAAAGAAAATTGAAATTTTGACGAGAATTTTTTTAAACTTTTGAAAATAATTGAATTTTTGCAATCATTTGTAACATCTTCAAAATTCAATTGTTTTTAGTGTTTTTAAATAAAAATTTTCTATAAATCCAGTATTTTTAATAATTAATTAAATATATATTGACAAATTTAACTAATTTTAAAAGATTTTGAATTATTAAAATTTTCCAAAAATCTACGTTCATTAACATTTCTAATTAAATTCATTCAACATTGAAATTTTATAAAATTAAAAATTGAAACCGTTTGAAGTTCATTTATTTATGAAAATTGTAAACGCAACTGTTTTAAAATTGAATTAATTTTGAAATATTTAATTAAAATTATTCGTTAAATAATTAATTTATTTTATGATAGTTATTCAAGATTTAAGTTATTTAAAAAGAAATTTTTATCAGAAATTGAAAGAATTAAATGTTTTGTATTAGAATTCATGGTAATTTTGAAGTTTATGAGTCAAACGAAAAAGACACAAAAATTCTGAATTTTTATATTAAAACTAAAATTCCAATTCATATTTTATTTTTATAGAAAAAAATTTGAATTAAAAATTTTTACGTTATTATTTTTAAATATAAAATATTAAATTATTTAGTAATATCAATTATTAAATATGAATTTTATTTTCAATTAAAAATATTCACACGATCTTCATTTTGATATTTATAAATCTTTTTTTTACATTATAATATAGTTTAATTAATTTTTTAAAAATCAATGAAAAAAAATTTTTTAATTATTATTGTTACAGTATTGGGAACGCATAAGAAAGGAAATCAATATAAGGTCAAAGTTCCGAAAGCCGAGACTCTTTTTTTAGCAATTGAATCATCAAATGGACATCAACGACGACTTTTAAAATCTTCGAGATCATTTACTTTGAATATTTTGGATCCTTCTGGAGAAACTGCATTTACAATTGTAAAAGATCTGAGTTGGGGATGTTTACCAGGATGGCTACATGTAAATATAGACAAATTCTTTTTTCATACAATTTTTTTTTCATTTTAGATATCATTTTCGTTTCTCATTATTATAGTCAACATTTTAGATAAAATTAAAACAAGGATAAAATTTTTCTAATTTTTATTATATTTAGAAAGTAAGAGTGGAATCGTCAGAATTTCTTGGCACTATAGAGCAAAAATTTACAATTTTGGGACCATATTTTACAGTCTATGACTCGGCGAGAAATCCTCTTTGTTATATTGAAGGTCCCAATGTTTATTCATGTTGCATGTATAAAGAATCTTGTTTCCAGGTTTGATTTATTTCGACAGTATTCAATTTTTATATAATTATTTATTATTATATTATTTTTTTTTTAAATTTAATTATTTTATTTTATTTTTTATTTTTATTATTCTTTTATAACTATAATTCAATTTTTTTTTAGGTTTTGCCTATTGATGAATCTTGTCAGTTGGCTTCAATAATGCGAAAATTTGACGATCGACAAGCAGATTACATTCTATTGTTAACATTTCCGGAAAATATGAATATCAAACTGAAAAGCTTACTTTTAGGCGCTTCTTTTCTAATTGTGAGTATTAAATTCGCCAAAATAACTTATTAATTAAAATAGAATATTCGATCACATCAGGAACAAATCGGAAAATAGTATATTAAGCAACAAGGGCATAAAGGCAGCCATTTGTTTACGGTGATTTTTGTGACACGAGTGGAGGTCGAGGGCGCCGTAGGCGCCCCGAGACCGGAACGAGTGTCACAAAAATCATCGTAAATAAATTGGCTGCCTTTATTCCCGTGTTACTTACGATATTTTTTATTCCTAATGCACAAAAGTGGCGATTTCAGATAGCAGACGACAGGGAGTAAAAGTCATTCACTTGTTCGACTTGTATGAAAATGGCGGCCTTTTTTTTACCTTGGGCAAAAAATAAGCATGGGACCAGCTGTTTTTTTGCCCTTGGGGAAAAAAAAGTCGCCATTTTCATACGGTCGAACAAATGAATGACTTTACTCCCTGTCGTCAGCTATCTAAAAGCGCCATTTTTGTGCATGTGGGATAAAAAACTATATTAATAATCATTCTATTCTTGCTACTCCGTTCACAGTTTGAAGTTAGATTTTCTTTGCTTCTTTGTTTCTCAACTTTTTTAATAATTTTTCTTTCTAAATGTTTTCAATTTTAAAATTAATTTTTGAATATTTTTAATTACTTTATAATTTTATATTGAAAATTGAATTTTATATTGAATTATTGCAACGAATTTTATTAAAATTTTTTTAAATATTTGATTTCCTTCGAAAAATTTTATTAGGTATTTATGAAAATAATTAAATTCTTGCTAAGAATTTTATTAAATTTTTTGGAAATCCTAATTAAATTCTTGCAAAAAATTTCTTTGAATTTTCTTTTAAATAACGGAATTTACTTAATGACTTTTATTTGACAATTTTCAAAGGTTATTGAATTTTATAAAGAATTTCTTTCAAGTTTGTTAATAATTGAAATTAAACATTTGATTATTGAATTTTATTCAAATTTTTTGGTAAATAATTAAATTCTTCTCAGAATTTTATTCCAATCATTTTAAAATAATTTCCATTCAAAGAATTTTATTAAAATATTGAAAATAATTGAATTTTTTAGAAGAATAGATACTAGGATTAAAGATTTTGACAAGAATAATTGAATTCTTTCCAAAAATTTCTTTAATTTTTTAATACATTTGATTTTGTTAATAATTGTAATTAATAATTTTACTATTAAATTTAATTGAAAATATTGATAGAAAATTAAATTCTTTTAAACAATTCTATTAGAGTTTTTGTAAATAATTAATTTCTTCGAAAGAATTTCTTTTCTTATTTATAAAAAAAAATTAATTGAATTTTTTCGAGAAATTTTATTAAAATTGTATTGAAAATAATTGAATTTTCGCAAAGAATTTTATTATGTATGAAAATAATCGAATTCTTGACAAGAATTTATTCTATTAAAATTATTGAAAATATAATAATTGAATTGTTTTGAAAAGTTTAATTGAATTTTTTGAAAATAATTGATTTTTATGAAAAATAACTCTTAAGATTTTAAAATAATCGTGTTTATTAATAATTGTAATGAATAAGTTTATAATAATTAAATTAAAATTAAAAATTATTTAATTCTCGGCAAGAAGTTCATTCAAATTATTGATAAAAATAATTGAACCGGTTCGAGAAATTTTATTAAAATTGTATTGAAAATAATTGAATTCCTGGGAAAATAAATGGAATACCGCGTTTTTGAAATAAAAGTCAAGTAATGAGTTAAGTAATTAATTTTAATTTAATGAACTATTAATTTTGCAGTTAAATAATAAATTCACATTTTTAACAATATTTTTTATATTTCAGGAATATTTATATTTTGAGGACCTTTGAAGTGAACGATGTTCTGTTAATCAATACATTATGTACTATTTACTCTATTTTATAAATTTATAATTTGTATAAATATTGAATTTTGTATCAAATAACGTTAAATAAATAAAAATTTACATTTTTTTCACAAATTACAAGAAGTTTTATTATTCAATAAATATAATAATAAATAAATTATTTATAAATAAAAGTATAAAAAAAGATTTTTTTCTCTACATAAAAGTCAGTAATGACTAATGACTCGAAATTACCTAATCAGCTAAAAGCAAAATAAGTCCAAATAAAGTGAAACGGTGAGTAGATTAAAAAAACAAGAAAAATATTGAAAAAAGTTATTTTTATCAACGCATATACTATATAGTATATATACTGAGACTTATTGCATATATAAGAACACCGAACAATTAATTCTGCGAATTCATAACTACATTTCGTGTGGGTGCAAATTAATTAATTTCAAATTGACACAAATTTACAATTAATATTTAATTGATAATTAAATTACAAGTTTAAATAAATTAGATTTTTTATTTTTTTCAGCTCTAATTGTGAAAAAATCTGTCAAAGCGCGAGAAAGAGAGATAAAAAGAATGAGTTTCCTGGAAATTATTGGTGTTCTTGTACTTCTTTATAATTTATTGTATCTGATTATTCCCATGTTTTTGGATTGTGATATGAGATTATTTTTGAAAGAAAAATTGGGAAAACCGGCAGGTAATTAATTACTTATTTTCTTTCTTCTTTAAAATATAATTTTGTTCTCTAATTTCAAATTTTTATATTTTAAAAATATTTTAATAGACAAAAATAATTGAAAATATATTTTGAATATATATTTTCAAATTAAAAAAATATTCATAGGTATAAAAATTAAAAAGTTGAAATAATTTTTCTTAATGAATATTAATTTTTTTGTAACAGATTCTTTGGCGGGTAAAGTGGTTTGGATCATTGGAGCTTCCAGCGGAATTGGAGAGAATACTGCCTACGCATTGGCAAATTCAGGTTGCAAATTGATTCTTTCAGCCAGACGAACTGATTTATTGGAAACAGTCAAGAAAAATTGTCTCGCAGGTATTTTTTTCTCGCAAAATTATTTCTTCAAATTTCGAAAATATAAATCTTTAATAATTTTTTGATTTTTTTCAGGGAGCAATAAAAAATTGACTGAAAAGGACATTTTTGTTCTTCCTTTTGATATTCTTGACTTGAATGCCCATAAAAAAATGTTCGACACGGTTCTGCAAGAATTCGGCAAGGTATATGCATTATTAAATAATAATCAATGTTAATTTGTTCTTTTTTAGTTTCGCTTTTAAATTTTTATTATTTTAATTAAATGAAAATAAAATTTAGTTTTCGATCGCTTTTAAATTTTATTACCTTATTTCAATTAAATAAAAATAAAATTCTTTTTTTCAGTTTCAGTTTTAAATTGTAATTGATAAGTTAATTTTGAAAATTAATATTTTCAGTTGGACATTCTTGTTCATAATACCGGACGAAGTCAACGAGCAAATTGGGAGAATATTGACATAAATGTTGACAAGGAAGCATTTGATTTGAATGTTTTTTCTATTGTCAATTTAACTCGCGTTGTTTTGAAATATTTTCTTCAACAAGGAAAGGGACATGTTGCAGTCAATTCCAGCATCGCAGGAATTATGGGCGTTCCTTTTTCTGCATCCTACACCGGCTCCAAACACGCTTTACATGTAAGCCAGCAAAAAAAAATGCCAACTCTTTTTAACATTCAAATAAATTTCAATTTTTCTTCAACATTTATTTTTTCAGGGCTACTTTGAATGTTTGAGAACTGAAAAATCCGTCTCGAATATTAAAGTCACCATGATAGTTCCCGGACCAATACAAACTGATTTTTTGTCTGAAAGTTTTACTGACACTATCGGCGAGGTAAATATTAGAAAATTGCAATAATAGATTAATGTCTAATTACAATAATGTTTAGAGAAAATAATGTTAATAATAAATTTTTAAGATATAAATTTTTTTTTTAGAAATTTGGTGAGAAGACTCCTGTATCATCGAGTAAATTATCTCCAAAACGCTGTGGAGAATTAATTGCGATCGCTTTGGCTAATGAATTAAGCGAAGTTTGGATTTCATTGTCACCGCCTTTGTTTCTCTCGTACTTAAAATTCTATCCCAACTTGGCAGGAATGTAAGTAAAAATTCCGTGTCTAAAATATGATTTCTCAATTTTTTCCTTTAAGAATTAATTAAGAATTTTCTTTTTAAAGGATCTACAAACTATTGGGTCCCAGTTTCCACCAACGAATGCGAGACAGCAAAACTACTGTTAATCAGTAAAACTCACGAATAATTATTTCTCTCAGAGAAAATACAATACTCAAGTACATTTATTCTACTTAAGTAATTTCGTAATAAATCATTCAATGAAGTATTTTTTTGAAAAATTTTAAATTCAATTAGCTGTTGAAATTAGTTTTAATTTTACAAATTTTAAAGCAATTCTTTTGAAAGAATTCAACTATCTTAAGAAATATTATAATAATAATATCATAATTAATAAATATTAAAATTCTTTCCAGAAATTCAATTATTTTTAAAAAATCTAAAAAAAAATTGTCGTCAAGATTTCAATTATCTTTATAAATAGCAAAATTCTTCGCCGAAATTCAATTATATTCAGGAATTTTTATTAAATTCATTGTAAAATTCAATTATTATCATAAATCACAATATTCATTAAAAGAATTCAATTATTTTTAAAATTAATAAAATTCTTCGGAGAAATTCAATTATTTTTAAAAAGTCTAATAAAATTTGTTAACATTTCAATTATTTTTATAAATGTATAGCTAAAATCTTCGACAAAATTCAATTATTTTCATAAATTTTTATAAAAATCATTGAAAAATTCAATTATTTTCAAAAATTTTTAATAAAATTCACCGCAAAATTTCAATTATTTTCAAAAATTTTTCTTATTTCATAAAATAGAATTTGCACAATTTTTTTCGAAAAAATCAAATGTTTTAAAATTTGGTATTAAATTCTTCGCAGTAATTCAATTATTTTCAAAAATTTTAATAAAATTCATTGCAAAAATTCAATTATTTAAAAAAACTTTTCTTAATCCAATAATTTGTATATCTATATTATTTTAATAAAATTTCCCAAAAGAATTCATTTTTTTAAAAACAATTTTGACAAAGTTCCACACGAATATTTAATTAATTTCTAAAATAATGAAAATTCCACAGTAATTCAATTATTAAAAATAGAATTTGCATAAATTTTTTCGAAAAAATCAAATGTTTGAAACTTTTTTTTATAAAATTTTTTCGCAATAATTCAATTATTTTCATAAATAATAAAACTCATCGCAGAATTTTAATTATTTTTAATACAATTTTAATCGAATTCTTCGAAAAAATTCTTAAAAATTTTAATAAAAATTCGTCAAAAGAATTCAGTTAATTAAAAATTTATAGTTAAAATTCTTTATGAGAATTCAATTTTAAGAAACATGCAATTTTTCAATAAATTGTTATTTTTGTATTTAAATAATTGAATTTTCTCATAAACATTGATTTAAATTTCAAATTTAATTTAATTTTTTTCATTTCAAATTTTAGATTATAATTGAATTTTAAAATCTTCAGAGTTTTATTTTTTTTTTTTTATTTTTATTTTTAGAAATAATTGAATTTTGAAAAGATTTCAGATTAAAATCTTTGAAAATTTGAATTTTTCATATTTTTAACTAACAATTCTGTGGAATTAATTTTTTTTTTGAGAAACTTTAATTGCTGATTTTTTTAATATTATTTTAAGTTTTTATTTTCTAATATATATTTAATTGAAGAATTTTCGAATAATTGAAATTTTGTAAAATTGAATTGCAAAAAAATGAATTTGAAAATCCTTAAAGAACTTTTTCAAAAATTATTAAAAATAATGAATTTGTTGAAGATGTTTACTTAAAAACTGGAAAAAAATTGAATTTTGTAAAAGTTACAAATTATTGCAAAAATCTAATTATTTTCAAGAGTAATAATTTTCTTCGCAAAAATTAAATATTGTTAAAAAGTAATAAAATTCTTCTAAGGGATTCAATTGTTTTCACAAATAATAAAACTCATCGCAGAATTTCAATTATTTTTAATACAGTTTTAACCAAATTTATCGAAAAATGTAATTATTCTCAAAAATTTTATTAAAATTCGTTGATAGAATTCAATTATTTGAAAATTTGTTGATAACGATAAAAATTCCTGAACATAATAATTGAATTGGTAACAATTTTATCACTCAGTCATCTTTATTATAAAACATGAAGAAATCGATCACTCCAAGTCGAAGACTCGGAGTTATCGATTTTTTCATGTTTTATAGTTATGAAAAATTTAATTTATGGTTTGCAGTAAAATGTTTTCTTATTTGACTCGGACTGGTTATATTTTTGTTAGTAATTGGTCCGTAAATTTTCATTTTTGGTCCGTAAAGTCCGTATTTTAATATTTTTAAATACTTTCACTATTTCGAGTCCTGAATTCAAGAAATCCGTAAATAAATGTAATAGAACCTTTTTTTGCGTATCTAATAATTTTTAGAGTGAATCAGAATATTCTTCAGGAAAAAAGTAAAAATTTCGTCTGGAAATCAGGGAAAAACAAAATTAAATTTTTTGGCAACTCCCTACTGTTTAGAAACAAAAAAAAAAAGAGTTTTCAAAGAAAAGAAGAATAGGTAATTAATTTTCCAGTATCTTATTATTAAATTCTATACATAAAATATAAAAAATTATTCCAGACCTAGAAGTCGGTTTTTTCGCCTCCTTGCCACGTAAAACTGCTTCTTTGAATAATTTACAATAGAGTTGTAAAGCCGTCATTGAATCGTCATTACCAGGCACTGGATACGTTATCAAATTTGGATTACTATTCGTATCGACAATGCCAACAGTTGGAATACACATTTTCGCCGAATTAACAATCGCCGGATGATCCTTCAATACTTCATTAAATGTTGAGAAGAGAATACACAAATCAGGCAGACGTGTGAGAGCGCCGAATTCTTTTTCTGAATTTGTAAATATTCCACCGCGCCATTTGCGCGTATATGAATATTCATTGCACTCAATTGCTGTTTTGTCAACAATATAAGTCGATTGTGGCGATCGTGAAACAAAAAGAATAACGCCATCACGAAATGCAATATGCGCTGTGAAATTTAATGCCTCTCGCAGAAGTTCCGCCGTTTGATCGAGATCAATAATTAAATGTCCTAAACGATTGCCAAAAATAAAGGGTCGCATACGCTCGTCCATTGAACCTTCCTTGTGACCCAAATGAACACCGGCGTCAAATAAATCTTGTACGGTAAAAAGATTATGTACCTGGAAAAAGTCTGGATGTTTTAGTGGATTTAGACTTGGCTTTTTTACTTCTGCATCAACATCTGAAATGATACATTTTTCATTTTGTAATATTCACAGTTTTTTAATGTATACGCAAAAAAAAAATTCTATGGAATTTGCTAGAAATTCGTGTCACCGAATTTCATTTAGAATTCAATCTATTTGTCAAATAGAATTTTTTTTTTGCAACTAGTGAATTGAGAAACGACCTGCGTTGGTTTTCAATTTTTGGAAATTTAATACGTTCTTAATTAGAATTTAATTTTATTTAATTTCAGAAATTTAATTCTGAAGGTTCAATTATTTCTTCTTCGAATTCAATTTTTCTTCAAAAGAATTCAATTTTCTATCAAAAAATTTCGTTAAAATTCTTGGCAAGAATTCAATTATTTTCAATACAATTTTATTACAATTCCTGGAAAGAATTCAATTATTTTTAAAAGTATTAAGAAACTTCTTCGAAAGAATTTAATTATTTTCAATTTTTTAAATAAAATTCTTGTCAGAAATTAAATTATTTTCATGAATAATAAAATTTTTCGAGAGAATTTAATTATTTTTAAAAGTGTATTAAAAAGATCTTCAAAGGAATTTAATTATTTTCAAATTTTATACAAAAATAAATTCTTGTTAGAAATTTAATTATTTTCATACATAAATATTACATTTTTTTGCAACAATTCAATTAATTTTATAAACAATAAAATTTTTCTCCAGAATTCAATTATTTTCCAAAAATTAAATAAATTTTCTTTAAAATTCCAATTAATTCCAAAAATTGTAATAAAATTCTGAGAAGATTTCAATAATTTTAAAAAAAAAATTAATAAAATTCAGTAATCGAATTATTAATTAAAATAATTAACAGACCCGAATATTTAAAAAAAAATTGAAAAAAATTCTTCCATTATATTCAAAATTTTCAATTAAAATCATTAAAAAACAACAATATTTTTAAAAAATTGAAGAAATTTATCAAAAGAATTCAATTTTCTATCAAAAATTTTCATTAAATTTTTTGGCAAGAATTCATCTATTTTTAATACAATTTTATTACAATTCCTGTAAATAATTAAATTATTTTTAAAAATTTCTCTTAAAAAATACAATTATTTTCTAAAATTCTGATAAATTTGTTTGAAACAATTCAATTATTATCGTAAACAATAACATTCTTTGGTTGAATTCAATTAATTTTCAACGAATTTAATTATTTTCAATTTTTTTGATAAAATTCTTGTCAAAAATTCAATTATTTTCAAAAATATTAAAATATTTCGCGAGAATTCAATTATTTTCATAAATTGTAATCAAATTCTGAGAAGAATAATTCTTCTAAATAATTGAATTATTCAATTATTTCTAAAAAAAATTTAATAAAATTCTTGTCAAAAATTCTTGAATTTTCATAAATAATAAAATTTTTCGCATGAATTTAATTATTTTTAATACAATTTTCATAAAATTTCTGAAAAAAATTCAATTACATATATCTCAAATTTCGAAAAAAATTCTTACAATGAATTTAAATATTTTCAATACAATATTTTAATAAAATTATTAACAGAGGTGATTATTTAAAAATTTTTTTTAAATATTTGATTTATGTCAATTATTTTCAAAATTTTCAATTATAATTATTTTATAGTACTTAAATTTTTTATTTTTAAGTTTTATGAAAATTTTTTGATAGATTTTAATTATTTTTAAATTTTGTGATGAAATTCTTGGCGGGAATTCAGTTATTTTCAATACAATTTTAATAAAATTTCAGGAATGAATTCAATTATTTGTAAAAGTTTTAAAAAATGTTTTTAAAGGAATTTAATTAATTTCAAATATTTTGATAAAATCCTTGGCAGGAATTCGATTATTTTGATAAATAAAAAATATTCTTCTCAGAAAATCAATTATTTTCAATTCCATTTTAACAAAATTTCTGTAAAAAATTCAATTATTTTCAATTTAATTTTAATTAAATTTCTGGAAAGAATTCAATTATTTTTAATTCAATTTTAATTTAATTTCTGGAAAGAATTCAATTATTTGTATATATTAATAATAAAATTCTTTATAGAAATTTAATAATTTTTAAATCAAATTTTAAAAATGAAATTTTTAATTATAATTACATACACGATTATTTTCAAAAGTTGAAAAAATTTCGTTCTTTAATTCAATTATTTTTAAAAAATTTCAATTAAAATTATTTATAAGTATTTTGAGTTTTAAGAAAATTCTTTCATGGATTTTAAATAAATTTCCAAAATTTTTGTCAGAAATTCAATTATATTTATAAATAGTACAATTCTTCTGAAGAATTCAATTATTTTCAAAATTTTTTCATAAAACTCTTCTAGAATTCAATTATTTTCATAAAAAAAATAAAATTTCAATAAAAATATTCAAATAAAAAAATATTCAATAAAAAGTGGTTTCAATTATTATAATTAAAAAAAGCATTAATGTACCCAGAGAAAAACTTTATTTTAAAATTGAAAGTTTCACAAAAAGAAATTTTTTTTTATACTTAAAAAAAGCATAATACAACTATATCAGTACAAGAATAAGGAATTTTCAAGTTTTCTCCTTTCAAATACACAATATTGAATAATTCTGAATAATCAGAACATATGAAACATTAAACTGCGTTATCAAAGTGAAACTACTTGACTAAAAAAATTATTATCCAATTAAATCTAAAATCTATTATTACAAGACTTTACAATTTTTTTTTTTTTACTTTTACAAACTAAAGTTCTACGTAAATTCAATGATTTACAGTGTTAATTAATTTTTCATATATTTATATATAATATATATATATATATAATAGTAAAAGAACTATAAAAACAAAAGGGTAAAAAGAAAATTTATTATCAACACAATGAAGCAAGTTTTCTGATGGTGCCCAAATCACGAAGTAACATTTGCACAGTTTGCTTCGTTCTCGGTTGAACTTCAATTTCAGGAATTGTATCCGGATCCATTTCCTCCAAAACTTGAACTTGTGCTTCAATGCTCGTCAATTTTGAAGCAACATAGTTTTGAAAATGATCAATATGCTCCAGGAGTCTCATTCGACATTCTGTGGGATCAATCGGTGCTTCAGGTTCGGGAATAAATGGTTTCGATTCCAATGGTGTCTTTAAATTTTCTTTTAGACCACTTTCTGTTTTATCCTCACTTTTCGTCAATGCGCTGAATAGAAAATTTTCCTTTTTCGTGTCATCGGCAAGTGCACCGTCTTCGAGTATTTTTACCAAATCGGAATCAGTTGTGATTTTAATTTCTGGTGTATTATCGTTTTCTTCCTTTTTCACTTCGGCCACTGTTTCGGTGTTTTCGATTATTTCCAAAATCGGCACGGGCGAAATGTCAGGTTTTGGAATTAGGAATTTCTCCCAATTTTTCGCCCATAGATAGAGTTTGGGATGGTCCTTTTTTTGTGCGACGTTAATTTTCACGCGGAGACTGTGAAGGAGGTGTTGGATTTGGAATAAGAAGGAGATAAGATCGTAGGAGCGTTTTAGCATTGCGGTGCGTTGCTTGAAGGCGAGGTCGTTGTTTTTGGTGCTGATCGAGAGAGTTGGTAACTTGCCTTCCTTCATCCATTCTTGATCGAGATTGTATTTCATTGATGGTCGTTGACGGTGGGGATGACGACAGATGTAGCAGACGTACTTGTCGGGAACGTCTTTTTCTTTCTCGATGGCGTTGCAGTGACCGTGCTGCCAACAGAGGCAAAGATCACATTGGATCATGAGACCGTCCTCTTCCATAAATTTACAAGTGCAGTTGATAATTTCCTCCTTGCGGAGTTGTTCGACTTTTATCAATTCGCCATTGATCAGCATCATACCCTCGTGTTTACTGTCATTGCTCTCGTCGTTCTTGGCGTCGGATTTTCGTCGACTGAAACGATAGGTGGGAGTGGCGGGGCCCTCCGTGTCCATTGTACTCTCGTCCAAATCCTCGAAATTAGAATCTTGAATACTCTGTCGTTTCTTTACGCGGGGAATATCTGGATGATAGTCCGTAAGGTTACGTTTTCTCAAACTTTTGCCCCGTTGGCCTGGTGTCATCATTTCGTCGACGGATTTTGATCTCGAGTCTGGCGCACGAACTGGGAGGAGAGTTTTAATGCCACTAGTTTTTTCCTCTCGGATCTTCAGATCGAAGAGGGATCCTGGCGACATTGCGCAATCGGTTTCCTTGCGGAGAGTCTCGCTGTTGGTTCTCAAGGGCGATCCTAATTCGATTTTCTCGTCTTTTGGAATACTTTCCTCGGTTCGGTTGACCTCGAGTTCGAGGACAGGCGGCGTTGGCGATGGCGCAGTGGCGATCGGCTGCGATGGCGAAAGAGCCTGAAGAACGGGCAGTTGGGATTTTTCTTTTTTCTTCTCAAACTTGTTGATTTTCTCCAGAAAATTGTGCGTTTGCTTAGGGATGATGTCGTCGATAGACTCGCCGATTGTTCTTGCATAAGCCAAATCGGCGACATTCGGTGTTGAACCGAGAAATTTTGAGTACTCCGGATGGTAGTGTTTGATGTGCATCTGCAAAAGATTTTCTTTCCGGAAATTCTTTAGACAACCATCCTTTGGACACTTGTAGGAGCTGTCCTCCATTTCGACACGTAGACCGCCGATGAATACTGCACTGTTTTCGAGTAAAGCTGGTGCTGGCGTGACTGGAATCGGAGTTACAGGCAGTAGAGGACTCGGAATTGCTCTCGAGGATGATTTCGATCTTCTAGCAGGTGGTGTGTCTGAAATTACCTTCTCACCCCTCGCCTTCTTCTTTCGATGAATACAAAAGTCGAACATCTCCGGATCGAAGTCGAATTGCCCCTGACTCACCATATACGCACGGATGTCGTTTCGAGAACGGAATTTCTTGTCACTGCCCTCGTGGATGAAGAGTACGTCCCACTTGCCAGCTGACGATCCCGCCTTCCTCTGGGTGAAGTGTTTCACCCATCCGGGTGGTAGTCTTTTATCAGCGACAATAATCGATCGTCGTGGTCCCTCGATAAACGACTCAATTCCTTGTGGTTCGCCATCCTTCCATTCGGGCTGAAAACTAGGATCGATGTTCGAATCTTTTTTCTCCTTCTTCATGTAAGTCTTCACTTTTGCGGTGGGATTTTCAAAACCGTGGAGCACCTCCGTACTTGAATCGTCATGAGAGCCGGAGAACGAGCCATTATCGATCAATGGCTCCGGGACTATTTCCTCCTTGCAAGGACGACCTCTTTTCGCATACTTAATCTCACCGCCTTTCTTTGGTTTACGCTGAAAGAGATCCATAACCTGATATTTTCGATTTCTATCCTTGCGCTTCTCCTTACTGCCAATGAAATCCTCACTGTCATTCTGCTCGTCGAGAGGTCCACCTAATTTTGACATTTTCGATGATCTCACAATTTTCGTGTAACCATCGTCGAATAGTACATCGTAACGATCATTTCCCAAAACAGCGTTGACTTTCGCTGGATATTTTCTGCCATCGGCCCATGTGGCGAGAATTCTTTCGCCCGCGACAAAATCCTTTGTCTTCATTTCACGTGATTGTGTTTGTAACATTCGTAATCGTGGACTATCCATAGGTATCCATTCATCAAATCTTGCACTCCATTTATCGAAATGAATCAGAACTTCTCTTTCGACCCAATCGGTTTCAACAACTTTTGCCGTATACCATTTCTCATTGAAATCCTTTGCCTCGAGTTTATCGCCAGGAAAAAAGTTTAAACCTTTTATTTGTTTACTCTTTAATTCGTCAGCTTTCTCACTTTTCTTCTCGCACTGAAATCTAATATTACCGTCCTCTGGATGAAAATTTGCAGCAACATTTTCTATTGTCATAAGAGGTTGAACATTACCCGTTGAATTATTAATTGAAATTGGTATATTTTCATTTTCAATAAATTCTGATTTTCCCGATAGATTATTTATTAAATCAATATTGTAGGCATTTTGTAGTTCGTCAATATTTAGTGGATTTAATGTATTTGAAAATTCCTCTACATTATTGTAAAATCTTTCTGTATTTATCGTCGTTTTCGGTTGATTTTGATTCTCAGATGATGATGATGATGTTGTTGGTGTGGAATAATGGAAATGAGAAATTTCTGAATTTATAAGGTCCAAGTCGTCTTGAGAATAAGTTGTAGGAGATTTCATGGACATGACCTCAGTGTTTAGATTTTATTTTAAAAAAATGTAATATCCGTTGATTAACTTATTCTTTCGCAGTTTTAAAAACTTGACGTTTTTGATAATTATTTCACAATTCCGTTTAGTGCCCTGCAAATAAAAATTCATTTAAAACAAATTCTACTTTGTTAAACTCGTAATCTTTGTTCTTTATGACTATTTGTTTTCTTTAATTACATTTTTTATCTTTTTTTAATTAAAATTTTTAATTGCATTGACTGAATCTATTATTACATTAATTATTTATTTAAAAAAAAACTAGATGATGAGATTGCGACCTGTATTGCTCATTGGACAAAAAATAGTTTCGATTTAAAGAAACACTGTAAAAAAATTTTTCTATAGATTTACAGTAGCGAATTTAAAATCCCTTTTGTAAAATTAATACTTTCAGTGTGTCAATTTTACAATTTTCTTTCAATCTCTTATTCAATTTTAATTAAATTCTTCGAAAGAATTCAATTTTTAAAAAAAATTTTAACACGTTTCGAAAATATTCCATTTTTTTCTAAAATTTTAATAAATCCTTCAAAAAAATTCAATTATTTTTATAAATAGTAAAATTCTTTGCAAGAATTCAATTATTTTCAAAACAATTTTAATTGAATTCCTCATAAATATTCAATTTTTTTCTAAAATTTTAATAAATCCTTCAAAAAATTCAATTATTTTTATAAATAGTAAAATTCTTCCCAAGAATTCAATTATTTTCAAAACAATTTTAATTAAATTCCTCATAAAAATTCAATTATTTTCAAAACAATTTTAATTAAATTCCTCAAAAGAATTCAATTTTAAAAAAAATTGTAATACATTTTGAAAAAATTCAATGTTTTCTAAAATTTTAATAAATCCTTCAAAAATTCAATGTTTTCTAAAATTTTAATAAATCCTTCAAAAAAATTCAATTATTTTTATAAATAGTAAAATTCTTTGCAAGAATTGAATTAATTTTATAAATAGTAAAATTCTTTGCAATAATTTAATTATTATCAAAACAATTTTAATTGAATTCCTCGGATGAATTTAATTATTTGTAAATATTTCCATAAATTTCAATTATTTCCTAAAATTTTAATAAATCCTTCGAAACAATTCAACTATTTTTATAAATACTAAAATTCTTTGCAGGAATTAAATAATTTTTAATTCAATTTAAATAAAATTACACGAAAGAATTTAAATATTTTCAAAAATTTCCATAAAATTCAAGTTCAACAAGAATTTAAATTTCTCTAAAAATAATTCAATTATTCTCAAAATATTTTTAAAAAATTCAATATAAAAATTAAATTACTTTCAATGCAATTTTTAAATATATTTGTCACAAAAATTGAAAGAATTCAATTATTTTCAAAAAATAATAAAATTCTTGTGATAAATTCAATTATTTTGAATATCCTTAATTTTAATAAAATTCTTTAAAGAAATTCAATTATTTTTGAATCAACTTTAATTGAATTTCTCGAAAAAATTTTATTATTTTTAAATATTTCTATAAAATTCTTCATAACAAATTAATTATTTCTTAAAATTTTAATAAAGTCTTCGAAACATTTCTATTATTTTTATAAATAGTAAAAATCTTCGCAATAATTCAATTATTTTTATAAATAGTAAAGTTCGTTTGCAGAAATTCAATTTAAAAAAAAATGTAAAAAAAAACAATTTTAATAGAATTCCTCGAAAGAATTAAAATTTTTAAATATTAACATAAAATTTCATTTATTTTCTTAAATTATTTGTTATAAAACATGAAGATATTGAATTTCTGCAATTATTTGTAATTTCTCAAAAATTGAATGTTTTTAGTGTTTTCAACAAAAATGTTTATAATAAAATTTTTAAATTCTATTATTTTTAAAATTGCTAATTTAAAAAAAAGGTAGGAAAAAGTTGGCCGCTAGTTAATTTTAATTGTTATTATTATTATTATTATTATTTGTTAATTGTTGCTAGTTATAATTTTATAAAAAGGATTTTAAATTCGCTACTTTTAAAGGCGTTATTTTACAAGTTTCTATAAAATTCCGTAAAAAAACTGTAAATCTACAGAAAATTTTTTTTTTACACTGAACATTGAAACAATTTCAAACTAATTTTTTTAACATTGCGATAAAAACAAATAATTTTGAAAATATTTTGTTTTTTCATTACGAAAACGTACACAAGTCCTGATAATATTCAACTTGTAGAAAAAAATAAATTTAAAGGAATATAAATACAATATATTGCATTATTTATATATTAAATATATAAATAATATAGATTTATTAGTTTTAATCGTTTTAATCGATTCAACTTTCAACAACAATTGATTTTAGTGCCTGTATTTTGAGGTTATGTTTAAACGATTAACGATTCAGTCAATACGGTTTCTGAACAAGATTACGAGGTCAACAAACTGAATCTATTTAAGTGAATTTTTTTTATGGTGCGGACCTTGTGTACGTGATATTCGCACCTTCGATTAAAAAATTAAATAATGAAATAAAACCAAATATGCGCTGTTCTCG
This sequence comes from Leptopilina syphax, assembly GCA_032872505.1. Classification (NCBI taxonomy): domain Eukaryota; kingdom Metazoa; phylum Arthropoda; class Insecta; order Hymenoptera; family Figitidae; genus Leptopilina; species Leptopilina syphax. Next base: position 24,720,699 of record CM065468.1, on the reverse strand, counting down.
CCTCTCCCAAGCTTTTGTGTCTCTAACTAAAAAATTCTTATTTAGCAGTAATTTTCACTTGTATTTATATGTTTGAGAGATAAAAAAGAGTTTTAAATAAGTTTGAAGACAGGTCGTTGTCTCATTCATCCGTTTTATATAATAATAATTTAATAAATTACCTTCTGTACGAATGTTAGGTTGGGATTGCGTCGTAAGTTTGGCGACTGAATTTGTTCCGAAAATTCGTAGCAGTCGACTTATCCCAAGCACTAGAATTTAAAAAAACACTTTGTAAATTGTACATCATCACAAATATTGATGATTTTTAGGAGAATTATTAATTTACCATGGGTATTAAATATTTGCGAAACTGATCCAGCCATCGTGTTTCCGAAATTGCATCACACACAGTCACACAAATATAATCGCGCCCCACTATTCTACGATCTTTTTCGAAAATATTGACTGCGAATGTTCGGTAGTTGTCGGTGAAAGTCGTCAATTCTCGTAAAGCAGCGAAACGCGGGAATATAAATGTCAGAAAGTTAGGTTAGGTCAGTTTAAATGTCCTGTTAAGAAGTTTGAGAGTTTGTTGCTTGCGCGTGTTTCAGCGTGCATATTTTTTAGTAAACTAGTAAAATTTGTAAAATAAGTTACTTAGTATTATTCTAAAAATGAGTCAGGAAGCAGAAGGTTGTTTCGTAACGTGTACCACAAGATTAGAATGGTTAAATAATGAAGGCTGTATAAAAAGAAAAGTTGATTACAAAACGGCGACAACGCGTCTAATCAGAAATAATATACGTGAAATGTTGATAGAAGTTAGATCAGAAAAAACGAACACTACAATAAAATTAATATTACGAGGTATTTCGGTTTTCAATCGTTTTATGTCGGAGGGAAAAGCTTCTATTAAATTTCAAGAGGAAAAATGTACACTGTATTTATCAAATGCTCCTGTCGCTCAACTAGTCAACTTTCTGAAGACGCTTTTTGTGAAAATGACCGGACAAACGGAAAAAGCAACAAAAATTTCAGCGAAGGAAAAAATGTTGTCGAACGTAATGGGAAGTGTCACAGATATTAGTCCATCGACTGTTTCCGAATTAAATAAAGCGAAAGAAAAAGCAGGTACAATCTCTCGTGCAACGTTAACAACACCCTCGCCAAAATCTGTTTTGAAACGAAAGTCAATCAGTGAAAATGCACTAAAAATTCCAAAGGCAAAAAAATTAAATTTGGCTAGTTCCAATATTGAAATGACCGAAGAACAAAAGAATGTTCTTGATGCAATTTTAGCGGGGAGAAATGTTTTCTTCACCGGCAGTGCTGGTACTGGAAAATCTTATTTATTGAAAAAAATTATAAACGCTCTTCCACCGAATGTCACGATGCCCACTGCTAGCACTGGTGTCGCAGCTTGTCACATTGGTAAGAAAATCAGGAAAAAGTCAGGGAAGTTAGGGAAAAGTCTGGGATTTTTATTAAAAGAACTGAAAAAGGGTATTAATTTGAAATTTTATAAAACTTCAATTTTGAAGAAATTTTATCAGAAATTTAAAAGAACTTTGCTTTTTGGAAAATTGTAATATTTCAAATTCTCCGGAAATTAGTTGAATTTTTTAATATATATTTAATTATTAAAAATAATGGATTTATAGAAGAATTATAGTGCAAAACACTGAAAAAATTTGCATTTGAGAGAAGTTAGATTGCAAAAATTCAATTATGTTCAACAGTTTAAAAAAATTACAATTATTATCTTTATAAATAATAAAATTCTTCTCCAAAATTCAATTATTTTCAAAAAATTAACTTCAAAATTTCAATTATCTGTATAAATAATAAAATTCTGCTCCAAAATTCAATTATTTTCAAAAATTAAAAAAATTTTCTTTAAAATTTCAATTATTTTCAAACAAAATTTTTAATTTTCTTCAAAATTTAAATTTTTCTTATAAATAATACAATTCTTCTCCAGAATTAAATTATATTTAAAGAATTAAACAAGTTTTCTTCAAAATTTCAATTATTTTTATTCAATTATTATTTATTTTATTCTTCTCTAAAATTCAATTATTTTTAAAAAATTAAAAAAGTTTTCTTTAAAATATGGATTATTTTTATAAATAATAAAATTCTTCTGTAAAATTCAATTATTTTCAAACAAATTTTAAATTTTTTTTCAAAATTTCAATTATTTTTATAAATAAAAAAATTCTTCTCCAAAATTCAATTATTATAAAAAATGTTAATAGAATTCTTGACAAAATTTCAATTGTTTTCAAAAATTTTCCTCAATTCAATTATTATTTTTAATTGCTACTATTTTAATAAAATTTTCCAAAGAAATTCAATTATTTTAAAAAAATTTTGTTACCATTCTACGTAAACATTTAATTATTTTAAATACAAATTCCAAAAAATTTCTCGGATGAATTAAATTTTTTCTTTACATTTCTTTACATTCTTCACAATAAGAATATTTCTTTGAAAATTTTTGATTTAATTCTTTAGGAGAATTGAAATATTTGCAATAAAATTTTAAATAAATTTCTCTAAAAAATTGAATTATTTTTAAAAAATTCCCTCAATTCAAGTATTTTTAATTATTTTATTAATTTTTATAATTTAATTATTTTATTTTATTTTATTTTAAATAAATTTTCAAAAATAATTCAATATTATTTTAAAAAAATTTTGTTAAAATTCTACGATAACATTTAATTATTACGTAGATAATAAAAATTTCACATGAATTCAATTATTTACAAATTTTTTATAAATATCTTAGCAATAATTCCTTTATTTGCATAAATAATAAAACTCTTGTCAGAATTTCAAATATTTTTAACTCAATTTTAAAATGGAATTTCTCAAAAAAATGTAATAATTATTGTTTAAAATTTTATGAAAATTCATCGAAAGAATTTCATGATTTAAAAATTTATTTGTAAAATTCTTTATGAGAATTAAATTTTGAGTTCAATTATTCAATAAATTATTTGTTTTTGTATTTTTTGAAAAATTATTAAAAATAATTGATTTAAAGAAAAATTTTAGTTATAAATTCTAAAAATAATAATTGAATTGAATTGATGGAAATAATTTTGAAAAAGTTACAGTAACAATATTCTTATAATATAAAATAATAATGTGTCATCTTTAATTATTATAAAACATGAAGATATCGATTGCTCCGAGTCGAAGACTCGGAGTGATCGTTATCTTTATGTTTCATAACAATATTTTTAAAGTTCATTAATTTCAAAAAGGTTTGAATTTATAAAATTTTTTTTAAATCTTTAATTCCTATGGAAAATTAATAATGATTAAATATTTATTTAAAAAAGAAGTTATTGTTATTTTCGAAGTAATTTTACAATTAGAGAAATTCGTAAATAAATGTAAATAATAGAACATTTTTTTGAGTGTCTAATAATTTTTGGAGTGAATCAGAATATTCTTTAACGTATAAGAAAAAGGCAAAATTTTGTTTGGAAATCAGAGAAAAGTCAGAGAAATATAAAATTAAATTTTGAAAATATTTCTCAAAACTATAATTAAAAAATACAAAGTATATTAAAAAAAAATCTCTTTTTCAGGTGGAATAACTCTTCATCAATTTTGTGGCATAGGAATTGGTACCGCGAGTATCGAAAATTGTTGCAAAATAGCCTCAAAATCAACAGCCAGTTCACTTTGGCGTAAAACAAAGCATTTGATAATAGACGAAATTTCAATGATTGACGCAGATTATTTTGAAAAAATTGAAGCTGTCGCTCGTTATATACGTCGTAACGAAAAACCCTTTGGCGGTATTCAAATTATTTTATGTGGCGATTTCTTTCAATTGCCACCAGTTTCGAAGAGGGACGACAAGGCAAAATTTTGTTTTCAAAGTAAAAAATGGTCCGAATGCGTACAAGCGAATTTCGAGCTAAAAATTGTTCATCGACAAAAGGATTCAACGTTCGTCAATATTCTAAATAGTATCCGCATTGGACGTGTTACCGATGAAATTACAACGAAATTGAAATCAACAACAACGCAAAAAATCGAGAGCAATGGTATTCTAGCAACAAGATTATGTACTCACATAAATGAAGCAAACGAACTCAATAATTCACAATTGGAGAAATTATCCGGCGAACAAAAAGTCTTTATCGCCGAAGATTCCGATAATATGATGACAAAGACGTTGGATCAACAATTACCGGTTCCCAGTAAACTTATCTTAAAAGTCGGCGCACAAGTAATGCTTTTGAAAAATATAAACGTTAGCGGTGGACTTGTTAATGGTGCAAGAGGTGTTGTGATAAAATTTCTCGACGACTATCCAGTTATTCAATTTCGATCCGGTGGATTGTATCATGCAAAAATGGAGACCTGGGGAATAAAAACGGCGAGTGGCGGTAGTGTTCAGCGAAAGCAGATTCCATGTAAACTCGCTTGGGCTTTTTCAATACACAAAAGTCAAGGTCTAACTCTCGATTGTGTTGAAATGAGTTTAACGAGAGTTTTCGACGCCGGTCAAGCTTACGTTGCACTATCAAGAGCACAAAGTTTAGAGACACTTCGCGTATTGAATTTCGATCCAAAGCAAGTCTGGGCAAATCCAATTGTTCTTGAATTTTACAAAAACTTCCGTCGACGGGTCCACGACATGCAAATCATTCGTTTGGGAAGAAAAGCCAATTCAGTATGCTGACTTTTAATTAATAGCATTTTTGTGTACAAGACTGAAAGAAAAAAACTGCAATCCAGTGGTAATATAATTTTTTTACCAGACAATAAATATCAAGATAATTTACTTTAATTTTGTATTTTTTTCCTTAATTAATTAATTAACTATATTAATCTCCGTATTCTTTCATTCATTCTGCCCGCAGTTTTGAAGTTAATTTCTGTGTATGCTGTTTTTTTTTTCTTTAAAAAAAACGGAAAAAAATTTGAAAAATTTGAAAATGAAAACGAAAAAATTTGACGAATCGAAAATATGCAGGTATTTTTTCACGATTTATAATAAAATAATATTACAAATAAGAAAATTAAAAAAAAAATTATGATTAACAAATAAAAAATATACCCATTTTGGATGTTATATGCTTTTTTCTATAACAAATTTCGTTTGACTGATCTAAATTATTATGCAAATTATTCTCATTTTTATTTATGAAAAATACTAGAAAATTGTTAATTGTTAAAAAATTCTGATTAAGAAGTAGGGAATATGACCATTTCATAAGGAAATATGCATCAATTTTATTTCTTAATTTCATTTATTTTAATAAAATTCCAAGTTTTTTAAAAATAAAAAAAAATTCTTTATTAGAATTCAATTTCAAGAAACATTAAATTATTCAATGAATTATTTAAATAATTTAAATTTTAAAAGAATTATCGTAAAAATTTCAGTTATCTTTATAAATGATAAAATTCTTCTCCAAAATTCAATTATTTTAAAAAATTTTAATAAAATTCTTGTCAAAATTTCTTTAATAGTTTTTAATGTCAACTATTTTAATAAAATCTTCCAAAAAAGAATTCAAATATTTAAAAAAATTTTTGATAAAATTCTACACAAGAATTCAATTATTTTGATAAATAATAAAAATTTCAAATGAATTCAATTATTTCAAATTTTTTTTATAAATTTCTCCTAAATCATTCAATTATTTTCATAAATAATAAAATTTTTTACAGAGATTCAATTATTTTTATAAATAATAAATTTTTTTCAGGATTTCAATTATTTTCATAAATAATAAAACTCATCGCTGAATTTCAATTATTTTTAATACAATTTTAATCTAATTCCTCGAAAAATGTAATTTTTCTTAACAATATTTTATTAAAATTCGTGGAAAGAATTTCAATTATTTAAACATTTGTCGATAAAATTCCATATATGAGAATCCAATTCTGAGAAAGAAGAAGAAAGAATAAGAATTGATTTAAAAATTAATTTCATTTAAGATTTTTAATAATAATTGAATTTAAAATGTGAAGATTTTGAAAATCTGAATTTTTCATTCTTTTACCTAACAATTTTGTAGAATTAGTTTTTTTTTCAAAAAGTTTAATTAAATTTTTTTTTAAAATTATTTGAAGTTTTTATTTTCTAATGTTTATTTAATTAAAGAATTTCCGAATAATCGATGAAATTTCGTAAAATTGAATTGTAAACAAATTAATGTGAAAATTGTCAATGAACATTTTCAAAAATTATTAAAAATAATAATTCTTATAAAGAATTTTATTAACAAATTTTTAAATAATTGAATTCTTTCGACGAATTTTAATAAAATTATTTAGAATAGTTAAATTTTTCAAGGAATCCGATTAAAATTGTATTAAAAATAAATGAAATTCTGTGATGAGTTTTATTATTTCTAAAAGTAATTAAATTGTTGACAAGAAACTTATAGAAAATTTGTAAATTTTATTAGTTTTATTATTTCTAAAAGTAATTAAATTGTTGACAAGAAACTTACAGAAAATTTGTAAATATTTTAATTTCTGTTTGTTTTTAAATAATGAAATTTTTTTTGGGTAATTTTATTAAAATAGTAGATATTGAAAATCATAGAAATGAGGGAAATTTTTGAAAATAATTGAAATTCTGACAAGAATTTTTGTCAGAAGTTGAAAAAATTGAAGGTTTTTAAAGAAACAGAAAAACAATGTATTAATAATTAATTCAAATATATTATAATGTAAAAAATGTTATATTTTTTTACAAATCTGACAATTATTAACAGGAGAAAATATACAATTTACAAAAGAAAATATTAAGAATCGGTGACACTAATTTCCACCGGTGGTATATAACGCCAAGTGTGACTGTCAGTTGTGTCTGTACAAAGTGATGGTGAATTCGCCATTTGCTCACGACTACTGCATTGAATGTCGATTTTATATTGACCCGAAGTCAAAAATACAACACGACATTCATGAAATGCTCGTCCTGACTTTTTTAACTGTAAAGAAAAGATAATATTAATTAATACTACTATTCCATTTATTACTATTTTCTAAATTAGAAAATTTTATATTTTCAAATATAAACAAACAATTTTTAAATAATTTCCAGATTCAAAATTTAAAGAATTCACTTATTAAGTACATAATAATTAAATATTTTTTATTATTATTTTCAAAAATTATAATAATATTATTTGCAAGAATTCAATTAACTTTATTAAAGTCTGTGGTTTTTCATTCTGTCCGTTCGCAGTATGAAGTTAGTTGTTAGTTATCATTTGCGAATTATTATCATGATTTTTTTGTTTGTTTATATTTTTCGTGATGTTTTGACATTTCCGATGTTATGTTATGCGGTAGTGCGGGTGTTTTTAAAAAACGTTAAATTGTGACAAGAATTATTGTGTTTGAAAAATCGTGGAAAAATATCTGGTATCAGGCGAGAGGTTACCGTTTTCAGTGGAAAAAAAACTGTAGATTGGTAAATTCTAATTATTAATTAAAATTTTCTTCTTAATTAAATCATTTATATTATTTCATTTTATTTTGTTAAATAAAAATCTCAAAATAACTTAAAAACAAATTTTATTCGTATATCTTATTATTATTATTATTTTTTTTTTTTATTTATAATTATAATTGATAATATTTATTGTATTTTGATTTATTATTATTATTGAAAATTTTATGCATTTTTAAAATCTAAAAAAAACTGAAATATCGAATTGTCAATAAAAGTTGTATTATTTTCAATTTTCAACGATTATTAATTTTAATTAAAAAATTCAATTTTCCTGAATCAATAAAAAATATCGTTCTAAATTTTATTACATTGGTCGTTTTCGTAAATTACTGTTCAATAATATTAATTATTCAAAATAATTAATTTTTTAATATTTAATTTTTCAAAAATTTAATTAATCTTCAATTATTAACTTATACAGTGCAGGATCTAGAGTCTAAATTTTTTGGGAAGAGCGATCCCTTTAGTGTGTGCTTTTTTTGATTGCTATTATGAGTGATAATATGATGTTCTTTTATGTTTAAAAAATTGTTCGAAATAATTAATTTTTCAAAAATGAAAAAAAAAATTCAATTGTTTCAAATTTTAATTAATTTTAAAAAAATGATTTTATACAAAAAATTTATTTATTTTTAAAAATAATTGCAATTCAAAATCTATTTGAATTTAGTATTTTAATAAATTACTTTTTTTATTATGTTAAAAATAAATTGTTTTTTTAAATATTTTATTAATTTTTTACAATATTTGAATTTTAAATAATTCAAAAGTCAATTATTAATTATTCAAAAATAAATCAAACAATTTTAATTAATTCAAAAATAAATTATTCTGTTTTTAATAAAAATTTAATTATTTTGAAATCATTGAAAAATGTAATTGTTCAAAATAATAATTAATTATTCAAATATCAAAAATACAATTAATTCAAAATTAAATTATTTCATTTTAAATAAAAAATTGAAATTAATTTATTGGCACTTACGTAAAAAATAAACGTATTTCTGTGTGTGTTTGTGTGTAGAATTAACTTATAAGTGCTTTCTTTTGCAAGAATTAAACTTATCGTTATCTTCTGTTCAAATAAAATATAAAATGTTAACGTTTTTTTTAACACAATATTATAGAAAATAGATTTTCTAAAAAGAAAAAAAAATAATGAACTTAAAAAAAATACTTTAGGCACCGCCTTTCATTTCAACTATTTAAATACTATCAAGTCTTTTAAAGACTATATAAAGTCTTCAAATCATGAAAAATACATAATAAAAAATTGAATTATTCCGAAATAAAATTCAAAAATCAACAAAACAATCAATTTACAATTAGGGCCATTTGGGGTAATTGTAAACAAGGGATAAATGTAAACAATAGATGTTTCAACTAAATTTACAAATTTAAAAATTAGTTTTAAAAACTTGAAAAAAATTGTTCATAAATTTAAATTACTTTAAAAATATCCAATTAAAATTATTAAAGAAACACAATTATTAAACAAAAAATAAAAAATAATTCTTCAGAAAAATTTAATTAGGGTTTCCAAAATTGATTTAATGATTTTTAGCGAAAATTGAATTATTTTCATAAATAATGACATTTTTTGAAGAAGTTCAATGATTCTCAAATTTTTTGCAAGAATTTAAATGAAATTCAATATATTAATTTTAATTAAAATTAAAAATATTGAAACATAAAATTATTAAAGAAGATAGGAGACAAAAAAGTAAATTACAACTAAATCAAAGAAGATAGAAGAAGAAGAAGATATTAATATAGAGAGAAGATATAAAGATAGAAGATGTTAATTGAATAATTTTATATTTCTAAAAAAAATGTATTTTTCATTCTTTCCAGCATTTCCATTTTTTAAATTTATTTAAAACATTATAACGTCATAATAATAATTAAAATACCCTTAAAAATAATAATAATCATTTTAAAGAATTGCTATTTTAATAGAAAAAATATATTTATATATATATTAAAACATAAAATTATTAAAATATTAAACAAAAAAAAAATATAAACTGCGAACAGATATTTTCAATTAATAAATAAAAATTTTAATTTATTTATATAAAAAAAGAAAATGCAAAAATATATTAATTAATAGAAGATGAAATAATTTCTTTAATGGCATTTGAACCATAATGACGTCACAATTTGTTCACAGCATTTGCTAAAAAATTGTGACATCATAATGGTTCAAATTCGCTGAAAAAATAAAGTTTTAATTATTTAAAATAAAACGTTGAAAAAAAAAATGCACGCGCGCTCGCGCGCGTCAGTTTTTGCTAGTAATAATTGAATTCTCATAAATAATATTCTTTGAAGGAATTCAATTATTTTCAATACAATTTTAATACAATGTCACAAAAAAATACAATTATTTTTAAAACTGTGAATAAAATTCGAATATTTGCAAGAATTTCGATAAAAATCTTCGGAGGAATTCAATTATTTTCATAAATAATAAAATTCTTCCAGCGAATTAAAATATTTCCATTTATTAATAATAAAATTCTTCCATAGAATTTATTTCTTTCTAATACAATTTTAGTATAATTCTTCACTAGAATTCAATTATTTTTAAAAGTTTTAAGAAAATTCTTTGAAAAAATTTATTTATTTTTATTTTTTAAAAAAAAATTCTTGGCATTAATTTAATTATTTTTAATAAAATTTTATTACAATTCCTGGAAAGAATTCAATTATTATTAAAACTTTTAAGTAAATTCTTTGATAAAATTCAATGACTTTATAAATAATTACATTTTTTGCGAGAATTCAATTATTTTTAATAAAATTTTATTTACAATTCTTGGCAAGAATTCAATTATTTTTAAAAGTTTCAAGAAAATTATTCAAAGGAATTTATTTACTTTCAATTTTTTTTTATAAAATTCTTAATAATTCAATTATTTTTAATAATTTTAATAAAATTCTTGCCAAGAATTAAATTATTTAATTAAATAAAATTCTTCTGAGAAATTCAATTATTTTCAAAAAATTTTATAAAATTCTTGGCAAGAATTCAATTATTTTCATAAAGAATAACATTTTTTGCGAGAATTTGTATTATTTTTAATACAATTTTATTACAATTTCTGTAAAGAATTCAATTATTTTTATAAATGATAACATTCTTCTCAGGAATTCAATTATTTTTATAAATAATAAAATTCTTCTCACGAATTCAATTGTTTTTATAAATAATAAACTTCTTCGGAGAAATTCAATTATTTTTAATACAATTTTAATAAAATTCGATTATTTTCAAAAATTCCGATAATATTTTTAGAAACAATTCAATTATTTTTATAAATTATAAAATGCTTCGAAAAAATTCAATTGTTTTCAATTTATTCAAAATTTTCCATTAAAATTATTAAAATAAAACTACATTATTTCTCGAAATTTAAAGTAATTCTTCAAAAAAATTTAATAATTTATGAAAACTAATAGAATTTAATTGTATATCCATAATTTTAATAAATAATAAAATTATTAATTACAATTATGTAATAATAAACACGATTATTTAAAAAACTTAAAAGAAATTCTTCATGAAATTCAATTACTTTCCAAATTTTCAATTAAAATTATTTAAAAAAAACTTCAGTATTTTCAAATAAATTCTTTATAACAATTAAATTATGTAATTAAATTGGAATATTTACCAAAGGAAGTAGAAATTTATTGGAACCAGCGATAGATAGTTTTGTGTCCAGTCGATAATTATTAACTCCATTGTGATGATCCTGATAAAAATTTATCGACAATGTGAGATCTCGTAGTGGATTGTCCAGTGCATTGCAAACACCAACACCGATACTGATGCATTCGCCCAAAACACATGTCAATTCATCTTGTGCTCGAATGATATTGTCATTTATTTTCACTTCTGTTGAAATTTAAAAATTTTAAATTGTCATAAAATGTTTCTTTCAATTATAATTAGATGTAGGTTTTAGTTTCTTTTAGTTATTAAAAAAAATGAAAAAGGAAAAATATTTCATACCCCACTGTAGTGGACTCATTCGAACTAAATCCAACATATTTTGTGTTAGAGTAATTCCTGATAAATTTGCCTTTCCCGTCAAATCAGTGCCCAGTAAATGCCAACGCAAATCAACAAGCGAAGCTATGTGGTCAGCACAAATTTTCTTCAATTCCCCATTGTCAACGTCTTCTTTTATCTACAGGAAGAAAAAATACACTTAACGGACATTCTAATTATTTTCTTTTTCTTTTTTAATTTCAACCAAATTAAAATAAAATTATTATTAAATTATTATTATTATTATTATTATTAAATTATTATTTAATACCGTCGTTAATTTGTGAAGTGGACAACGATTTACAGGAACAGGAATTCTACACGATTCTCTTCCTTCCATATAAATACATTTACTCTCTGTGTAGTGTAATTCCATTTCATGATTTGTATTATTAATCACATCCAGAACAAGATAAAACTGCGATGCTCTGTAAAATGAAAATTATCGCTTAGAAAATAAAAAATTCCTCTGAAGTTAGCGTCAAAAAAAAAATAAAATAAAATAAAAACTTACGTTTCTGCCGGAAGAACGTCCCAATTTGTTATTTGAATGCTCGGTAAAATTTCAATGGTAATAAATACAGAAGAGACACGACAATAACCAGCAACTAATCCATCAGCTCCAGAATATTTTATTCTAAGTTGTCCCTCAATTGCATTTAGAGAATTTAAAGGAACTGCTAATTTCGAGAGTCGTGAACTAATCATCGAGGAATTCGTTGAATTGCTACTTAAACCCGAACGAAATGAAGATGTCAATTCCGATTGTCTTTTCGTGTGCTGAGATAATGAACTCAATCTCGATGGCAATGAATTCGAACCTGATTGAGTTAATAAACTATTTGGTTGACTCATGTAAGCGTTGCTGTTAATATCTGAAATCAAATTTTCGATTAAGTTTTTTTTCATTTTTATTTCAGTAATTTTTTTACATCCTATGATTATTTCATTCGTGAGATTAAATTTTTCTTTTTAGATTAAATTAAAATTCAGAGTAATATACCATTCGATGATGATGGCACCACAAATTCCATAACGGCATATAAATGTAGAGTCAAACAGGTACTTGCTCCTGGTTCCAGTGGTAATTGTTTCTTAAGTTCCTCCTCGTTCCAGTGAAAAACTTTCGATTCCGTTTGTGTGTCCAAGGACGATTGAATCGAAATTTCGAACATTTCTATTGGAACTTGTCCGACATTTGTTATTGTAATTGTACATTCAGAGCTGAAAATTATTTTTTAAGAATAATAGTAATATATTCAACAAATTATAAGAATATTATTACAAAACATAAAGAAATCGATCACTCCGAGTCTTCGACTCGGAAAAAAATTTAATTTTTAAATTTTATTAAAATTTTATTAAAAAATGTGAAAATAATTAAATTCCTTTGAAAATTTTTCTTAAAACTTTTCTGATTAATTAAATTCTTTCCAGAAATTGTAATAAAATTGTATTAAAATTAATTGAATTTCTGACAAAAATTTTTCCAAACAATTCTTTTAAGAATAATTGAATTCTTTCCAGAAATTGTAACAAAATTGTATTAAAAATAATTCAAATGATCGCAAAAAATATTATTCTTTATGAAAATAATTGAATTATTGCTAAGAATTTTATCAAAAAATTTAAAAGTAATTAAATTCCTTTTAATAATTTTCTTAAAATTTTTAAGAATAATTGAATTCTTTCCAGAAATTGTAATAAAATTATATTAAAAATAATATAAAATTCTCGCAAAAAATGTTATTCTTTATAAAAATAATTGAATTCTTGCCAAGAATTTAATAAAAAAAATTTGAAAATAATTGAATTTCTCAGAAGAATTTTATTAAAATTATTAAAAATAATTGAATTATTGTCAAGAATTTTATCGTAGAAATGTGAAAATAATTAAATTCCATCGAATAATTTTCTTAAAATTTTTTTAAATAATTGAATTCTTCCCAAGAATTGTAATAAAATTTTATTAAAAATAATTAAATTCTCGCAAAAAATTTTATTCTTTATGAAAATAATTGAATTCTTGATAAGAATTTTATCAAAAAATTTGAAAATAATTAAATTCCTGTGAAATTTTTATTATTTATGAAAATAATTTGCTTAAAGTTAATTAATTAATTTGCGTAGAATATCATCAAACATTTTTTTCCAAACAATTGAATTCCTAAGAAATTTTTATTATTTATGAGAATAATTAAATGTTTGCGTAGAATTTTATTAACATTTTTTTAAATAATTGAATTCTTTTGGAAATTTTTTGAAAATAATTGAAATTTGGTCAAGAATTTGATTACAATTATTGAAAATAATTTAATTTCGGAGAAGAATTTTATTATTTATAAAGATAATTGAAATTTTGACGAGAATTTAAAAAAAATTTTACATGTAATTGAATTTCTGCAATAATTTGTAACTTCTCCAAAATACAATTTTTGTAGTGTTTTTAACTAAAATTCTTCTACAAATCCATTATTTTTAATAACTAATTAAAAACATTTTAAAAAATTTAACTAATTTCAGAAAAAATTTGAATTATTAAAATTTTTTCAAAAAAACTAAGTTCTTTCTATTTAAATTCATTGAAAATTGAAATTTTATCAAATTTGAAATTGAAACCTCTTGAAGTTTTTTTCTTTTGTTTATTTTGAGTTTTTTATTCATGAGAACTAAACGCAACACTTTTAAAATTCAATTAATTTTGAAATTAAGTAAAATTATTAATTTAATAATTTCCAAGTAATACCTTTCACCGCCATAGAGGGAAATACTCGCACTGGTGACAATATTTTCCCCCGAACTGAAACTTGCCGTTTGAGGTAAACTCGTTGATAAATCAATTTTTGGCAATGCGGGTACAACTTCAATGGAATACTGCGGATGTGGCATTCCTTCCATATAACGCAATTTACAATTTGACTTAACACCCAAAGTGTGTGTACTGAAGCCGAGAATTTCCAAATCTCCAACTTCCTTTGGTTTCCCAGCTAAAATCACAGCAATCGGACCCGATTCGGCAGGCAGTGTTATACTCTCCGGAATTGATTCGAAAACAACTCCGCTTGTTAGCAGTCTCATATTTGAGACGTGAAGTTCAAACGGCAGGGGATTTATTAGTTGCATTGTTGCCTCGCAAATATCTCCCTCCACCCAAAGATAATCTTTCCAAAAAGGAGAAATTCGAAATAATTTAAGACCGTTTTAATTGTTTTAAATGTCAATTTGTTTTACTCACCAACTTTGCTTTTTGATGTTGCTTTTCTCTCTAACGAACCAAAATTAATCGGTGTAAATAAGAAAGGACCGTGATCCTCTTTTACTCTTTCAATTTTTTGTGGCTGCAAATGTGGTTGTAGATTTTTCAAAGCAAACGATTTTGTTTTTGGAATGTTCGTTAAATTCGCTGGCGGAATTACGGTGCCGGAATCGAGTACAAGCGGAACTGGTGCACCTTCACATTGTTGTGAAACGGCTTGTAATTGAAGTGCCGTCTCTTTTCGTTCGTTTTGACTCAAATGATTGTACATTGTCTGAAGTAAAAATGTCAAATGTCTCGTTGACAGTGCTGGATTTCCCATACGATTTGCAGCGGCAACCAATTCATTTATCACTTGAATTTGTATCGCCGGCCATCCTCTCTGTCCATCTGGGGGAGAAATTATCTTTGTGAAAAATTAAAGTGAAAAAATTGTCTGCTATAATTTAGTTACTTTGTTCTATTCACCATAAGGCATGTCCAGTGGATCGAGGGATAATTTAAAACCACCGGTGGCTTGCAACAAAAGTTTATAGCATTGCTGCCAATCTGGATTTCGATTATGTTGCGAAACGTAACGTGTTGCTGCTAATCTTGTACAAAATGAGGCTTTTCTTATAAATCCAAAGGAAGTGAAAAGATCCGCCAAAGTAGTGAATCGTTCAATCTGAAAAATTAAATAATTTATTGTAACTTAATTACAGGCTATGCACTCATCCACAAAAACTTACTATTTACTACATTTTTTACGTTATGCTACTATTTGTGTACTTTTTTTTAAGATAGCTACTAAACGCTATTATTTCTGTTTTTTTTTGAGAATTTTTACTGCTTTAAATTCGCTAATACTAAAAATCAAAAAACTATTCTCAAAAATTATAATCAAATTCTTTAAAACGATTCAATTATTTTCGAAAAATATTGGAAATTCAATTATCTTCAATATCTACAATATTTTCATAAAATTTCGTAAAAGAATACAAGTATTTAACAAAAAAATTGATAAAATTCATCCAAAATTCAATTATTTTCGGAAATAATAAAATTTCCACAGAAATTCAATTAATGTAGAATAACATTTTCAAAAAAATGAATTATTTAACAAAAATTTCTATACAATTCTTCTCAATAATTCAAATATTTTCAGTAATAATAACTTTTTTCAAGGAAATTCAATTTTTAAAAAAAAATTTTTGCCAAAATTCTAAGCAAGAATTCAATTATTTTCATAAATAATTCTTCCAAACAATTCAATTATGTCGAAAATTATAAAATTATTCCCACAAATTTAATTATTTTGATGCATTTTAATAAAATTCTTTGAAAAATTTAATTATTCTAATAAATAATATTTATAGTATAATTATAATATTTATTAGTTTATAATATTTATTTATAATATTTATCACAAGAATTCAATTATTTTTAAAAGTAATAAATTTCTTTTTGGAAAATCAATTATTTCAAAAAATTATAATAAAATCGTTCGCAAGAATTCAATTATTTTCATAAATACGAAAATTCTTCTCAGGAATTCAATTATTTTCGAAAATTTTATTCAATTATTTTTAGGAATTTTAATAAAAATCTTTGCAAAATTCAATTATTTTCATAAATAACTATTCATCACAAGAATTCAAATATTTTCAAAAGTAATAAAATTCTTCGAAGAAATTCAATTATTTATAAAAATTCCAAAAAAATCGTTCGCAAGAATTCAATTATTTTCATAAATACGAAAATTCTTCTGAGGAATTCATTTCTTTTTGAAAATTTTATTAAAATTGTTCGAATGTAATCAATTATTTTAAATAAAATTTAATTAAATTTTTTTAAAGTAATTCAATTATTCGTTTAGATTTTAACAAACTTCTTCCCCAAGAATTCAATTATTTACATAAATAATTCTTCAAAAGAATTTAATTTTGTCGAAAAATAACAAAATTATTCACGAAAATTTAATTATTTTGAGGCATTTTAATAAAATTCTTTTGAAAATTCAATTATTCTCATAAATAACAATATTCATCACAAGAATTCAATTGTTTTCAAAAATAACAGAATTTTTCACAGAAATTCAATTCGTTTAAAATATTTTAATAAAATTTTTAGCGCAATAATTTAATTATTTTTATAAATAATAAAATTCATCACAGAATTTCAATTATTTTTAATACAATTTTACAGAAATTGCTGAAAAAATGTAATTATTCTTAAAAATTTAATTTCCATTCTTCGAAAAAATTAATTACTTAAAAAAATGTTTTTTAAAATTCTTTAAAAGAATTTAATTATTTTCAAATATTTTTAAAAAACTGTTCGAAAGAAATCAATTGTCTTAAATACATTTTTAAATAATTTTTTCTAATCAATTTAATTAATTTTCAAATCTTTTGATAAAATTCTTGTCAAGAATTCAATTATTTACATAAATAATAAAAAAATTTTCCCAAAAATTCAATTATTTTCAATCCAATTTTAATAAAATTTCTGGAAAGAATTCAATCATTTTTATAAACAATAAAATTCTTCGAAGGAATTTAATTATTTTCTAATTTTTTGAAAAAATTCTTTTTAGAAATTCAATTATTTTCATAAATAACAATATTCATCACAAGAATTCAATTACTTTCAAAAGTTATAATTTTCTTCTTGGAAAAAATTAAAAAAAAATTATAATAAAATCGTTGGCAAGAATTCAATTATTTTCATAAATAATAAAATGCTTTTTAGGAATTCAATTATTTTCGAAAAAATTGAATAAAATACCATACAGACATCCAATAATTATTGTCAAAAATTTTAATCGAATTCTTTCTAAAATTTAATTATTTTTAAAAAGTTTTGCAATTCAATGATTTTCAATATTTACTATTTTCATAAAATTTCCAAACAGAATTTAATTATTTAAAATATTTTTTTGTTCGTCCGGTTTAATTTTTCGATAGCTACTTTTTTACTACATTTTTTAGTTTAAAAGCTACTGTTTGCTACTTTTTCATGAATAATAAAGAATTTTTGTTCGTCAGGTTTAATTTTTCGATAGCTACTTTTTTACTACATTTTTTAGTTTAAAAGCTACTTTTTGCTACTTTTTTAAAATTAATTATTGAGTGCAAAATCTGTAATTATAATTATAATTATAAGTTAAAACACTAAAAATAATTATTTTTAGTGTTTTAGCTTAAAATTCTCACCTTTTCTCGTTCGGTCATTTTCAAGTTAATGAAGACAACATTGTTTAAAAATGAAGCAGCTTGAAGTGAACAATTTTGTTCAATTGATATTCGTGTTGCTTTGAAGCTCGCTTCGGTTTCGATTATTCCTGCATTTTGATATTTACTGTAGTGCACAATCGCCTCACGGTACTTTTTCGAAATATCCTCTGGCGATAAAATATTCGGCATACTGCTTTTTAATATCTCAATACTCGGTGGCGATGGTAATACATTAAAAGCCTGCGATCCTCGTCTGGAAAAAGAATTAAAAATAATAACTACCATCAATTTAACTATTCATTTGTTTTCTAATTTATTTCCTTACCTTTGTTTTCCCGGACTTCCTTCTTGGAGAGACGAATTCCTTTGTAAAGGCAAATTACGACACATGTTCGGATACAAAATAAGTGCCGAAGCAGCACACAAACCCTCGTAAGCAGCTCCGAGCCATAACCAATCATTGACCGCTTGTAATGTGACAGCAGCCGAATTATAATGACTCAAAGCATCGGCTAATAAACCAGCCTGAAGGCAAAGATCACCTAAATGTTTTGTCATTCGACCAACACATCTTTTTTTATTATTCCTTGATTCCATGTCCAAACCAATGAAATCTTTCTTCTCAAAAGGCGCAGCAAGCATTGGTACACGATCTAATTTCTCTCGTGAACGATCTACACGTTTCGATTCTAAGATAATGAATAAATTTTTGAAACACTCCGACATTTGAACTTCTAAATCTGGACATGTGTCGTCTGGATAAAAATTTGCTATTGTTTTGAAATTCGAGGGTGTTGTAAAGTCAGGTGGCGGTTCATTGACACGATTAGAAGCGACAGGTCCCAAAAAAACGGCTGTCGAATCATAAAGTGTCTCATTGTATTTAACTTTTAGTGTTTCGTGCAATCGACAAAGTTCATTGAGTTCAATTTGATTTTCATATTTTCCAAATGTTATTAAACCAAGAAGTCGTCGATGTGTTTGAAAATCACCCCATTCAATATTCTCCACTGGATGATCCTTAACAAAACGAATTAAAATCTCTCGATTTCCAATTTTTTGATCCTCTATAGAAAATCGACTTCCTGCTTTAACAATACGTTCCCATAATTTGCCGATTGTTTTCTGTTTTATTTGTGTGCCGATTGGTTTTAAGAGAATTAATAATGCTGCATGATCGTGAGCTGTTTGCTCATAGTCGGGATATGACATTTTTATGTCGGGCACTGGACTCGACAATAGAACACTAACCGCTGCTCGCATTTATAATCATGTAACCAACATTTGGAAATATCTACCGATCACTTTTCTTTAATTACGTTAATTACTTTATATCACTTTTTATCAATCCACTGTTCACTCTTTTATTTAAAATAAGCTAAATCTGTTTAGTTTTTTACCAAGAAAAAAAAACAAACAAACACGATTGACAGCTGACTGATTCCGCCATTTTTAAATGTCTGACGTTTCAATCTTCTGATTGGTCGCTGATCAGGGTTGCCACGGTTGCCACAAAAATTTAATTTTGTTATGAAAAAAATGTTATTATAGAATGTTAAAAAATCATTATTTGTGAAAATATTTTGACTCAAAATAAATGTTTTCTTAATATTTTATAAATAAATCTTTCAAGGTATGATAACATTAATTCTCATTATATTTTTTATTGTTGTAAAAACTGTAAAAAAAATTTCGATAATATTTTAATTTTGAGGTTATGTATGGTGTCAACAACTCATAAGAATATTTTATTATTTTTTTTATATTATTTTATTTATTTATTTTTTATTATAAAACTGCTTAATAATAAAATATTATTATTAGTGAAAGTATTTGAATTATTGAGAAAATTGTATAAAATTTTTCGTTAAATAATTCATTTTTTCGAATTTTTTTTTTAAAATTCTATTCTAAATTAATTTGAATATTTTTTAAAATAATTGAATGTTTTCGTAGAATTTTATCAAAAAGTTTCTTCAATAATTAAATCTGTTGATAAATTTTATGAAAATAGTAAGTATTGAAAATTATCGAATTGCGAAAAACTTTTGAAAGTAATTTTACTTTTGCAAAGATTTTATTTAAATTTTTGAAAATAATTGAATTTTTAAAGAAAAATTTTGAATTTTATTACTTTTAAAAATAATTGAATTCCCAAGAAGAATTTTATTGCTTATAAAAATAATTGAATTTTGTAAAGAATTTTATTAAAATTCCTAAAAATTATTGTATTTCTGTAAAGGATTTTGTTATGTATCAAGATAATTGAGTTAAAACTTTTGTAATAATGAAATAATATTAAAAAATTAATTCTTGTCAGAAATAGAAAATTAGAATTGGTGGGAATTTTTGAAAAAAGATAAACAGAAATGACAAATAAAATTTTTATTTAACATATTTTTCGATACAAAGGATAAAATAAAAAAAAAGATACTATTGTCGATATAAATTTGTATATATATCACATAAGAACTACCATGTGAATTATATTTTCTTTGTTTCTAACATTTTTTATAATCTTCTCATACATACACAAATACATACAATTTTATTTTTTTTTCCCTATAAAAAATTGTGGCACGTTTAGCAGAAACATTTTTTTTTACTGCAGTTCGAGGCTATATCTATACCGAATATAATATAATGATTTTACGATTCTGAAAAATATTGACATCGTAGTTTATAATAAATGTAACAATAATATTCTCATACACTTTCAGACTCGGTGTGATAATATAAAAAAAAAACAAAAAATCATTTCTTAACCAAAAAAATTAACTTCAAAAAATATAATTGTAAATATTTATAACAAAAATTTTATACGCTTTAAACTATACACCTCGAATTAATTTTTTTATTTTGAAAACTATAACCTTAAATTGGCACTTGGAATATTTAAATTCAACTGCAAACTATTCGTGAATTTTTCTTTACCTCTAAATATATATTTATATTTATATATATATATAATCAATTCTGATAGACAAAAATCATCTCTTAAATATCTGTAGAGGAAATATTTCACTGGGATTAAACTTAGTTATAATACTGAAATAAAGTCTATTAGCAATTAATGAATTAATTGAAAGTGGAAGGCCTTTTTGGTTTTGATTTTATTTCAAAAAACTTGATTTGAAGAATAAAAAAAGCGCACTAAATTTGAAATTTGACAAAAATTTCAATTTTTGAAGTAGCTTTAACTTTATTTCAATATAGTGTGTGACAATAAGTTTTTTTTTCTTGAGCATCTTCTTTAGAGATTCAGCTCTAGTATAGTAAATACGTAAATAGGTTTAAAGAGCAAGATTCTTATTCTTATTCTTATCCCTATAGGCTACCAATTTTCTAATATTTAGTCCACATTCAATGTTTTTTTTTAAATAGTTAATATGCATTATTCTGCCGAATTGTAAAAAGAAGCCTTTTTTATTATACGTATCACTAAAACTAATTATTTTCTCTCTGTGTGTGAGTGTGAAACTTCGCAAACTTGTGCAAAAAACGACAAACTATTTTTTTTTCGTTTTTATAATGCCTTCATCGTGCTTTGAAGTCATTTTCTTTTGGCAAGATTTTTTTTTCTTTTTAATAATTACTGTGGAAAAATGACTAAAAAATGATATTTTCTTAGACTATAAATATGCTTACCTTGAATAATAAATATTTTAGAAAAAGAATTGGAAGTAATTTTGTCATTCCTTTATCAGTCATTGTTTGTAAAAATTAAGTTTCGTGCTTTATCAAATTTGTTCGTCGTTTAAAGCATTGGATCTGAGTGGTCCATTATGTTTCTCAGGAGACTGCCAGACATTCTGAAATTAGAAAATTGTCAAAATTGCCCTAATTTTTCTATTTTTTTTTTTTTTTGATAAAAATAATTTCCTTACTTTTTAATCATGTGATCGTAGATAAAGGAAGGAATTACTGTCACTGTTATGATGTCACCAGCACTTTCTATTTCAATCGTTATATCCTTATCCTTTAAACCAATCACGTTCTGCAATAAGAGAAAAAAAGGATAAATTCAAAAATTAAATTTTTTCCCACTTGAAAAAATTTTGTCACTAAACAAAATAGATTTCTTTTTTTTCTGTTTCTTACTTTGCCATTAATCTCGAGAATTTGATGATCAGTGAGGAGTCCATTTCGAGAGGCCGATGAATCCTTAACTAATGCAGTGACTTTTCCGTTTTTAAATTGAAAGCCAATATGTCCAGTGCTGTCTTTGTGCATTGTGACTGTTCTCTCAAATGGTCTGTAAATAAATTCATTATTTCATGAAAAAAACAAATTTTTTAATTAAATAAAACTAATTTTGTAAAAATTATATGTTCCCAAGAATATTTTGCTTTTTAGGCACTTTTTCTTGAATACAAATTTTACCTGTCTCTCACGACAACTTTTATTCCATTCACCGGTGAATTACGAAAGATTTTATGAACTTGATCCATAGAATATCCAGCTACCGATACACCATTAATATCCAAAATTTGATCACCGAATCTTAAACCAACCAATGCAGCGGGAGATCCTTTTGTCACTAAACAAATAAAAACACCATTGTTCACCGAGTGAACTCGAATTCCAATTTTTCCGTTCTGATCCTTACAAAGTGTCAACTAAAATAGAAATAAAATTTGGTATATTAAATATTAGAGTATCAAATAATACAGGGTTGCCACAAAAAATTAATTTTGTTTTTCCCTTACTTTTCCCTGAATTCCAGACAAAATTTTGACTTTTTCCCTGACCCTGAAGAATATTTTGATTCACTCTAAAAATGATAACATACTCAAAAAAACTGTTCTAATACTTTTATTTGCAAATTTCTCTAAAAGTAAAATTATTTGAAAACATAAATAACTTCTTTTAAAAAAAAAAATTTATTCATTATTATTTCTTCTGGGAATTAAAATTTTCAAAAAATTCAAAACTTTTTAAAATTCAATAATTTAAAAAAATATTTTTTTTATTATAAAACATGGAGATATCGATAACTCCTAGTCGAAGACTCGGAGTGATCGATTTCTTATCACCGAGTAAGAAAATCATTTTATATTATAAGAATATTGTCACTGTAATTTCTTCAAAATTATATTCATCACTTCAATTTAATTATTATTCTCCAGAATTCATAACTAAAATTCTTCTTTAATATAATGCATTTAATATTCAATTATTATCTGAAATTTTAACTGAAATTAATTTTTAAATTAATTTTTATTAGAAACTTCTACGAGAATTCAATTATTAAAATTCAAAAATAGATCCTGCAATAAGGCTTATTATTTATGAAAATAATTAAATTCGGAACGTAGAATTTTATAAACATTTTTTTAAATATTTGAAATTCTTTGAAATATTTTAAGAAAGATGTATTTTAAAATAATTGAATTCCTGTGAAAATTTTATTATTTATGAAAGCAATTGAATTTCTGAGAAGAATTTTTGCAAAAAATTTTAAAAAATTCCGTCGAAGAATTTTACTATTTATGAAATAATTGAATTCTTTACAGGAATTGTAATAAAATTGTATAGAAAATAATTGAATTCCTACAAAGAATGTAGGAATGAGAAAAACTTGTAGAATGAGAAAAATTAAATTCTTGTCAAGAATTTTAATTAAATATAGAAAATTGAATTCCTTTGAAGAATATTTTTTTAAACTATCAAAAATAATTGAATTTTTTTCAGAAATTTAATTAAGATTGTATTGAAAATGATTGAATTCTTTCGAAAAATTTTATTAAAATATTTGAAAATAATTGAATTCTCACGAAAAATTTTATTTTTTATGAAAATAATTGAATTTCTGAGAAGATTTTTGTCAAAAAATTTGAATTTAATTATATTCCTTATAAAATGACATGAAAATTAAATAAATTCCTTCGAAGAATTCTATTAACACTTTTAAAAATAATTGAATTCTTTTCAGGAATTGTATAATAAAATTGTAAGGAAAATAATTGAATTCTCACGAAAAGTTTTATTATTTATGAAAATAATGGAATTTCTAAGACGAATTTTAATAAAATTTTGAAAATTGAATTCTTTTGAAGAATTTTTTTTTAAATTTTCAAAAATAATTGAATTTTTTCCAGAAATTTAATTAAAATTGTATTGAAAATAATTGAATTCTTGACAAATAGCTTATCAAAACATTTGAAAATTAATTAAATTCCTTTCAAGAATTTTATTAAAATTTTTAAAAATAATTGAATTCTTTCCAGAAATTTAATTAAAATTGTATTGAAAATAATTAATTTCTCGGGAAAAATATTATTTTATAAAAATAATTGAATTCTTGCCACGAATTTTATTGAAAGATTTGAAAATTAATTAAATTCCTTTGAAGAATTTTATTAAAATTGTTAAAAATAATTTAATTCATTATAGGAATTTTAATAAAATTGTACGGAAAATAATTGAATTCTCACGACAAATTTTATTAAATTTATGGAAATAATTGAATTCTTTTCTGAAATTTTATAAAAATTGCATTGAATATAATTGAAATTCTGAGAAGAATTTTATTATTTCTAAAGATAATTGAGAATTTTCTTATGAATTCTAAAAACTAAATTTTTTCCAGTACTTTTATTAAAAATTCCTGACTTTTTCCTGATCAATTCTACTTTCCCTGACTTGTGGTAACCCTGAATAATTTAAATAGTTCTTTAATTAAATTACTTCTCTGATTCCATTGGTGACAATTGCTTTTTGTAGTGAAAGTGATTGACTCGAAACTGGAGCAGTCAATCCGGCAAGAGGACCACTTTGAGCAGGAATAGCCATTTCAAACTAAAATTGTGAATAAAAATATGAAAAATGCAGATTTCAAATAATTTTAGATTTATAATAAATTTTCTAAATAGAATTCTAACTAATAAATGTAATAATTCACAAATAATTCTAACTAGTAAATAGAATTCATTTTTTTTAAATTAACTCACACTTTCACGATTGATGATAGCATATTCCGGTAAACTTTGAGCAATCGCATCTTCATTTATTTCCAGTCCCATATATTCACCCAATAATGGATAAAGTGCACCAGGACCACCAACTTGAGAGGGTGATAATAATGGTGGAGCCGAAGGAGCAGCAGGTTGAGCTATTGAATTAGGTGAAATTGATGGATATTGAGTTTCAGCTTGTAATTGAGCCTGTAACAAGTTAAGAGGAAAATTAATAAAACTACGATAATTAAATGAAAAATTTTACACAATTTTTCTGTCACTTACCTTCATAAGCTGATCAACCTTCATATCTTCCAAGGATGGATAAAGTGCCATTTTTAAATTCCTTTGAAAAAAAGTCAAAATTAGAAGAAAATCGAATTTTTACTAGAAAGTGAATCACAAGTATAGGTAAATGTTAAAAATAATTATACTTTTATCTACTTAATTATATACTGCGTGCTAATTTAGAAAACAACAATTTAGAACAAAATATTTTCTTCTTTAACTATTTTTTTTTGGTTAGTGGAAATGTGAATATTTCCTTCTACAGATACTCATAGATAAGAAAATATAATTCTCAATTCATCTAAAGATACTCTTTTATCATAATGACGTCTATGGCTCATGTGCTTGGATTATTTCAAATTGATTATCACGCATACATTTCCTTTGTACAGATAGAATATTTCACAGACAGCTATTATAATTGTATAGAAATACAATTTTAATTAAACTAATTTATTTTCTAATAATTTAAACTCATAATTATTATAATTATAAGTATAATATAATAACCATTAGTGTAATTTAATAACCATTGTCAATGGTTATTGTAATGTAATATAATTATTAGAAATATTACTACACTTTAGAAAAATAAACACAACAAATAGAAAAAACACACTCACCGAATTGACAACCTTTTTACGCTATTGACAGGTTATTAATGTAGAAAGTTTCTTGACCTGGAGTACTTTCGTGAATGTATGATTCACTTGAAACCGAGAGCAACTTGATGCAATTGGAATTGATGATGACAAATATATGTAACCTTTGGAAATCCCAATAAACAACAAAAACGTCAAACACAGAGAGCACCCAAGCACGATGCGCGAATGTGTATGTGTCTTCTATTCTCTTGTCATACAATTAAATAATTTATTCCCAATTTTCTTGGAATGCTATAAATTTGTTCACTTTTATACACTGGAATTTTTTCAAATAGCTTGAATAGTCGAAAAATGGCAATTTTTAAAAAAAATTAAATTGAATTTTTCTATTTTGACATTTTATGCATTTTATACGTTTTATACAATTTATAATAATTTATAATTGAACCAGATGGCGCTGTGATGTGTCCGCCATTTTGAATTTACTTGGAAAAATATAAAATTTCCAAAAATGTTTAAAATCGATTGAAAGAAAGTTCTCAATTTAGAAAATAAAGAAATATCCTATTAAGAAAGAAGAAAATTAACAATGCAGGGTATTATTTTATCAAGTAGAATTTCTAATAAATTATCATAATTGCAGAAATGTTAATCAAATTGAAAATTTTTAAATATCCCGCGCGAAATATGAGAAATTTCCCCTAGAATTTTTTTTGAAAAGTTCCCCTGGAAATTTCCAAAAATCATAAATTCCCTTGGCAATGATTTTTGATAAGGTTATGTTACATAATATGTGCAAATTGCAATATCAGATTTCAAATAATTTTCTATAGAAAAATCTGATATTCTGATATTCAGAATAAATAATTACAATCTTGCTCTCTTAAATCGTGACTTAAAAACTTTGTCAATCGAATTTATGGTTGATATTCCCCTTTGTTGATTTTGAGTATATTTTACAAAATTTCGATCAATATTGCACCTATTGGAGGTCACGCCTGTAGGTCACAGTTTACGTTTAGTCTGCTTCGATCGTTCGTAGAGGTCTGTCACGCATTTAGGTGAGTCGAATTTTTTATTAGAAAATTTACATATGAAATAATAATTTGGAGAATTTCAAATATTATTTATAAAAGCCTATTAAATATTATTTATTCTTCTGTTTAATGCTGATTAATTTAACAATGTCAATGTCAAATTATTTTTTGCTCAAAACTTGAAAAATGTCGGCATTATTCTTTTTCGTTTCTCTAATATGATAATTAATATTTTTAAGATAATGAATATATTTGTTGGATTTTTTCATTCTTTGGGAATACGGTCAAGGAAATGTTTGCAATTACTTTTTTTTGAAGGGCGTCAATTAGTTGGAGATACTTTAACCTTGACAAGGTCACGTGTAACATTATTTTTGAATTCGTATCAGAAGTTTCCCTGCCGAAGAAATAAATCGATATGAGATAAAAATAATTTTTTTCTTTGTTATTTAATATCTATTTAATAGGATTATATAATTTTTTCGCTATTGAATATTCGAAAAGTGACGCAACTTTCTTTTGTGTATTCTTAGTATTATTATTAATATATTATTATTACTATTATTATTAGAATTATTATCACTATTATTATTATTTATTACTATTATTATTATTATTATTATTATTAATAAATTTTGATACTGAAGGGAAATAATTTTTATTACAGAAATTCGAACTTGAAATACAGCACAAGCATCATGCCGATCCAAAGTATTAAAGCTCGTCAAATTTATGACTCTCGTGGAAATCCCACTGTTGAGGTAAGTTTTAAATTTCAATTGATAATTTTATCTCGAAATATTGTATAGAAAAATTGAATTGTAATGATAATTATTTACTTATGTGGTCTTTACAGAAAGAATGAACAAAATATTCGCAAAATTGAGAAAAATCAATTATTTTTAGAAATTTTCATAAAAATCTTTGCAAAATTCAATTATTTTCATAAATAACAATATTCATCACAAGAATTCAATTATTTTCAAAAGTAATAAAATTCTTCGAAGAAATTCAATTATTTTTAAAAATTTTAACGAATATCTCGTCAAGAATTCAATTATCTTTATAAATAGCATAATCTTTTGCCAAAAATTCAATTATTTTGAAAAATTCAAATAAAATTCTTTGCAAAATTTTAATTAGTTTCAATAGTTATTCGCAATTCAATAATTTTCAATATTTACTATTTTCATAAAACTTATTACAAAAATTTAATTATTGAAAAAAATTTTTAATATACAATTCTACGAAAACATTCAATTATTTTAATAAATAATATAGTAATGGAAAAGAATTCAATTATCTTGATAAACAACAAAATTCTTCTTAAAAAATCAATTTTTTTTTAAGGAATTTTAATAAAATTCTTTTCCAAAATTCAATTATTTTGATAAATAACAAAATTCATCACGAGAATTCAATTCTTTTGAAAAGTAATAAAATACTTTGCAGAAATTAAATTATTATCAAAATTTTTGAAAAATTCTAAGAATCAAGTTATTTTTATAAATATATAAAATATATAAAATTCTTTAAAAGTCTTCAATTATTTTTAAAAATTTGTGATAAAATTCTTTAATTCAATTAATTTCTGTAAAATTTTAATTAAATTCCTTGAAAGAAATTAATTCTTTTGAAAAGTTGTTAATAAAATTTTTCATAAAAATTCAATTTTAAGAAACATTCAAACAATAAATTACTTATTTTTGTATTTAAATAATTGAATTCAATTGAATTCAATTCAATTATTTTTAAAACTAATAAAATTCTTCACAGAAATTCAATTACGTTCAAAAATTTTTTAAAAATTCTCTTCAAAATTTCAATTATCTTTAGAAATATTACAATTCTTTTCCGAAATTCAATTATTTTCAAAAATTTTAATACAAATTCTTGTCAAAATTTCAATTATTTTCAAAAATATTTCCTTAATTAAATAATTTTCAATATTTGTTATTTTAATGAAATTCTTCAAATGAATTTAATTAATTTTCAAATTTTTTTGATAAATTTTTTCGCAATAATTCAATTATTTTCATAAATAATAAAACTTTTACAGAAGTTCAATTATTTTCATAAATACTAAAATTCTTTATAGGAAAATGAATTTCATTTAAAATTTTAATAAATCCTTCGAAAAAATTCAATTATTTTTATAAATAGTAAAATTCATCCCAAGAATTCAATTATTTGTTAATAAAATTTTTCATAAAAATTCAATTTTAAAAAACATTTAAACAATAAATTATTTAGTTTCGTATTTAAATAATTGAATTCTCATAGAATTTTTTAATAAAAATTTATTTCAAAATGAATTTCGGTAAAAATTTTGAATAATAATTTTAATATTAAATTCATTAAAGAATTAATTTTTAGAAATAATTGATTTTTGAAAAGGTTTCAAATTAAAATCTTTGGAATTATAAATTTTTCGTACTCTTAACTAATAATTAATTTAAAGAAAAATTGTAGTTAAAAATTCTAGAAAATATTAATTAAATTGAAATAATGAAAATAATTTCGAAGAAGTTCGAGTAACAATATATTTTTATAAATATAAAATAATAATTTTATCACTGGGTAATCTTTAATATTTAATTATTATAAAAACATGACTTCTTCATATTTTATAATAATATTCTTATTATTGAATTTCAAAAAGATTTAAATTTGATATTTTTGAAAATCTTAGTTCCCAAGGAAAAATATTAATCAGGAATATTCTTTAGGGTTAGGGAAAATGTCAAAATTCTCTCTGGAAATCAGGGAAAAACAAAATTAAATTTTTGTGGCAACTCTGAAAATCGCATATAAATAAACCCAATTAATAATCAATTTTCAATATTTGAAAAAACTATAATTTTTCCAGGTTGATCTTGTGACGGAACAAGGATTGTTCAGAGCCGCTGTTCCTTCTGGTGCTTCCACTGGTGTTCATGAGGCGCTCGAACTTCGTGATAATGACAAATCTAAATATCACGGAAAATCTGTATTCAAGGCTGTTGATAATATCAACAGTATTATCACTCCAGAATTATTAAAGGTATAATTTTATTTTATTTAATTTTATTTTAGAAATTATAAAATTTTATAAGTAAAAAACAATTTCCAATAAGAAAATTTAATCTTTTTGTTTTTTTTTTGTCGTCTGTAGGCTAATATTGACGTCACTCAACAAACTGAAATTGACAATTTACTTTTGAAAATCGATGGCACTCCAAATAAAGCAAAATTAGGTGCCAATGCAATTTTGGGTGTTTCTCTAGCCGTTTGTAAAGCTGGAGCAGCTAAGAAAGGAGTTCCACTATACAAGTAATGATGATTTTTTTCTTCGATTTATTTAATTTAGTTTTATTGGCAAAGTAGGTCAATGTAGTTTTATTGTCAATTTATTGTTTATTCAGAGATTGGAAATATAATTTTCTTTTTGAATTGACAGATATATTGCTGAATTGGCTGGAAATAGTGAAATTATTCTTCCAACACCGGCTTTCAATGTCATCAATGGCGGTTCTCATGCAGGAAATAAACTCGCCATGCAGGAGTTCATGATTCTCCCTACTGGCGCAGCTAACTTCACCGAAGCAATGAAAATGGGAAGTGAAGTTTACCATCACTTGAAGGCTGGAATCAAGAAGAAGTTCGGTCTTGACGCCACCGCTGTTGGTGATGAGGGTGGTTTCGCTCCCAACATTTTGGAAAATAAGGAAGCTCTTCTTCTAATTACAGATGCCATTAAGGTTCTTTTCTAGTTTCTATTTTTATTATTATATTATTAATCTCTTAGCAAATGATTTGCGCGCGAAACGCGATATTCCATTTATTATTATTCAGTAAATTAAAAAAAATTTTATATTTTCCAGAATAAAAGTCAATTTTTGAATGATTACAAATTAAAAAATTATAAAATTCACTTATTAAGTACATAATATTAAATATTCTTTTCTATTTTCATAAATAATAAAATTCTTTAGAGCAATAAAATTATTATTCAATACAATTTTAATAAAATTTCTCGAAAGAATACAATTATTTTTAAAAATATTAATTAAATTCAATTATTTAAAAGAATTTTAATATAAATTCAACTATTTTCAACCATTTTTTATGGGATTCTTTTTAAAAAATCATTATTTTCAAAATTTTTGATAAAATTACTCCAAAAAATTCAATTATTTTCAAAAATTGAAATAAAATTCTTTGAAACAATTCAATTATTTTTTGAATTGTAAAATTTCTTCACAAGAATTCTATTATTTTTATAAATAAGAAAATTCTTCGCAAGAGTAAAAAAAATATTTTTTAAAAACAATAAAATTCTTCAAAGGAATTCAATTATTTTCATAAATAATAAAATTTTTCTTAGGAATTCAATTATTTTACGTACAATTTTATTTTATACAATTCATGGAAAAAATTCAATTATTTTTCACAATTTTAATAAAACTCTTCGAAGGAGTTTAATTAATTATCAAATTTATTGATAAAATTCTTGACAAGAATTCAATTATTTTCATAAATAATCAAATTTTTCTCGAGAATTCAATTATTTTTATAAATAATAAAATTCTTTGAAGGAATTTAATTATTTTCAAGTTTTTTTGACAAAATTCTTCTCAGAAATTCAATTATTTTCATAAATAATAAAATTTTTCGTGAGAATTCAATTATTTTCCGTACAATTTTATTAAATACAATTCCTGGAAAGAATTTAATTATTTTTCAATTTTTTTGATAAACTTCTTGGCTAGAATTAAATTATTTTCAAAAAATAATAAAATTTTTTAGAGAGATTTCTGGATAAAATTCAATTATTTTTGAAAGTTTTAAAAAAAATTTCTTCAAAAGAATTCAATTTTCTATATTTTATTAAAATTCTTGTCAAGAATTCAATTTTTCTCATAAATAATAACATTCTTTGTAGGAATTCAATTATTTTCGAAATTTTCAATTAAAATTATTGTAAAAAATTACATTATTTTTACGAAATTTAATGAAATTCTTTTTTAAAAAATTGTAATTATTTAAAAAAACTATATTAAAATTGTTTAAAAGAATTTAATTTTCTATCAATAATTTTAATATTATTTAATAAAAAAATTATTAATTGCAATTAATAGTAGACATGATTATTATAAAAACTTAAAAAAATGTTGATAAAATTCTTGAAATAAATTCAATTATTTTCAAATTTTTTGATAAATACTTTGCAAGAATTTAATGATTCTCAGTAAATTAAAAATTTAATTATTTCTGAAAATAATTGAATTCTTGAATCGAATTTCATTAAAACTTTTTTAAATAATTGAATCCCTGCGAAAAAATTTATTATTTCTACAAAATAATTGAATTTTTGCAAAATTTAAAAAAATATGTGAATTTTTGAGAAGAATTTTATTGAAATTGTATTTAAAATAATTGAATTCCTGTGAAAAATTTACTATTTATTGATATTATTAAATTCTTTCGAAGAATTTAAAAAAAAAGGTTTAAAAATAATTGAATTTAAAATATTATTGAACTCCTGTGAAAAATTCAATTGCTTTTTAAAATAATTGAATTTTCTCGAATAATTTTTACAAGATTTTTAAAAATAATTGAAATTTTTGATGAAATTAATTAAAATTGTATTGAAAATAAGTGAAATCCTCATAAGAATTTTATTATTTATAAATTGACTAAAGAATTTTATTACAATTATTGAAAATAATTGAATTCTTCATAAAATTCAATAAATTGTCTTCAAATTTTTTAATAAATACTTTAGAAGAATTGAATAATTTTCAGTACATTAATTTAAAAATTTAAACGTTTGAGAAGAAAAATGATTCAAAAAGTGAGGAATACAACGTACTCTATATTATTTTAATAATTCTATATATTCTATTATTAAAATAATAAGAAGAATTGTATTCTATATTATTTTAATAATTCTATACATTCTATTTTTGAATTTACTTTTTCGTTTATATTTATTTACTTATTTATTTTCAGGTTGCCGGTTACGAAGGCAAGATCAAGATCGGCATGGACGTTGCCGCGTCCGAATTCTTCAAGAATGGCAAATACGATTTGGACTTTAAAAACGAAAAGTCCGATCCAAACACTTACCTCGAACCGGAGGCATTGAAAAATCTTTATTTAGATTTCGTCAAAGAATTCCCAATTGTGTCAATTGAGGATCCCTTCGATCAGGACGATTGGAGTTCCTGGACATCAATGACAGCTGCCACTCCAATTCAAATTGTCGGCGACGATCTCACCGTCACCAATCCCGAAAGGTTCGTAATTATTCAACTTTGAATTTTAATTTGAAAAGAAATTTTTTTTTCCAAAATAACTTTTACTTGATTTTACCAAAAAAATAATAGGTAATAAAATAAAGAAATCATACATTCCTTTTTTCCACAGAATTAAGACCGCAATTGAAAAGAAGGCTTGCAATTGCCTCTTGTTGAAGGTGAATCAAATTGGAAGTGTAACGGAATCAATAAACGCTCATAAACTTGCAAAGAGCAATGGCTGGGGTACAATGGTCTCTCATCGTTCGGGAGAAACTGAGGACACATTCATTGCCGATTTGGTCGTTGGTCTTTCGACCGGTCAAATTAAAACCGGTGCTCCATGTCGTTCCGAGCGATTGGCCAAATACAATCAAATTCTTCGCATTGAAGAGGAACTTGGAAGTGGTGCCAAATACGCCGGTGAAAAATTCCGAAATCCACAAGCTTAAATTTTTGTTGATCACTCAACAATTTGCATTGTTATGAAATTTTAGCTGGTCCCGTTTCACTGTAATTTTTAAATGAGTCTTCATTGCAAAAACCAAAGGCAACTTTTTTTAATTTAAACTCAGGTATTTGAATTATATATATTTGAATTTGAATATTCTTTCCTTCTTTAAAAATGAGAAATTTGAGTTTTCGTTACAATTTGAATATTGTTCTTTCTATTTTGAAAAGAAATGTAAGTTTTTAGATCTTGTTAACGGAACGTTTTATTTCTGTGTTGATTTTTTTTCTATATTCTTTTTTTAATTTCGAATCTATTTTAAGTGTTAACGCCTTTGCATAATAAGAGAAAGAACGTATCATATTTTGTGACGTTAAACTTGAAGAGAATTTAAATTTTTGCGAAATATTTTAGAATTGTAGACGAAAAAGGAAAATTAAAGCACTCTTATCAATTATTGGACAATATCTGTGAGAGAATAGTTTGTTATTCTTGCGATCGAATGTATGTAAGCCAAATAAAAAGTAATGTATGAACTTGTAACAAAAGTTTTTTGTCTTTTTCGTACCTATTACATTTTTATTTAATTTTAATTATTCTTTTCATAACGAAATTCAAATTTTAATTTACATTTTATGGGCAAAATCAGGGCTCGAACTATTTACTAAGTTCGTAAATTTGCTTGAACTCCGTAATTTGATAGAAAAAAGACGAGAAAAGTTGTTAAATTGTACGATATAATTTGTAGAATTTTACGGAAATTATAAATGACGGCAGAAATTCAATTATTTTCAAAACTAATAAAATTCTTTGCAGAAATTCAATTACGTTCAAAATTTTTTTTAAACAATTCTCTTCAAAATTTCAATTATCTTTAGAAATATTACAATTCTTTTTTGAAATTCAATTATTTTCAAAAATTGTAATACAATTCTTGGCAAAATTTTAATTATTTTCAAAAATATTTCCTCAATTCAATTATTTTCAAAACTAATAAAATTCTTCACAAAAATTCAATTACGTTCAAAAATTTTTTAAAAATTCTCTTCAAAATTTCAATTATCTTTAGAAATATTACAATTCTTTTCCGAAATTAAATTATTTTCAAAAATTTTAGTACAATTCTTGGCAAAATTTCAATTATTTTCAAAAATATTTCCTGAATTGAATGATTTTTAATATTTATTATTTTAATAAAATATTCCAAAAGAATTCAATTATTTACAAATTTTTTATAAATTTCTTCGCAATAATTCAATTATTTTCATAAATAATAAAACTTTTACAAAAGTTCATTTATTTTCGTAGATACTAAAATTCTTTATAAGAAAATAAATTTCATTCAAAATTTTAGATTATAATTGAATATTAAAAGCATTATAGCATCAATTATTTTTTAAATAGTAAAATCTTTACAAAAATTCAATTATTTTAAAATCAATTTTAATTAAATTCGTCGAAAGAATTCAATTTTTAAAAAAAATTTTAATACATTTCGAAAAAATTCAATTATTTTTATAAATAGTAAAATTCTTTGCAAGAATTCAATTAATTTTATAAATAGTAAAATTCTTTGGAGGAATTTAATTATTTTTAATCCAATTTAAATAAAATTACAGGAAATAATTTAATTATTTTCAAAAATTTCCATAAAATTCAATTTCAACAAAAATTTAAAATTCTCTAAAAATAATTCAATTATTATCAAAATATTTAAAAAAAATTTTTAACAACATTTAAAAATTTCAATTATATTTATAAATAGTAAAATTCTTCGCAAATAATTCAATTATTTTTATAAATAGTAAAATTCTTTGCAGAAATTCAATTCTTTTCAAAATAATTTTAATTCTCTAAAAATAATTCAATTATTCTCAAAATATTTTAAAAAAATACTTACTATATAAAAATTAAATTACTTTCAATGCAATTTTTAAATGTTTTTAAAAAATTTTCAACAACATTTAAACATTTCAATTATATTTATAAATTAGTAAAATTTTTCGCAATAATTCAATTATTTTTATAAATAGTAAAATTCTTTGCAGAAATTCAATTCTTTTTAAAATAATTTTAATAGAATTCCTCGAATGAATTTAAATTTTCAAGTTTTTACATAAAATTAATTTATTTTCTAAAATTAGTTTAAAAAAAATTCAAAGAAATTCTTCAAAAGAATTTAATGAGGATTTTAAATAAATTTTATGACGTGCATTATTATTATTATTAATAAAATGGATTTATAGAAGAATTTTAGACACTAACAAAATTTAATTTTGGAGAAGTTACAAATTATTGCAGAAATTCAATTACTTTCACAAATAATAAAACTCATCACAGAATTTCAATTATTTTTAATACAATTTAAACAAATTTCTCGAAAAATGTAATTATTCTTAAAAATTTTTATTAAAATTCTTCCAAAGAATTTAATTATTTAAAAATTTATTGATAAAATTCATTATGAAAATTGAATTTTAAGAATTATTCAATTATTTATTTTTGTATTTAAATAATTGAATACTAGTAGAATTTTCTAATAAAAATTGATTTAAAAATTAATTTCAGTAAAAATTTAATTGAATATTAAAAGCAATATAGCGTGAATTTTAAAAAAATAATTGAGTTTTGAAATTAATTTTTTTGAAAAAGTTTAATTGAATTTTTTATAGGTATTATTTGAAGTTATTATTTTCTAAAATATGAAGAATTTACGAATAATTTAAATTTCGTAAAATTGAATATTGTAAAATGTTTGAAAATTGTCAAAGAACTTTTTTGAAAATTATTAAAAATAATTGATTGAAAGAAGAATTTTAGTTAAAAATTCTTGAAAATAATAATTGAATTGAAATGATGGGAATAATTTTGAAAAAGTTACATTAACAATATTCTTATAATATATTATTATATATATAACACGAAGAATTTATTTAAAGTCCGTATTTTTAAATACTTTCACTGGTTCGTGCCCTACGAAATGTAAAAATAGATAAGATACATTCGTGCAACATTATTTTTTTTTATTAAAAAACTGTAACATTAGAGACAATATGGATTCAATTATTTGCATTTTCAATATTTAGTAATAATTAGATAATTTATTCTTCTGTATATTACATAACATTAAGTGAAATACTGCGTACAAATACAATTAACTACAGTGTGTCTCTATATGGGCTAACTATTCCTCTTTTTTACGAAACGAAAATTACATGAGTCTGAATTCTTATAGATTCACAATCTACACTTTCAGATATATTTGGGGTTTTAAAATCACTGTAAATTTTACACAAAGCTTTTAAATTAATTTTCATTACAACTTTAGTATTTTTTTTTTTTTTGTCAAAAAGAAAAGAGAAAAGTCTATTTTTTTTCTTGTTTTATTACAAATATTTTAAAACCCCTTGTATATCACGACAAACATACGAATTCTATTACGAAAATTTTTATTCTGAACAATAAATACTTAGAAAACAATTTGTTTTTTTTACCAATCTTACTTTCAAACATTTTCCGTTGAATATCTACATACATTGTTATTTAAATTGTGTCACGTGTATAAATATTGTTAATAAGTAAAGTAGAATTTTTCTACTACTCAAATAATTTGCAAAATTACAATAAAATTTCTCTCTTGTTACTATACAAAAAATTATTTCAAAATTTCGTAATGTAAACATTAAAAATAATTTTTAACAATATGAGATGAGGCAACGATGAAATTTACCAAAAATATTCATTTACCAAAATATTCAATTTTATTAAAAAAAAAAGTATCAAAAATTAAACAAAAATATTTTCAATATAAAAATTTGTTTAAAAGTGTAAAAAAAAAGTTCATAGATGCCTTCTCTACAAAATGGAAATTAATCAAATGTTGTACACAATAAGAATATCGACTTCATTTTTCCATAAATAATAGAGTATGATACAAAAATAAGCGACTGTTAAGTACATTAAGGGATTTTTTTTTATTGAGTCAAGTATAATGAAAAATGAAAAATGAAAAAAAAGATGATTATAGAAAGAGGAGAAAAATGGATTTCTTTTTTTTTGCCTCATATTGAAATACTGTGACTATAAATCTTACTACAATTATTAAATCTCAGAGAATCTATTGAGATACTTTGAAAATAAATTTACATACATGTAGTTAACTTATAAATCGAGTTCGCTGTCTTATTAATTAAAATTATTTAAACTAATTTCGCACCATTTGTACGAATATGTTTTTTTTCGTTCTTCCATCTTATTTTATTTTTTTCAATAGTGAAATATATTTTCCAAAAAGAAAAAAAATTGAATTACAGTTATTAATATAATGTAAATTAACATTTATTAACAATCAACAATATTAATAATGTAATTAAATTATTTCCTTTTGAAGAAAACAATTTTTTAAATTTTTCAAAAAGAATGTCAATAATTACAAAATAAATAAAAAAAAAAAAAGTTTGCAAAATATTTTTAATATTTTTAATTTTTGCAATTTAAATTATCTTAAATAATTATTATTATCATTATAATAAATAACTTATGATTTGCAATTATTATAATTTAAATTTTAGAAAAAAATATTCTTTTAGTACTTTTCAAGAAAAGAACGAAAAAAAGAAAGTCTAATTTCAATTGCACTCAAAAAAATAAATAATGCTTTAATAGTAAAAATCATACCTAAGTTAAATAGTGATTTTTTGTGATAAAATCCCCTTGTACTTGGAGGACAATTATAATTTATTAACTAATTACTACTGTACTAGTTTTCTAAATCTAAGGACTGGTTTTTTTTTAAATATAAGTCAGTACCCGATTTTTTTTTATTACAATAAATGAAAAAACCGTTTTTTGTTCCAGAATAAGGACTGTTTTCTTCAGTCTCGAGAATTTTTATATCATTTGAAAGATAAATTAAAAATATTTTTTTTTTGTTTTCTTTTTTTAATCCAGAGAGTGGCAGTAAGTATCTAAGATAACGTACGTGAGCAATTTACAATAATAAAACCTACTTAAAGACTACGGATTTTGTGGCACATAAATTTGAGACTCATTTGTTCACAATTTACCAACTCGGGGAATTTTATTCCCTTAACATTGGTCCGCAGTCGCTTTTCACTCAAAATAAAAAAAATAAATAAATAAAAAACAATGAAAAGAAAAGAAATTACTCCTCTGGCAATCATTCAAAATATATAATTTTTATAATGTCCCACAATTTCAATCTCTTTTAAAAAATAAAGTGGTTTGCTTTTTAAAAGCATATTTTTAGAATTATTTTCAAAATAATCTGAAAAAAATTTTATAAATATAAAATGTATCATTATACATTTTTATCAAATATAAATATAAATAATATAAATATATAAAAATATTATATAATAGGTATATTAAAAATATATTTTATATAATATCGTTTATATATTATTCAAAAAAAAAATTAATTTTTAATTAAATACAATAAAAACAATTTTTAAATTATGAAAATCTTTGGAAAGATTAAAATTCAAAGTTGGCTGTGTTGGATATTGTAGAGTGAAAATTGAAGTAATTGAAGTATTTGAAGTATTTGAAGTATTGCCAAATTTTTTGCCATGGAACAATATTTACATTCGGTAAAAAAAAATGAATGAATTCTATTTTAATGGTTTCTAACTAATACACGTATAAAAAAGAGTTAAGTAACCAATATTTTTTTTTTCGTGGGGAGGGAAAACTGTCATTTGAGAGGTTTGAGAGCATATAGGAATTTAAAAAAGAATTACATTCTGAAAGCGACTTTGCCAAACCATTATCTACTTTCTTGCGACGTCCCTTTAGGCGTCGTGTGTCATGCGAGAATGTAAGAAAACCTTTTTTAATTTTACCATTTTTCTATATCTCAATTATTAATAATTAATAAATACGTTATTGAAAATAATTATCAAAATAATTATTCGGAATGAAGAAAAATCTTTGGCCTTATTTCTTCCTTATTTAAAAAAAAACAATTTAGAATTTCTTATTTTGCCAAAGAAATTCTTGAATATTTTCTTCCTTTTTTTTTCTTGTTTTTTTTAAAAACAGAAATAAAAAGTTTGCAGTGTACCTTCTTTTCTTCGTAAAAAAAAATCACTGAATATGTATAGAAAGCAGTAATTGCGATTTCTTACAATCCTCGATAATGAGCAGGGTTGCATTCAAGCGTGCCTAGCTTCTTTGTGTTGTTTTTCTTTCTTCAATTAGCGTCTTCTGGTGATTCGATGTCGTCCGATGTGGTATTTTGGCGACAGCGATATACATATGCGCTCACTGATAAATCATCATCAGTGCGTACGCATTTGTAAGTGTCATTTTCACACTCGCACCTAAAAATAGAAACAAATATCTCATAACGTTTCTGCAGTTTAAAACAAAAAAAGAAAGAAATAAAATTATTCTTTTATTTCATATTTTTTTGATATTTTATTTTCAAAAAAACATTTTTAATTTCGATTCATTTAATTTTTAACATAATTTTTCAGTTTGTTAATTATATTTCAACTGGCAAATGATACGCGCGCCAGCGCGCGGAACGCGTTATTCCATTTCTTATTATTTTGTAAATTAAAATATTTTTTACAAAATTGTAACATCAATGAAATAAATTCTATTCTAATCAAAATTAAAAAATTTTATTTTTTCAAGAATAAACATCAATATTTTTGAATAATTACAAATTTAAAATTTTTAAAATTCACTTATTAAGAACATAATATTAAATATGCTTGTTTATTATTATTCGAAAATTTTAATAAAATTTGTCGCAAGAATTTCATTATTTTCATATGAATAATAAATTTCTTTAGAGCAATTAAATTATTTTCAATACAATTTTTCATAAATTTAAATTAAATTCAATTATTTTTAAGAATTTTAATATAAATTCAATTATTTTCAACAATTTT
Source organism: Leptopilina syphax (assembly GCA_032872505.1). Classification (NCBI taxonomy): domain Eukaryota; kingdom Metazoa; phylum Arthropoda; class Insecta; order Hymenoptera; family Figitidae; genus Leptopilina; species Leptopilina syphax. Next base: position 24,680,129 of record CM065468.1, on the reverse strand, counting down.
GATAAAATGCTTTTAAAAAAATCATTATTTTCAAAATTTTTAATAAATTTCCTTCAAAAAATTCAATTATTATTTTTATAAACTGTAAAATTCTTGTAAAGAATTCAATTATGTTTAAACAAATAAAATTCTTCGAAACAATTCAATTATATTTATAAATTGTAAAATTTCTTCATAAAAATTCAATTATTTTTATAAATAATAAAATGTTTCGGAGGAAATCAATTATTTTAAATACGATTTTAATTAAATTTCTTTGAAATAATTGAATTCTTCTTTCAGATTTTAATAAAATACTTTCCAAGAAATCAATTATTTTCAAAATTAACAAAATTTTTCACAGAAATTCAATTATTCTTTTAAACATTTTAATAAAATTCTTTGACACAATTAAATTATTTTTGTAAATAATAAAATTCTTCTGAGAAATTTAATTATTTTCAATACAATTTTAATAAAATTTTTAAGAAAAATTGAATTATATTCAAGATAATTTTAATAAAATTTCTCTAACAGGTTCAATTACTTTTAAAAATTGTAATAAAATTCTTTGTAAATTTCAAATATTATCAAAATTTTTAATTAAGATTACTTCAAAAAATTACATTATTTTTACGAAACTTAATGAAATTTTTCAAAAAAAAAATATATTATTTATAAAAACTCTAATGAAATTGTTAAAAACAATTTAATTTTCTATGAATAATTTTAACATAATTTAATAGGAAAATCGTTAATTACAATTAATAATAAACATAATTATTTTATATTTTATTTAATAATTGTCAGTAATAATTATTAAAAAAAAAATTCATTATTTCCAAGAAAATTGAAATCAATTCTTCAAAACAATTTAATTAATTTAAAGAATTTTAATAAAAATCATGCCAAGAATTAAATTATTGAAAAAAATGTTGATAAAATTCTTGAAATGAATTGAATTATTTTCAAAATTTTTTTAATAAATACTTTACAAGAATTTTATTAAAACTTTTTTAAATAATTGAATCCATGCGAAAAAATTTATTTATTTCTACAAATGATTGAATATTTGCAAAATTTTAAAAATTATGTAAATTTTTGACAAGAATTTTATTAAAATTGTATTTAAAATAATTGAATTCTAGCGAAATCCCTTCAAAAAAATTTATTATTTCTACAAATAATTGAATTTTTTCAAAATTTAAAAAAATAAGTAAATTTTTGAGAAGAGTTTTATTAAAATTGTATTTAAAATAATTGGATTCCTGTGAAAAAATTTACTATTTATTGATATTATTGAATTCTTTCGAAGAATCATAAATTGATTTTTTGCGAAGAATTTTATTACAATTATTAAAAATAATTAAATTCTTGAATTGGATTTTATTAAAAGTTTTTTAAATAATTGAAAATTTAATTATTTCTTAAAATAATTGAACTCCTGTGAAAAATTCAATTATTTTTAATAATAACTAAACTTCTGTGAAAAATTTAATAATTTTTTTAAATAATTGAAATTTTCGAAGAAATTAATTAAAATTGCATTAAAAATAAGTGAAATCCTCATAAGAATTTTATTTATTTAATATAAAAATAATTGAATTTTTTAAGAAGATTTTTATTATTTATAAATTGACTAAAGAATTTTATTATACAATTATTGAAAATAATCGAATTCTTTATAAAATTCATTTGTTTTCAAATTTTTTTAATAAATACTTTATAAGAATACAATGATTTTCAGTACATTAATTTAAAAATTTAGAACATTTAAAAACAATTATTATTAATATAGATTCATTGAGTTGAATGAGTGAATTTTAATGAAATTTTTCAGTTCTGTAATTATACATGTTTCATTGAGTTCAATCGTGCTTTTAAAGATAGCATTTTAAATGCGATAACGAATCGGAAAAAATAATGAATTGAAAAATTGATTGATTGATATTGAAAATAAACTCACGTATTTTTCATGAAATACTCGACGGTGCGAGTGAATGGAACGTAGACTGCCCAACCACATGGTGTGTTGTAACAAAATCTTATCTCTTTGCTCGAATTATCCGTATCTCTTTGAATCCTCAACTTGTGCGTATCTTGTGCCATCTTCAAAAGACTCTCCGGCAAATCCTAAAAACAAAACGTTTTATTAGCGATTTGGTTTATTAATAGTACACCGGAAATGCTTTTTTTCATTTTCATACTTATAATTTTCCCATTTTCTCTAAATCGAACTTTTTTTAATTTTCAATTTCCATTTGTGCGACGAAAGACAGAATACGAATTTTAGGTTATGTTTATGTTATAGATTTGTATTGCGATTAAAAGTTTTTTTTACGAAACTATGTTTTTATCGAATATTTCGGCTTTAATATAAAACTTGAACCAATAATTTATAATAGTAATTTCATTCTGTATTTCCGTATTTCTCTCACTCCAAAAATTATAAACATAGCCTCAAATATTTCGAAACTTTTCTTGCGAGAGCGTGTCACATTCAGAAATTAATTACAAAATATTCATAAAAATAAATTAGAATTTACCAAAATAATTTCCAACGTTTATATACAATAATTTTTCTCCAATTAAGCGAATTAAGCACATAATTTGGTTAATTATTATTATATCCCATCATTGATTGTTTATAGCGCGAGAGAGATAAATCATTATGTGACACCAATTACTCTTTCCTTTATGATTATATACATATATTAAATATAGTTATGTTATATATCTCTTTTTGCACAGATGAGAACGCAATTTTCAATCGAAAGTAATCTACGCAGAGATTAATTATTAAGAATATATATTATGAAGATTAATTATAATGTATGTATATGAAAATTTTCTGTTTCGGACAGTTCTGAGAAAAATTGTGAAAGGCAAATCGGTTCATTGAGAAAGCGAAAGAGATGAAGTTTATCATTTTGCGGCTTATCATTGGCAGTTTGCGTCAGGCCAGGGTCAAAGTCGGTGATCTCGGTCAATAAATCATATTTTATCGTACGAAAACGTAAATTCGCGCTTATTCTCCTGCAATGACCTGCGCAATCGTTCAATGATTGCTGAACTTTTTTTTTGTAATTTTAAAAACTCCATTTTTTTTTAAACTCCATTTTTTTTTATTATATAAAATCACACTAAAGTAAATAAAATAGACAATTTTTTCACTATGCAATTAATGTCAATTGTTTTCATACCGTGATTCAAAAATCATTTTTAGATAAACTTTCTTACCGCAATCACTTTTAATTTTGGATTTCTGCTTTAAATATTCTTCTCTATTTATTTTATTTATATTTCTTTTCATTCTTTGTAACTTTTGAGATGTTTCAAGATGTTTTTTTTAACTGTTTTGTGTTTGTTGTGTGGTTTGTGTTTTTAACTGCTTTGCCCTGAAATTTTCCCTTTTTAGAAGCAGGTAAGCAGGTGTACCAAATTATCAACATGGAGATATTAACATTTTTACACGGAGATCTAGTGACTTTTTATTTTCTACAGTTTTAGCATAATTGATCAGAAGACAACTTCAGACATTTCCAAAATGGACTCCCACAAGTGCAGTCGTGCGTCGTTTGTAAGTATTCTACTTTTTTACTTTTATTTACCACCAATTTTCGGATAAATAAGTACGAGACTGATAAAATTACTATTAAAATATTGCCATACTTGTGTGGTAATGATTATTTTCTTTCATAATGAAAATTTCTCTCTAACTCCTTGCAAAAAGATTGGTCGTTGCGAAAGAGGTTATGTTCGTCTGACAAATGACAATTCCGATGAGTTTCTCAGAATTTGTCAATTTATTCTCTTTATTACGCTTTATTATAAATATATACATACTTTTATCATCACCGAAGTGGAATTTAAGTTTTTTTCACATCTAATAAGATAATTTTACTGTTTAAAATAGAAAATGAATCCATATAATGAAAATTGTTGGATTCAAGTAAAATCGTAGCATTGATATTTTCAACCATTTTTTGCGCTGAATATGGTATAATAATTGAATAATTAAATAAATATTGAATAATTATAAACAATTATAAAATACCGGAAGTATACAAGCACCTTTAAGTAGTTTTTTTTTTATAAAATTGGTGCATACATTGATATATAGACAACTTCAGAGCAAATCGGTCTGATCGCAATTCGCATTTCGCAAGAAGAAAGAATCATCTAGGACTACAGGTTTTTTTTTGCAAGTTTTCTTTTTTCTTCATCAACTTTTGAATAGAAAATATTAAATCTGTTTTCTATCATTAAATTCTAGTAGTAATTCTGTAAATTACGGTTTCATTTCTTTCACGATGAGAATTATCGTGTCTAAATCTATGTGAAAGAAATCTGCTGCTACAAAGAGGTTATACTCAACTGTCAAAATTTGATATTTCGATATCACAAATTTTTTTTTAATTTTATCATTTTTAATGCGGAAAACAAGTAAAATATTCATCCCAAGATTTAACTGATTTCAGTCTTCGCTTCTATGCAATTTTAATTTAATTCGTCGAAAAAATTTACAAGAATTCATTCTTTTTTAATTCTAATAAATTCTTCGAAGAAATTTAATTGTTTTCATAAATAAATACAATTTTTTAGATGAATTCAAATATTTATAAAGAAATTTTAATAAAATTCTTCGAAAGAATTCAATTATTTTCATAAATAATATAATTCTTCAGCGGAATTCAATTATTTTCCATACAATTTTAATTCAATTCTTTGAAATCTTTGATTATTTTCGAAAATTTCGACAAAATTTAAAGTAATCCAATTGAATGAAATACAATTTTCAAGAAATTTTGTCAATAGAAATCAATTATTTAAATATTTTAATATAATAATTCTTTGGAAAAAGTTTTAGATTATAATAATTGAATATTAAATGCGTTATAATATGAATTTTTATAAAAATTGTCATAAATTTGAAAAAGGTTTTACATTAAAATTGTTTCAAATTTCAATTCTTGTGGAAAAATAAAATAAAAATATTTAAATGTTTAATCAATGGAAAATTTTGTCAAATTTAATTGAAATAAATTTTATGTTTAAAAAAAATTAATTTTCTTACTTTTAAAATTTATTTTGAAATATAATCGAATTTTTGATGAATTCTAAAATTTCTAACTAAAAGTTTGGAAAATAATTATGAAGTTTAGAAGAATTTAGAATTGAAATAATTACCAGGAAAAAAAAACATTTTTGTTGGAAATCAGGAAAATGTCAGAAATACAGACTGAAATTTTTATGAATTTTGTGAATCGTCTAAAATAAATTTTTAGTTAAAGGTACTTTTTGCTACTTTTTTAAAACAAATTATTGAGTGATTTGATAACAAAATTGTTCAATTCTAGTTAATTTTGAGATTTAGTGAATTGCTTTTTATTAAAATTGTGAATAATTTCCTGTTCGCTTTCGCAATTACATTTTGCCAATTGAACGAAATATTATTAAGTATTAACACACAGCTAATAATATTTAAAAAAAAAACAAATTCGAAATTTTTTTTTTTTCAATCTTTTTTTTGTAGAATAATATTTTGCAAAAAACAAATTCGAAATTTTTTTTTTTTTAATCATTTTTTTTTTGTAGAATAATACTTTGCACGTGCAAGTATTTGAGAAATGTAGCACGTTTGATTAATGTAAACAATCAGACAATTGTTAAAGCAAACTATATATGCGCACAGATATAGTGAATGAGAATGAAATTAATGCCTCTGATCTGATATATCATGTGACTCGCAAGCCCAGGATCCATCAAAACAAACTCCAATTATTAAACAGAAGGTCAATCGTGAATGAAATTACAAATCATTTTCGTTAACTCAAATCTTAAAAGCAAATTGAATTAAATATTCAAATTGAATGATCTCGAAAAAAATTGCGACGAAAAAATTCTACCGATTATGAATTAAAATGCCATAGTAATTATAAAGTTTTATACATTCGTGTCAAAAGAATGACAAAGTAATAATAATTTATGTAAAGATATTTTATATATTCCAAAAAATGTATTTTTTTTTTTTTGTATATTTTCAAACGGTGAAAGAAAATTATATAGTAATTATAATAATTTCTGTTTCAGAGAAAGGTTTTCCTTACAATGTGAACATGGAGATATGCTATTTTGTTTGAATCATTTGTACGATTCCGAGTATCAATCAAGGACCATTAATGTTTTTTATGGCAATTGTATCTTCACCTGTAAAAGAAGTACATCCTGCTTATTTTTACAACTGTTAACCGGATTGACCACTGAAAAAGGGTTTTTTTTTTCTGATGAAAGTCTCTCTCACTCGTCGAGTGAAGAGTGTGACGAGCGTGAACTAAAGACTGCAAGTTTGCGTTTCATTGAAGAACATCAGACTAAACGGTGAGTATGTCAGTAGTAAGAGCAAGAGAGAGAAAGAGAGAAGGAGCACTTAATAAGATTGAAGCATGAATGTAACTCGAGTTCATGAATGAAAAGTTCCAGTAGCTTGCATGTTGCAAATGGCCGGGCCTATATCTAGTTCTCTCCGATGATGATCACCGTCATCATCGTCATCATCGTCTTCCCTCAACTTTATTGTCTCGAATTTTTGTCGATTTTTAATTTTTTATAAAATTTCAATGAAATTATCATTCAATGAATGTCGCGGAACATTTTTTTTAGTAAAAGACTTATTTTTCTCTCTCTAAATTTGAATTAGTAAAAAAAAGTAGTAGTGAACGAATCGGTCCTATTTTAATTAGTAATTAATAACTAATTAGAAGAAAACAATTCAACAGTTAAATACTAAATGTTTGTAAGAAAATTACTAAATTTTGTAGATATAAATTCACTAATTTTTTATTCATTTAATATTAACATGACGTAAAAATTGAATTAACGAATTAGTCATTTTTGACTTGAAATTAATTGCTGTTACTAATTCGTTTAATAAACGATTCGGTGCTGTCGAATTATAGTCAAAAGTGATTAATTGAAAATTAGAGAAGCTAATTACAATAAATTAATTTGACAAAAATTATCCCATTCTCGTATTAATATAATATTTTTATAATGATGAGTATTAATATAATTACAAAGTAAGTTTAATTTTTCCAGAATTATTTTCAGACACGAAAATATATATTAAATTGTGTAAAAGTATTTTACAATTTGGGAAAAAGTGCAACCAACCGAAATTTTGAAACTAGAAAATATTAAACAATTTTTAACAAATCGTCATATATATGTTAAAGTAATTTTTAAATTATTAAGATAAAAAATTCTAATTGTTATAAAGAGAAAAAAAATTTTATTTCAACAGAATTTTAAATGTAATTTGACTAAAGAGGACACTGACGTCGGTGTTGAAACGTCTCAATTTAATAAAAATAAGAATAATCCAGGAAATCTTGAGTTTAATTATAAATTATAATATAAAACTAAATGACTCAAAAAAAAAATAATTTTGGAAAAAGTTTAAAATTCTTATATTTATAATTATACTAAATTTCACACAAGTTTTTTTTTAAAGTTAAGTATGTTTTATATCAAAATTTCGCTTTGTCGCATTTTCTTCCCGAAAATTGTGAAAAACTTTTATAAAATTTAATAGAATTTTCTTCCCGTGGAAAAAACGTATGTAAGAGGTTTGTATATTTTTTCTTTTACTAAGAATGGAAACGTTATCTAAACAGTATTATAAGCGTTAAACCTTGCCTATGTAGCAAAAAATAATTTATGCTAAATAGTAAAAAAATTGTTTCTTTTCTAATTTCGCGGAAATCTTTGAATAAGTAAATTAATGATTCTTATTTAAATTAAATGTCGGGGAAATTATTTTCCTGAATTATGATTAATATAATGTACTTATGAATTTTTTTATTCCACAGAACTGACCAGATTTTGAGAAGAAATTTCAAAAATACCGCATACGGAAAAAGGCTGAATCAAAATCATAATCGTTTATTCAGAGGAGTTAAACTAAAAGAAAAGGAAATTTTTAAAGAAACAAAGGAAGATGGTATGTGCATAAATATTCTTCTCTTGGAAATTATTCCCCAAAAATAAGGTAGACGTCTGATCACTCTAATTAAGTTCAACATTTGTATTTATTATTGCGATTTTTATCACAATTATTATTTTTATTATTAATATTTTTAATATTAATATTATTATTAATAATATATGGTTGATTTTTTCTTCCCTTGTTGAATTTTGTTGATATATTTTTAATTGATTATCGGAAGAGTAATAAATGAAACACTAATAATAAATTAATAAAACAATAATAATGAAATTATTATTAATAATATTTTTGATATTAATATTATCAATATTTTTAATATTATTATTATTATAATAATAATAATTATTATTATTATTATCGATTTTAAATTTTTGAGAAATTGAGAATATTGGCGATGAGCTGTGATTCAAGATCATTGAAACGAGAAAATTCTTTTGAAAAAAACGAAATGAAAGGTTATAATATTAGAAAAGACAGGAGTAGACAAGTCTGATCTTGCTCTGACTTCCGGTGTCACTATTGAAAATTAATTAGATTCAAACTAATTTGATAATTATCTGACAAATTTTAAAATTAGACAGAGGTCGAATATTAAAATTTTAATTGAACAATTATTTTGTCAAAAAATCCATCTTTTCGCTATAGAAAATTAAATTTCTGAATAATTGCAATTAAATGGCAAATATACGTTTTAATCAAAATTTTTCAAAATAATTTTGGAATGTTTTTGTATTAATTTAATATATAATTAATTATTTTAATTAATTGATCCAATACAGTCGAAGTTGTCGGAATGCAAATCTATTTAAAAATTTTTTTGTATTCAAGTGTTCAACGAGAATTATTTTCACTTAGTTCTGGAATATTGTAAAAATATTACAAAATTAAATTCTAAAACAATTGTTTACTGTAATAAAATTTAATCGACTTGCAGTTTGACAGGTTTCACTGTATGGAACTTAAACTTTTTTTTACTTTTCAATTTGCAACAAAGAACAACAAAATTCGAACAGATTTTAAAAATTTGAAGGTGATAACATTTTGTTACTTTTCGTGAAGAAAAAGCAAATTTGCAATATTTGAAAAGAAATTTTTTAATTTTTAGAAATTTTTATTAAGAAAATTAATTATTTAATTAAATTATAAATATTTCTGACTTAAATTCAATTTGAATAAGTATTTAATCACTGATTGATTTTAAAAAATAATAATTTAACAATTCTGATGAAATAAAAAAGTACAAACTGTCACTATAACTTCAGGACAAGATTACAAATTTAAAATCACCGTTGAGTGCAATTCGATTTCACGTAGTTCGAGAATTGTAAAATTCAAATTTAAAAGACGGGCCAAGTTTTATTTCGTCTTCAATTTTAATACACAATAATTCCCGATAAAAGAGAAAAATCTTTTTTTGATAATTTTGGAAAAACTTGAAATTGAATAGATAGAAAAAAATTTTTTTGACAAAAAATTAGATTTGTTGAGAAGCTGAAAGATTGAAATATAAAGTTGTCTGATGAAATACATCTCCAACTTACAACAAATTTCACATATCGTCCGATGTGAGCGACGGTTGATTCAAGGCACGTGGGAAGATTAAACGCGTGCATTCTCATCACAATATTAGGTAACCATTTTTCTTCTATTTTTTTTCAAACTAAACATTTGAGTAGTAAACATTGAATTTTTAAATTTTTAATTTAGAGAAAATAGGATACATTTTTTTTTTTGGCGAATAATTTTTAGGACGGAAAAAAATTTTTTTTCTTTCGTTGCAAAAATTTGAAAAATTGAAATTTGAAAATAAAAAGAGAGTGAATGATGAAATAGAACTTACCTGAGTCCTAAGGACAGCCGTGTCAATTAGAGAGGCGTACCAGCAGGTAGCGACAAAAGCGACAATAATTAGCCTGAAGTGTGACATTTTAATTTGTTTTAAATTGCAATTGACCCTTTTCTTCGTGCGGGACACGAAGAAATCCAAATTGGGGATAAAACTTTGAAACGTTGAGAAGCCGCACAAGAAGGCCGGTTCGCACAAAAAATATTGTCGATATCAATATCAACGTTGATTTTTGTATTTTATTTTATTTTTTTTTTTGCGAAAAAAAAAATCAGTCTTAAACACTTCAAAGTGTATTATATATCTATATATAAAGTCAGTCACGTTTTTTTTTTTTTGCGAAACAATAAAAAGGTGATTTATCGAAAATGATGATATAGACCAGACGATAATTGTTGATCACGATACTTTTTAATTGTTGCAAAACAAACTTGAAAAAAAATGTTTTTCGAGATTCGCGGGTTTAACCGGTATGGACTTTAAACGAACAGCAGCTGCAAGTATTGAGTGAGGACGCTTTCGAGGCGTCGAGGGTTTATATAGTCTGTGGGCTAGCCGGTGCCGTTAGTGGGGGTAAGACTAAGCTAGAAGTTATAATAATATATAATAAGATGAATCTAAGTTGCGATTTGAACAACGATATCACGGGGGTGGGATAATTCCTAAGTGGGGATCCATACGAGAAATTTCTTTCATTCTTGTTCAAAAAAGAAAAATATAGTTGTCTTCTCTCCTTTTTTTTCTCCCTCTCAAAAATTATCATGTCTTTAATGTGATTTCTCGAAATAGATATTTGAAATTAGTGTGCTATAAAAATTAACAGTGGGATCATTATAATGGAATTAAAAATTACTTAATTCTTTTGGGATTTTCCCTCTTTGCATGTATCATGAATTGAATATCGCTACAGAGAGCTAATTTCCTAGTATATAACGTTTCTTCAATAATGAAAATGCGTTTTATTTTATTTTCATTTGTTTTCATAATAACGGGCTCTTTCGTATAATCTACTAAAATCTACTATTTAGTGCTTCTTCTGGATTTGATACTGTTTAGACGGTTTTTAAATTTCTGACACTAAAAGTTATTTTTTTCTGTGTTTGAGAATTTGCACTACTTTAAATTCGCTAATAGTTGAAATAAACAAATTATTATCATAGAAATTTAAATAAAATTCTTAGAAACAATTCAACAAATTTTATAATAAACTTCTATCAAACGATTCAATTATTTTCAAAAAAATTTTCAAATTTAATTATTTTCCTAAATAAGACAATTTTCACAGGAATTTAGTTATTTAAAACACAATTTTCATAAAAGTTTTCGTAAACAAATCAAATATTTAAAAATGATTTTTATAAAATTTTTCGCGACAATTCAATTATTTTTAATACAAATTTATTACAATTCCTGGAAAGAATTCAATTATTTCTAACAGTTTTATTAAAATTCTTTGAAAAAATTTAATTATTTTCAGAATTGAAAATAAATTTCGTAAAGAATTGCGAGACTAAATTTTTTTTTTTAATTTTTTGATAAAATTCTTGGAAATGAATTGAATTCTTAAATTTCTATATATAATAAAATTCTTCTCAGGAATTCAATTAATTTTATAAATTATAAAATTATTCTCGAATTCAATTATTTTTATAAATAATACATTTTTTCGCGACAATTCAATTATTTTTAATACAATTTTATTACAATTCCTGGAGAGAATTCAATTATTTCTAACAGTTTTATTAAATTTCTTTGAATAAATTTAATTATTTTCAGAATTGAATATAAATTCATGTGAAAAAATGGGGGACTAATTTTTTTTCAAATTTTTTGATAAAATTCTTGGCAAGAATTATTTGAATATTCATAAATTACAAAATTTTTCACAGAAATTTAATTATTTCTAAACATTTTAATAAAATTTTTCGCAAAATTCAATTATTTTCATAAATAATAAAAATCTTTTCCGAAATTCAATTATTTTAAAAGATTTTAATTAAATTCGCAAGAATTCAATTATCTGAAAAGAAATTTAATAAAGTTCTCAGGAATTCAATTAATTTTATAAATAATAAAAATATTCTTGAATTCAATTATTATTATAAATATTAACATTCTTCGCAAAAATTCAATTATTTAAAAAAAAATTGAATAAAGTTCTTCTCAGGAAATCAATTATTTTTATAAATAATAAAATTTTACGAGAGAATTCAATTATATTTTTAATAGTTCGAAGAAGATTCTTCCAAGAAATTTAATTATTTTCAATACAATTTTAATAAAATTCAATAATAAAATTTTTAATTATAATTATTAACAGGCACGACTATTTGAAAAAGTTAAAAAAATTCTTTGTTTAATTCAATTAGTTTCAATATTTTCAATTATAATTATTTTAAAGTATAGTTTTTTTTTAAATTTAAAGAAAATTCTTGGCAGGAATTCAATTATTTTTAAAAATTGTAATGCAATCCTTCGTAAGAATTCAATTATTTAAAAAAAATTTTGATAAAGTTTCTTATAAGAATTGAAGTTTTAGAACTATTAAATTATTTAATCAATTATTTATTTTTATATTTAAATACATAATTGAATCTATAGTAGAATTTTTTGTTAAGAATTGAATTTTTAAATTGAATACTTTGCCAATTTTAATTGATGTTAAACTGTAATAATATTCAAATTTTTATTTTGAAATAAAAAGATTAAAGTTTTGAAGAATTTTAATCAAAAATTCTAAAAAATAATTCAATTTTGGAAGAATTACAGTAATTTTTAGAAATAGTTAAATTTCAAAAAGGCTTTAAATTGAAATCATTTTAAATATATTTTATTTCCTGTGGAAAAATAAATAGGTATTTAAATATTTATTTTTGAAAACAATTATTCTATTTTTGAGTGTAACACAGTTTTTCTAAGGATATCAAATTGAGACCAAAAAAAAGTATCAAATTTTTTTTTGTCCTAATTTTGATAATTTTGAAAAACTCTGATTTTAGAAAATTATGAAAAAATTGAGTCGCCAAGTTTAATTTTTTGATAGCTACTTTTTTACTACTATTTTTCAGTCTCAATGATACTTTTTGCTACTTAAAAATTAATTATCGAGTATGAAGCCTGTTATAATAATAATAAAACGGAAAAAAAATTTAGTTTCTTCTAGATTAACAATAAAAATTAAATAATCGATTATACTTGTCTATTATCAAATAAATATTTACTTCAATCAAATAATTTTGATTTAAATCATATTTCATTTGAAATAAATTCTATTTGAACCAATAATTTCAGTATTTAAAATAATTTATTTGATTTTAATAAAAAGTACTTGATTCAAGTAAATATTTATTTAATCGGTTATTTGAATAAAAAAAATTTTTTTTAGCGTTTACATTTAAAATGATTTATTTTTTCTTATTTTTAGAATGAGAGGAAGGGGGGAAAAGACACTTAATTTGCAAAAATATTTTACAAAAATTTAGTAATCATCTACATTATAGGGAATGCCGCATCACAGACCATTCGTTAAAGTTGTGTTGACATAGAAATCAAGGCGAAGAAATTTTTTTGTGACCGTGGTTAGGTCTATTTCTTAAAATTAGAATGTTGCGATATTTAATAAATAGAAAAAAAACTCTTCTAATTTTTATTACCTAAACTGTATAGAAATATATGGTATGAAAAAAAAGAAATCTTTCCAGATTAGACAAGTATTATTTGAAATTGGTTAATTCTCATCCAATCAGGCTTAAACTAGATCATTGGTTATCATCAAAGGGGGAATAAAAAAAATTAGTCTTTCTTTTTTTTGGGGTTTTTTTACTCGAATCATTTATTACTATACTAGTTTAAATATCAACTCAATTTAAAATAGAATAAAAAAATTTTAATTATACAGTTTATCTTTGTCAGGAAATCAGTGAAAGATTTTTTGAGTATATTTTATGAAGAAGTTTATGAAGAACAGTTTTATTTTAGACACAAATTTTAAGTATAATTTTTTGAGAAAATTTTTCAAAATATTAATTGAATTGAATTTTTTTTTATCTATAAGTTTGGTTCATAAATCGACTAAATTTTAATTTGTGAGAAATTGGCTAGTTTTAAGCTCTTTAAATTAGAGTTAGTTAAAAATAACTAATTTCACACTTCTTTGAAAATGTCGAGCCAAAATTGTTTCGAAGAATTTTGGTTTTAAATAAATTTTAAGATTTACACTGCGAAGAAAATTTTAATTTGTTTATTGTTATTAAATTGACTTGAATCAAATAATTTTTATTAAAATAAAAAATAAATTGCTTCGAAATTGTCTACAAGCTTTTAATGTTCAAATAAATATTAGTTTAATTAATTAATTAATTTTTTTAGTCGTAATTATTTTCATAAATTGCTGAATGCAATGAAAATTGAAAACCCAAATTAAATATTTAGAAACGTTATGAATCATTTTTTTATACATTCCGCAAAAATAATGTAGCAAAATTTTAATTTGAAGATGAAATCAATCAATTTCGTTAAGATTTAAACGATCGGAACTTTAAGAACCTCTTTAAATATATACTGAAATATTTAGTAAATATTTAGTTTTTCTAAGGGTATCAATTTAAGACAAAAAAAGTGAATCGCAACAATTTGATACATTTTTTTTTTTGTCTCAATTTGATATCCTTAGAAAAACTGTGTTACACTAAAAAATAGATTAATTGTTTTCAAAAATAAATATTTAAATACCTATTTATTTTTCCACAGGAATTAAAATTCCTGAAAAGAATTTTATCAAACAATTTGAAAATAATTAAATTCCTTCGATCAATTTTCTTAAATTTTAAAAATAAAAACTTTACTTTAAAATAATTTTAATTGAAAATCTTGAAACTAATTGAATTAGACAAAAGAAGTTTTTTTTAACTTTTTAAAACAAGCGTGTCTGTTAATAATTATAGTTAAAAATTTTATTATTGAATTTTATTAAAATTTTATTGAAAATAATTAAATTTCTTGAAAGAATTTTTTTCGAACTTTTAAATATATAATTATGAATTCTTTCCAGAAATTTTATTAAAATTTTATATTGAAAATAATTGAATTTTCGCGAAAAATTTTATTATTTATGAAAATTCAAGAATTCTCGCTAAGAATTTTATCGAAAAATTTGAAAAAAAATTAGTCCCCCATTTTTTCACATGAATTTATTTTCAATTCTGAAAATAATTAAATTTATTCAAAGAAATTTAATAAAACTGTTAGAAATAATTGAATGCTTTCCAGGAATTGTAATAAAATTGTATAAAAAATAATTGAATTCTCGCAAAAAAATTTATTATTTTTAAAAATAATTGAATTCTTGCGAAGAACTTTATTAAATTTCTTTTAATTATTTGAATTTCTGAGAAGAATTTTAATATTTATAAAAATAGTTGAATTTTTGAGAAGAATTTTATTGTTTATAAAATTAATTGAATTCCCGAGAAGAATTTTATTAAAATTTTTTTAAATAATTGAATTCTTGCGAAGAATGTTAATAATTGAATTCGAGAATAATTTTATTATTTATGAAATTAATTGAATTCCTGAGAAGAACTTTATTAATTGTTTTTTAAAAAATTGAATTCTTATAAGAATTTAATTAAAATCTTCAAAAATAATTGAATTCCTGAGAAGAATTTTATTATTTATGAATATAATTGAATTATTGCGAAAAATTTAATTAAAATGTTTAAAAAGAATTGAATTTTTTTTAAATTTTGTTATTTCTAAAAATTCAAGAATTCTTGCCAAGCATTTTATCAAAAAATTTGAAAAAATTGTTAGTCTCCCATGTTTTTTTTACAAAATTTATTGTGAATTTTAAAAATAATTAAATTTTTTAAAGAATTTTCATAAAACTTTTAGAAACAATTGAATTCATTCCACACTGAAAAAAAAATTTAATTGATTCAAATAACCGATTAATTAAATATTTAATTGAATCAAATAATATTGATTGAAGTCAATTAAATGGTATTTGGTTCAAATACTGAAATTATTGATTCAAATGCCATTTAATTGACTCCAATAAATATTAATTGATTCAATAAAATATTTAATTGATAATAGTCAAGTAATCGGTTATTTGAATCAAATAATTTTTTTTTGGTGCAGGAATTGTAATAAAATTGTATTAAAAATAATTCAATTCTCGCGAAAAAATTTATTATTTATAAAAATAATTGTATTCTTGCAAAGAACTTTATTAATTTTTTTAAAAATAATTTTATTCCTGAGAAGAAGTTTTTAAATTATTTTTTAAATAATTGTATTCTTGCGAAGAATGTTAATATTTATAATAATAATTGAATTCAAGAATAATTTTATTATTTATAAAATTAATTGAATTCCTGAGAACTTTATTGAATTTCTTTTCAGATAATTGAATTCTTGTGAATTTAATTAAAATCTTTAAAAATAATTGAATTCCAGAAAAGATTTATATTATTTATGAAAATAATTGAATTATTGCAAAAAATTTTATTAAAATGTTTAAAAATAATTAAATTTCTGTGAAAAATTTTGTAATTTATGAAAATTCAATAATTCTTGCCAAGAATTTTATCAAAAAATTTGAAAAAAAATTAGTCTCCCATTTTTTCACATGAATTTATTTTCAGTTCTGAAAATAATTAAATTTATTCAAAGAAATTTAATAAAACTGTTAGAAATAATTGAATTCTCTCCAGGAATTGTAAAATTTGTATTAAAAATAATTGAATTGTCGCGAAAAAATGTATTATTTATAAAAAATAATTGAATTCTTTGCGAAGAAATAAAAAAAAATTTTTTTAAATGATTGAATTCTTGCGAAGAATGTTAATATTTATAAAAATAATTGAATTCGAGAATAATTTTATTCTTTATAAAGTTAATTGAATTCCTGAGAAGAACTTTATTAAATTTTTTTTAAATAATTGAATTCTTGCAAATTTAATTAAAAACTCCAAAAATAATTGAATTCCTGAGAAGAATTTTATTATTTATAAAAATTTAAGAATTCAATTTATTTCCAAGAATTTTATCAAAAAATTAAAAAAAAAAATTTAGTCTTCCATTTCTTTACGAAATTTATTTTCAATTCTGAAAATAATTAAATTTTTTCAAAGAATTTTCATGAAACTGTTAGAAATAATTGAATTCTTTCCAGGAATTGTAATAAATTTGTATTAAAAATAATTGAATTGTCGCGAAAAATTTTATTATTTATAAAAATAATTGAATTCTGGCAAAGAACTTTATTAAATTTTTTTTTTAAATAATTGAATTCTTGCAAAGAATTGTAATATTTATAAAATTAATTAAATTCCTGAGAAGTTTAAAAAAAAGTAATATAGTATTGTAAAGAAACTTTTGTCATTTCATCTGTATCATTGAAACGAAAAAGGAAAAAAATGATTGCTGAGCTTATCTCGTAATGTTGGAAAAAAGTATAACAGAAATTATAATGTTGACACTATTTCATTGTTGTTTATTGTTGTTATCAAACAGTGGAAGCAATATATAGGTTTTTGCAACAAAGATAATGATTTATAATAGCGTAGAATGCAGATTATCATCATCAATATTCTGCATAACAGGTCTGATATAGAATCCAATGACCCCTCAAGGTTTATTATAAAAATATTATTGTTTTTATCAAAGCAATTGAACTATTTTCAAGGAATTAAACAAAAAATTACACGCACACAATAACGTCACGAACGGCATATCAATGGAACTATCACAATAATTAGATATTTTATTTTTATACTACACATAACAAATTTTAATCTCAAAGAAATAGTTTTCATTATTTTTTTTTTCATTAATTTTACAATATGTTTCTAATTTTATAATAAAACGATATCATTATTATCATCATCATTGAGAAAATTATTTTCTTCTGGAATAATATAACAAGAGCAATTGTCATTCTGTTCAATTGTAATTGAAGAAAACAGAAAAATTTAAAAGCGGAAAAAATGTTTGTGATTTTTAATTGAAAAATTTATTATTTGAAAATTGAAATAATAAAAAAAAAAATGTTTTTTTGTTTTTGTTGTTTCTGGGGCTTATCAGAAAATACAGAAAAATTTCATTTATTTCATTTATTTCATTTATTTCATTTATTTCATTACATAATATTTACAGTTTCTAAATTTGTGACGATAACTTGAATTTCAACTGAAAATGAAGCATAGTTTTGTGCATACCTAGAAGCTATTTTTCAGTCACTTTTTGAGCCTGAAAATTATTATTTAATTTATTTTTAGTCGACTTTTAATGTGAAAAACGATTAGAGATTAATTTGTGGAAAATTTGTGAATTTTGTGGAAGAATTCGTAGCTGAAATATGATTATTTCTTTTTTTCATGGCTTTCAGTCAATTTCTTCGTCTTAAATTCTTGTTTTCATTTTTAAACTCATATAGGTAAACCCCGTCTCTCTAGAGTTGAATGAAACAAAAATAATTAATATTCAAGTAAAAAAACAGTCAACAAATAATATTTTTCTAATCAAACGGTTAATAATTATTAATTAATTAATAATTATTATTTAAATACTTGAAGTTTATGTCAAAGTTACTAAATTTTACGGTGGAAGTTCTCATCGTTTATTCAATCAACGTTGGAAAAAATATTTTTCCTAATGAAAAGAATAAAATGTTTTGTTTATTAATTTTTTTTTTCAAGAAATAATTAAAAATTGTTAGCAAAATATTTTTTATACAAAAATATATATAAAAAAAAGAAAAATATTTTTTTCTTCTAATGTTTTGATTATAATCGTTGTGAACTTGACCAACGTTAAATTTTTTGGTAAACAATTTAATTTGTGAAATTTGACTATTTTTGTTGTTATTTATTTATTCATAATTGGTTATCTTGTGCTTATAACAAAATTAGTTTTTTTTAACGAATTTCTGAAGCAAAAAGTCAGCAAATATTTTAATAACAATTAGTTATTTTTAACTAATTCGGATTTAAAGTGATTCTAATAAAAGGATAGGAATTTAGTCTCTAAATTTGAATTAGTAAAAATGTTTATTAATTTGAATAACTGATAGACTTTTTTTTGAGTTAGCAAATTTTACTAATAAATAGTAATTTCTACTAATTTATTAGTAAAATTTACAAATTCAAAAGCAAATAGTTACTAATTCAAATCAGTAAAAATTTTTGATTTGCCAATTTTTTTCTTAGATTTAATTATTAATAAATGTATTTATTAGTGGTTAAAAAAAGTATTTAAAAATTGTCTCCAATATAATTATCATATTAATGAGTTTGCATTGCTCGCCTCATGCATTATGCGTATATATATTACATATACATAAAGATGAATGGAAGTTGTGTGAAAGAAAGAGACGTCTGATTAAGTTACGGCGTGTAAACCCAATTGATGACAAGTGTTTTGGTGTAAATTTTTAATTTCTTCTCCAAATCAACTCTGAAATGCGACAGCATTCATCTCATGTATATATGCGTATATATTTATATGCTTAAGTAAATTGCGTAATGAAACATTCTGATTACATCTCTTAGATTCTTACAGAATTTCCGGAAAATTATAAAATTAAATCTGAAGGAAAATATTATTAACATATTTATAATAATATCGTCTGTTTCAATTTCAAAATCATATTATTGCACTAATCAATTTCGATTACAAATTTATTCAATGAAAAAAGAACGAAAGAAATTTAGTTCTAAGAAAATCCACGAATTTTTTGCAATTTTTGACAAATTGTATTACTTCAAAAAAAAAATTGCATTATAAATTAAAAGTATATTTTATTAATCTTAATTCAAAATTTACTATACGGATATTATATAAAACTTACTCTGAAAATAACGATTTCTAATAGCAAAATTTACTATTTTTAATGTTAATTTTTTTTCTTTAAAAATTATTCCACTTTTCCTCGAACATTACAATTAGCTTAATTTTTTAAATAATTAATTTCTTTCCACTAATTTTATGCAAATTCTAATCATAAACAATTGAATTCCTGAAAAATTTTTATTATTCACCCTAAAAAAATTGAATTCTTACGAAGAATTTTACAAAAAAATTTAAATAATTGAATTCTGTTTAGAAATTTTATGATCATAGTAGATATAGAAAATCATTAAATTGCGAAAATTTTTTAAAAATAATTAAATTTTACAAAAAATTCAATTACAATATTTGACAATAATTGAATTCTTGCGAACGATTTTATTAGAATTTTCTAAAATAATTGAATTTCTATGGAGAAATTTATTACTTTTAAAAATAATTGAATTCTTGTGATGAATATTGATATTTATGAAAATAATTGAATTTTGCAAAAAAAATTATTAAAATGCCTCAAAATGATTGAATTTTCGGGAATAATTTTGTTATTTATCGACATAATTCAATTCTTTTGTAGATTTATTTATATAAATAATTGAATTTTTGAGAAGAATTTTATTAAAATCTGAATAAATAATGGAATTATTTCAAAAAAATTAAATTAAAATAATTGATTTCTTTCGAACAATTTTAATAAAATATGTGAAAATAATTGAATTCCTGTGAAAAATTATAATATTTTTTGTAAATAATTGAATTCTTCCAAAGAATTTTAAAAAACATTTTTTTAAATAATTGATTTTTTTCGAGGAATGGAAATTAAATTTTTATGAATAATTACATTTTTTTGAGCAATTCCTGTAAAATTCTATATCTAATTTCTATTTATTATTTATGAAAATAATCGAATACCTAGTTGCTAAGAATTTCATTCAAATTTAAAAAAAGAATTAAATTCCTGAGAAGAATTTTATTATTTATGAAAATAATTGAATTACTGCGTCAAATTTTATTAAAATATTTAAAAATAATTGAATTTTTGTGAAAAATTTTATTATTTATGAAAATTCAAGAATTCTTGCTAAAAATTTTATCAAAAAATTTGAAAAAAAATTAGTCTCCCATTTTTTCACGAAATTTATTTTAAATTCTGAAAATAATTAAATTTCTTTAAAGAATTTTCATAAAACTTTTAGAAATAATTGAATTCTTTACGGGAAATGTAATAAAATTGTATTAAAAATAATTGAATTCTCCGGAAAAAATTTGTTATTTATAAAAATAATTGAATTCTTGCGAAGAACTTTATAAAATTTTTTTTAAATAATTTAATTTCTGAGAAGAAATTTAATATTTACAAAAATAATTGAATTCCTGAGAAAAATTTTAATATTTATAAAAATAATTGAATTCGAGAATAATTTTATTATTTATAAAATTAATTGAATTGCTGAGAAGAACTTTATTAAATTTTTTTTTAATTATTGAATTCTTGCGAAGAATTTTATTAAAATCTGAAAGAATAATTAAATTATTTCAAAAAATTGAATTAAAATTGTTTTTAAAATAATTGATTTCTTTCAAACAATTTTATTAAAATATTTGAAAATAATTGAATTTCCAAGAAAAATTCTAATGTTTTTGTAAATAATTGAATTTTTCCAAAGAAATAAAAAATAACAGTTTTTTAAATAATTGATTTTTTCGAGGAATTGAAATTAAATTTTTAATAATAATTATATTTTCTGAGCAATTTCTGTAAAATTGTATTAAAAATAATTGAAATTCTTCGATGAATTTTATTATTTATGAAAATTGTTGAATAGTTGTTACGAATTTAATTAACATTTTAAATAATAATTGAATTCCTGAGAAGAATTTTTTTTGATGAAAATAATTGAATTATTGCGAAAAATTTAATTAAATTTTTCTTAAATAATTGAATTCTTGCGAAGAATTTTATTAAAATGTTTAAACAGAATTGAATTTCTGTGAAAATTTTGTTATTTTTGAAAAAATTTGAATTGTTTATAAGAATTTTGTGAACATTGTTTTAAATAATTAATTTTTTCGAAATATAGTAAATATTATGAAAATTTTATTTTAAATAATTGAATTCTTCTGGAAAAATTTATTTGTGAAAATAAAGTACTTTTTCGATTAATTAATTTAAAATAGTATTAAAAATAATTGAAATTCTTCGATGAGTTTTATTATTTATGAAAATAATTGAATTTTTGATGAATTTTATCAATTTTTTTTTTAAATAATTGAATTCTTTTGCGGAATTTCATGAAAATACTAGATATTGAAAATAATTGAATTTTGAATATTTTTCGAAAATAATTGAATCGTTTTAAAGAATTTAATTATAATTTTTGAGAAAAAAAAATTTTTTTATTCAAGAATTGTTTAAAAAATATTTTTATCAGTGACTTAAAAACTTGAGCTTCGTGCATGATACTTTTAGGTTTATACGCAGTAGAAAGAAAGTCTTATTTTAAGGCATAGCAAGGCAGTCTTAAAATTCTGATGAAACATTTTCAAGTCAGCCAACGATGAATAGCCACAATGGATTTTAGAGGGTTTAACATTGAAGCAGATAGTGTTGAATTTAAGACTTATTTTAACACAGTTTTCTCAAAAAGTCAAAAGTATATCAAATTGATACTAAAGAGGTCAAAGTGAATCAAATTGATACCAAAAATTTGAATCAATTTTTGATTTGATCCACATTTTTTTTTTTGCATTATTAACAAGCCCACAGTCAAGAGTATTAAATGGCACTACATTTTTGGTATAAAAATCGAAATTTTTGGTTGTAATTTGATAATTTTGAGTTGAGAGTGTAAGATTTACTTCTTACTGTGTATATAAATTTTCCTCGAGGAAAGTTTCGGAAAATTTTTCTGAAAGGAAGAAAAATTTTCCATTAGGCACCAGTGGGAAAATACCCACCCCATGGGGTCAGGGACTTTAAATTTTATTTCTATTTTTCTACGATATGGTAATGCCCGAAATTTTATATACAATGTTTCGAATTCGTAGAATCATTTATTCAAATGACTTAAGTACCAAAAAGAAATTTAATTTTTGAACTATATTTATAAGAAAAAAAGGACCTTTCTCTGAAATTCGTCACAAAATTTTCCACTGAAAATGAATTTGAATAGAAATTCTTTCTCAGGTGCGGAAATTCCGGAAAAAAAAACCATTTCTTTGAATGAGTAGTAATTTGGAAATTTTTGAAAATTTATGTTAATTTTGAGAAAGTGTTTTAAGATATCAGTATATATATATATGTGATTGATTTTAATATAAAGATGATAAATGACAGAGTAGATTATATTTGTTGCAGTATATTATTGCACATGATTGAGAGTGATGTTTGCTTGAAAATCATCCAAATGATCAAAGAGGGGGAGTGAGTGAGAGAGAATGTGCGATTTGTCTCTCTTGAGATTGTGTATATGAATAAGAGAGAAAGGGAGAGAGAAGCTGAGAGACAGAACGCCTACGGCACTTTAGTGAATAGATAAACGTGAGTCAGAAGAGGCTTGACGGAGGCTCGTCTCCTGATCAGCCAATCCCTTCAGCCAGAATGACGTAAGATCACCTCAGCTTAACTCTTTTCAAATTACGTATTCGTACGCGCCATACGCTCTCTGCATTATAAAAATATTTAAATTCGCAAATTGTCGACACACATTTTTTTCTTTAATGAAAATTTCAAAAATAACCATTCTCAGTTTTTTTGAATTTTGATCAAAAAAATATGTATTGTTATAACAAAAAGATTACAGATTTTTTGAAAGTTTTTCTTAACCTTTAGAGGGCTGGTAAATTTGTACAAATTTTCTTAGTTTTTTATTAGAAATTTATAAATGAGAAGTCAATTCGATAGATTCGTTAAAATAAATGCTGGGCACTATAGTGCCAAGCCCGGACCTCTAAAAACATAATTTTTATATTGATGACAAAAATTTGGATCAATTCGTTGTAATTTGATACTTTTATAAGTTAACATTATTTTTATTTTTGTTAATTTTAGATTGGATCGAATAAAAAGCGATTTGTCGGAATAAAAAAAGCAGTGATGATCCGAACATCAATTCAAGGCAATAACAGAACTTTATTATTAATTCTTTTAGAAGTGAATTCTTTTCTGAGAATGAAGAAATAATTTTTACTCAGATGACAGTTTTTTCTTTTTTAAAAAGTACGTTTATATATTATTATGATGAAAAACTAGAGGAAAATTAAATATTTATATATACATATAGCTGAGACGAAGGTTCATTTTAGAAACTTTGTTCCTGTCTCAATGTCTATCAAGTAATAAGTCGTGCTAAAGTGATTTTGACTGCTTAAGAAGTTACACGTCATTAGACTTTAAAGTTTCGCAGAAACTTTAATTAATTTTGTAAAAGTGAAAAGTTAACGGATATCACATTTTCCACTCTTTATGCAAATGAAAGTAAATTTACACAGTACAAGGTTGTAATCTTCCCGGAAAGATAATATATTAAATTAAATTTGTTAAGTTCTTTTTTACAAACAGATATTAAAGAATATTAATTTATATCTAAAAGTAAATTTTGAAATAGTAATAATAATATAATAACTATTATTTTATAGGCATTTTTTTAAAATTAATTTTTTTTAAATAAAATTTTTTAAGAATATCAAATTGAGACGAAAAATGTTGCAAAAATATTGCAAAGCAATATTGCAAAGCAATATTGCTTTGCAATATTTTTGCAACATTTTTCGTCTCAATTTGATATCTGCAGAAAAGATTTGATTTCGAAATATTTTGAGTCAATTATTTTTGGGTTCGAAAATTTGTGACACGCTCTGAAGAAAAATGCCTAAGAAGCAAATGATTTTAAGGTTATGTTTGTGATATTTTTATCTTATTTGAAATTTTTTGTTTAATTGAGTAAAAATAAAGACGAATTTTTTACTACTTTTATAGTAAAACATTTCTGGTAACTTTTACTATTTTTATAGTAAAACATTTCTGGTAACTTTTACTATTTTTATAGCAAAACATTTCTGGTAACTTTTACTACTTTCGTAGTAAATTTTGCTACGTTCGAAGTACATATTTGTGAAAATTAGTAAAATTTACTTCGAACGTAGCAAAATTTACCCCGAAAGTAGTAAAAATTACCAGAAATGTTTTACTGTAAAAGTAGTAAAAGTTATACTTTATATTTTTCTCCGTGTAGTAAAAACTTGATGAATCTTCATTCCGAGAATTACAAACCGAGAATTTTTTAATTCCTGTATCTTTCTTCGGAGCGCGTCACATATTTCGAAATTTAAATTAAAGTTTGTTATTTATCTTCGAAAAATAATAAAATTAATTTAAATAGTCAAAACTTCTCCCTCACAAACATTGTTAACTTAAAAGTTCGGATGTTCTTCGGTATCAATTTGATACTTTCAAAAAGAAAAAAAAACGGTGAAGAAAGAACGTACCTAAGAAGCAAAAAAGAAGAAATTTTAGGTTTATAATTTTCGTGGTACAAGTACAGAAGGAGAATCAATAACAATTAAAAATTATTGGTTCAAGTATTAATAGCCAATAGAAATTAGTTTCAAATAAAGAACTATTAATTTCTATAAATACCACAAACATAACCTATAAGCTTCTTAGATACCTTTCTTACGATCGCGTAACAATTTTATTAGTTTTATTAATTTTATTATCTCCTATTAAGTAAGAGCAAAAAATGTCATTTGTATATATTTATATACAGATAAACACACATATATTATGATTTTTAATTTTATCTGAAGTGTATAATTTTTTTTTCCAAAATTAAGTATATACGTATCATTATTTTTCTCAAATTCTCCTCGTGGTCTTTCAACGATAACAAAATTAAAATTGATAATTTTTTTCTATATTTTTGTAACATAATAATCAACACAATAAATTATCGAATAAATGAAAAAAATGCGCACGTTTAGTGTTTTTGCAAAATTTTCGAGATATATTTAGGAGGGTCATACGATTTCAAATATGATGAGTTATGTAATTTAGTACAAAAAAAGGAGAAAAAAAATTCTAGAAATATAAATTGTGTAACCGGAGTGTAAAATAAAATCTGTTATTACGATATATTTGAAAGTGATATTGATAATATCACTTTTTTTGGACATTTCTTTTAAAAGTTTAACATTTTAGTATAATGTTCGAAGTGTTTACTTAAAACAAATTGCGAAAAATTGGTAGCAGAAATTTTTGCGAAATATCATTTTTACGAATTGTCATTTTAGCGAACTGGCACTTTTACGAAATGTCACTGTTGCGAATTGGCATATCGTAAAAATGCCAATTCGAAAAAATGGCAGTTCGCATAAATGACAATTCGCAAAAATGACTTTTCGCAAAAGTGACAATTCGTAAAAATGGCGTTTCGCAAAAGTGACATTTCGTTAAAATAACAGTTTGGATAAATGCAATTCGGTAAAATGACAGTTCGGTTAAATGACATTTGGGGAATAATCATGCGCCTCTTAATTCTTTTCTTTCTAAATCTGAAAAAGTCATTGATTTCAATTAATATCAGGGTTGCCGCACTAAAGTAAGCATTCGTAGTTTTTGTAGATTTTTGGAAAAATCATTAGAATTGCATGAAAAAAATTAGGAATTAGAAAAATCAGTTGATTTTTAAAGCAAAATCTAGATCTAGTGATATACTGACATACATATGCAGAAATATTTGCGTATTTACGGTTGGGAATCAGTGAAGTTTCGCTAATTCAGAATAATAAATTATTTCTGATTTCGGAAAATTTTTTTAATTACAAACATCTTTTTGTTTCAGGAAGAAGAACAGAACGATTAACGTTGAAGAAAGTAGTCACACGGAAAGAAGAAAGTAGCAGAAAAATAATGTGAGTAAAACTTTTCAGACTTTCGGTAATGGATTTGGATTCACAATTTTTCTATAAGGATATAAAAATATTGAGTTAAAAAAAAACGAATCAAAATGTTGCTTCGGGCTTCGCAAAACATTTGCTTCGTTTTTCGGTTCAATTTAATATCCTTAGAAAAATTGTATTGTTGGCGGTACAGAAAGTAATGTTTATATACTAATTCGTGAGGATAAGGTTTTAAATTGAAAACATGAATTTCGTAAGTTAGGAGTCGTGTTGAAAGTACGTCATCGTTAACATTTTAGGGGTTTAGAAGAGGGTCGGTATTCTGACAAATAAGATTTGTAGTTCAAGGAACATAAAGGTTAGAAAGTGAAATGAAATTTGTAAAAATACAACACTTGAAGATTGGTGTAAATTATTTACGGTACAATACGAATTATTGCAAATTGTTTGCAAAATTTAAATGAAAAAATATTCCATTGAAAAAAACTTTTGGATGGCAAGCTGTAGTTTAAATTAAATTCGATTTACATCCTCATCATCTTAATGGAACTACAATCTTACAATTAACTACTTGACAAATGCATTACATTGTACTTCACTCTTCCCTAATAGGCGCAGAGCTATACAGTTGAAGTTAAATTTCGACGCAATAAGTCGATGACTTATACACTATAATACTCACATGATTCGAATGATGTAAAAAGGGCTTCATAAATAAATATCTAAAGGTCACGATTCTAATTTAGAATATTAGAAGTATTTAAGTATTAAACAAGGTCAGTAATGTAAGAACTCTCCCCTCTTCGACCCAGTAAGAAGTTACTTTAAAGTTTTTAAAAATTTTTTTTAAAATACTCATAGTTGTATTATGGAAAATTTTTAACTTCAGTTCTTATCATTAAATTTTCGACCCAGCCATTATCATTATTAGGGGTTTATAAGATTGGCGTCACTTCAAATGATAAAGCTTTATTGAATAAGATACGAACATGAAAGTTCAGGTCAAGATCAAAATTCTTCTATAGACAAAAAAAAGAAGAGAGAGAGAGAGAGAGAGAGAGAGATAAAAAATAAAACAAAAATACAATTTAAAAAAAAATCAAAATATTTAATGTTGAAATATTAATTACAGATTAAAGTATTACTAGTCCAGTGTTATAAGATTTGAAAACTTGCCTCAGGTATCAAAAAAGCAATTATAGATACAGTGTACAAGCAGTATTCTTTTATAATGTTCCCTGCGAGGAATATATTTTCACAAAAGGTGTTTTAAAATGTTACAATGTTAAAGATTTGTGACTTGAATTTTCGATGATTTAAAGTCGTTTAGTATGAATTTAAGAAAAAATAATAACGCTTACAACATTCTTTCAGTAAATGTATATAATGATAATGTTTTGTAATGAATTTTTGTTTTATTTTGACATTGCTTTTACTTCAGAGAAATATTCATGTAATTTTTGCGTATTATTGGTATATAGTAATAATACAAGTCATTACAATAATGTATATAATTTTACAAATTTTTTTTCAAATTTAATTTACATTTGCTACTTTTTTACAAAACCGTAATATCTTGGTCACGCGAACTGCGATTTATTTTTTTGTTTGTTTTACAAGTCGGTTTATATATACGTTCTTGCTTTTTGAGAAGAAAAAAAAACGCGATATTATATTTTATCTTAATCAGACAATTATTATGAGTATTAAATTATTTTTTTTTTAAAGACCATGTTGTATTTACATAATGTTGTAAGAGTTTTCTTTTTTGTGGGTTGATTAATTAATTTGATTATAAAGAGCATGTTGAATTTGTTTTTTGATTATTTGTCGCGCTTTGGAGCTCGCTTTGGAGAAAGGTGCGTAACAATCTTGGGCTTCTTAGGATTCTGGGAGAGGGTCAGATGGTAATTTTTGAATTAAAATATTGTTTATTGTAGTGCGATATTTTTTAATTTCTTGTTAGAAAAAAGTCATTTTGTACCTTTTTTTTTGTCCCTTGACGATTCACTGCAGTAAATTTCGTTCATTTGAATGTTGGAGAGTTTAGTGTAATATCTTTTTGTACCAGCATCAATTTAACAAGTTATAACTACTGTGTTGGCATAATTTTTGATTGACATTTCCAAAAGAATTTTAGACGAAATTCATTAGACGTACGTTTCGCTAATCTCGGACCTTCTTTAATTTCGAGTTCTAACTGCATTTAACTGCACGAAACTGAGATTGTAAATCTAACTATTCAAAACCCAGATTCATTTGTTAAAATAATTGCTAAAAACCAGCGGTAACCAGTGGCTAGCTGAAAAATCTAACAGCCAATCAAAGTACATTGTCAGAAAAGCAATTTCTTTTAAAGTACCCAGCATAAATCTTAGATTAGTTTAATATATTTAAAAGTTTAGCCCACTGAAAAAAATTGAATCCAACCCCGAGATTGAATGATTCAATGAAATTGTATACAAAATCAGATTTTTTTTTCGCCTCTTCTTTTTTTTGGGTGAAATGTATAGTGTTGCATCTTGAGAGTTGAAAATGAGGAGAAAATTGGCAATGAGAAAGGGGGAACTGCTCCCGTGGGAGCTGTGGGTGTATACGATAGCGAGGTGAAGGAATAATATAAAAAGGAGAGAAAAAAAAAAAAAAAGACCGTGATCTCTTACACGTGCGCAGATGCGCGTTATTTTGTCGGCATGTGCGTGACGTTCCAAGCACGATTGAGCACGGTCTTGGATTCCGAGAAGCAAATCAGATGTGTGTAGCTCCTTCGGGTATATAATCAGGGGAGGATTTCTTTTGGAATTTTACTGCTTGATACAAGCCTAATTGTCCCAAACGGTAATTATGATTGATGATCTGCACTTGGCGAGGCTGCACAAGGTGGCCATCATTAAAGATTATAATGCAAGAGGCATTAATCAAGATCGCTAAAAATCGTTTCCAGGACCTTAGAAGGGCATACATACCTATGATGTTACCCCACATAGCCATTTTTCGCCTTGGAAAATTCTTCAAACCGGTTGTTAATGCACTTTTATTCCGGTATAAAATCTCCCCATTCAATGTGAGAATTTTTTAAGTGTTCACTTGATAAATGCTTATTTTGCTCAGTGTATTCCTAACAGGATGACTATATTATACACTCGGGGAAATTCATCTGAAATTTCAACATTTTTTTTAAAACGCACAGCTTAACAGCTCGTACTGTTTTTTTTTTTTTTTTTTTTTTTTTTTTTTTTATTTCCAGTGAAATAGAGTTGTCGAAATTTTCCTAATACTGTTTCTATGAATAGATTGGGTCATTGCCATCGATGTCAGTATTTTTCCACAAGTTTACTATCACTGAAAATTTCCTTCCACTAATTTTCATTGATGAATCATCTGTGTGATTTGTATGAATGGTATAGATATGAATTGTATAAAATTTTCCACACAGGTGTTTAGGTTGGAATTTTTATTACTTATTTTAGTGTATGGACATACCAGTAAAATTCCCCAGATATATTTCAATCTGTTAAAAATGATTCCATGAAGAAAAGATACTAA
This sequence comes from Leptopilina syphax, assembly GCA_032872505.1. Lineage (NCBI taxonomy): Eukaryota > Metazoa > Arthropoda > Insecta > Hymenoptera > Figitidae > Leptopilina > Leptopilina syphax. Next base: position 24,650,001 of record CM065468.1, on the reverse strand, counting down.
TCGCGCACCATCAGTTAAAAAGGGGTTCCTAGAATTGTGATGGTGTCAACTTCATTGATTGTTGTCAATTTTAAGGTCAATTAAATTTTTGAATCTTGTTTTAATGAATCAGTGGAGGAATGTAATTTTTTTTTTTTGTATTATCATCATCATCATCAGGACACCCAAGTGCATTCGTAAAGTGTATCCCTATATGGCGATTAATTTTAATAGGGGATCACCTTCTTTTTTAATATCTCCGGCGTTTACGTCATCGCCCAAGGTTTTATTGCTTCTGATGACACCCCGTTATCGCTGATATATAATACCACCCATATATACTCACATATAGGACGGGATTTTAAGTCTTTTGGTAATGGACAAGATATCGTTGCGTGCGTCAATTTCAATTAAGAAACTGACCGAGCTGTTAATAGTTTCCCCCTTTCGGAAAGGATCATGTAAAGAAGATTTAGGTCCAAATGACGTCATAATATTTCGAGGAATCAGATACAGTGGATTTGATATCGTGGATTATTAAATCGGTTCAGTTATAATTATGCATTTAATAGTTGTATTCTTTATGTTGTATATATGCAATACACCTTGACATAATTTATCATCGAGTTTTTTTTATATTTCATATATTTATAGTTTATTTTTCTTTTCTCTCTCTCTCTCTCTCTCGATAATCTTATGCGGACGTCAATGAGATAAGAGAGACAATTAATTTAACTCGCGTGTGATAACTGAATCATCATTCAACTACTATAAACTGTTTGTAAATTCGTTAATTTTACAAACTATTTTTTAAAAAATCGACAGGTATGTTTATGCGCATATAATCGTCAGGTAGAAAAGGTGATTTAATTTTATTAGATAAGATATTAGTTTAGTGCGCCTTTTGAAAAAAGAAACATGGTGATATATTGCGCTTTCGCGAGAGTTATTTTTTATCTTCATAAATATTTTCAAGGTTCAATAATAAATGTCTTTTATGTCATTAAGCAGGTGAATGTACTTTAGAGAGGTCAAAACAATTTAATTTGTCACGTTTCACGCATTCCTAATATGAGTTTCATTGCTTCCGAATAGAATTCCACGTCGATATTATCATTATACGTACTAATAAAAGAAAAACTGACCACGGTTAATTTTTAAACATGTTTATATAATGAAGAAGTTTCTTTCGATGAAATCTTCTTTTTTTTCGATAATGAATTGGATTTCACATATATATGCAATTCAAGAAACTATCTGTGTGAGATAAGTCAGTGCCATCGTGAAGTTACAACTTGAAATGTTGGTTTTCGTCTGCAATTACTGAGCAGCCAGACGATTTTCTTAGAAGACGGGAAACAATTTTACGTCGAGAGAATTTTCTTGGCAATAAGAGTAGCCAATTGCGTTGCGTAAGGAGCTTGGGTCCGTGGTACACGCGGCATTTTATGCTCTGCCAAAACATTTATCATCGCACCTTTCGCACGATTTCAAAATCATATTTTCAAAATTTGCATTTTATTCGAATTTATTTATTTATTTTTTTTTTGTTCAAAATTTTTCTTCTTCTTTTGGGTAAATTAAACTGGAAATTGGTGCAAATTCTTGGCTTGAAAATTAAAAATCGGTGGTACTTCTTCAGGATACCTGTCAGATTTAATAAATAGTCAGCATTTTTATTTTGTTTGACGTTTATAACCGTATCGGATTCTATATACGCATTTTGTCAATGTCTCATTATTCTCTCTAATAGATATTTAAGAAGATAATTATTATTGATTATGTAAAACAATGAATCATTATATTAGTTGACAAGTTATATATTTAACAATTCTAAATAATTTTCGGTGAATCACTTTCATCTTTTATAGAATAATAATAGTAATAATAACAATTAGGGAAAAATCAATTAAGAATTAGTGGAAAATTACGAAAGTTTGTACAATTTTTATCTTGGAGAAGATAGTAAATTAAGATAGGACTAATTTCTTCTATACATAATAGTACTTGTAATAATTATTGTAATCGAGATTTCAAAAGAAAAAGATGGATAGATTTTGTAAAGTTAATCAAAATTTTGTGGAGACAAAACGATTTTTTTACTGATAGAAATCAACTGTATGAAGAAGAGATTGTGAAACTGCAAATTAATTAGAAAACCATAACGTTAATTTGATAATTTTTTTTAGAAAAATGGAAAAAACGTACAGGCTTGCACACATCTACTAAAACATACTATTTAATACTTTCTTTATGTTTACTATTTGGGTAGTTTTTTTAGATTTTAGTCACTAAAAGCTACTATTTCTGATATTTTTTAAATTTCCACTACTTTAAATTCGCTAATACTATAGAAATAAAAAAAAATTTTTTCAAAAATTATAATCAAATTCTTTAAAATGATTCAATTATTTTCAAAAAATATTCGAAATTCAATTATATACAATATCTAATATTTTCATAAGATTTCGTAAAAAAATTCAATTATTTTAACAAAAAATTTATAAAATTCATCCAAAATTCAATTATTTTTATAAATAATAAAATGTTTACTGCAATTCAATTAATGTAGACTAGTATTTTAAAAAAAAATTCGAAAAAATCAATTATTTAACAAAATTTTTATACAATTCTTTAGAATAATTCAAATACTTTCACAAATAATAACACTTTTCATAGAAATTCAATTTTTTAAACAAATTTTTTGATACAATTCTAAGCAAGAATTCAATTATTTCCATGAATAATAAAACTCATCAAAGAATTTTAATTATTTTTAATACTATTTTAAATTAATTAATCGAAAAATTCAATTATTTTCACAAATAAAGTTTTCCACAAGAATTCAATTTTTTAAAGAAAATTTTCATGACATTTATTATCATTCAAAAAAAGTAATTATTTAAAATATTGTTTATAAAATTCTTATAAACAGTTCAATTATTTTCAATAATAACAAAATTTTTCAGAGAAATTGAATTCTTTTTAAACATTTTAATAAAATTTTTGGCAACAATTCAATTATTTTCATAAATAATAAAATTCTTCTCAGGAATTCAATTATTTTGGAAAATTTTAATAAAATTCTTAGCAACTATTTAATTATTTTCATAAATAATAAAATTGATTGCAGGATTTCAATTATTTTTAATACAATTTTACAGGAATTGATAAAAAAAATGTAATTATTCTTAAAAATTTAATTTCAATTCCTCGAAAAAATCAATTACTTAAAAAAATATTTTTTTAATTCTTTGGAAGAATTCAATTATTTACAATATAATATTAGAATTTTTCGCAGGAATTCAATTATTTTAAATACAAGTTTCATTAAATATTTTTGAAATAATTTAATTATTTTTTCAAATTTTATTGAAATTCTTCGCAAGAATTGAATTATTTAAAAAAAATTTAAAAAGTTCTTCTCAGGAATTCAATTAATTTTATAAATAATAAAATTATTCTCGAAATCAATTATTTTTATAAATATTAAAATTCTTCTCAGGAATTCAATTATGATTCAATTATAAAGAAATGTAATAAATTTCTTCGCAAGAATTCAAATATTTTTATAAATATTAAAATTCTTTTCGGAAATTCAATTATTTTTAATATAATTTTACTATACAATTCCTAGAAAGAATGTAATTATTTCTAAAAGTTTTATGAAAATTCTATAAAGAAATTCAAGTATTTTCAGAATTGAAAATAAATTTATGTGAAAAATGGGAGACTAACTTTTCTTTCAAATTTTTTGATAAAATTCTTGGCAAGAATTCTTGAATTTTTTTAAAATAACAAAATTTTTTACAGAAATTCAATTTTTTTTAATTAAACATTTTAATACAAATTTTTCGCAATAATTCAATTATTTGCAAAAATATTAGAATTTTTCACACGAATTCAATTCAATTTTGAAGCATTATTATAAAATTTGTTTGCAAAATTCAATTATTTTCATAAATAATAAAATTCATTGAAGAATTTCAATAATTTTTATAGAATTTTACAGGAATTGCTCAAAAAATATAATTATTCTTAAAAGTTGAATTTCAATTCCTCGAAGAAATCAATAATTAAAATAACTGTTTTTTTTAAATTCTTTGGACGAATTCAATTATTTACAAAAATATTAGAATTTTTCATAAGAATTCAATTATTTTAAATAAAATTTTCATTAAATTTTTTTGAAATAATTCAATTATTTTTTTAGATTTTAATAAAATTCCGCCTAGGAATTCAATTACATATTTACATAAATAATTCTTCGAATAAATTCAATTATCTCGATAGGTATAAAAATTAGTCCCGAGAATTCAATTATTTTCAGGCATTTTATTAAAATTATTTGCAAAATTCAATTATTTTTATAAATAACAATATTTATCACAAGAATTCAATTACTTTGATAAGTAATAAAATTTCTTCTTATAAAGTCAATTATTTTAAGAAATTCTAATAAAATCGTTCGCTAGAATTCAATTATTGCCAAAAATTGTAATTGAATTCTTTGTCAAATTTAATTATTTTTAAAAACTTTTCGAAATTCGATGATTTTCAATGTCTACTATGTTTATAAAATTTCCAAACAAAATTCAATTATTTAAAAATATTTTTGTAAAAATTTTCGTAGAAATTCAATTCTTTTCATGAATAATAAAATTTTCTCAGAAATTCAATTATTTAAATTAGAATTTACATAAAATTAGTCGAAAGAAATCAATTATTTAAAATTCTCTATAAAATTCTTCTCATGAATTAAATTATTTTTATAAATATTTAAATTCTTTCATGAATAATAAAATTTATTAAAGGATTCAAATTTATAGCTTAGGATAAGAAAGAAGTAAATATTGTTGATGAAAATTAGGAAAAAGTCGCAGGAAAATAAAAAATATGGAATGGAATTTTTCGTCAGTTTTGTGAAATGTCTAAAAAGAGTTTTTTTTTGTCGTCAAGTTTTATTTTTCGATAGTTACTTTTTTACTACTTTTTTTAGTTTGACAGTTACTTTTTGCTACTTTTTGAAAATTAATTATCGAGTGCTAAGTCTGAATGTACATATTATGGATGAAGAATTAGATTGAAGTACACAATGGAACCTCAATTATTCAAACTAATTCAGACGGAACGTAATGCAATTTTTTTGGTTTATGTTTATGATGAAGTTCGGATAATCGAGGTTCTACTGTATCTGAAATGAAAGTAGAAATCAGTATACGGAAAGAAAGATATATCCAAAATAAGGGATTTAATTTTAGGACCAGAAACGACTGAAAAAATTAAAAAATAAGTATTTATTAATTAATTGATTTGTTTGACATGCAAAAAAAGAAGGCGATATTTAGATTGAGATTAGTGTTTAATAGAATATGTAAGAAGACAACATGTAGTGTGCGCGCAGGCAATGAGATTGCATATATATGGTTCCTTTGAGTGCGTTCAGTGTGCATACGTGATTAATATCACGTCAACATTTAATACAGCCTCACAAAGAGTACATTAAATGAGAGTACACGCGTAAAATTTAGTATAACAGCCTTCACGTGCCATAGGACACAAAACGTCTGACGTAAACCAGTTTCTCTGATCCATTCAGTAATTCCAATATACATTGCAGTTTATATTCGTGTACTGCATCAGTCATATAATACTATAATTGCGATACATATTTAATGTCTAGATATAATTCAAGTGTGTCCATTCAAAAAGGAATCAGTCAACTGCAAGTTATTTCGCGAATATATGGATATAAGTAATCGTTGAAATCGTCTTGTTTCATATATATGTATACGTACGGCACAAAATTATTTATATGCTGTCTGAATGAGCTATTAACTTCACCTTCAGACCACCCAGCGAATATAATCCTGGAGCATTTTCATTAGTAAATCATCATTTCAAGGTTTCTTTTTCTCTTTTTCAAAATTCAAATCTTCATTTAGATGTAAGAAATATGTCGTTTCATTACACTTCAAATTGAGACAAAAAACGTATCAAAAGTGTACCACTTTTGATGAGTTTTTTGTCTCAATTTGACAGCTTTGGAAAAACGAAGATTGTTTGTAGATCTGCGCATGAAATTTTAATAGTTCATTGATAACTAAACTGATTATCGCTTTGCCGTATAAGAATAGTCAGTTATTTTAGTCGGATTTTAGTTAAAAATTCATTTTTTGCTGGAAAAAATTAAATTTTTAGAACTTATAAGAAAATTCTGAATTTTTGAAGTTTTTTTTTGTTTGCCTCATAAACTATGAAAATGCCACTAATTCTAATACAAAACCTTCAATTTTTTATATTTCTGAAAATAATTTCTTTTTAAATAACTTTAATTCTTCAATAAGAACTATCGTAAAATTATTACTTAGAAATTATTGAATGAATAATTTTACTTAAAAATTTCGAAAATAATTGGATTTCAAAAGTGTTGCGTTTACAATCTTCATAAGTAGAAGAACTTGACAGGTTTCAATTTGAAATTTTAGTAAATGTCAATTTTTAATTAATTTAAATGGAAATTTTAAGAACAACTGATTACAGAAATGCAATTATATTCAAAAGTGATAAACTTCTTTGCATAAATTCAATTATGTTCAAAAATTTTTTAAAATTCTCGTAAAAATTTTAATTATCAATATAAATAATAAAATTCTTCTCTGAAATTCAGTTATTTTCAAGAAATTTAATGAGTTCTCGTCAAAATTTCAATTATCATTATAAATAATAAAATTCTTCTCTGAAATTCAGTTATTTTCAAGAAATTTAATAAAATTCTTGTCAAAATTTCAATTATTTTCAAAAATTTTCCTCATTTCAATTATTTTTAATACATATCTACGATTTTAATAAAATTTTTCAAAGGAATTCAATTATTTAAACAAAATTTTAATAAAAATTCCACAGGAATTCAATTACTTATCAATTTTCTATAAATTTATTCGCTCCAATTCAATTATTTTTAATTTTTTAATGAAGTTTCTCGAAAGAATTCAAATATGTTCAGAGAATTAAAAAAAATAGTTCTGAGAAATTCAATCATTTCGAAAAATTGAAATAAAATTCTTTTAAAAATTCTATTATTTAAAAAAATGTTGACAAAATTCTCTACAAGATTTAGTTAATTAAATTCTTCTCATGAAATCGATTATTTTCATAAATAATAAAGTTTTTTTTCGAGAATTCAATTATTTTCATAAATAATAACATTTTTCTCGAGAATTCAATTATTTTCGTAAGAAATAAAATTCTTTGTATATAGCGATTCAATTATTTAAGAAAGTTTAATAAAATATTTCACAAGAATTTAATTTTTTTTTCAAAAGTAAACTTTTTCATAGGAATATTTTAAAGAAATTTTGATAAAATGTTTTATAAATTTAAATTAATCAAATTTAAATTTATCAATACAATTATTTTCGTAAAATATAACATTCTTTCTAGGAATACAATTATTGTCAAAAATTTTTATTTAAATTTTGGAAACAATTCAATTATTTTCGTAAAAAATAAAATTCCTCGAAGCAATTTAATTATTTAAGAAATTTTAATAAAATTCTTCACAAGAATTTAATTTTTTTTTCTCAAAAGTAAACTTTTTCACAGGAATTAAATTATTTTAAATAAAATTTAATTAAATTCTTCGTCAAATTTCAATTATTTTCAATATTTTAGTGAAATTTCTCGATGGAATTTAATTATTTTCAAAAAGTTTAAAATAATTCTAAGAAATTCAAATTATTACAATTATAAATAATAAAATTTTTTTCCAAAACTCAGTTATTTTCAAAAAATTTAATAAAATTCTTCTCCAAAATTCAGTTATTTTCATAAAATTTAATAAAATTCTTGGCAAAGTTTCAATTATTTTAAAAAAATTTTCTCATTTCAATTATTTTAAATTTTTTAATGAAGTTTCTCGAAAGAATTTAAATTTATTCAGAGAATTGAAAAAAATAGTTGTATAAAATTCAATTATTTCGAGAAATTTAAATAAAATTCTTTTAAAAATTCTATTATTAAAAAAATGTTGACAAAATTCTTTACAAGATTTAGATAATAATTAAATTCTTCTCATGAAATGAATTATTTTCATAAATAATAAAGTTTTTTTTCGAGAATTTAATTATTTTCATAAATAATAACATTTTTCTCGAGAATTCAATTATTTTCGTTAGAAATAAAATTCTTTGTATAGCGATTCAATTATTTAAGAAAGTTTAATAAAATTCTTCACAAGAATTTAATTTTTTTCAAAAATAAACTTTTTCACAGGAATTAAATTTTTTAAAAATATTTATTAAATTTCTTGGCAAAATTTCAATTATTTTCAAAAATTTTCCTATTATTTCAATTATTTTTAATATCTACGATTTTAATAAAAATTTTCAAAAGAATTCAATTATTTAAATAAAATGTTAATAAAAATTCCACAGGAATTCAATTACTTACCAATTTTTTATGAATTTCTTCGCACCAATTCAATTCAATTTTTTAATGAAATTTCTAGAAAGAATTCAAATATATTGAGAATATTGAAAACAATAGTTCTATAATAAGAAATTCAGAAAAATTTAAATAATATTCTTTTAGAAATTCTATTATTTAAAAAAATATTGACAAAATTCTTTACAAGATTTAGTTAATTAAATTCTTAATAATAAAAATTCTTAATAATTAAGAATTATTAATTCTTAATAATTCTTCTCATGAAATCAATTATTTTTATAAATAATAAAATTTTTCTCGAGAATTCAAAATATTTTAAAGAAATTTTGATAAAATGTATTATAAATTTAAAAAAGTATAATAAAATTGATCAATACAATTATTTTCGTAAAATATAACATTCTTCCTAGAAATACAATTATTGTCAAAAATGTTTATAAAAATTTTCGAAACAATTCAATTATTTTCGTAAAAAATAAAATTCTTCGAAGCGAATTTAATTATTTAAGAAATTTTAATAAAATTCTTCACAAGAATTTTATTTTTTTTTCAAAAATAAACTTTTTTACAGAAATTAAATTATTTTAAAAAAATGTAATGTACTTTTCGTACAAGTATTCAATTATGTTACATTTTTTAATGAAATTTCTCGATAGAATTTAATTATTTTCAAAAAGTTTTAAAAAATTCGGAGAAAAAGAAAATTAAATTTTTGTTGCAACACTGTCGATGGTATGAAATAAATACTAAACTGAATAAGAGTGACGCCAAAAATTTAGATCAATTTACAGTGAGTTAGTTAATTTTGTTGTGAGAATGGGTTCAAAATTTGAATGTGCCTATATTTGGGAAAAAGAAGGCGTGACTATTTTACCTGATCGGAAATTAATATTCAGCGGTCATCTAAGGAGACTTAGTTACGTTTATTTGATCACGTAGCAGCATTTTAAAAATTTCAAAACTTCGTTTATCCTCAGGAGTAATTAAATTTTTTCAAAAAATAACTATAGCCGAAATGCAGGGAACAAACAAGAAATCTGTACAAACCAAAAAAAAGTCTTACTTTCAACCTATTTTTATAAGGAAGAAAGTATTCATTCTGGATTATAAAAATCGGGTGTCGAAAAACAAGATTTAAAATGAGAACAAAATAAATCAATGAATGCTTTTGAAGAAAAAAATTTTTACTCTTCGCAAACTTTGGAAAAATTTTCGTTTTTTGAAAATTTTAAAATCTTTTTATACTACACATATTTCTCAGTGTCTTTGAAATTAGAGAAAATTTTTCTTAGCAATAATTCAATTATTTTCATAAATAATCAAATGTTTTTTTTACAGAGATTCAATTATTTTCATAAATAATAAAAAACTTTATAGATTTACAATTATTTTTATAAATAATAAAATTCATCGCAGGAATTCAATTATTTTTAATACAATTTTAATGGAATTTCTCGAAAAATGTATAATTATTCGTAAAAATTTTTATTAAAATTCATCAAAGAAATTCAATTATTTTAAAAAGCCAACCTATAATTTATTTATTAGAATTTTAGTATTATTGTCGAACATTTTTAATTAAATTTATTCCAAGAATAAAATTATTTTCAAAAATTTTAATGAAATTCTTTTTAACAATTCAATTTATTTTCAAAATAATTTTAATAAAATTCTGCGTAGAAATTTCATTAATTTCTATAATTTATAAAAATTCAATTATTTTCAATATCTACTATTTCAATAAAATTTCACAAAAGAATTTAAATAGGTATTTAAAAAGAAATATTATTAAAAAATTCGTTCTGAAGAATTCAATTATTTTCAAAAGTAATAAAATTCTTCGCAAAAGTTTAATTATTGTCAAAAGTTATCGTTAAGAAAAGATTATCGTTAAAATTTTAATAATCTTTATAAATATTAAAATTTTTCTCCAAAATTCAATTATTTTCAAAAATTTTAATGAAATTTTTTTTAAAATTCAATTTTTCTTTTTCCAAAATTCTCCTCCATTCAATGATTTTCAATATCTACTATTTTAATAAAATTTTCCAAAAGAAATGAATTATTTAAAAAATTTTTTGATAAAATTCGAAGCAAACCTTTTATTATTTTTATAAATAACAAATATTTCACAGCAATTCAATTATTGACAAATTTTTTTATAAATTTCTTTGCAATAATTCCATTATTTTCAAAAATATTCAATTTATTTTCACAGATATTCAATTATTTTTATAAATATTAAAGAACTTTGTCAAAAATTATTAAAAATAATAAATTTATGGAAGATAGTTAAAAACACGAAAAAAAAATTCAATTTTGTAAAAGTTACAAATTATTGGAAAAATTCAATTATTTTCAAGAGTAATAATATTCTTCGCAAAAATTAAATAGGGTATTGTTTAAAAGTAAGAAAATTCTTCTTAGGGATTCAATTATTTTCACAAATAATAAAACTCATTGCTGAATTTCAATTATTTTTAATACAATTTTAATTGAATTTCTCGAAAAATGTAATTATTCTTTATGGGAATTGAATTTTAAGAAACATTCAATTATTTAATAAATTTTTGTATATAAATAATTGAATTATCGTAGAATTTTCTAATTATAATTGATTCAAATAATGAAATTCAGTTAAAATTTTAGATTTATCTTTAAAATATAAAAATTCTTCGCCGAAATTCAATTATATTCAGGTACTTTATTAAAATTCATTGCAAAATACAATTATTTTCATAAATAACAATATTCATCACAAGAATTCAATTATTTTGAAAATTAATTAAATTCTTCTCAGAAATTCAATTATTTTCAAAAAATCAAAAAGAAAATTGTGGTCAACATTTCAATTATCTTTATTAATTAAAAAGAACAATAATCTTTGACAAAGTTCAATTATTTTGTGGAATTTTAATAAAATTCATTGCAAAATTCCATGATTTTAATATAAATAATAGTATTCATCACAAGAATTCAAATATTTAAAAAAATTTTAATAAAAATCATGGCAAAATTTCAAATTATTTAAAAAATTCTTTCTTGCTTCGATGGTTTTCAATAAATTCTATTATATTTTAATTTTAATAAAATTTCACGAAAGAATTTAATTATTAATCAAAAGTTTTTAAAAAATTCTACACAAACTTTTAATTATTTAAAAAAAAAATTTCTAGAATTCAATTATTTAAAATAGAATTTGCATAAATTTTTTTTCGCAAAAATCAATTGTTTCAAAATTTGGGCATTAAATTCTTTGCAGTAATTCAATTATTTTCAAAAGCAATAAAATTCGATTTTTTTCAAAAATTTTAATAAACTCCAATGCAAAATTTCAATTATTTTCAAAAAGTTTTTTTAATTCAATAATTTGTATATCAATTATTTTTAATAGAAATTCCCAAAAGAATTCAATTATTTAAAAACAATTTTGATTGATGTTTCTTAAATCGATGTTCTTTATATTTTTAATATTTTATCAATAAATTTTATTTAAAGTTATTTATGAATAACTGTTGTAGGTAGAAATTATAAATTTGTTTTTACTCTCTAAATTTTAATTAGTAAAAATATTTACTAAAAATATTTACTAATTGGAGTTAGTTACTGACTTTTTGCTTTTTAATTTGTAAATTTTACTAAAGAAATTAGTAGAAATGATTATTTATTAGTAAAATTTACTTATTCAGAAGAAAAAAGTCAGCCACTAAATCAAATTAGTAATCATTTTTATACTAATTTAAATTTAAAAGGCAAGTAAAAAATTTACTTGAAATACATTTATTGAGGAAAACTAATAAACAGAACTTACTCTATTACACTCGATTATAAATAACAAATATTTTGAAAACTAGTAACCTAAAAATGGACCTTGACAAACATTATTTTGGACCTTGAAAACCTTGAATTTTTTTTTAAAGAATCGCTGGACACCCTGAAATTATTTGAAGTTGTTATTTTTGTAAAATTGAATTGTAAACAAAAGGTTTTGAAAATGTTGAAGGAAATGTTTTAAAAATTATTAATAATAAATTATAATAATTAATAATAATTAATTTAAAGAAGAATTTTAGTTAAAAATTTTGGAAAATGTTTTGTATGAGAATTCGTGGTAATTTCGAAGTTTAATGAGACAAACAAAAAAGACCGAAAAATTGTGAATTTTCTTATGAATTCTAAAAATTAAATTTTTTCCATCAGTCCTTAAATCCCTAAAACTTTGCCCTGACCTGTGGCAACATTTCCCTGCGAGAACACTATTATAATTCGCCGCCTCTAAAATGATACTTTCTGATTAATGTTGAATTTATAAAATTGAATATTTTGGGAGAAGAGAAAATTTTCTAGTCTTGGGTTCGTCATCGCTCATCGTGTGAGGCGTGCGAGACTGATTGGTCTCGGTCAGGAAGGAAGAGTAAGGAGACCGAACTCTGTGTAGAAAGCGCTTTAAAAATCTCAGAGAAATATGCACGAAAAGTGCCAGGCTCACTGTGTTCTAGTTGATCGCCAATTAAGTCGATCATGCGCATAAGCTGTGTTGTGTCTCTGTTTCTCGTAAAAATTGTGCGAGTGAGATGTAAGATCTAATGTTTACATTTAGCCGGTCTTAGTGAGATACATACATATACAATACATTTCGTTTTAATAATTATGTATTTATTTTATTTAAAAAATGTCGTGTTGTGTGCCCGGATGTAAAGAAAGAACAAAAAGAGTCTAAAAACATTAGTCTCTTCTATCCTTCTACGGTATGTAAATATACTCTAGTTATAAACACAATTCTTCTTAACCATTTTCGCAAAATTTTTCCCTTTTCATAAATATATTATTAAATTATTTTGAAAATCTAAATAATATCACAATTGCAAATAAATAAATTTGCTTTTAAAATTAACACTGTTTAAACGATGTAATATTTACCTTGACATAACCACACTTTTCATCTATGTCAACACTGAACTTTAGTTCAATGCGCATGATCGACTTAATTGGCGATCAACTAGAACACAGTGAGTCTGGCACTTTTCGTGCATATTTTTCAGACATTTGTAGAAGCAGAGTTCGGTCTCCTTACTCTTCCTTCCTGGTCTCGGTACGCGGCTCAGGCGCGTGCAACATGATAAGGTCGCTTAGGGCAGACAGCGCGACGCCGTTTATTTGCGTCTCGACGGCCAACACACAGGTGTTTGAATCCAGCGCTTATATACAGAGATTCAAAACTCAAAATTTCTTCGCTTATCTTCTATACAATAAAATTTGTCAATTTGTCCTTATAAATAAAGCAATTATTATACAAACTCCATTTCTTTGTATAAAAAAAGTTGCCAAATTTTTTAATTTCCCACGAAAAAAAAAAAAAAAATTTTTCGTATTTTTGGATATTGTCATTTCTTTTTTCCCATCTTTATTTTTGCTTTGCGAAAAGAACGCGAGAAAATTATGAATCAGACATATAGTTTACAAGGTCTAGACTCGGAAGATATACACACAAACTTTTATGCACACATTTTATTATACTATTTCATATTATGGGGATGAAAATTTTTATCGAGACAGATTTTTGCGAATAATTATTTGCAGTTATGTTAGCGATATAAATTTATAGTTTTGTCTTATTATTATAAAGAGAGAGAGAGAGAGGGCTATTTTCAAAGAAAATGGATTTGTTTGTTACTCCAAGGTTTTTTTTTGTAAATAGATTTAAAATGATGATAAAAGAAAAAACAATAATTTTTGAAAGAGAAAAAAGAAGGGTAAATATTTCAATATTGAATTGAAAGAATTAGAAAGATTAGTTTGGACAATTAGTTGAAATTGTGAGATAATTAATTCGTGAGCTATTAACGATGATATGTACTCTAGTTTTTGGATTTACGCCAAAAACCAAAGAGAGAAGTAGTTTTGTCTTATTTATTTCGCACACACAACAGATGTTCAGAGCACTTATGAATAAATTCACGAGTACAAAGTTTATAAATATATATATATCACTGTACAAGAAACAAAAAATAAAAACCAATTATCGAGCTGGTAATCTTTTTACTGAAGAATAATTTTCCTATTAATAATATTGAATGTAAAAGAAAATTGATTAAAATGCAGAAAATATTTTTTAAAAAAAAACTTGTGTTTCGAAAGAATAATATACTTTGCATTCAAAAAAGTAAAATTGTAATTAAATTTCATGAATGAAAAAGAAGCCTTTTAGGTTTTTCTTTTTCAAATATAATAATTTGGTACAATTAAGAACTGATTTTTGGTAAAATTAGACTTGAAAGTGTTACATACGAAACTAAAAATAATGCAAGACTTGAAAGGTGAATGTATCCTAAGTATGACAAACGGAAAAATATATAACACATGAATTTTGGCACAAGTAAAAGATAACAGATAATTTTCTCCTCGTAATAATATTTATCGTGTCAAAAGTACTGGGCGATTTTGTATTCTCTTAATTTTTACAAAACTAGGCACAACATATTCATTAATAATTAATAATATTACAGACTTCGCACTAAATAATTAATTTTAAAGAAGTAGCAAAATGTAGCTTTCAAACTAAAAAAAGTAATAAAAAAGTAGCTATCGAAAAATTAAACTTGACGACCAAAAAAACTCGTTTCAGACACTTCACAAAACTGACGAAAAATTCAATTCCATATTTTTTATTTTCCTGACTTTTTCCGAATTTTCATCAAAAATTTCTTCTTCTTTCTTATCCTGCTAATAAATTGAATTACTGCAACGAATTTTATTATTTATTAAAGAATTTAAATAATTTAATTCTGGCAAAGAATTTTATAAAAAAAAAACTTTAAACAACTCATTTATTTCGACTAATTTTATGCAAATTCTCACTTAAATAATTGAATTCCTGAGAAATTTTTATTATTCATGAAAAAAATTGAATTCTTTCGCAGATTTTTACAAAAATTTTTTTTAAAAAATTCATTTCTGATGTTTATAAATTTTATGAAAATAGTAGATATTGTAAATCATTGAATTGCGAAAAGTTTTTTAAAATAATTAAATTTTTCAAAGAATTCAATTACAATTTTTGGCAATAATTTAATTCTTGAGAAGAATTTTATTAAAATGACTCAAAATATATTTGAATTTTCGGGAACAATTTTGTTATTTATCTTTAATAATTAAATTCTTTCGAAGAATTATTTATATAAATAATTGAATTTTTGGGAAGAATTTTATTAAAATCTAAAAGAATAATTGAATTATTTCAAAAAAATCTAATTAAAATTGAATTTAAAATAATTGTTTCCTTCCAACAATTTTATTAAAATAATTTTAAAATAATTGAATTCTAGAGAACAAATCTAATATTTTTGTAAATAATTGAATTCTTCAAAAGAATTAAAAATAAAATTTTAAATAATTGATTTTTTAGAGGATTAAAATTAAATTTTTAACAATTTTAACATTTTTTTTATCAATTCCTGTAAAATTGTATTAAAAATAATAAAAACCTTGAAATGAATTTTATTATTTATGAAAATAATTGAATTGTTGCTGAGAATTTTATTAAAATTTTCCAAAATAATTGAATCCCTGAGAAGAATTTTATTATTTATAAAAATAATTGAATTATTGCGAAAAATTTTATTAGAATTTTTTTTAATAATTGCATTTCCAAGAAGAAATTTTAACTTTAAAAATAATTGAATGCTTGTGATGAATATTGTTATTTATGAAAATAATTAAATTTTGCAAAGAATTTTATTAAAATGACTCAAAATAATTGAATTCTCGGAAGTAATTTTGATACTTATCGACATAATTGAATTCTATCGAGAAATTATTTATGAAAATAATTGAATTATTGAGAAAAATTTTATTAAAATGTTTAAAAAGAAATAAATTTCTGTAAAAAATTTTGACATTTTTGAAAATAATTGAATTTTTTATAAGAATTTTATTAAAATCTAAAAGAATAATTGAAATATTTTAAAAACATTTAATTAAAATTGCATTTAAAATAATTAATTTGTTTCGAACAATTTTATTAAAATATTTGAAAATAATAATTAAATTCCTGTGAAAAATTCTAATATTTTTGTAGGTAAATAATTGAATTCTTCCAAAGAATTTAAAAAAAAACATTTTTTAAAATAATTCATTATCTCGAGGTATTGAAATTAAATTTTTAAGAATAATTACATTTTTTGAGCAATTCCTTTAAAATTGTATTAAAAATAATTGATATTCTGAGATGAATTTTATTATTTATGAAAATAATTGAATTGTCGCCAAGAATTTTATTAAAATTTTTTAAAATAATTAAATTCATGAGAATAATTTTATTATTTATGAAAATAATTGAATTATTGCGAAAAATTGTATTAAAATTTCTAAAAAGAATTGAATTTCTGTGAAAAATTTTGTTTTTATTTTTAAATAATTGAATTCTTTATAATAATTTTATAAACATTGTTTGAAATAATTACTTTTTTTGAAATATAATAAATGTTATGAAAATTTTGTTTTAAATAATTGAATTCTTGTGGAAAACTTTATTTGTGATAATAATTGAATTTTTCGATTAATTAATTTAAAATAATATTAAAAATAATTGAAATTCTTCGATAAGTTTTATTATTTATGAAACTATTTGAATTCTTGATTAGAATTTTATCAACATTTTTTTTTTTAAAATTGAATTTCCATGAAAAGTGTTATTATTATTGAAAGTATTTGAATTATTCTGAAAAATTGTATATAAATTTTGTTAAATAATTGATTTTTTTCGAGTTTTTTTTTTTTGAAAATGTTGTTCTAAATTAATTGAATTCCTGTGAAAAATTTATTATTTCCAAAATAATTGAATTTTGGATGAATTTGATCAATTTTTTAAAAAATAATTTAATTCTTTTGCGAAATTTAATAAAAATAATATAGATATTGATAATAATTGAATTTACTTTTTTTTGGAAATAATTGAATCGTTTTAAAGAATTTGATTATAATTTTTGAGAATAGTTTTTTGATTTTTAGTATTAGCGAATTTAAAGTAGTGGAAATTCTCAAAAAAAACGGAAATAGTAGCTTTTAGTGGCTGAAATCTAAAAAAAGTACCCGAATAGTAGAATAACGTAAAAAAAGTAGTAAATAGTAGGTTTTTGTAGATGAGTGCCTAGCATGTAATTAATACTGAATAAACGAATCAAGAATCGAATGAATGAATTTAGAATTTAAAACATTGACATTTTGAAAAAAAAATTTTATTTTAAATTTTAAATTTAGAAAAACAGTATTACAATATTTTGTTTTTTTTCGCAGAGATGGAGAACGAGATATAAAGAATTGCTGCACTGCTCTCATTGGGAAAATATCGTATAAAGAGAAAAGAAAACTGTTTGGCACCAGGCAGCAAAATGATCGGAAGCAGAGACTCAACAATATTGTCATCATAGACAGTAGAGAATATTGCAGTGCCGGCGTCAAGGTTTATTTCAAACTGAAAAAGTAAAAAAGAAACTAGAAAATAATGGAGGATATGACATCAGTCTGCATTTGGAGTGTGGCGTTCGGAGGGGAATTGTACGCAGGCAAAGAGGCCGGTTGATTTAAGTGTTGATGTCGCCGTTGACGTTTTACCCCTCAACTTCTGCTAAAACACCTCTTTATGGACCACATAACCACATAACCCTAAAGCTGTCGCTAAAAATTTAAAGGTAACATTATTTATCTTTATTTTCTTTTTTTCTTTTTTTTTGTCAAGTATATAAGATCTTGAAAGATTTGAATACTCTCCAGAAACAATGGAATATAGGATTAATTTTCAAATATCTAGTCTTTTAATCAAGCAGGGTGTCTACTATTTTCGTTCAACAAAATTCCCTGTTTTTTCCCGGCTTTGTCCTAATTTTTCTCGGTTTTTTCTCATCAAATTTAAATTTATTATATTTCGAACATAAATAAATCTACAAATGTCTTCAAACATTTTTATTAGAGTTTTTATGAATAATTAAATTATTTTGACAATTTTCTTTAAATTTTTTTAAAACAGTATTTTCTTAATAATTTTAATTCAAAATTTGAAAAATAATTTAATTAAACAAAGAATTTTTTCAATTTTTTAAAAATAATCTTTTCTGTTCATAATTATAATTAAAAATTTGATTAATTCAATTTTATTAAAATGTATTGAAACTAATTGAATTTTTGCAAAGAATTTTACTATTTATAAAAGTAATTAAATTCTTCAAAAGAATGTTATTATTTATGAAAATAATTAAATGTTTGCGTAGAATTTAAAAAAAAAAAATTTGAAAATAATTGAATTGTGGAGAACAATTTAATTATTTATAAAAAAATAATTGAAATTTTGAGGAGAATTAAAAAAATGTTTAAACAATTGAATTTCTGCGAAGAATTTTATTGGAATTTATGAGAATAATTGAATTCTTGCGTGAAGAAAATTTTTTTTTTAAATAATATTCAAAAGAATTTAGTGAATCTGAAGAATTTTGCTATTTTTTATGGAAATAATTGAATTCTTTCGACGAATTTTAATAAAATTTTTAAGAATAATTACATTTTTCGGGGAATTCGATTAAAATTGTATTAAAAATAATGAAGAGTATTAAGTGGAAATAATTAAATAATGGAAATAATTAAAATTATAATTACGGTGACTAACTTTTGAAATTTTTTTTTTTTTGAAGTTTTTGAAATTTTTTTAAAATAATTAAATTGTGAAAAAGTTTTACATTAAAATCTTCGAAAACATGAATTTTTTATATTTTTAACTATAACAATTTTGTAGAATTAATTTTTTTTTGAAAAAGTTTAATTGAATTTTCTTTTAACTTTTTCAAAAAGTAAATATTATTTTTTCTACTGATTTTTCAAAGTAATAATTAGCGAAGTGCGGTTTTTTTGTGATTATTCAAGAATCCCTTTTTTTCGAAAATCTTTTTCGAACATCTTTTATAACCTAGTGAAATGAATATGATTATTTCAAAGAATTGAATAAAAAAGTATTTTTGTTCTTAGCATACACTGAAGATGAAGAATAATGAAATTTCGTTTCCAAAGAGTATAGAGGCCTTTGAAAATTGCTTGCAGCAGCATATCGTGTCTCTCTCCTTTAAAATTTGGATTTTGTCGCGTGGTTTGTTTGGTCTGTCCGTGAAATTTATGAAAAGTCTGTAAAATGATGTCCGTCGTGTGGGTTATTCTAAATTGGTATCGGTGAATCAACTTTCAAATGAGAAGAGACGTGAGGAAAGAGCAATGAAACTGTTGGAGAGAGAAAAAGAGAGAGAAAGAGAGAGAGAGAAAGAGTTTGTCGCGAAAAGAGGGCGTGTCTAGACGCACAAATCCTCAAAAGACTCAACTCAATCATCTGCATATGGCTTGTTCTATCATCCCTTTTTGCAAATATAATAATGCTTCCTGTTTTCAAGGAAGCATCATTATCATTCACCGCCAAAATCGACAGTCCTCATTCTTATTTAACGGAATTTTAATTTTATCCGTATTTCATTTAGCACAATTTTTTATGTAATTGACTGCACTACTTTAAATTCGCTAATACTAGAAATCAAAAAACTATTCTCAAAAATTATAATCGAATTCTTTAAAACGATTCAATTATTTTAGAAAAATATTCGAAATTCAATTATTTTCAATATCTAGTATTTTCATCAAATTTCTCAAAAGAATTCAGTTATTTTTAAAAAATTGATAAAACTCATCCAAAATTCAATTATTTTCATAAATCATAAAATTTCCACAGAAATTGAATTAATTTAGAATATTTTCAGAAAAATTTCGAAAAAATCAATTATTTAACAAAATTCTTATACAATTTTTCAAAATAATTACATTACTTTCACTAATAATAATATTTTTAATGGAAATTCAATTATTTAAATTTTTTTGATAAAATTCTAAGTAAAGAATTTAAATAGTTTCATAAATAATAAAACTCGTAGAAGAATTTCAATTATTTTAAATTCTATTTTAAATTAATTAATTAATCACAAGAATTCAATTATTTTAAATAAAATTCTCATAATATTTATTATATTTCGAAAAATTAATTATTCAAAACGATGTTTATAAAATTCTGATAAAGAATTCAATTATTTTCGAAAATAACAAAATTTTTCAAAGAAATTCAATTCTTTTTAAACATTTTAATAAAATTTGTCGCAATAATTCTATTATTTTCTTAAATAATAAAATTCTTCTCAGGAATTCAATTATTTTTGAAAATTTTAATAATATTCTTAGCAACTATTTAATTATTTTCGTAACTAATAAAATTCATTAAAGAATTTAAATTATTTTTAATATAAATTAACAGGAATTGCTCACAAAATGTAATTATTCTTAAAAATTTAATTTCAATTCCTCGAAAAAATCAATTATTTAAAAAAATGTTTTTTTAAATTGTTTAGAAAAATTCAATTATTTACAAAACTATTAGAGTTTTTCATAGGAATTCAATTATTTTCAAATATATTAATAAAATTGTTCTAAAGAAATTAATTATTTTAAAAACAATTTTAATTAAATTCTTTAAACATAATTCAATTATTCCTTTAGATTTTAGTAAATTTCTTATGAATAATTCAATTATTTTGGAAAATAACAATTTTTTACAGAAATCCAATTCTTTTTGAATATTTTATTAAAATTCTTAGCAACTATTCAATTATTTTCATAAATAATAAAATTCATTGAAGAATTAAAATTATTTTATATACAATTTTATAGGAATTGCACAAAAAATGGAATTATTCTTAAAAATTTCAATTCAATTCCTCGAAAAAATCAATTATTTAAAGAACTGTTTTTTTAAAATTCTTTTGAAGAATTCAATTATTTACATAAATAATTCCTCGATAGAATTTAATTATGTCGATAAATAACAAAATTATTCCCGAGAATTTAATTATTTTGAGGCATTTTAATAAAATTCTTTGCAAAATTGAATTATTTTCATAAATAACAATATTCATCACAAGCATTCAATTATTTTTAAAGTTAAAATTTCTTCTTGGAAATGCAATTATTTAGTAAAATTCTAATTAAATTTTTCACAAGAATTTAATTATTTCCATATATAAAAAAAATTCTTCTCAGGAATTCAATTATTTTGGAAAATTTTAATAAAATTCTTAGCAATTATTCAATTATTTTCATAAATAATAAAATTCATCTCAGGATTTCAATAATTTTTCAAAATTTTAATGAAATTCTTTGCAACTATTTCAATTATATTCATAAATAATAAAATTCATCGCAGAATTTTCAATTATTTTTAATACAATTTTATAGAAATTGCTCCAAGAATATAATTATTCTTAAAATATTAATTTAATTCCTCAAAAAAATCAATAATTTAAAAAAATGTTTTTTTTACTTCTTTGGAAAAATTAAATTATTTACAAAAATATTAGAATTTTTCACTCGAATTCAATTATTTTCAAATTATTTCAATAAAATTATTCGACAGAAACAATTATTTTAAATTCAATTTTAATTAAATTTTTTGGAAATAATTCAATTCTTCTTTTAGATTTGAATAAAGTTCTTCCAAAAAATTCAATTATTTATATAAATAATTCTTCGAAAGAATATAATTATTTCGTTAAATAACAAAATTGTTCCCGAAAATTAAATTATATTTTGAGGCACTTTAATAAAATTCTTTAAAAAATTCAATTATTTACATAAATATATCAATGTTTATTACAAGAATTCAATTATTTTTAAAAGTTATAAATTTCTTTTTGGAAGTTCAATTACTTTAAAAAATTCTAATAAAATTGTTTGAATGAATTCAGTTATTGTCAAAAATTTTAATTAAATTCTTTGGAAAATTTAAATAGTTTTAAAAACTTTTCGAAATTCAATTATTTTCATAAATAATGGGATGCTTTTCAGGAATTCAAATATTTTTAAGAAATTTTCAAAAATACCACACAGACATTCAATAATTATTGTCAAAAATTAAATATTCTTTGTAAAATTTAATTATTTTTACGAACTTTTCACACATCAATGATTTTCCATATCTACTATTTTTATAAAATTACCAAACAGAATTCACTTATTTAAAAATGTTTTGTAAAATTTTTCGTAAGAATTCAATTCTTTTCATGAATAAGATAAAAATTTCTCAGAAATTCAATTATTTAAATTAGAATTTGCATAAAATTAGTCGAAAGAAATGAATTATTTAAAAATTTTTATAAAATTCCTCGCAAGAATTAAATTATTTTTATAAATATATTTCAATATTGTTTCTTGAATAACGAAATTCGTTGCAGGAATTAAATTATTTTTATAAATATTTAAATTGTTTCTTGAATAATAAAATTTGTTGCAGGAATTTAATTTATTAGGAGGATAAGAAAGAAGATGAAATTTTTGATGAAAATTCGGAAAAAGTCAGGAAAATAAAATATAGAAAGGAATTTTTGTCAGTTTTGTAAAGAGTCTAAAATGAGTTTCTTGGTCGTCAAGTTTAATTTTTCGATAGCCACTTTTTGCTACTTGTTTTAAAATGAATTATCGAGTGCGAAGTCTGCTTTTGTCTGGCAATATTTTTCAGGTATAGCGTGGCGGCAGAATTTTTCACGAAAGTTTTGTTGGAAAGTAATCACTCGAGGTCACTTCCTTGTTCTTACAAGTTGGAGTAAATATTTTTGCGTCTGGTACCAAGAGCTGCCAACGAGTTTTGACCGGTCCTTTGCAATTGGACAATGCATTTATTCTTAGCTAAACGCCTGAGAATCTGGCATCCGGTTTCGAAGCCAAAGTTTCACGGCACTTGTTCATCCATCGTCATCATCTTCAGTGGAAATTAGGGATAGGAGACAAGTCGTCTGATGTAATTTCAGTTACAAGTGTCATTCGTCGATTCATAAAGAGTTCCACGAAGGAGAAGAACAAGTAGAAGAAGAAGAAAGAAGAAGAAGAAGAAGTAAAAGAAGATGAAGAAAAGTAAAGGATAAAATGAGTAAAGAAAAACGATAAGAGAATGAAGAAAAAAAGAGGAGAGGAAGCGTGCCAGATGATGATTTTTATTTTTAACGATTTACTTTCAGCCTAGTTAGGCTCCAATTTATTCTGGGAGATACTCCTCAACCACTATACTTTCAACTTCAAAGGATTTTGCGTCAGTATTTCGTCTTGAATTTAAATATTTTCTTTTGTGAAAATAAAGACGGTCCTAACCTTTATAATATTTATAATATAAAAAGGAAAGGATAAAAATTTAAAGAAAAAGAAACGTTGACAAAAGTTTTTAAATGCACCGTAAAAGGTGCCGACACTTGTTATATTATAATATATCGGGGAATTTTTCTTTTGAGAAGATTTTGAAGAAGCAGGCCGAGACTAGTTTCAACTAGGCTTAACGCGCGCCGCAGTGGGTCTTTATTTTATTAATCATCAATGATCTTGGAAACAGATATCTTTTCTAAGTACTACACTCTGTCATTTCCTATTCTGCAGAATTCTCTCCAATAAATCATTCCCGAGTTAAATTTAAAGAGTTAAATTTTTTTTTATAAACATTCGGCACATATTCTACGATTTGAATTTTATGGGAGTAGTAAAATAATTTCGCTGTCTTGTTTATTCGATAGCATTGAAAAAAATTAATAGTGTAATAATTTAGAGACGAAAAGAGATTTCAGGGTTGCCACAGGTCAAGGAATTCAGGGAAAAGTAGCTAATTTTTTGAATTCATGAGAAAATTCTACAGTTTGGTTTTAAAAAAACTTAGCTTTTTTGAACAATTTTAATTATTCATTTTAAATTTAATTTTTAAATGTATATTTAATTATTAAAAATAATTGATTTAGAGACAAATTTTAGTTAAAAGCTCTATAAAAATAATTGAATTTTAGAGAAGTTACAAATATTTGCAATTTTTAGAAATAATTGAATTTTGAAACGGTTTTAAATTAAAATCTTTGAAAATCTGAATTTTAAAATACTATAATTTAACTATTCTATAAACCATTTTTTTAAAATTTTAATTCCAATTCTGAATTTATTTAAAAAGGAAGTTATCGATGTTTCGAATAATTTTACAATTAAATAAACTCGCAAATATATTAGAAAACTTTTTTTATCTAATAATTTTGAGAGTGAATCAGAATATTCTTTAAGGTCAGGGAAACGTGAAAATTTAATCTTAAAATCGGAAAGACAAAATTAATTTTTGAAGTCAAGCCTGGATTTAGAAAAAATATTCCTGTTGGGTTGCTTATAGTGTCATATGTGTGACGCGGCACTTTTGATGACTTAATTAAATGACAATCAGTCCTATCAAGATTGGAATTTGTTGACCGTATATTATACATTATATGCGATTTATAATTCAACTGTGGGCAAATATTAAGAATCTGATATCGATATTTTTATCAATTCCTTTTCATTAATATTTCGTACGTATATATTTTTTTAAATATAAGAGAGTTATTAAATTATATTGAAAGTTATACTTTCAATTAATCAAAACTTTTTTCTTAACACTTGGCAAACGAAATGTCACATAGAGAGAAAAAAATTGACACTATGTGTGCAAAAATATTAAATTTCAAATAAAACCAATCTTGTGGTCAAAGTAAGTACACCTGTTTGTGGGGAATTTTTTTTCAAAGATGATACGCAAGTTTAATTCACAACTGCGTATCGGCTGATGTTGCATCAGCTCTTTTTCTTATATGAAAATTGATCAGAGGAAAGTTAATCACGACATTTCGTTTTTGTCAAGTAGCAGGGATCGAACTATAAGTCCGTAAATTCCGTTTTTTTTTAAATAAGAGATCCATAAAGTTCGTAATTTGATTAAAAAAAGACGAAAAGTTCGTAAATTTTACGATATAATTTGAAGAATTTTAGAGAAATTACAAATGATTGCAAAAATCGAATTATTTTCAAAAGTAATAAAATTCTTCGCCAAAATTTAATTATGTTCAAAAATTTTAAAAAATTCTAGTCAAAATTTAAATTATATTTATAAATATTACAATTCTTCTTCGAAATTCAATTATTTTCAAAAATTTTAATCCAATTCTTGACGAAATTTCAATGATTTCAATTATTTTCAAATATTTTCCTCAATTCAACGATTTTCAATATCTACTATTTTAAAAAAATTTTTCCAAAAGAATTCAATTATTTAAACAAAATATTAATAAAAATTCCACAGGAATTCAATAACTTATCAATTTTTTATAAATTTCTTCGCAACAATTTAATTATTTTTAATTTTTTTAATGAAGTTTTTCGAAAGAATTCAAATATATTCAGAGAATTGAAAAAAATAGTTCTGAGAAATTCAATTACTTTGGAAAATTTAAATAAAATTCTTTTAAAATTTCTATTCTTTAAAAAAATGTTGACAAAATTCTTTACAAGATTTAGTTAATTAAATTCTTCTCAAGAAATCAATTATTTACATAAATAATAAAATTTTTCTCGAGAATTAAAAATTATTTTTAAAAATGTTGATAAAATGCCTTAAAAATTTGAAAAATTATAATAAAATTGATCAATACAATTATTTTCGTAAAATATACAATTATTTTCGTAAAATATGACATTCTTCCTACGAATACAATTATTGTCAAAAATGTTTATCAATTATTTTTGTAAAAAATAAAATTCTTCGAAGCAATTCAATTATTTAAGAAATTTTAATAAAATTCTTCACAAGAATTTAATTTCTTTTTTAAAAATAATTTTCTTCACAGAAATTAAATTATTTAAAAAAAAATTTAATAAAATTCTTCTGAAAAATTTAATTATTTTTATAAAGTAATAAATATTTCACAGTAATTTAATTAATTAGAAATTTTTGATATATTTCTTCGCAATACTTCAACTATTTTCATTGTATAATAAAATTTTTATAGAGAATAAATTATTTTCGTAAATAATAAAACTCTTTTTAGAAATTCAATTATTTTCATAAATAATTAAAATCATCGCAAAATTTCAATTATTTCAAAAATACAATTTTCATCAACTTCTCCGAAAAATGTAATTATTCTTAAAAATTTTTTATTAAAATTCGTTCAATAAATTCAATTATTTAAAAATTTACTGATAAAATTGCTTATGAGAATTCAATTTTCAGAAACATTCAATAAATTAGGGGTCGTCCATATACCACGTGGACAGTTTAGGGGGGAGGGGGGGTTCGCCAAAAATCCACGATTTTCCACGAGGGGGAGGGGGGGGTCAATACAAATGTCCACGTGGACACAAAAGTTTAATTTTATATCTTTTGTTTCTTTATATTCAACTTTATTATTAGATTATTATTAGATTGTGATCAGACAATATTTGTAATCCGAAATTTATTTAACTGTCAAAAAAACGCCAAATTCTTTTTTAATTTATATTACAAAATCATTATCGTAAATGCACAAATATGAATATATGCAAATTTGACAATTAGGAATACAAAGCAACCTCTACAAACTCTTACAAATTCTAAAAAAAATAATTTTCTATTATTGTTTATGTGAAGGCTCAAAGCTATTGGATTTTAGAAAATTTTTAGATTTGTTACAGAAGAGATTAAGTATTTCTACTAATATAATAATTGAAGATATATTGCTGCCAAAGTCCTCTCTATAATACTAAAAATGGTATTTACCTATTTAATAATATTTTAAGATAATTTAATCTTTATTGAATTTTAAAGAAGTTTGTTATAAAAAAAATTTAAAGAATTTTTTAATTGTATTTCTTATTAAATATCTTTTTATTATTCACTATTTTAAAATAAAAAACCCGATTGTCTACGTGGACAATCAGGGGGGGAGGGAGGGGTTCGTCAAAAATCCACGATTGTCCACGAGGGGGGAGGGGGGGTCAAAAAGTGTCTAAAAAGTGTCCACGTGGTATATGGACGACCCCTTATTTATTTTTGTATTTAAAATTTTTAATAATTAAATTCTCGTAGATTTTTCTATTAAAAATTGATTTAAAAATGAATTTCAGCTAAAATTTTAGAAATAATTAAATTTTGAAAAGGTTTCAAATTAAAATTTTTGAAAATTTGAATTCTTCATATTTTTAACTAACAATTCTGTGGAATTAATTTTTTGGAAAAAGTTTAATTGCGGATTTTTTAAAAAAATTATTTGAAGTTTTTATTTTCTAATATAATTGAAGAATTTCCGAATAATTGAAATTTTGTAAAATTGAATTAAATTCTTCTTCGATATTCAATTATTTTCAATACAATCACAAAATTCAATAATCAGATTTTTTTAATTATAATTATTGACAGATACAAATTTTAATAAAATTCTTAGCAACTATTCAATTATTTTCATTAATAATAAAATTCATTGCAGGATTTTAATTATTTTTAATAGAATTTTACAGGAATTGCAAAAAAAATGTAATTATTCTTAATAATTTAATTTTAATTCCTCGAAAAAATCAATTATTTAAAAAACTGTTTTTTTTTAAATTCTTTTGAAGAATTTAATTATTTACCAAAAATATTAGAATTTTTCACAGGAATTCAATTATTTTCAAATTTTTAAATAAAATTGTCCGAAATAAATCCATTTTTTTTAATACTATTTTAAATTAATTAATCAAAAAATTTAATTATTTTTACAAATAAAGTTTGCCACAAGAATTCAATTATTTAAAAAAATTTTTTGATAAAATTCTAAGCAAGAATTTTTCAAAGAATTCAATTATTCACATAAATAATTCTTCGAAAGAATTCAATTATGTCGATAAATAAAAAAATTATTCCCGAGAATTCAATTATTTTTTTAAGCATTTTAATAAAATTCTTTGCGAAATTCAATTATTTTCATAAATAGTAATATTCATCACAAGCATTAAATTATTTTGAAAATTTATAAATTTCTGCTTGAAAATTATATTATTTTAAAAAATTGTAAATAAATTTTTCAGAAGAATTCAATTATGTTCAAAAATTTTTTAATTCTTCTTAGGGATTAAATTATTCAATAAAATTGTTTTAAAGAATTTAAGTATATATTCTTTGAAAGAATTAAATTATTTTCAATATTTTTGTAAAATTCTTTAAATCAATTAAATTATTTTTAAAAATTGTAATAAAATTCTGAGAGGAATTGAATTTTTTTTTTAAATTTTAATAAAATTCAATAATTAAATGTTTAATTTGAATTATTAAAAAATACGATTATTTTAAAAACTTGAATGAAATTCTTTATGAAATTCAAGTATTTTGAAAATTTTCAATTAAAATTATTAAAGAAACTCCACTATTTTCAAAATATTTAATTTTTTTCGTCAATAATAATCACTGGTTCGAGTCCTGAAGTAGAGAACAAATTTTTGTTTCCTAAAAATTGAAAACTTTTGGAGAAATTATTGAAAATGCTTAAATTGCACAGAAGAAATTGGAAAATTAGAAGAAAATATAAATTTTGTATATATTTTTTTGTCTAAGTTGTTAAAAAAGCAGAACAAGTTGTAGTTTTTTCGAATTCTCGTCGTTGTCTTGCAAATTTTCTTTGATGGCGAACGAAATGTGATAGAAATCAGTGGCTCATAAAATCACTGGCATTCATTATAACCCCAAGAAGATTAGATTATCCCCATTATAAATCAATAGCATAATTAGACTTTCAAATTTTTGCCGACATACACTGTGTTTCTTGGAAAAAATAACAATGACCAACTTTTGGAATTCTGACTAACATATATGCTTTTAAACGATTTCAAATTTTTTTTTCTTTTTTTTTTCTTTATAATATTGTTAATCGAAAAATGGAGATCTAATTTAAATTTTATTTTCCAGGAATTGCAACAAAAGTGGCAGTGTGTTGACGTTCGACTGGAAACAAGAGACTTGAGAAGGAAATTGAAATTCATGAATCGTCCTACAACATTGAGAGAAGAAAAATGAATGACCGCATAAATTCTCTCGTGTGTTTTTGAATAATTTAAAAATATTGTTTAATTCGGGAGTGTTCGAATTTACTTGAAATCGCGTTCGTTCAGTAACTAGTATTTAATGTTGTTTTCGGGAGTGTTCGAAGTTGTTAAAATCGCGTGTGATTTAATCTGAAAAACATCGCAGTAATGGAATGTGCGAATACACTTCACGGTGAGATTTTTAAAGTTTTATAATTGAGGTTTGAGATCTTAAAAAGGGCACATGCAGCATTGATTTTAAATGCGATACTTGTGAACTTTTAATATTCGGAGACTAAATTGATAATTTCAATTAAAAAAAAAAAAAAACGATTGCGAAATAATGGAAAATTATTGTGGATGGATTTCCAGTACTAAAAGAACAAGTAACTTTTTCAGCTAATTAAGTTCCGAACATTTAAACGAATAAAATTTGTTTCCTCTTCAAATTAAATTATTTTCATGAATAGTAAAATTCTTCGCTAGAATTCGATTATTTTCACGAATAATAAAATTTTTCGAAAAAAATCAATTATTTTTAAAAATATTAATAAAATTCATCGCAAAAATTGAATTATATTCATAAATAATAATATTCTTCAGAAGAATTCAATTATTTTTATAAATAATAAAATTCTTCTCAGGAATTCAATTATTTTCAATAAAATTTCACAAAAGGATTCAATTATTTTCATAAATAATAATAGGTAATATTCTTCAGAAGAATTGAATTATTTTTATGAATAACAAAATTCTTCTCAGGAATTCAATTATTTTCAATAAAATTTCACAAAAAAATTAAATTATTTTCTAAAATGTTAAAATTCGTAACAATTCAATTATTTTAAAAAATAGTACAATTCTTCACAAAAATTTAATTATTTCTATAAAAAACAAATTTTTTTTGCAAAAATTCAATTATTTTTAACAAAATTTTAATAAAATTTCACAAAAAAATTCAATTATTTTCTAAAATGTTCATAAATTCTTAATCATTTAATTATTTTAATAAATAGTATAATTCTTCACAAAAATTCAATTATTTTTAACAAAATTTTAATAAAATTTCTCGAAAGAATTCTATTATTTTCTAAAATTTTAATAAATCCTTTTAAACAATTTAATTATTTTTTTAAATAGTAAAATCTTTGCAAAAATTCAATTACTTTCAATAAAATTTCACGAAAGAATGTCATTTCTTTCTTAATTTGTTATAAAGTTTTTCAAAAGAATTTAATTATTTTCTAAAATTTTAATACATCTTTCGAAAAAAATTCAATTATTTTCATAATTTATAAAATTTTTCACAGGAATTCAATTATTTTCAATAAAATTTTTAAAAAAATTATTGAATTTTTTAAATAATTGTATTTTTTTACATTTGATAAAATACTTCGAAAAAATTCAATTATTTTGAAAAATATTAATAAAATTCATTCCACAAATTCAATTATATCTATTCATAAATAATAATATTCTTCAGAAGAATTTAATTATTTTTGTGAATAATAAAATTCTTCTCAGGAATTTAATTATTTTCAATAAAATTTCACAAAAGGATTCAATTAATTACACGATTAATAAAATTCTTCGAAAAAATACAATTATTTTAAAAAATATCATAAAATTCATTCCAAAAATTCAATTACATTCATATATAATAATAATATTCTTCAGAAGAATTTAATTATTTTTGTGAATAATAAAATTCTTCTCAGGAATTCAATTATTTTCAATAAAATTTCACAAAAGGTTTCAATTATTTTCTAAATTTTTAATAAATTCGTAACAATTCAATTATTTTAATAAATAGTAAAATTCTTCACAAGAATTCAATTATTTTTATAAAAATCAATATTTTCTGGAAATTCAATTATTTTCAAAAGAATTTAAAAAATATTCACGAAAAGATTCAATTATTTCCTACAATTCTGATAAAATTTGTCGTAATAATTCAATTATTTTTATAAATAATAAAATTTTTCAAAAAAATCCAATTTTTTTTTATAAATAGTAGAATTTTTTGCAGGAATTCAATTATTTTCATAAATAATAAAATTCTTCGAAGCAATTCAATTATTTTAATAATTTTTTAATAAATTTTTTTGCTTGAATCTAATTATTTTTAGTGCATTAATTTTAATTTTGAAAACATTTAAAAGAAAAAATTATTAAAAAATTTAGGAAACGAAAAAGAAAAAAAACTTTATACGGGAAACATTTTATCAGAATACAACGATTATTAAAATAGATTACTTTTTATAATAAAATTATATGAAAATTAAATAAATATTTTGTTAATTTTGAACGTTTAAGAATTATTGAAGAACCTCGTTGCTATTTGTATTAAGATACAATTTATTAATATGTAATTAATTTTCTTTCTAATAATTTAATTTATACCTTTTTCTCTTAATTATTTTAGTTATTGAACTTAATAATTAATAATATATAATAATTACTGTTTCAGACTGACATAGTAAGTACTATCATCAATCAGTTAAGGAAATCATCAATCGGTGAGTGAAAGTTTTTTTCACTGGTATTTTTTTATTTTTTTAAACTCGTTTTTAAATGACAATTATCAAGAAACTGAAATTATTGCAAATTTCAAAATGATTCTTTCATTTCTGTTAAATAATTACTAATTTTTTTTACACTGAATGAAAATTAATTTGCATCAAATTATTGAATTACTGCGAACAATTTATTATCAAATGAACCTTTACTTTGGTGAAATAATTTCTGCCTTTATTTTTCTATTTTTATTTTAAACAAATACCATTTAATTGAGACATTATTTTTCTGCAGATATCAAATTGAAACCAAAAACGTATAAAAAATGTTGCGAAGCAACGTTTTGGATTTATTATTTTATTTGAATTATTATTTATTAATAAATAATATTTTATTTATTTTATTTTTCTATTTTTATTTTAAACAAATACCATTTAATTGAGACATTATTTTTCTGCAGATATCAAATTGAAACCAAAAACGTATAAAAAATGTTGCGAAGCAACGTTTTGGATACGTTTTTGGTTTCAATTTGATATCTGCAGAAAAATGTGTTTAGAAAAATAATTATTTGATACAAATAATTATACAAATGAATTGTTATCACTAATAATAAGTATTTTTTCTCTTTTTAATTTTCGTTTGTACTGAACAATTTTCAATTACGGAAATTTGTTTTCTTTTTTAATAGTGCTCTGTGTAGTGTTTTTAAAATTTGATTTTAAAAATTAAAAGTGATTCAGTGATCTTATAGTAAAATAAAATAGAGCATTAACAAAGTAAGTTTCATTTTGTTTATTTTTTTATAACTATTTATTTTTTTAAACTAATTATTTTTTTTTTGTTTTAGACACCAAAGGAAGTAAGTTTTTCAAAAATTTGTATATCTATGTATATAAACTTAAAAATGAAATTTAATTTTCCTAATTTTCTATTTTTCTATTTTTTAGATTTTCAATCAACTTGGAGAGTTTGAGAGATAATAAAACAAAAATGTTTAAACACTTTGAGAAAACGAAGAAATGAGTTATGTGTCGTACAACTTGCGGTGAAAAAGAAAAAAAAATGATGGAGGCAAATTTAAATGAAATCAGAATATGCGAATCTTGAAAGTGTGAAAAATGCATCAATTGATTGAATTCTCGGTACTGTCAATGATTTATTTTTGCATGTGACGTTTGTGACCGATATGGAACAGATTGGCAACAGATGTTTGAATGTTGGTATGTATGCTATGCGGAGATCATAAGTTGAACGTTAATAAGGATCAATCAATGACGATTAGGTTAACGTCTTGGGAGATTGAATAGAAAATCGAGACGCCTTAGACAATTTCCAATAGTCAAATTATCAAAATTAAGATGATTATCTTATTTTACCCTATCACCGACGCAAAATCGATTAGGGCAATTCCTATGCTTATGCCATTTCTATAATCTCTACCTCTTGGGAATCCAATTTCTTAAAAATGCAATTTATTTCATTTAATTGATTATACGTTTTTAATCGTTAAAAAATCATTATTAATAATCTTTGTATTCCGAATGTCTCTTCGTATTTCGAGTTTGTTCCTTTTGTTTTCTAATTTTTTTTTTTTTTAGGGGAATTTTTTTTCTTAATTTTTTGAATTTAAAAATTAAAGTTTTTAATTAAAAAATACCAAAAATTAATTAAATTCTTAAAAAAGTTCTCAAAATTTAAGTTTCTTTCTTAAAATTAAATTAAATTTAGAAAAAGTTTTAAAATAATTGAATTCTTATAAATTAATCAAACATTTTCAAAGTAATAATTAAATTTCTTACGAAAAATACAATTAAAATCTTTAAAAATAAGTTAATTCATACAAGAAGCTTAATTAAAACAATACAAAAAATATTTTAATTCTTCAAAAGAGTTTTATCAAATTTTTTAAAAATAATTGAATTTCTGCAAAGATTGTTATAATTAACATTTTTTTTAAAATTGAATAATTATATTTTTTTAAATAATTCAATTTCTTCGAAAAATTTTATTAAATATGAAAATAATTGAAATCTTGATTACAATTTTATTAAAATTGTATTAAAAATAAGTGAATTCTTATTAAGAATTTTACCAAAATTTTTCAAAACAATTGCATTTATGTAAAGAATTTCATTATTTAGGAAAAGAATTAAATTTTTTGAAAGTATTTAATTAAATTCTTTTTCTTTAAAGAATTTTATTAAAATTTCTCAAAATAAATGAATTTCTGCGAAGAAATTTATCATTTACGAAAATAATTAAGTTTTTTCAAAGTATTTCATTAAATTTTTTTCCTTTTAAAGAATTTTATTAAAATATTTCAAAATTATTGAATTTCTGCGAAAAAATTGTATTATTTAGGGAAAAAAAATTAATTTTTTTAAAGTATTTAATTACATTTTTTTCTTCTAAAGAATTTTATTAAAAGACTTTAAAATCATGAAATTACTTCGGAAAATTTTATAAATTATGAAAGTAATTGCATTTTTTCGAGAAATGTAATTAAAATTTTATTTAGAATATTTCAATTCGAAAAAATTCAATTATTTTTGAAACATTTTAATAATATTTTTCATCAAGAATTCAATTACTTTTATAAATAATAATTTTCTTCAGAAGAATTCAATTTTTTTATAAATAATAAAATTCTTCTTAAGAATTCAATTATTTTCAATAAAATTTCACAACAAAAGGATTCAATTATTTTCATAAATAATAAAATTCTTCGAAGAAATTCAATTATTTTATAAAATATTATAATATAATTCGTTTGCAAAATTTCAATTATATTTATAAATAATATTCTTCAGAAGAATTGAATTATTTTTATGAATAACCAAATTTTTCTCAGGAATTAAATTATTTTCAATACAATGTTTCACAAAAAAATTCAATTATTTTCTAAAATGTTAATAAATTCGTAACAATTCAATTATTTAAATAGATAGTAAATCAATCATGAATAATTTAATCAAAATTTTTCAAAATAATTGAATTTCTGTGAACACTTTTATTAAAATTCTTTAAAATAATTAAATTACTGTGAAAATTTTCATAAATTATGAAAATAATTGAAATTTTGCGAGGAATTTTATTAAAATTTTCGAAAATAATTGAATTTTTTTCGAGAAATTTAATTAAAATTAATAATAAAGTTGAAATTATCGATCACTCCGAGTCAGGTTGATAATTTTAATTAAAATTGTTATCTTATTATTAAAATTGTATATTTTAATTAAAATTGTTTTAAAATTATTTCAATTGTCGCGAAGAATTTTATCAAAATTTTACAATGTAATTTAATTGTTGCGAAGAATTTTATCAAATTTAGAAAAATAATTGAATTCTTTTGAGAAATTTTATTGAAATTGTATATTGAAAATAATTGGTTGTCTGCAAAAAATTTTATACTTTATGAAAATAATATTGAAATCTTGCTAAACATTTTTTTTAAATTTTCGAAAATAATTGAATTTTTTCAAGGAATTTAATTGAAACTGTTATGAAAATATTTCAATTCTCACGATGTATGTTATATTGAACTTTTTTAAAGTAATTTAATTATTGCAAAGAATTTTATTAAATTTAAAAAAAAAAATTGAATTCTTTTGAGAATTTCTTTTTGAAATTGTATTGAAAACAATTGATATTTTGCTAAGAATTTTATTAAAATTTTCGAAAATTAATGAATTTTTTCGATGAATTTAATCAAAATTGTTTATTGTATTGCAAATATTTCAATTCTCCTGAAGAATTTAATTAAATTTTTTTCTTCTAATGAATTTTATTGAAAATCTTTAAAAACATTAAATTATATAAAAAATAATTTAATTCCTGCAAACAATTTTATAAATTATGAAAATAATTGAAAATTGAAAATTTTACAATTCTCATAAAGAATTGAATCAAAATTTCCAAAAATAATTGATTTTTTACATAGAATTTTATCAAATTTAAAAAAGTAATTGGATTTCTTTGAAATTGTATTGAAAATAATTGAATTCCTGCGAAGAATGTTATTAGCATTTTTGAAGACAATAAATAATTATAGTTAATTAGTAAATTATTTAATAATTGAATGTTTTTAAATTTTGAATCTGAAATTATTGAAAAATTGAAATTAATTTTTGAAAATAAAAAATTTCTTTAATTTGCATAATATAAAATTAATTATTGTATTCATTCTATTCGTTCGATAAGAGACAGAAAGTTTATTAACGTTAAACATTTTTTTCCATTAATTTGAAATTTTACTGCGACCACTTCTTTGAATTGAAGGAAAATTTTTCTTTTTTTGTTTCTCTTTAAAAATGTAATAATTAATTCTGGACTTTTAAATTCTTTTCTATATTCATTGTCATAAAAATTGAAAGTTATATTTGCAGATTCATTAGAAGGGATGAAAAAGGGTCATTAAAAAAGGAACAAAGATTACAGTTCAAAGAGCAAATATAGTCGAACGAATTGACTGGAATCAACCACGAAGCGAAGAATGAAATGAAAGAATATAATTTGATCCTTTTAAAAAATGTATAAATAAATTTGAGGAAGCAATTTTCAGTTTTTGCTATATGACCATGACATACGAGTCATTAAGTTTTAACGATTCGAATTAGTCACGGCAAAATGATATTTCGAACGATTCGACACTGTTATTTTTCAGGGTTGTAATTTAGGTTCTTAAAATTCTCTCTTCCTATATTACAATAATTCTCACGGAACTATTTTAGAATTTATTTTCAAAATCATATTATTGAGAAAAATTTATTTGCGTGCAAAAAAAATTTAACTAGAAACGAAAATTATATTCTGAAATTTCGAATTATTTATTAGTAATAACAATGATTATTGTAAATTGTTAAAAAATACGAGAAAAATAATTAATAAATTTTCGAAATAATTTTTTTTTATTACTCACTCAGTGTTAAATGCCTTGCAGATGCTGTTACAATCCTCGCGGTAAATGTCAACTTAGAATCGAAAATAAATTCACTAATGACTCGCAACTTTCTGAAAAATCGAAATTTGGAAAATTTAAATTTAAAAAAAAAAAGATGATAAATATTTTTATTTGGAAAAAAAATAGGAAATTTATATTTTGAGGGAGAATTTTTACCTTTAAAAATAAGGAAGCGAATTAAATTCATTACGATGTTCTATATATGTTTATACGGTGATAGGAATGCCTAGGCGTAGACTGCGAGCCGCCACTCTACCAGTTACAACTGCTTCAAATCAAGAAGGCTAAACAAATTTTCCTCGCGGAATCCGCTTTTATTTTTAACGCACACTTTTCAAACAAAAAGAATCGAATCTTCAAAAAACTGATGAATAGAATATTTTACTTGTGACAATTTGTTTGTAAAACACTTCTTTTTTTTTTTTTTGAAAAAAAAATAATTTTACAATTTTTTTCTGAAAATTAATAATAATTTTACATTTATTTCGAAAATATTAATTTTACATTTTCTTTTTCAGATAATTAAAAATGGTGCAGAAGAAAATCACGATGATAGAGAAGCAAAAGATACAATATTTGGGAGATTTCAATAAGTCGCCATCGCTTTTATATTTAAATAAAAGTATATTAATTTTCTTATCAATAATAGGGTCGATAAGATTTGTGTATATTCTACATTTACTAAAGAATTCCGAATCTTTCATCATCGGAATTTTCTCCCTTGAACCGATCAAAATAGGGATTTATAAATGCTTACTCATCATCATCATCAAAGTTCTAGGAAGATTGAGAGAGAAAAAAAATTCATCTGATGCCGGATGTTATATATGCGCAATAAGAAATGTCAATCAGTTAATAGTATTTTATCTACATTAATTGCGATTTACAATGTGTCAGTTTATTAAAAAAAAAAAATCTCAAAAAATTGTGTTCAATGATCCGTGAGGATATAAAGTTTACAAATATATGGAAAAAAAATAATTATTAAAAAATAAATAATTATTTTAAAAAATAATAAAGAATTAGATACGCCATGATTAGAGATTAAAGTATACGAAGTCTAATTAAATCACATTGTGCGTTAATTCGTAGTTATGAGGGAAAGATTAAAAAAAAATCTTAGTGAAAATTAATAACACGAAAAAAAAGTGTTTTTTGTATCATAGACATTTTTTTGAATGAAAGAAATTTTCTTTGAATAAAAGAAATTCTTTTTTGAACGAAATAAATTTTCTTTGAATGAGAGAATATTTTTTGAAAGAAAGAAATTTATTTAAATGAAAGAAATTTATTTCAATGAAATAAATTTTGCTATGAATGAAAGAAAAATTAATTTTCAATCGAAGAAATAAGTGAGAGGAAAAAATGAAGAAAAACTTTTTTTTTCTGAGCGTAAATAAAAAATATTCAGAGATTTGATAAACTATACAATGTTTTAGTAATATCAGTCTTTGCAATAATAATTGTTTGTCAATTCAAGGTTGCTTCGGAAATATTGGTGATAAAAGGCAACGCATGAAAAAGTGATCAACTTGAAAACTGATTTCAATTGGCAATGCAAAGCTTATATTGCGAAAGATAATGAAAAGAAGGGGAAGAAAATGTCACGCCTCTTGAAGCGTGTGTGGCGATGCTTTTATAGGGTGCAAAAGATTTCAATTGAATATTGCAATAATGATTATGATGATGATGATGATGCTGAAAATAATAATAATATGAAAATGTGGCATGATTTGTGAATGAAAAATATTTTATCATCCTATCACCACCACCGAGGGCATTGACCCATTCACGTTTTCATTTCAATTCAAATTGGTGGAAGTTTTTACTAATTAAATTTTAACTATAATTAAATTTTTACTTATTAAAATCAGTAAATTTCTAGAAACAGAAATTCAATTGTTTACGAATT
This sequence comes from Leptopilina syphax, assembly GCA_032872505.1. Classification (NCBI taxonomy): domain Eukaryota; kingdom Metazoa; phylum Arthropoda; class Insecta; order Hymenoptera; family Figitidae; genus Leptopilina; species Leptopilina syphax. Next base: position 24,611,251 of record CM065468.1, on the reverse strand, counting down.
TTTTTGATAAATTTCTGAGTTAATCAGAATATTCTTTAGGTTCAGGGAAAAAGTGAAAATTTTGTCTGGAAATCAAGGAAAAATCAAAATTAAATTTTTATGGCAACCATAGACTTCGCACTCGATAATTAATTTTAAAAAAGTATCAAAAAGTAGTTTTCAAAGTAAAAAAAAAAGTAAAAAAGTAGCTGTCGAAAAATTAAACTTAACGACAAAAAAACTCGTTTTAGACACTTCACAAAACTGACGAAAAATCCCATTCCATATTTTTTATTTTCCTGATTTTTACCTATTTTTCATCAAAAATATTTACTTCTTTCTTATCCGACTAATAAATTGAATTCCTGGAACGAATTTTATTATTCATCAAAACAATTTAATATATATTTAAAAAAATAATTTAATTCTTGTCAAGAAGTTTATAAAAATTTTCAAATAATTGATTTCTTTCGACTAATTTTATGCAAATTCTAATTTAAATAATTTAATTCCCGAGAAATTTTTCTTAATCATGAAAATATTTGAATTCTTACAAAGATTTTTACAAAAATTTTTTTAAATAATTGAATTCTGTTTGTAAATTTTATGAAAATAGTAGATATTCATAATCATTGAATTGCGAAAACTTTTTAAAAATAATTAAATTTTACAAAGTATTCAATTAAAATTTTTTGACAATAATTATTATTGAATTCTTGCGAACGATTTTATTAGAATTTTCTAAAATAATTGAATTTCCGAGAAGAAATTTATTACTTTTAAAAATAATTGAATTCTTGTAATAAATATTGTTATTTATAAAAATAATTGAATTTTGCGAAGAATTTTATTAAAATGCCTAAAAAAAATTATTGAATTTTCATGAATAATATTGTTATTTATCGACATAACTGAATTCTTTCGAAGAATTATTAATGTGAATAATTGAATTCTCGGGAAGAATTTAAGAAAGCAGTTTTTTAAATAATATATTTTTTGGAGAAATTGAAATTAAATTTTTAAGAATAATTACATTTTTTGAGCAACTCCTGTAAAATTGTATTAAAAATAATTGAAATCCTGCGATGAATTTTATTATTTATAGAAAATAATTGAATAGTTGCTAAGAATTGAATTAAAATTTTTAAAAATAATTGAATTTCTGAGAAGAATTTTATTATTTATGTAAATAATTGAATTATTGTGGAAAATTTTATTAAACTATTTAAAAAGAATTGAATTTCTGTGACAAATTTTGTTAGTTTTGAAAATAATTGAATTATTGCGAAAAATTGTATTAAAATTAAAAAAAATAATTGAATTATTTCAAAAAAATTTAATTAAAATTGTATTTAAAATAATTAATTTCTTTAAAACAACTTTATTTTTATATTTTATAATAATTGAATTCCTGTGAAAAATTCTAATAGTTTTGTAAATAATTGAATTCTTTCAAAGAATTTAAGGCAAATTCTAATAGTTCTGTAAATAATTTAATTTTTTCAAAGAATTTTATGCAAATTCTAATTTAAATAATTGAATTACAGAGAATTTTGTTTGGAAATTTTATAAAAATATTAGGTATTAAAAATCATTGAATTAAGAAAAGTTTTTAAAAATAATTAAATTTTACAAAGACTTCTATTAAAATTTTTGAGAATAATTGAAATTTTTTTTTTTTAAATAATTGAATTTCCAAGACAAAATTTATTACTTTTAAAAATAATTGAATTCTTGTGATTAATATTGTTATTTATGAATATAATTGAATTATAATTATTATTTTGCAGAGAATTTTATTAAAATGCGTCAAAATAATTGAATTTTCGGGAATAATTTTGTTATTTATCGACATAATTGAATTCGTTCGAAGAATTATTTATGTAAATAATTGAATTCTTGGGAAGAATTTTATTAAAATCTAAAAGAATAATTGAATTATGTCAAAAAATATTTAAATAGAATTGTATTTAAAATAATTGATTTCTTTGGAACAATTTTATTAAAATATTTGAAAATAATTGAATTCATGTGAAAAAATTTAATATTTTTGTTAATAATTGAATTCTTTCAAAGAATTAAAAAAAACATTTTTTTGAAATAATTGATTTTTTCGAGGAATTGAAATTAAATTTTTTAATAATTAATAATTGAAATCCTACGAAGAATTTTATTATCTATGGAAAATAATTGAATAGTTGCTAAGAATTGTATTAAAATTTTAAAAAATAATTGAATTCCTGAGAAGAATTTTATTATTTATGAAAATAATTGAATTATTGTGAAAATTTTTATTAAAATATTTAAAAAGAATTGAATTTCTGTGACTATATAGATATTGATAATAATTGAATTTCGAATACTTTTTGAAAATAATTGAATCGTTTTAAAGAGTTTGTTTATGATTTTTGAGAATAGTTTTTTGATTTCCAGTATTTGCAAATTTAAAGTTGTGGAAATTCTCAAAAAAAAAATAACAGAAATAGTAGCTTTTAGTGGCTGATATCTAAAAAAAAGAACTTAAATAGTAGCATAACGTAAAAAAAGTAGTAAATAGTAGGTTTTAGTAGATGAAATGAAATGAAAAAACAAAAAGAAAAAGAAGAAGCAAAATTCAGATCGCTGAAATAAAAGAAAAGTTAAATTCCAAAAAAAAAAAAAAAAAATGAAATACAGAGTCTAGTCTTTGAAATAATCTTCATGTTCTCATCTATTGTCGCAGTGCTTTTTGTCAAGCGAAGCTAGTGTACTCTCGATACGACGTCGTTCTTGATGAGCGAGAGAAGCAAATTATAAATCACTGTGCGTGGATTATGCGTCTGAGTTTCTGCCAACTATACCGATAAAACCACCGATATGCGTCAATTGACCGCTGACAAAGACCATGGACTTTGATCTCTGCAAATGTAGCTTTTAATTTATAAAATTCCAGTTTTTCTCTCCGCTGCGATTTCTTTTCACACACGCACACAAAAAAAGAAAAAAGAAGAAAGAGAAAAAAACGAAACCTTGAATTAGAGACGCAAATTTCTTAGAAAATAATATTTCTCTCAATATATACATAAATCTTCCGTAATTTTAGAAAATGTGTGTCTCATTTCCTCTCTGTTTCAAAGATGTTTTGTCTTCTAATCCCTACAACATTGAAAATTTCAAATTTATTATAAAGAAAACATCAAATAAAAATCAAATACAGAAAAAAAAAAAAAATTGAAACTCACCTTTGAAGATTTTTTTTTCATGTTAATATAGTCTCTCTCTTGCTAACTTGTGGGGATTTAAATAAAAAATTCTAAATATAAAAATCTGTAAGAAAATCAAAAATTGAGGAAAATAAATTTTTAAGTTTTAAATAAAAATTTGGCCAATTTGTTGATTAAAAATATAATAAAGTATTTTTTATTATTATAATAGATATTGAAAATAATTGAAATTAATAATTTCGAGATTTTTTTTGAAACTAATCGAATTGTTTGAAAGAAATTTATTAAAAATATTTGAAAATAATTTTTTTATTCCAACTATTGGCGAATTTAAATTTGTGTAAATTTTCAACAAAAAAAGTAGCTTTTAGTGTCGGAAATTGAAAAAAAGTATCCAAATAGTAAGAAATCGGAAAAAAGTCGTAAATAATATTAGAATGAAAATTAAATTAATTTAATTATCAAATGTTTGTGAAAAAGGAAAGATTACTGTGACTTGGCCTCATTTTCATTGAAACTCTTCATTTTCTATATCAATTATGATACACACATATATTTTAAATGGCATAAAGATGTATACAATTTCTATATAAACATTCGGCAATAACTTATTCGTATAATTCATTCAATGTAACGCTCACATTTTCTTTACGGTTTCTACATGTTATATTATTAACAAAGACATTTGTTCTTTTACAGTAAAATTCATGAAAAGAGAGTTAAATTCAATCCGAGAAGCAAAAAAGAAGTCATTGCATCTTATTAATTAATTTTTTAATTAATTAATTTAATTAATTTTTTAATTACTTTTAAACAATTTTTAAAAAATCAAGATTTTGTGACTCTTTTTTTCAGTATGTGATGAATACTTTTCAAATAATACGAATTTTTTTTTCTACATATTAATTGACAGCCTTTAACAAATATATTTTTTTTCTATTCATTTCGTAATAATTTCAATAACTACTAAGATTTAAATTTTTTTTCTTTTATAGGCGTAAAAATCGTTTTCCTTTTAGTCATGGTAATAAAGTATAACAATATTCGAAAAAATAATGATAATACAGATAGTTCTCACTTAATGCCAAATTATACGTAATTCTACAATTAATTATAAATTATTCGACTCTTGGCTGATGATAAAATACAAAATTATTTTCAATGTTGACCATTTATAAATGTGTGAAAAATTAAAATTAATTTATAAATTAAAAAATATCAAAAATTAAATAAATGTATATTAAAACAAGTTATTAAACGAACACATTAAAAAATACTCGTGAAAAATTCATATTGGGTATAAAATTAAATTGTACGTTAATAAAAGCAATCTAAAAAAAATGCAGAACATTAAAATTACTAGCAATTTTATTAAAATGGGAATTAAATTTTTCGGAAGCGTTTAATTGTTAATGCAGAGAGGCAGTGAAACTTTCCGTTAAAAATAAAAATAGAAATTATTTCTCCAAGTTTTAGTAAAATTGCAAAATCTACATAAATCTATTTATTTATTTCTTCTGTTAGCAAAAAAAATTTTCAATAAAAATGAGAAAAAAATGTATATTTTTACAATAGAACTGAAAATTTTAATTTTAACTAAAAAATCGGAAAGTCACCTAATCCGAAATTCTACATTTAGTAAAAAAAAATAAAATAAAATATTTCTAAGAACATGGAACGATAAGTATTTTCTAGAAAAATAAATTTTGAAACTTAAAAATGATTTTATATCACAAAGATAATTTTTCTTTTGAATTCTATAAATTGAATTAATTCTTTAAATTGAAAGCATTTAAGCAAATTGGACTTGCTAATCTAATTTTTAAAAACTTTCAAATACTATTTTAATATTTTCAAATTCTAATTTTTTTATTTATGAATATGAAAAGACGTTTGTTATGCGGTATGCACTGCACACTTACTTAAAATTCATTGGTTTGCATTTCTCTATAATTTTTATTTACAAATATGTATATTAATAATATAATACCTAAAATTTGGCAACAAGTTTCTCATTCACAATTGATTGTATATAGTCAACATTAACGGCACTATTTAAACAATTGCATTTTTATGTACATTTAAAAACTTTTTCCGCCATTAGCAAAAATGTAAATCACATTTAGCAATTGGCACAGAATATTTTTTTTTTATTTATAATTTAAAAATTATAAGGTTGTCATGAGTTTTTTTTTCATTAATATTTCTTACTCCTTTTTTAAGCTCTATTACTTCTTTTTTCTGATTTTCAGAGTCAAGTTAAAAATATTTTTTAAGATTAAAGTTAAAATAATGGCAAAAATCACCGTTTTCCTCTGTGATTTAAGGACTTTCGCTTAAGAATCTGCTTTTAAAAATAATTTAAAAAAAAAGTTTATTTGTATAAATATATAATTAAGTATATGTAAAAATCGGATGGTTTAAAAATGTTCCATCTTTCATTAAATAAGTATGAAGCACAATTTTTTACGAATGCTAAATAAACACTCAATAAAGAGTTTTATTAACGCTTTGGAATGCGATAATAAAATCAAATTATGTACTTAGACATAAATAAAATTTGTCAAAATTAAATTAGCTCTTATATTCCTATTTTTGAAAGTTCATTATTTCAAAAGTTTTTTTTTCATTATTTCAAAACGTATAATTTATTATATAAAAGCTTTTTTTTAGATCGATATCAATAATGAATTAACGAATTCATTGAGGTTTGATCTTTCTTGTCGAATTATTTATGCTTTATTCTTTCGTTTTTTTTTTAAATATTATTCTTTCGTTTTTTTTAAATATTATTATTCAGGTACGAATAAAAGTGTGAGATTGATGAAAATTTACCTTTTTTTTTTGATAAAACTTTTTTAGTTCTTTTAATCGGAGATCGTAGACTTCCAACTGGATCATTGTTTTGCATCCTCTTTAATCAGGCATTTTAATCCTTTGAACGCGAATCTATTAGAAATTCAAAGACCTTTCGTGGCCAGTTGATTGAAAATCATTCTGGAGCATTTGAATTATTGTAGTCATTTCTTCTTTGCAACCTCTCGGGATGTGAGCAGGCCAAATGACTAAAATCGCGAACCACGTCATTGAATGTTTCATCGCCCGAAACTCCAATTTCGGAATCTTTCATTTCCTCGTTTAATAATCCAAGTCGTAGTCTGTAAAGGAAAAAACGATAATTTCAATTATTTCAAATTCGAAAATAATTATGCAAATGAAATAGAAACAAAATATAGACTATAAATAAAATATTAACAAAATATAGACTATAAATAATTAATAGTTAATAATTAATATTAATAATTAATAGTTAATAATTAATATCAATAATTAATAGTTAATAATAAATGTTAATAATAAATAGTTAATAATTAATTGTTAATCAATAATTACTGAATATTTAGATTAGAATTATAAATGAATAGTTTATTTACAAAGTGACTATATCCGCATTTGCCTCTTTCACTGCGATTGAAAGTGGTTTAACACCGGTTTCGTCTTCAATATGTTGATCAGCATGATGTTTCAACAATAAACATACTTGGGCTGTGTGACCTTGGATAAATAAAATAACAATTAATTAATTAATTTTAATTGCCGCAAAAATTGCAAGGTTAAATATTTTTACGATTTTGAATAATTACCCAATTCTGTAGCCAAGTGCAATGGAGTTTTTCCTTCTGCGTCCTGACAATTTATTCGAGCACCATTAAGAAGTAGGTATTCACATGACATTACGGAACCCTAGAAATTTTTAAAAAATATAAACTTTATTATAATTAACTAATTCTGAGTTCTTGAAAAAACTCATCTGTTCGAAATTTATAATGGAATTTCTATTTAATTGATTTTTACCAAAAAAAAACTACGGGCCTCGGATCGACTTTAAGGCGCGAAAAATCGCTTTAGTCGAGAAACAAAAAAAAATCGAGATTTTATTTTATATTTGTCTAATTTACCCCTATCACTGATTTATAAATTCAATTATTCAAAACTTGAATAATTTTTTTAAATTAATATTTAAATACTTCGTATTTTTTTCCACAGAAAGTAAAATTTGAAATTGAAATTTAATAATTTCTGAAAATTACAATTATTCCAGAATTAAATTATTTTCTGCAATTTTTAACTATATTTCATACCTAATTCAATTATATATATATTAATTTTTAATGATTTTTCGAAAGTTCTTCAAGAATTAAAATATTTAAATAAAAAAATTCAATTTTTTACTATAATTATAACTGTAACAGACAAAGTTTTTCTTTATTTTCCAAATATTATAAGAAAGAAAATTTTAAAATAAATTTTTTAAAAATATTTTAAAATAATTTTTCAATAATAATTGTATTCAATTAAAAATCTTCGAAACAGTTCAAATTTGGTAAAATCTTTTTATAATAATGGAAATTTGGCAAAATCTTTTAAAAATAATGGAAATTTGGTAAAATATTTTTAAAATAATGTAAATTTGGTAAATTCTTTTAAAAATAATTAAAATTTGGTAAAATCTTTTAAAAATTATGGAATTTTTGAAAAATAAAAAAATAATCAAATTTTTGAAGAATTTCAATTTTAAATATGATTAGGTTTTCTCCGAAATATTATTAAGTCTAAAAAAAGTAAAATTAAAAAATTTTCAATTTACTTCGTTCGAAGATAATTAAAAAATTATCATAAAAAATTCCTGAAAATTAGTTATTTAAAAATATTGTATTATCATTTTTCGAAAATAATTGGTTTTTTGAAAAGAATTTTTGTATAATTTAAAAACAAAATAATTAATTTTTTCAAGAATTTTAATTAAAAGTGCTAAAAATGATTGTTTTCTCAATAATAATTATATATAATTAATTTTATCAAAGCTATTTTTAATTAATTTTCATTTTTCAAATTTACACTTGAAGATTTTTCATTAAAATTTTTGCTAATTCAATTATTTTCAAAATTTGCAATAAAAACTCTTCAAAAATTGCGATTTTCAAAAATTGTAATAAAATACTTAAAGAGTAAATCAAATATTTTCAATTAAATTTTACTAAACTTTAATTATTCCAAATCTTTTCAATTGTATATTTCGAAAACTTAATTAGAAAAAGTATTCAAAAATAATTTTTGAAAGATTTACCTATATTTATACTTTTCGCACTATAAAAATCAAAATAAGTTGCACTTTATTTCAATTTTTATAGATATTTATAGTGTTCTCTAAATTTGAATTAGTTTAAAATACATAAAAAAAGATTATCGAATTAATAAAAACTTGTGAAATTCAACTGAAAATAATAAAATTTATTAAAGAATTTTCTTAAAAACTTTATAAAAAATCGAATTTTCAAAGTATTTTAATTTAATAAGTGATAAATAATTGAAAATTTTAGAAGAAATTGAAATTTCTTTACATTCTATTAAAACTAATTAAATTCTTTTAAAGAATTTTATTTAAACTTTTCGAAAATAATCAAGGCAAGTTAGTAACTGTAATTATAATATTAATTTTAAAAATTACTTCGCAATATATTTCATTATTTTCATAAATAGAATAACTCGTTGCAGAATTTCAATATTTTTAATACAATTTTAATCGAATTCCTCAAAAAATGTAATTATTCTTAAATTTTTTATTAAAATTCGTCAAAAGAAATAATTCTATTATTTCTAGAAACTGTAACAAAATTCTTCTCAAGAATTCAATTATTTCTATAAATAGCAAAATTCTTCAGATTTACTAAATTCTTCTGAATATTATTTTTAAAAAAAATTCTTCACAAGAATTCAATTATTTTTACAAATTTCCATAAAATTCTAAAAATCAATTCAATTTTTTTGAAAAGTAATAAAATTCTTCGCAGAAATTCAATTATTTTCGTAAATAATAAAATTCTTTGCAGAAACTCAATTTTTTTATAAATAAAAAAATTGTTCTTCACAATTCAATTGTTTTCCAAAATTTTAATAAAATTCTACGCAAACATTTAATTATTTTTATAAATATGTAATAAAATTCTTTAGAAGGATTGAATTACTTTTAGAAATAGTAAAATTCTTTGCAGAATTTCAATTAGTATCAAAACATTTTAATAAAATTGAATTAATCAAATTTTCAATTATAATTATGAACAGACAAGATTATTTTAAAAAATGGAAAAAATGCTTTGTTTAATTAATTTATTTTCCAAATTTTTAATTAAAATTATTAAAAAAAACATTATTTTCAAAAAATTTAAAGAAACTTGTTGAAAGAATTTAATTATTCATAAAAACGAATAAAAAATTTGACGAGAAAAAAACCGGGAAAAATTAGGACAAAACCAGGAAATAACTGAGAATTTTGTTGAACGAAAATAGTAGACACCCTGAAATAGTCTCAATTTTTGAAAATAAGTCGAAAAAAGTCATAATATCCGAGGCCCAAAAACTACCAAAATTACTAAAGTTCCAAAAGTAGAAGTAAAAACTACCAAATTAATTTTACAATAAAATAAAAAATACAAATAAAATCAAATTGTAAAACTTGTTTCATATTTAATGAAAATTATAAAAAGTTTGAAAACTCACACTAATTATCGCCTGATGCAATGGACTTCGTCCTCTATCATTGACATTGTTCCACAATTTGTCAGCACCAACGGCCAATGCGGCGCACATAACAGGAAGATTATGTGCCACAGCAGCTTTATAAAGCAACATATCGGGATGTAAATTTTCAATATCTTCTTCATCGGCAAATTCCTCTTCTTCGCCAGCCGTTGAATCCTGATCGGAACTTAATTCCAAACTCGATTCTAACATTGATTTGGGCAAATCACAGCCAAATAGAAGAATATCGGAATCCTTTATTTTATTTTTACACTTTTCCGTATCGATATCCTTGCTTTCGGAACGATCGCAAATGTCATTTGAAATAGCAGCACTACTGGAGAAATCAACACTTTTCAATGATGAATTACTATCTGAACTATTATTTTCCTTACAATTGTTATCATTAATTCCCAAACTCATCAATTCGGCTTCTCGAACAATCTTTAAATAATCTTCTGGAAGAATTTTATACAAAGTTGATTCATTTTTTAATACAACATTGACACTGTCGTCTGAACTAACAGAGTCTCTCTCGATTTTTTTCGATTTTTCCGATGATGAGCATAGACTCTCGGTTGAATTTGTTTCCTCGGAACTGACAGATTGCGATGATTCTTTCACTGATTTTAATGTGGGAATTTTATTTTTACTTGTTAAATCCATTTTGTCTCTGCTTCGTGGTCTTCTTCGTAATTTTCTAACGCTCCACATGCGAAAATGCATTGATTCTCGACTTGCGTGTTGTCCCGTTGTTAAAGTGGTGAGTGATTTTACAAATTTTTTGTCTATGTACTTGGATTTTATCCAAGCCTCGCGAAATGTTCTGTAAGGAAAGATAATTTTTTGTTTCATATAAATTTGAGATTGGATAAATTAAAGGAAATGAAGAAAGTTGAAAAACTTACGCATTGCATTTTGGCGTTGCCTTTATAATATCCGGTGGTATTGGTAGAGCTTCGTAAATATTATTCACTACTGTGTTTCCTAGCTCCGCCATGACTTTTAAAATTTCCGGCTCCCAATCGTCGAGTGTCAATGATCTTACTTTACTGTAATGAACTCCAAGACTTCTGTGAGCGCCTGAGCAAGCAATGCAAAGAGTGATGCCCAAATTAATACTCGCCCATGTTGGATTATCGCCTCCGCAATCGCAACAACTATTGTTTCCTGGTATTTTTAGCAGTTGTTCCCATACCCTGGAAAATAATAATCTATATTAATAATCGTTGTATTTCGGTAATCTATTCGCAGTTTCATGTTAGTTATTGTTTGCTTTTTAATTTCCTAAACGTTTTTAATAATTTTTCTTTTCAAATATTTTCAATTTTAAAATTAATGTATTAAAAATCATTGAATTCTTACAAAGAATTTTATCAAAAAATTTGAGAATAATTGAATTCCTTCGCAGAATTTTATTAAAATTTTCTAATATAATTTAATTCATTCAAGGAATTTTATTAAAATATAGAAAATAATTTAATTCTTTTGAAGAATTTCTTTATGTTTTTTTAAATAACTTAATTAATTAATTTCAAATTTTTGAAAATAATTGAAATTCTGTAAAGAATTCAATTATTTATGAAAAAAAATGAATTCTTGACAAAAATTTGTTTCAAATTTTTGAAAATAATTGAAATCCTCCGAAGAATTTTATTAATTAAGAAAATAATTGAAACCTTGAAAAGAATTTTACTTTTTATGAAGATAATTGAATTTTTAGGGAGAATTTTATTAAAATTTTTGAACATAATTGAAATCCTTTGAAAAATTTTATTATTTATGGAAATAATTTTAATCTTGCAAAGAATTTTATTAAAATTGTATTGAAATAATTAAATTCTCGCCAAGAATTTGATTATTTATGAAAAAATTGAATTCTTCCGAAGAATGTCTTTAAAATTATTGAAAATAATTTAACTCTTGGCAAGAATTATATTTTAATATTGTTGACAATAATTGAATTGTTTTAAAGAATTTTATCAAAATTTTAGGAAATAATTGAATCGTTTCCAAAAATTCTATTAAAATTGTTCATGTTATTCAAATTTTTGAAAGAAATTTAACTCTTGGCAAGAATTACAAATATTTTAATTTTTTGAAAATAATGAAACTTTTAAAATAATTTTCATTGCAAATTTTAAAAATAATTGAATTTTATAAAGCATTTATTTTTAATTTTTAAATAATCGTACTTATTAATAGTTCTAAATCTAAATAATGATTTTATTAAAATTATTGAGAGAAAATTAAATTCTTTTAAACCATTTTTTTTTAATTTTCGTAATTAATTAAATTTTTTTGAAGAATTCCTTTAAAATAATGTATTTTTTTAAACAATTTTTATTGTAAATTTTGATAATAATTGAAATTTAAAAGAAATTTTATCAAAACTTTTGAGAATAATTAAATTAATATATTAGAAAAATGTTATTATAATTATTTTAAAATAATTCAACTTATTCGAGAAATGATATTAAGATTGGATTAAAAATATTTGAATTCTTAAGAAGAATTTATTTATTTATACAAATAATTGATACGTTTTAAAGAATTTTATCGAAATTTAAGGAAATAATTTAATTTTTTCGTGAAATTTTATTAAAATTGTTTGGAAACAAATTGAATTTCTAAAAAAAAAAATTATATTATTCATAAAATTGTATTATAAATACATAAATAAATAAATAAATAAATAAAATAATTGAATTTCGGCAAAGAATTTTATTATTTACGAAAATAATTGAGTTCTTGAGAAAAATGTTATTAAAATGTTTTGATAATAATTGAATTCCTGTAAAGAATTTTACTATTTATAAAAAAAATATAATAATTGAATTTTTTTAAAGAATTTTTTTATTTATAAAAATAATTGAATTTCTGACAAGAATTTTATTATTTATGAAAATAATTGAATTCTTCAGAAAAATTTTATTAAAATGTTTTAAAATTAATTGAATTGTGGAGAATAATTTTATTATTTATAAAAATAATAGAATTTTTGAGGAGAATTTAAAAAAGTTTTTAAACATAATTAAATTTCTGCGAAGAATTTTATTACTTTTGAAAATAATTGAATTTTTTTTTAGAATTTTATAAAAATTCATGAAAATAATTAGATTTTTGTGAAGAATATTTTTTAAAAATAATATTCAAAAGAATTTAGTAAATCTGAAGAATTTTGCTATTTATAGAAATAATTGAATTCTTGAGAATAATTTTGTTACAGTTTCTAGAAATAATTGAATTCTTGAGAAGTTTTTTTTACAGTTTCTAGAAATAATTAAATTATTTCTTTCAACGAATTTTAATAAAATTTTTAAGAATAATTACATTTTTCGTGAAATTCGATTAAAATTGTATTAAAAATAATTGAATTCCTGCAAAGAATTTTATTGTTTACGAAAATAATTGAATTCTCTAGTAAAATTTTATTCAAATGTTTTGAAAATATTTGAATTCTATCAAAGAATGTTATTTACAAAAGAAGTAAAAAATTTAAAAAATTTAAAAAAATTAAAAATTTCTGCGACAAATTTTATAAAAATTTTTGAAAATAATAAAGAAGAATAATTAATTTGGCAAACTTTTTGATTATCTCACCTAGTTTTCGGTTTGGGAGGAGGTCGTATTGGCCCTTTACTATCGTGTGTCGGAACATAAAGAGTATTGAAATTTGAAACTGTCCCCGTTCCCCTTTGAATTGCAGCGCCGATAGCTTGCTGCATTGCCGTTATCCATGCTAAGTACATTTCTTCACTGTCTGCTTGCAACATGTGACTCCTATAATTAGAAAATAATTTATTTCCTTTTCTTTTCACAAATTTTTCTAAATCATATTTCCATCAGCAGCAGCAGCAAAAAAAATTGTATAAACAATAAACTCACTTTGTAGGACTAAGAACTTCAAAACAATTTCTTCTATCGAAATCAACAGCAGGTTTAACAGTGCATAAACGAAGATCCTCTTCCATAATTGTAAAATCCTTGTCACCACTTCGCTTACGATAAACAAGTTGATGATCCTTCAAACAGAACCATCTTCTATTCCACGTTTTAAATGCATTGCTCGTTCTCTTAAATAAATAACCTTCCATTTTATTATTTCCAACACTTTCCGATGGAATAAAATCGCGATTGGTCACGTAAATATGTCGATTTTCCATTTCCTTCTCCAATTTCGTTGAGTCGCCTCTCATTCGACTTAAATCATCGCTGAGTGTCTTGAGAAATGGATCCAAATCCTGAGCCAAATCACTCCCCTGATGATAGAAAGTAATACACGCGTGCATATAACTCAATAATGTTCCAAGTATCTCGTGTCTTCTGCGGGCTTGAAGCATTGTTAAAGCATGAACATAATCCAAAGCTGTGTGACGAAAACACGATCGTGTTGCTGACAAAATATTCGATGTCTCCTCATATTCAGCGGGTCGTGATTTTTGCACTTGAGAATTTCGATTTAGCGCTATATCCAAATCACCAGATATTTTATCAAAATAATGTCGAGATTCCTTGACTTTTTTAATATCACTGCGGAGAAAGAGAGAGATAAATGGTAATAAAAAAAAATTTTATTATCAATTCGACTGAGTCATTAATTAAACTCGATTAATTTCTTACCTTTTTACGAATGAGTTCAGATCTTTTATCACAGTTCTCGACGCTTGATCCAAAAGAATTGTTTGGAATTTGTTCATTTCTTGTAGGGCGTGAATCAATTTGTTTAAAAATGCCATTATCTCTGCATCATCGCTGAAATAGAGAGATAACTCCCAAAGACTATTTGCAAATTGACTGAAAGGTGGAAAGAAAATTTTATTTATTATTCTTTAATTACTATTAATAACTTACGTTAATTGTTATATTTATCAGGCCTTGGATCGACTTTGACGAGCAAAAAAAGTCGCTTTAGTCGATTAAAAATAGAAAAAAAGTCGAAAAAGTAATTTATTTAATTTAGTGCTGTCACAAAAATTTTATTTTGTTTTTCCCTGATTCTTCACTGATTTCTAAATTTAATTAATCAATACTTTCAATAATTTTGCTAAATAAATATTTAAATGCTTCTTATTTCTTTTTTCGCAGAAAATACAATAAAAAAAATTTCAACTTCTGAAATTTAATAATTTCTAAAAATTAAAACAAAAAACTATTTAAAAAAATTAAAACTAAAAACTTTTTTCCCTGCCAAAAATTCAATTATTTTCTACAATTTTTATCTAAACTTTATCTTTAAATCAATTATCTGTATTAAATTTTAATAATTTTCCTAAAGTTCTTAGAGAATTAAATTATTTAAATAAAAAAAATTCAATTTTTTATAATAATTATTGAAACCGTACACATTTCTTTTTAAAGATATTATGATATAATATTTTCAAAAATTTTAATAAAGAAATTGGTAAAATTAACTTTTTAAAAATATTTCTAAATAATTTTTGAAAGACAATAATTTTACAATTGCATACAATTAAAAAATGCCCAAATAATTAAAATTTGGTAAAATCTTTTAAAAGATAATTTAAATTTATAGTAAAATGTTTGAAAAATAATTGAAATTTGATGAAATCTTTGAAAAATAATTGATTTTTTAAAAAATATAAAAAAAATCAAATTTTTGAAGAATTTTAATTGTAAATGATTTCTGAAAAATTCAAAAATAGTACATTTTTAAAAATTTTTAATTTACTTTGTTCGAAGGTAATTGAAATTTAAAAAATTATGATAAAACAATTCTAAGAATTAGTTTTTTATAAATAAATTGTAATGAAATTTTTCGAAAATAATTAATTTAATAATTTAAAAAACAAATCATTTTTTGAAGAATTTTAATTAAAAACTTTGAATATGATTATTTTTTCAAAAAAGTTAAAAGTAATTCTAAAAAATTTTAATGTTATTATTTTATGTATGTATTTGCATTTTCGGAAATATTAAAAATATTAAATATCGAAAATATTGAAAATAATTTAATTTTAAAAAATTAAAACAAAATAATTCAGAGAATAACTTTTTTTCAAAACTATTTTAATATTATTTTTAAAACCTAATTTTCATTAATTTTCATTTTTATTGAATTTACACTTGAAGATTATTCATTAAAATTTTTGGGAATTCAATTATTTTCAAAATTTTCTTTTTTAAAATTCTTTGAAAGTTAATTTTCAAAAATTTGTAATAAAATACTTGAAAAAATTTTGTCTCAAAATTTGGAAAAAAAAGTCGCAATTTCTTTTAAATAAGTCGATAAAAGTCGCAAGAATTTCATTATTCTCATAAATAATATTTTTAAGAGCAATTCAATTATTTTCAATACAATTTAAATAAAATTTCTAGAAAAATACAATTATTTTTAAAAATCTTAATTAAATTCAATTGTTTTCAAGAATTTTAATATAAATTCAATTATTTTTGACTATTTTGATAAAATTCTTTTAAAAAAATCATTATTTTCAAAATTTTTAATAAAATTCCTTCATAAATAAGAAAATTCTTCGCAAGAGTTAAAATATTTTCATAAACAATAAAGTTCTACAAAAGAATTCAATTATTTTCATAAATAATAAAATGTTTCGAAGAAATTCAATTATTTTCATAAATAATAAAATGTTTCGGAGGAATTCGATTATTTACAATACAATTGTAATAAAATTTTTCGAAAGAAATACAATTATTTTTAAAAATATTTAAATTCAATTATTTTCAAGAGTTGTAATAAAAATTCAATTATTTTCAACAATTCTGATAAAATACGTCGAAACAGTTCAATTTTTTTTATAAATTGTAAAATTCTTGGCAAGAATTCAATTATTTTCGTAAATAATAAAATTCTTCTGATAAATTCAATTATTTTCAATACAATTTTAATAAAATTTCTAGGAAAAAATTCAATTATATTCAAGATAAGTTCAATTATTTTAAAAAATTGTAATAAAATTTTCTTAAACAATTCAATTGTTCTCAAAAGTTTTTAATAAAATAAATAATTTTAATAGTTTAATAATTACAACAATAATTTTGATAGTTTAATAATTTATTACGTTAAAGTTTAATATTATCAATTATAATAGTTAAACCATTTAAAAAAATTTCCCGTGGCAAATAAAGATTTAAAAAAATAGAATTCAAATATTGAGATGCATCAAAGTGTGAAGCTTATCATTAAAAAAAAAAGACTTGATTGTATTCTACGCGGGAACTACGGTATGAGTCATATACTGAAGCAGAGAAATAATTTGCCCGCGTTTCCTGCCCCCCTTTCGTTTGGTTCACAACATATAACTATACACAAGCACATGTCACATTCCTGGGATACTCACAGTTATTATACGACTTGGGAAAAAATATATTTTCATCTAATTCAATAAAAATTACAAAGAACGTCTTTTTATGTGTACTTGAAAATTTGCTTTGAAATTATTTTTTCTCCTTAAAGAAACTGAATATTTCTTTCTATAAATTATCGTTTATGAAAAGAAAATTCAATAATAAAATAACAAAAATAAAAAATGAAAAAATGAAAATGAAAAATAATTAGCCTTATACAATTATGTAAATTTTTTACTTGTAAAATAGAAAAATTTTAATACCTTTGTTGTCCTATAAAATGTTTTCCAGCATCAATCATAGAACTGCAGTTTTTTATAACCTGAAAATATAACAATTTTTTAATTTAATTTTTTAAATTAATTTTAATTTTTTTTAAATTAATTTTTTTAATTTAAATTTACTTTAATATTTTTATTGTGTTAAATAAGTTAGTTAAATAAGCAATATAAAGATAAAATAAATAAAATTTATTAATGTAGAATATTGATTACTATTTATTTTGTATTTATTATTTATTAATTAAATTATTAATCAAGAATAAATACAAAATAAATAACAAATTTTTAGAAATATTCGACCTAAAAGGAGTGAAATAATACCTTATCTAGTTTTTGCTCCAGTTGATCTATATTGCTTTCCATATCTTCAATGCATATTCTGTAAAAACAAGTGTTTCGAATATTATTTTAAATATCTTGATATTTAAAATAAAATAAATTATTTATAGAGAAAAAAAAACTTTTTTCGCCCTATTTTCAAAAAGAAAATAATAATTATTTCAAAAGATTGAGGTTAATAACCTGTGAATTAGAAATCAAAATCTCGAAAAACGAACAAAGAACCTACAATTTACATATTTCATGTGTGAACTAATCAGAAGAAGATGTAAGATTCTGAAACACTTATTGAGCATCATTAACGATAGTAACAGCTGCGCTTGAACCCACATATTTAAATCTCATTTACAGAATAAGCAAACACTTTTAGGGGGATAAATTAATTTCTTACCGGAATTTTGGTGTATCTCGCAAACATTCATCAAATTCGATGAAAGCCTTCATGTTGAGTTTATTGTTTTTCTCTTTTTTTTGGGTGTAAATTGAAGAACTCAAGTACTAGCAATCTTTTATTATTTCCGCTTTCTTATAAAAAGTGAGATCACATAATGTACGAAACAATGTTGTAAACTTTGACGATGCACAAAAACACATTCACTTCTCACTTTTTGTTGAATTTATTTTTTATAATTATCTTAAAACACTGACTGACTACTGTCAAAACTCAGTCAGCTGTTTACAAAGTGCAAGTGCTACCAATGTGATGAAAACAAATATTTATGGAACTTTAGGGGGAGTTCCCATTTCTTTCTTTTTGCGAACATTGAAAGAGGATAGAAGATTGAATTGTGAGGTTGATAAAATTCCCGCTAGGGGGCGAATTGTTTTATATTTGCAATATGAGTTTTGCTTTCTCTGTCTCTTTGTTGAGTCGATGGCTGTCAAAAAACGATTGTCGGTCAAAAGTAAACATTTCAATTTCCAACCGGATTGTTTTTATTGTTTTCCTCAAGCAATTTAAGAAGAAGAAAAAGAAGTTTTTATTGTTTTCAACCGGATTGAAAAAATGAAAATTACATTCTATTGAACTTGCGACCTTTTTTCTTTCAATACTTCTGGGATTTATTATTTTATATTTATACGACACGAAAAGAAAAATAACTCACGAATTATCAGTGTTTTTGTAAGGTAAGTAAATTTAATTATTTATTTTAACAATTAATTTAAAGAAGTAATTCTTCAATTATTTACTTTGTTACAGGCCTCGGATATTGACTATTTTGACATTTTTCAACTATTTTCAAAAGATTGTCACTTTTTTCGACTTGTTCTAAAAAATTGCAACTTTTTCGACTTTTGGTCCAAATATTGCAACAAAATACCACTTTTTTTAGTATAAAATACAACTTATTTCTATTTTATAAATATTTCAAAAATAATTTTTGAATAATTTTCCTGATTAAATTTTCGAAATATAAAATTAAAAACATTTTTAAGAAATTCAATTTTGTAAAATTTAATTTATAATAATTGATTTTTTCCAAGTATTTCATTACAATTTTTTAAAATCAAAATTATAAAGAATTTTCATTGCAAATTTTCAAAATATGATAAATAATTGAATGTTTGTAAAATTTAATTGAAAATAATTGATTTTTTTCAAGTATTTTATTTATTTTATTACAATTTTTGAAAATCAAATTATGAAGAATTTCAATTGCAAATTTTCCATTCAATTCAATTTGTTGAATTCTCAACAATTTTAATGAAATGTCTTCAAGTTTAAATTTGAAAAATGAAAATTAATAAAAATTAGCTTCCAAAAAATTATATTTAAAAATATTTATTTAAAATTTATTTATTTATTTAAGAATATTTTCATTCTATTTTTTAAAAATTCAATTATTTTTAATATTTTCAAATACAAATTTTCGAATATTCAAATATATAGAAAAAATAAGAACATTAAAATTTTTTAAAATTATTTTTAACATTTTGGAGAAAATAATCATGTTTAAAACTTTTAATTAAACTCCTTCAAGATGTTAATTAGATTCTTTTTAAATTAGACGAAAATTCTTGTAAGAAATTCAATTAATTTCAAAAAATTAAATTACAATATTTTTAGAAAACTAATTCTTAGATTTGTTTTATTATAATTTTTTTAAATTCAATTATATTTGAACAATGAAAATTTAAATTTTCTTAAATTTACTTATTGAAATTTCGGAGAAATTATGTTCATATTATTAATTAAAATTCGTCGAAAACATTAATAACTTCTTTTTTAAATAAATATTTCTTTAATAATTACTATAATTTAAAATTTTAAATGAAATTTATTTTTTAATCAATTTTTATTAGAAGATTTTACGAGAATTCAATTATTTAAATAAAAAAACAAATAATTTATTAAATAATTGAATATTTCTTAAAATTGAATTTTAATGAAGAATTTTATCAAAATTTTTAAAAATAATTGAATTCTTGCAACGAATTTTATTAAAAAATTTTTAAAAGAATTTAATTCAAATTTTTTTAAATAAATTGAATCTCTCAAATTTTTTAAAACTTTTTTTAAAATAATTAAATTCCATTGAGAAATTTCATTAAAAAATTGAAAATAATTGATATCTGATGAAGAATTTCTTTACAACATTTTGTTTTAAATAATTTAATTCCTGTGAAAAAATTTATTTCTGAAAAAAATTAAATTCTTGTGAAGAATTTTATTTTTTACGCAAATAATTGAATTGTTTCGAAGATTTTTATAAACATTTTTGACAATAATTGTATTCCTTGAAAGAATACAAATTATTTATAAAGTATTTTATCAAAATGTTTTAAAATAATTGAATTCTCAGGAAAATTTTTATTATTTATGAAAATAATTGATTTCTTGAGAAGAATTTTATTAACTAAATCTTGTAAAGAATTTTGTCAACATTTTTTTAAATAATAGAATTTAAAATTTTTTTTTTTTTTTTTTAAATTTTATTTAAATTTTTCGAAATAGTTGAATTTCTCAGAACTATTTTTTTTCAATTCTCAAAAAAAAAATTAAAAATAATTGAATTCCTGTGGAATTTTTATTAAAATTTTGTTTAAATAATTTTTGAAAATTTTATTAAAATCGTAGATATTAAAAATAATTGAAATGAGGAAAATTTTTGAAAATAATTGAAATTTTACCAAGAATTTTATTAAATTTTTTGAAAATAACTGAATTTCGAAGAAGTATTTTATTATTTATAATAAAAATTTAAATTTGGACGAGAATTTAAAAAAATTTTTGAACATAATTAAATTTTTGCGAAGAAGTTTATCACTTTTGAAAATAATTGAATTTCTGTAATCAGTTGTTAAGTTATTTGAAAATAAATTATTGTCAGAAATAGAAAAATCGAAGGTTTTGTATTAGAATTTGTGGCATTTTCATAGTTTATGAGGCAAACAAAAAAGACTCCAAAATTCAGAATTTTCTTATAAATTCTAAAAATTTAATTTTTTCCTGTACTTTTAATAAAAATCCCTGACTTTTCCCTGATTTCCCTGACCAATTCTAATTTCTCTGAAATCCCTGAATTTAATTTAGAAATCAGTAAAAGGGGAAAATCAGGAAAATACAAAATAAAATTTTTGTTGACAACACTCAATTAAATAAACGAATTTTTCTTTTTAATCGACTAAAACGATTTTTTTGCCCCTTAAAGTCGATCCGAGGCCTGTTATTATTAAAATTGAATTAAATTAAAATTGTAGCATAAAAATAATTTGAGTAATGTAAATATCAAAATTTAGAATTAAATTTTAATATTCTGATACAATTTTTAGAAATGGATGATCCAATGACATTAAAGAGACCAAAGGCGAAGGAAAACGAAGATGATTTACTACGAATGCAGGAGGAATTTCTCCAGTCGAATACTAAACCATCAGTAAATATTTCTTCGGATCAATCAAGTAATCAAAATAAATGTTCCAAGCGAACGTCAAAGTTCGCTTTAAGTAAAAAATTGAAAACCAACTCCAAAGATGATCCAAACTTAGAAATTTCTCCTTCGACTTTCATTCTTGGTAACATTGTCGAAAGAAATGCATCGGACCAATTTTATCCCATATTTAAAAACGAAGCAAGTTCTTCAAAAACTGGTTTCCCGTCTATTTTCATTTCTGAAGAATCGAAGGGAAATAAGGAAGGAAGTTTATTTATGCAAGCACTTTCAAAAGAGGGGAAAATAAATAAACCTTCAAAAGAGGGGAAAATTGATGTTAAATTTGAAGATTATGGTCTGATGACAGAGGAGGATATTCTTCGTGAAAAGAGAAAGTTGGAATCGACATTGAATCCGAGTTTAATAGAATTTATCAAGCGGAGAAAGAGGGAAAAGGAACGATCCGATGACTCACGAATCAAAAAAGAGGTGAAATTTCAAAGTTTGACTGAATCGAAGTGGGAGGAAATTCCGGAAAAAAGTTCAAACGAATCGAAGAGCGAGGAACTTCCGGAGATGATGGAGGAAATTTTCACCGAGGCGAAGAGGAATAATTGGGTCCATATGGACGTTGTCGAGAAGGAGAAGACAAAATGGATGGAGGAGGTTAAGAAAAGTGAAGAGATCGATAGGAACGAGCCGTATAATGCTCGTTTTGATTTTAATGGAATTCTGCTTCCGTTCAATGACGATAGTATCACGATTGACAAGGGTTTACATCACCATGGAGATGAGCCGGAACGTCCTGGATATTCACTGCAGGAATTACTTCAACTTACCCGTTCGTCATCTCTTCAGCAACGTTCAATCGCTCTGCAAACTTTGGCAAACATCATCGAGAAGAGTCGACGCGGTTGGTACGATTCCGTTCTCCATCCAGCACCACTCTCAGCTCTCAATGAAAAAAACCTACTTCTTCTCTTACGTTTCTCGATTGACGATTCATCGACTCCTGTCGTCACCTCAGCTCTACAAGCGCTGAGAAATTTTCTCTATAACGAGGAAGACGAGGTTTGTCTAGATCGCTATTTTGGACTTGACGATTTTTCCGAACCGATTCTCAAACCTGAGTTGGAGAAGGACTTGGATTTGGCAGCTCTCAAGGATCACGAACTTGCTCGTTTGGACACCGTCGCAACTTGTTTTCGATCGGACCTTGTGCCGAGAATTCGGTACATTTTGAGTGATATGCACCCACCGCCGATTGGTGTTTCTTCGTGTTTGGAAATTTTGATTCGGTTATGTAGACACTCGGTGGAAATGGCTTTGAATATTCTTGGGGTTGAAAATTTGCTGGAGGTGATTAGTAGAAATTTTGTTCCTTTCACGAGTCGCAAGTTGATTGATAGGGAGAATGTGACGGATGCTTACGGTGTTCCGATAATTAGTGCACTGAGATTTTTTCGGATTCTTGTAACGTATGCGGGAAGACCGGCAGTGGAGAAACTTTGTCGATTGAATTTGGTCGGTTCGATTATTTCCTACTTGGGCTGTGAGGCTGGATCTAGTGGAACTTTTCTGTATATCGAGTGTCTACGACTTTGGAAACTTATTTTGCTTCATGGTTTTACGCACGATGCGCTCAGTGGTTCGAGAATTATTTTGCAATCCCAAGAGAAGATTTGTTTTGAAAAACTGAACATTGGAGAGGCTTCGGAATTGTTTTGTGAACACGCGGCTGCTTTATTGTCGGTGGTGAGTCATGAGGATTCGTTTCGATCGGATATTTTGCTGTCGTTGAAGAAGTGGAGTACACAATTGTCTAGTGCTACGTCGCCAACTTGGGGAAATATGAAATTGATTCTTCAGGTTTTGTTGGCTTTTGAAGAATTTTCGGAGGGGTCGTTTCAATTTAAATGGTTGTTGAATTCGAAAATTTTCGAAAGTTTGAATTCGACGTCGAATTTATTGAGTGGATTGACGAATGCGAAGGAGAGAAGTCCTTCTTCTTTGCCTTCTTTAGGGGCTTTGACAGAAAATGGTCAATTGCAGCCGATATTGTCGCAGAGCTCCTCTTTTTCTTTTCTATCCCAAGCGTTGCAATTTTTTACCAAATTTTCCCACAGAACCGAAATTGAGTTGTTCTTCACTCAGGGAGATTTTATCAAATACATTACTTCGCTCTCAACTTCCGAATGGTCGTTGGAGAATTCCTGGTTCACTCGACTAGAATTCAATTTTCTGACAAATGTGATAAAAGCAGCGAAAGTATTTCCAGAAATTTCGGAGAAAATAAAAAATCATCTCTGGATTTTGTCTATGAAATTGATTTCCGCTTTGCCGGGAGATTTCTCCTCGCAGACGAGAGAAATTTTGCACTTTATGTTAGATCCGAAAAAAATGAGTGTTCAGGAAATTTTGAGCAATCTTCAAGATTTGAACATAGCGAACGAAAATCAGATTTGTGTAAATTTATCTGTTGAATTAATAACAATTTACGAGAGTTATATTCCTGTGAAGGGAAATTGGGGACAGACGGCATTGCCAAAAGATTGGATCTTTTTACCATTGATCGACACTTATAGGAATTTGAAAATTTCCCATCAAGTTGAGAAAAAAGATGTGGAGAAAATTATGTTTGTTTTGAATTTATATTTGGGACTTCCGGAATTAGTTGAGAATTTAACACCAAATTTACAGTTTAGTCGATTAATTCTTGTTTTTCTCTGCGGAACGGTGTTTAATGAGAAAAATATTTCGCCCCTCATTGAAAGTGTTATGTCAACTTTTTTTAGGAAACACAATAAAAAGTTGAATTTAACGAAAGATGTTCCGGGTTTAAGTTCATTCACCGATATGTTCACGGCTTTGTGTGAAAATTTTTTCTCGCATTCCTATGGTAATAATTATTTTACTCTTGTACTTTTGACATTTATCTCACAACGGCAGGACGTTCATTATAGAAAAATGTTGTGGTCTGAACATGCAGGAACTTTGCGGTATATCAAAATAACAGTTGATAAATTGTTATGTTCCATTGATGAATTTTTGTATCCGATTGAAACGGACGTTTCGTTGATTAATTGTTACATTTCTTCGTTGCTTTGGGGGACTGTTAAAAAAGAATGGTGCTCCCTTCCGTATATTATTGCCTTACATCACAGTGGAATGTTTTTGAAAAATTCAAATCAATTGGCTCTTCAAATGAAAAGTCGATTGGAGAAGTTAGAGCGATCGGAAATTATTGACGAAATTTTAAATTATGATCCGAGTAGAATAGAAAATTCAAAGAATCAATGAATTAAACATTCAATTTCGAAAAATGTGAAGATATTTTGTAAAAATTTAATAAAAATATATTTTGTATAATTCAGGGAGGCCACTTTTTTCATAAAAGAAATTTCACGGTCATTTCCCGGTTCAAAATCCTAAAAATATTTTAGTTTACTTCAAAAATAATTGAAATTTCAAAAAATGTTTGTAATACATTTTTTTGAATATCTTTAATTGTAAAATCATTTTTTAAATAGAATTTTTTAAATAAATATTTAATTATTCAATCTATATTAATATTAGTAATAATAATTCAACATACTAAAATATAGAAATAGTTACTTATAAATTATTTTAGAAAAACGAATCCCCTGACATTTTCAGGTTTTCCAGGTTGCCTAGCAACTCTGATTTTGTATAATTTTAAAAAAAATTTAATCATACCTTTTCCGTTTTAATTTCATTTTTCAATTCCTTTTCTTATTTTTATAAATAATTTTTATTAAAATCCTATAAAAAGTATTTACATTTATTTTGCTAAACTCTGTATGTTTTGGTTCTCAATGGTGACCAGAGAAGACCGAGGAGAATGCAATCTGCTTCGAGAATAGTCAAATCTTTCGTTGAGCCTAAGAATCTTGTCGATAATTCAAGTTCTTTTATCTTTAAACGTACAATCGAGCCTCTTACATAATCGCTGAAAAAAAGAAGAGTAGAAATTACAATTTAGAATTATTTGAATTATTTATATTGAATCAAAGTTAGAATTTTGAGATTATTACCTTGCGTGTAGTGCAGGTCGTTTACAAACACAATTAAATTTCCATCCGAAATCGATGTGTAAATCGTTCTCAACAACGTGTATGACTTTTCCTTTCACGACTCTTCCGTTTGGATCGCCAAGCTATAAGTAATTTTTCTCTTTATTTGCTATGATTAAATTTATTTTCTACTTGTAAATTTCAATTTATTTTCTAAACAAAAAAAAATATATTTTCAAGTAAACTTTACATTAAAAAATTCGAACTGTTTTTTGTCTTACATCCATAAGTTTTGAATTACGTAGAAGAGTTACAAAACTCTTTCCCTTGACAACTTTTTTCTCCGTTATTGTTTTATATTTTTCCACTGATTTTGCAAATCCACTTAGTTGATTTTCAATTGAATCTGCCAATAAACTTGATTTTTCTAATGATTCTCTCACTTCTTGGTCGTTTGATTTTTCTGTACATAAATATCGTGCGAATGTTGGACACGATGCAACACTGTTTGTTTTACGAATTTGATTACACAATTTTTCTAATCTCTGCATTTTTAATATATTTTTCTGAGAAATGTATTTACAAATTAATATTTTTTAATTAATTACCACGGAGTAATTGATATTTTTGCCGACTGCACGTGAATGTAAATAAAACTTCTTCCATAGTTGGGAAGTTGGAGAAGAAAATTCAGGGATGGGAAACTTGGAAAATGTTGAAATAACAGGGGTTTTGGCCGTGTGAATAACACTTTATTTACAAAAATAATTTTCTGAGCAGTCGCAGTAGTTCACAGTAGTTGCACCAATGACAGATCAGGAAAAAGAGTCAACACTGCGTACAAAAGTTCATTCTTCATTCGATTCATTCCTTTGTACTCCTTTTGATGTGATACTTGTGATATTGAACGATGATTTGAATCTGTCATTTCTTTGTTTACGAATTTTTTAACTACAAGTAGAATATTATACAATGATATGCAATTATTGAGGAAAAAATTGTATTTAATTTAAAATGTGGAGTCCTTTTGAAGCTGGTAGTTCACCAGTTGATTGGTGTGAGGGAAATTATCTAATATCACCCAGCATTGCTGAATTCATGAACACGGTTAGTCTTATTAAATAAATAAAAAAAAACAGAATGACAATTTTTTGAAACTGTAATAAAACAATACTTCCTCTATGAGGAAGCAATATAATTAAATATAAAGTGTAAATCTATTTTTTAATGATAACTTTTTTGTATTTTTAGCTCAGCAATGTTTTGTTTTTATTGTTACCACCAATTCTGATGCATTTATTTAAGGATTACGGAAGATTTGTTAATCCTGGAATTCATATAATATGGTTCCTTTTAATGGTAGTTGGTGTTAGTAGTGCGTATTTTCATGCAACTTTATCTCTAATAGGTAATTAATTAATTTATTTATGCATTCATTTATTATTTTGTCTCTTTTTTGTTCTGTAAGAAAAAATTGAAATTCTGCATTTTAGGTCAACTTTTAGATGAATTAGCGATACTGTGGGTCTATATGGCTGGTTTTTGTATGTTTTTTCCAAGAAGATATTTTCCGAATATTATGAATAATAATAGAAAACATTTTTCGTTTTACGTTCTTTCGTCGACTGTAATTGTCACTGGATTGGCATTAATTCATCCGTCTCTTAATGCTTTTGCATTGATGACTCTGGGAATTCCTGCTATTGGTTTTTTGATAGTTGAATTAAAACGGTGAGTCAATTTTATTTTGCAATTAAAAATTATTTAAATCTACTTGTTCTATTTAAATTTAAAATTCTAATTTTTTAGATTAGATTTATTTATTCTTCATTGTACACTTTTTACAGTTTTTACAATTTATATTCCATGCATACATTGTACATATAAAATTCTAATTTAAATCTACTTATTCTATTTAAATTTTAATTTCTAGTTTAAATTGACTTATTCTATATTTTAATTTAAATTTCTAATTTAAATCCACAAATATTCAGGCTTCGGATTATTGACTTTTTTGACTTTTTTTTCATCTATTTTCAAAAAATGAAATTTTTTTCAACTTGTTTTAAAGAATTGCGACTTTTTCGACTTTTCTTCCAAATTTTGGAACAAAATACCACATTTTTAGTATAAAAAGCAACTTATTTCGATTTTTATTGCCTAAAAAGTATAACAATAGACAAATCTTTGAAAAGTTATTTTTGAATAATTTTTCTTAGAATTTTTTAATTCTATTTTTTTAAAATTCAACTATTTTCAATATTTTCAATTACATATTTTTGAAAATTCAAATACATAGAAAAAATAAGAACATTAAAATTTTTTAAAATTATTTTTAACACTTCGGAGAAATTATGTTCATATTATTAATTAAAATTCTTCGAAAACATCATTATTTTTTTTATAATTTTCAAAATTCAATTTTTAGAAATTATTAAAGTTCAAAATGTTTTCATTCTATTTTTTTAAAATTAAATTATTTTCAATATTTTCAATTACATATTTTCGAACATTCAAATACATAGAAAAAATAACATTAACATTTTTTAAAATCATTTTTAACATTTTGGAGAAAATAATCATATTCAAAATTTCTAATTAAAATTATTTAAAAAATTAATTAGTTTTTATTAAATTATTACAAAAATTCTTTTTAGAAATTCAATTATTTTTGAAACATGAAATTACAATATTTTTAAACTAATTCTCAGAAATTTTTGATGATAATTTTTTAATTATCCACCAAAGTAAATTGAAAATTTTTAAAATTTACTTTTTTAAACTTAATAAAATTTCGGAGAAAACTTAATGATATTTAAAATTGAAATTCTTCAAAAATTTGATTATCTTTTTATATTTTTCAAAAATTCCACTATTTTTAAAAGATTTTAACAAATTTCCATTATTTTAAAATGGTTTCAAAGCTTTTTAATGAAATATAATAAAAAAATTATTATTTTTTAAAATTATTTAAAAATATTTTTAAAAAATTTACTAAAAAATTTTTTTTTCATATAAAATTTGGAAAATATTTCACCTTAATAACTTTTAAAGGAAACCATTAACACTTACATTTAATTGACAATAAATATTTTTTTTCAAGTATTTTATTACAATTTTTAAAAATTATAACTTTTAAAGAAATTTAATTGAAAATTTCGGAAATAATTGAATTCTCAATAATTTTAATGAAAAATCTTCAAGTGTAAATTTAATAAAAATGAAAATTAATGGAAATTAGGGTTGTAAAAATTACATTATAATATTTATAAAAAACTAATTCTTCGAATTGTTTTATCATAATTTTTTAAGATTCAATTCAAAGATTTTACCAAATTTTAATTTTTTGAGCATATTTAATTGTATCTAATTGAAAAAATGTTGTCTTTAAAAAATTATTTAGAAATAATTTTAAAAAAATAATTTTAAGAATTTCTCTATATTAAAACTTTTGAAAATATTCTATGTTAATAATCTTTTAAAAAAAATTAACAGTTTCAATTATTATAAAAACTTGAATTTTTGTATTTAAATAATTGAATTCTCGAAGATATTTCGGAAAATTATTAAAAATTAATATAGATAATTGATTTAAAGATGAAGTTTAGTTGAAAATTGTAGGAAATAATTGAATTTTGGAAGATATGGTTTTTATTTTTAGAAATAATTAAATTTCAGAAGTTGAAATTTTTTAAATTTTATTTCCCATGAAAAAAGAAATAAGAAGTTGGCATTTAAATATTTATTTAGTAAAATTATTCGATTTTTGATTAATTGAATTCAGAAATCAGTGAAAAATCAGGAAAATACAGAATAAAATTTTTTGTGACAACACTGAATGAAATAAACGACTTTTTTTCTATTTTTAATCGACTAAAGCGACTTTTTTGGCTGAAGTTGAAGTCGATCCAAGGTCTGAATATTTTAACTGTATTTTTATATCAAACCTGAGGATTTTATTATTAAAATATGTTTTTTTTTAAATTAAAGGACCAAATCGACGAGAGTCTATCGTCTCGGCTTGAGATGTGGTGCTATGTGGGTTTTATCAGTGTTTTGTTGGCTAAACGATCGACTATTTTGTGAGACATGGATGAACTTAAATTTCCCTTATCTTCATGCTTTGTGGCATTTATTTATTTTTATCGCCAGTTATACTGCGACGGTACTTTTCGCCTATTTCTCAGTGAAAGACGAAAAACCACATCAATCTCCATTACTCAAGTATTGGCCACGTGATGATTTTGAATTGGGAATTCCTTACGTAACAATTAAAAGTTACATAAAAATTGATTACAATACGCACATATAATTATCGATAATGAAATGTTTTTTAACATTATAAACAAAGAAATATTATCAGTGTTTCCAAAGTTTCTATTTGAAATACTATATTGTTTTCTTAGAAAATAACTGATAAGAATGAAATAATGGAAAACTATTTTTAGAACATTATAAACTTGTAAGAAGAAATCTTTGCTTCTTGTTTTAATGTTCTAATATTGAAACAGTGATATGTGAAATCTGTAGACTAATATTTTTAATCTTTAAAAGTACATATTTAATATATTTGTAATACTACTGGAATTTGTAGTAAAAATTATATGACTAAATTTTTATAAATGAATTTATATTCCAAAGTGAGAAATTTAAGGAAATTTATTTAGTAAAATGCTAACAACATTCGAAAGATCAAATGTTGAAAATTTATTTTACTGAAGAAGTAAATTGTGATAAAAGTGTCATATTGCGCAACACAATAATTATTTTAAGTATACCTGTATTTCGTACATAATTTCGTATTATAAAAATATGTTTTCGATATTTTTAATTTAGAAAACGAAAAATAATTTACATTTCAAGATTTTTATATTTCAAAATAATTACTTTTAAAGTTTTTAACATTATTATACATAAACTGTGATCTCTGTCTTGTAAATATATTTATATACATGTTTTTACGTAAATAAATAAATTTATTATAAATATAAAACTATTTTTAATACAAAAATATATCATTTTCCCTAGAAAACAAAAAAAAAATAAATTTTAAATTCTTGCAGAAGCGAGAGTAAAATATTAATGAATCAAAATTCTATTTTGCATGAAAAAAATAAGTAATTAGAGAAAAAATCTAATTACATTTTGATAATATTCATATAAGAATTCGGTGAAAGAAAATATTAATAAATAATTCATTCTCCTCTGTAGATAACAATATTTTTATCAGTCTCATAAAGTTTAACTTCGTACATTAATTCCGGTTTTGGAAGTAATTTTTTCAATTCATCAAAAATGTAAATTGCCACATTTTCGGAGGTTGATACTTTTTTTTCAAAATACGGTACATCTTTGTCGAGATTTTTATGATCCAATCTGGTCATTAAAACATCGTTCATGTAACGTGATAAGTCGGTAATATTCATTACCATTCCGGTAATTGGATCAACTGGTCCTTTTACGGTAACTTCGACTAAAAGAAAATTTAGAAGTGAGAAGAATTATTTAAAAAAAACGTAAACAAATAAATTAAAAAATTAAATGATACTTGTAATTAATTACCAATGTAATTATGTCCATGGCCCCAAAAATTGTTACACTTTCCGTATATTTTTTTATTTTCTTCGTCACTCAGTTCAGGACTGTGAATAAAATAAAAAAGTTAGTTTTTAAATAGATTTATTAAATTATAAACATAACTTTTACAGATTGGTCACAATTTTCAGCTTATTAATTACCCTGACAATCTATACTGACATTAAAATTATTTTCCTTGGCAAAATTCTTTTTACAGGAAAATATGAAAGTTTAAGAATAATGAGCAAAAATTGATGAATTTTAATAATTTTGAAAAATTATAATTATAATCCTACAGTGAATTCAATTATTTTCTACAATTTTCAACTAAACTTCATTTCTAAATCAATTATTTTAAATAATTTTTTGGAAATTCTTCTAGAATTCAATTATTTAAATATAAAAACTCAATTTTTTATAATAATTGTAACTATCCGTGTTTTTCTTCTTAAGTTATTATGGTAAAATATTTTCAAAAAATTATAATAAAGAAATTCTTACAATAAATTTTTTTTATAAATATTTTTCAATAATTTTTTAAAAATAATAGTTTTTTAATTAAACAATCGAAAAATTTTCAAATAATTGTTTGGTAAAATCTTTTCAAAATAATTAACAATAAAATTATAATAAAAAGTAATTCATAAAATTAATTGTTTAAAAATATTTTAAAATAATTTTTTAAAAATAATAGTTTTTTCAATTATAAATTTATAATATACAATTGAAAAATTTTCAAACAATTGAAATTTGATAAAATCTTTTAAAAATAATGGAAATTTTAAATTACTTTTTTCGGCGATAATTGAATTTTAAAAAAATTATGATAAACAATTCGAAGAATTAGTTTTTAAAAATATTTTAATGTAATTTTTTAAAAATAATTGTATTTCTGATTCATTTTTTTAAAAAATTTTTTTTTACTGATTCATTTATTGATGAATTTTAATTAAAATTTTTTAACATGATTTTTTTCTCCAAAATGTTAATAATAATTTCTAAAATATTATTTGAATTTTCGGAAATATTTGATTAAAAATATTGAATTTTAAAAAATTAGAAGCCAATTTTCATTGATTTTCATTTTTAAATTTTACATTTAAAGATTTTTCATTAAAAGTTTTGATAATTTAATTATTTTCAAAATTTGCAATTAAAATTCTTCAAAAGTTGATTCTGAAAAAATGTAACAAAATTCTTGAAAAAATGAATTATTTTCAATTAAATTTTAGAAAATTTCAATTATTCATAAAGATTTATATTACATATCTGAAAAATTTAATTATATGTGCGGCCACCCTGTTTGAGGTTAATTTGTTATAAAATTATTATTTTTGTTATTATTTATGAAATTAAATAAATTATTTATTGGAGTTATTTTTAAATTTTTACCTGTGTAACCTGTGAGCCGAGGATATGTGTTCCTTTCTTGTTAAGTACGCTATTCTTGGAGACATTTTTAAAAATTAAATAAGTACAATATTGTTGACAGAAAGTAGTGATTATTTTGATATTTTGTCAAATTTGTTTAGAAGGAAAACTTTTATTGAGTAAAACTTCAAAATATATAAAAAGACAGTCTATACCTTGTTATTATTAGAAATAAGTAATTTTATTTATAATAATTATTAACAATTAATCAGTTAATACAGTTTATTAATTATTGTCCTTTTGATTAATCTGTTTTTTGTTTTTCTTTTCCGTTACGGTCAGTTCATAGTACTTTTTTGCAGGCAATATGTCATTTTGTGAAAGCACCTTTACCCAGGGATGGGAACAAAATTTTCTCAACTTTCATTGGACTGTAGGTAGTCACTGTAGTAAACGTAGTAAATAACAAATAACAAAAAAAATATAGTAAATACTAATTAATGTATATTTCTTGTTTAAAAAGGTCAAAAAAAAGAAGAATGGGTAATTGTGTTGCAATTTAATAATGTAATTTTTAGTCTCGTGTAGTTACTTTTCATTAATCTTGGTGAAATTCTCCGTAATTTGAAAGTTTGAACCTTTGAAAGAGTTATAATATTTTTATAGGTTATGATTTTTGACATATAAAACAAATTATTATTCTTTTTTTGTACAGGATTTACACTCTTTCAATCTAACATTCAAGAAAGATGTTATCGACCAAATGGTAAAAATGCAAAGTATTCTGCAGTGAATTTTTAATTTATTGGAATATATCGATATACGCAATAATGTTGACATCCCAGACAATTGTTACTAATTCAACAATGGACTCCATCCCGTTGAGTTTTATTATTTCCGATAATGGACAAACATTGCTGGCTGTATCAGGTGAATATTTTCGATTATATCTTTATAAGCAATTAGGGCGAAACATTTTTAAAATTAATCAAATTAATATTTATTTTGAGAAGACTATGTTTATAAAAGCGAATTTTCGAATTGTTTACAGATGTCGGAGATGGTACGATTGAATTGATGAATTCGCCAGTTACTTTCGTGAATGAAACCAACGACAATTCACATAATTCAAAATCTAATCGGAATCTTTCACCAAATACGGTGAGTGAAATTTATTTTTTAAATTAAAAAGAAAAGAGAAGTTTTAAATTTTTTGAAGTTAGTTTATTTCTGGTTAAAAACTAATAAGGGAAAATTTCAGTCTGTTTTGCAAGTGTGTGTCGATGAATCTGGATTACGCTCTCAAGAATCAATATTGGTGCCTGCTCACATGATTTCCTTTATTTCAAACGATTCAACAGAGACAACAAAGGAGGATCAATCTCAAATTGCGTATCATATTTCTCAGTATCGAACTATTGAAGTAAGAACGGAAAAGTCTTCTGAAGATGAATCTCCAACGGTCCAAACTTCTTTACCAATACCAACGAAATCTACCTCTTTAGTGTCAAAGTCTTCCAATCATCAAAAATCTTCTTCACCCTCTAGACGAAAACCTGGCCGACCGAGAAAATACGAATGTTTTCTTGTATGTGATTTTTAATTTCTTCAATTATTTTGAACTCTTTGGGTGTCTGATGAATTTGGGCAATTTGATTAAATAATTTTATTTATCAAATTTCAGAAAAATATCGATTTAAAGTGTGAAATTTGTGGTGAAGAATTTAAAAAGAAACATTTATATCGTAAACACATGGAGCATCATGCAGAGGAGAAACCACATCGTTGTCCAAAATGTCCTGCATCATTTAATGTCCCGGTGAGTATTAAATATTCTTGTTCATTATTACTCAAAAATTTGAATAAAATTTGTCGCAAGAATTTCATTATTCTCATGAATAATAAAATTCTTTAAAGTAATTCAATTATTTTCACTACAATTTTAATAGAATTTCTCAAAAGAATACAATTATTTTTAAAAATATTAATTAAATTCGATTATTTTCAAGAATTTTAATATAAATTAAATTATTTTCAACAATTTTGATGAAATTCTTTTAAAAATATCATTATTTTCAATAAAATAAAATTCCTTCAAAAAATTCAAATATTTTCAAAAATTCAGATAAAATCCTTGGAAATAATTCAATTATTTTTATGAACTGTAAAATCCTCCACAAGAATTTAATTATTTTCATAAATAAGAAGATTCTTTGCAAGAATTAAAATATTTTCATAAATAATAAAATTCTTCAAAAGAATTCAATTATTCTCATAAATAATAAAATGTTTCGGAGGAATTCAATTATTTTCAATACAATTTTAATAACATTTCTCGAAAGAATACAATTATTTAAAAAAATTTTCAATAATAATTACTTACTTTAAAAAATTCCATTATTTTTACGAAATTTAATGAAATTCTTAAAAAAATGTAAATATTTACCGAAACTCTAATAAAATTGTTTAAAAGAATTTAATTTAATGTAAATAATTTTAATTTAATTTAATAAAAAAAATCGTTACTTACAATTAAGAATAAACACGATGATTTTAAAAATTCAATTATTTTCAAAATTTTCAGTAAAAATTATTTTTAAAAAAATTCATAATTTTAAAGCATTTTAATATAAATCTTTCCAAGAATTAAATTATTTGAAAAAATTTTAATAATATTTTTGCAATGAATTGAAATATATTCAAATTTTTTAATAAATATTTTACAAGAATTCAATGATTTTCAGTACATTAAAAATTTCATTATTTCTGAAAATAATTGAATTCTTGAATTGAATTTTATTAAAACTTTTTTAAATAATTGAAACCCTGATAAAAAAATGTATTATTTTTGAAAATAATAAAATTTTTGCAAAATTTAAAAAAAAAGTGAATTTTTGGGAAGAATTTTATTAAAATTGTATTTAATATAATTGAATTCCAACGAAAATTTCATTATTTTTAAAAATAATTGAATTCTTGAATTGGATTTTATTAAAAGTTTTTTAAATAATTGAACTCTTGTAAAAAAAATTCAATTATTTCTAAAAATAATTGAATTTTTCGTTGAAATTAATTAAAATTGTATTGAAAATAAGTGAAATTCTGATAAGAATTTTATTAGGTAATTGTATAAAAATAATTGAATTTTTTACGAGGTTCTTTATCATTTAAAAATTGACTAAGGAATTTTATTACAGTTTTTAAAAATAATTGAATTCGTCATAAAATTCAATTATTTTAAAAGTACAGTAATTTAAAAATTGAAAACATTTAAAATTTAACATTTAAAATTACCGGAATACAATGATGATTAATATAGATTTTATTAAATTAATTTCAAAAATTTTAATAAAATTCTTTTCAAGAATTCAATTATTTTTATAAATAGTAAAATTTTTGTCAGAAATTAAATTATTTTCAAACAAATTTTTAAACAATTTCACAAACGAATACAATAGTTTTCTAAAATTTTAATAAATTCTTCAAAACAATTCAATTTTATTTATAAATAGTAAAATTCTTTGCAAAAATCCAATAATTAAAAAAAAAAAATTGCACGAAAGAATTAAATTTTTTTCTTAATTCGTTATAAAATTTTTCAAAAGAATTCAATTGCTTCCTAAAATTTCAATAAAATTCAATAATTTAATTTAATAATTAAATGTTTAATTTCAATGTTTAACAAACACGATTATTTTCAAAACTTGAATGAAATTGTTCATAAAATTTAATTATTTTCAAAATTTTTCATTTCAATTATTAAAGCAACTCCATTATTTAAAAAAAAATTCAAAAACCTTCTTCAAAAAGAATTTAATTAGAATTTCCAAAAATTTTAACAAAATTCTTCGCGAGAATTCATTTATTTTTCTAAATAATAAAATTCTTCGAAGGAATTCAATTATTTCTCAAATTTTTTGACAAAATTCTTCGCAAAAATTTGAAAAGAAAAATTATTTAGAAAGTTATTAATAAAGATTTATTAAATTTAAATGACATAAAATTTGATTCCCGGTCATTTCCCCGAATCAATTTTACCGAATGACAAATTTACCGAATGTCAAATTTCCCGAAAAATTTTTCACCGAATGCTTTTTTACCGAAGGAACTTTCCCCGAATCAATTTTCCCGAAAAATTTGTTACCGAATGCTTCTTTACCGAAAATTTTTTTACCGAATGCTTTTTTACGGAAATAAATATTGTTACTAAAATCAGATTTTTCAATTGCTATATTCATGATAATGACCATAGCAACCATTGTAAATAAATAAGTTTTGATAGAAGTGCGAAATTTTTGTTATTTTTTATTTTTATTATTAAGTGCGAAATTCTTGTTAATTAATTGAAATTATATCTAAATAAAATGGCTGAAATTATTGGAAATAGTTGTCGCTGAGCTGAGTTTGGGTAGAAAGGTGAAGGCAGCCCCGAAACGAAAATGGATAGAGCATCAGAGGCGGATAAGAAGCATTGTACAGCTCTATCCCGAATATAAAAATGACGACCAGGATTTAGAATTTCTAAGGACAATTGGCCATAACATAAATATATAAATTTAACATTTCGGTAATACGTACATACAATTTTGACTAAATTTAATAGAATTTTTTCGGGATTAATAGTATTCGGTAAAAAAGCATTCGGTTTAATGGCGTTCGGTAAATTTGACATTCGGTAAATTAAACATTCGGTAAAATTACTGTTCGGTAAAATTGATTCGGGGAAATGTCTGGGAACGTAAAATTTATTTCTAGACGAATTTTACTCTTCATATGGCAACTCACAACATTGGCGAGCCCAAATGTCCCGAGTGTGGAAAGAAATTCGCCCGAAAAGCGAGTTTAAAGTCTCATATGATGCTGCATGAGAAGGAGGAAAATCTCTTTTGCACTGAGTGTGAGGATGCCTTTTCTACCAAGGTTAGTTAATTTTCTTTCACAATTTTTGGAATATTTTTCTCGATATTCAAATTTTTATGTCTCTAAAAATTATTTTTGAGCCAATCAGTTTTATTCGAATAAATTAAATAAAATTCATTTTAGTTAATTTTAGCTGAAAATTATTATAAATTAAAAGTTGATTTCAATTGTTAAAAATTATTTTGAAAAAGTTTTAGTTTAAAAAAGAAAATTGTTGCTTAAAAAATAATTGCTTGCATGACGATTTAATAAAATTAAAAATTAATTAAATCGAATTATGCAAATGAAAGCTAAAAAGGTTAATTTAGAGTATGAAGTGATGAATTTCGCAATCAACTCAGTTACCTGAAAACAAATTATGAATATTGAATTATTGAGCATGCAAATCTGGTCATTGATAACGTCTTGTGAACAATATTGTTCTCCTCACAATCTAGAGTAATTTGACTCGTTCATTATCCTCAACATTTTTACTTTTTATACTGCCATTCACACGCCAGACTGTAATTCCGTAAAGAAAAATTCTTTTCTTCACTCACCACGTAAATTTTCTTTCTTTGTTCACGTTATGTTGAGAAATATTAATTTTTAACAATTAAATATTTAAAAACAGCAAAAAAAACTTTAAATAATTTTTTTCTATTTTTGTAATAATGTTAAATATTAAATTAAATTAAATTTAAATAAATATTAAATTTAATTAATATTAAATATTAAATTGAATTAAATAGATATTAAAATATTTGAATTTGGGGAAATTTCTATTTTTTATTTCAAGAATTTAAGTAACTGAGAGAAAATTTGAAATTCTTTAGAATTATGAATGAAGACAACGAAAGAGAGACTCAATTATTTTATCAGCTTTGATTTTATCTCGTCGCAGTAGTAAGTGGCTAATTTTCAATTTCTTGGTATTCACGTTTAGAAATTAGGTTACAGTCGCAGAAATCTATTTGTTTAATTTTTCTTATCAATACATTTTTTTTTGTTATGTAATAATCTTTCTAGAGGAACGTTAAATCTCTAAGCATCATTGTGTATTGGTTTTTTGGGGAAGGGTCGAAGTCTTGACCCCGATCTGCTTATCTATTTCCCTTGCTCTGATTGAGACGGGAAAAAATTAAAATATTTCAATCTAGAGACGATGTACATTTTTATTTAAAGAAATTCATATTTTTTTCGTAATTATTTTCCAAATTTTCAATTAGAATTCTTCAGAAATACGATTATATTTCAAAATAATTTTTAAAAAAGTAAACAAATAAAATTCATTAAAATATAAAAATTTATTTCAATGAAATTTGACAAAATTTTCAATTGTTTCAATTTTTTAAAACTATTTTAGAATTATTTTTAACAAAAATTTTAATTAAATTTTTCAAGAAACAATTTAATAAACCAAAGATTTTAAATTTTCAAAAATCAGAGAATTTCTTATTTTAAAACTAAAAAAATTAGTAATTTAAAATGTTTCTAAAATTAAAAACCCTTCAATTTTGTTTTTTTTAATTTCAAACATTTAAAAAGCATATTTTTTTAATTTCAAGAATCGAATTCTTGTAAATTTTTTGTAAACTCTTAAAAAAACGTTTTTTTAAAAATACAATTATATTTATAGATAATTTTTAAAGATGAAAAAATAAAATTCTCTGAAATATAAAATTTTACAAAATTTTCAATTTTTTAGAATTATTTTCGGGAATTCAAGTATATCTTCAAAAAATTTTAATTACTATTTTTTTAAAAACCTAATTTTTTCAGAATGTCCAAATTAAATCTTTCAAATTTCAATCATTTTTGTAAAATAAATATTTAAATACTTATTATTTTTTATTTGCTTAAAAGTAATTTTATTTAATCATTAACAATATTCACTATTTAATCAAACATTCTTAAAAAAAATTAGACGATTATATTCGTATCATAAACATTTTTCTTTTTCAATAATACTTATTAGTTATTAAATTATTATCTTTGGAAGATTTCAATTATTTTCATTAATAATAAAATTTTTCGAAGGATTATAATTATTTTCAAAAATTTGAAACAAATTCTTTTCAAGAAGTCAATTTTTTTCATAAATAATTGAATTCTTTATAGAATTTAAATTATTTTCAAAAATTTGAAACAAATTCTTCAAAAGAATTTAATTATTTACAAAAATCCTGACAAATTTTTTTAAAAGAGTTTAATTTTCTATCAATAATTTTAATAAAGTTTAAATAGTAAAATTATTAATTAAAATTATTAAGAAAATTGATTATATTCAATAAATTATAGAAATTTTTTGAAAGAATTCAATTTTTGTCAAAACCTTTAATAAGTAGTATATCTATTCTTCGAAAGAATTTAATTATTTTCTATAAAAATTCCTTGAGTGAATTAAATTATTTTAGAAAATTGTAATAAAATTCTGAGAAGAATTTAATTATTTTCTTAAAATTTTAATAAAATTCAATAATTAAATGTTTAATGTCAATTATTAAGAAACACGATTATTTTAAAAACTCGAAAGAAATTGTTCATAAAATTTAATTACTTTAAAAATTTTCAGTTAAAATTATTATTTAAGAAACTCTATTATTTAAAAAAAAAACCAAAAATATTCTTCAGAAGAATTTAATTTTCACGAGAATTCGATTATTTTCATAAATAATAAAATTCTGGGAAGGAAGTTAATTATTCTCAAATTTTTTGTCAAAATTCTGTACAAGAATTCAATGATTTTTAATACCGTAATTTTTAAATTGAAAATATTCGAAAAAATTACTGCGAACAGGTTACCGGAATACAACGATTATTAATATAGAAAATTGTAAATCATTAATATTATAAATCAAAGTTTGGCTTTTTTCAAGGATGAAGGAGCACGTGGCCATGATAGGGATGTAGGTTGCAAAAGTACAAGTGGGCGTCGATTGTAACTACTTGGAAACCTTGCGTAATTGAAGAGTATGATCTCATGGATCTCTTACTATTTACGTTGTCGAGTGTCTTTGAAACTTGAATCCCAATCCGGAACGTTGGTCGATTTTTCGATTCTTCTATTTTTTTGCTAACTAATTTTCATTAGTTTTTTTTTTTTTATTCTCTGCATTTGAACAAAAAAAGGGCAAATTTCCGAATTTTTTCCTTTTTTGTTTGTTCAACAATTGGTCTAGAAATTTCAGTAAATTTTGATTGTTTTTTCTTCTCTTCGAAGCAAGGAGAAATTTTATGTTCCATCTGTTTGAAGAAGAAAAATAAAAGAGATTCCCTCTTCTTTATTTATTTATTCAATAAAGACCTGAATACATTTGAGTTTAGAAGAATATTGCGGACAAACGCGAATAATTCTCGTCGAAATGACATCATTGCTTTGATGTAGTATAATGTGTGTGACAATCGAGAGACTTTTCAGCAAGTTCATTTGATCATGATCGATTGTATTCCTCCTCCTTGACTTTCATTCGCACTCGTTTAGCAGAGATTTTTTTTCTGCTTTGCAAATATCGAGGTAATAACAGTGAGCAATTTCTGGAGGACAAAGAGGCTGAGGCGGAAAATCGATTAAAATATCCTTTCACGTGGTTTTATGAGTAAACATATAATAGAGGAGAAAAAATAGAAAGGGAAATAATGAAGTTGCTGACAAATTTACTTTTGGTTTCGCTTAATTGATTTTCACTTTTTTTTCTGAGTGGACGAACTATTTTTTTCGAAATGGAAATTTATGACTATTATAAATATCTATGGAAATAATTTATTCTCATTGTAGTTTCTTGTTCTTTTCGAAAACTTTTTTTCTTACGTTATTATTTTAGTTTGATTTTGTTTTTAAATTTTTTTAACTCAGGAATTTAAATTTAATTTTAATTAAACATTTTTTTTTATAATTTATACATAAATGTAATTTTTTTCTACTTTCTATGATT
The DNA here is from genome assembly GCA_032872505.1 of Leptopilina syphax. NCBI lineage: Eukaryota > Metazoa > Arthropoda > Insecta > Hymenoptera > Figitidae > Leptopilina > Leptopilina syphax. The sequence continues at coordinate 24,569,850 of CM065468.1, read as the reverse complement.
TTGCATCTAAAGAGCAGAATTTGAAAATAAATGAAGGGTTTTGAGAGGCAAAAAAATTTGTTAAAATTTATAATCATTGATGAGAGCATATATTATTATTCGAGGACGTAGAGTTAGATCATCCACTTATGAAGTTGATAAAGTGTAACTATTCACACAACTGCTGGTCTGCATTCTTCAATGAATAGAATTTTTTTCCAAATTCGAGAAAAGAGAATTTTTTTAGAAAGAAAAATTGTTTAAAGAATTTGAATTTTTTTTCCTGAAGTGAAAGAAAATAAATTCTTGAGTAAATTAAACAATTATGTTAGAAAAAGTAGAAATTTATTTTAATATATTCGAAATTTTCTGTCATGAAAAAATTTTCTGTCCTGGAAACATTTCTGTTTGAATTCATTTTCAGGACAGAAAAATTTCTGTTTTGAAATAATTTTCAGGACAAAAGTTTCGAATATTAAAAATAAATGTCGAATAAATTAAATATGAATTAAATTAAATTTATTAAAAAATTAAAAGTACGAATAATAATAGCGAGGAATGATATTGAAATAATATTAAAATTAATTTCTGGTTGGATTTTTTTGCAGATTTTGTCTTTTTAGAAATTTGGCGATAATTCTCGTCGCCGATGGAAATGAAGGGAACGACTTTTAGGAATAATATGCATTCGAGATGATTGACCCCGAATCAGTTGGGAATAAAAATAGCTCACCAGGAACTTTTTGTTCCTGATTGAAGAAAAAGATTCTCTTCCATGCTTTGTTTACTGTTCGAAATTGAATTTGATGATTTTTTCTCTTCTTCTTCTTCGTCTTCGTCTTCTTTGGCAAAGAGAAGAATATAAGCGTGGGAGAGAATGAATTCGAGGACGTAACGTTTACATTAAATAAGCCATAAGCGTATTTTGCTCTGACTCTCATCTTTCCAGAGGCCGGTGGAGAATGAGATGAGGCATTTTACTTCTCTCGGGTGTTGTGAGTAAACTTTGCCGGCAATGGTTAGTCTGATCGCGACTTCTGCACGTGCTCGACACCCTTGTCAACCCCAGTGAACGTTTGACAGTTCGGATTTTAGTTCGAGTGTGTCACAGTTTCGTGTTTTTTTTTATTGACAATTTTGGAGTGATTAGAAGTATTTTATACACTTTCTTTTGTTTTTGATATGGGAATTTTTATAACAAAATTTTTTTTACTGAATTCTTTCTCAATTTTTTCGAAATTTTTAATATTGAAATTTTTAGAACAAAATTTTGTTTACTAAAATCTTTCTAAACTTTTTCTAAAACTTTTGTATTGGAATTTTTATGAAAAAAAAAATTTTTGACTAGATTCATTTTAAATTTTTTCTAAATTTTTGATATTGAAATTTTTATAACCGAAGTATTTTTACAAAATTCTTTTTAAATTATTTCTAACATTTTGTTAAAAATAAATTTCTTTGGGAAATTTTTTCCAAATTTTTGATATTGGAATTTTTATAACCAAAGTATTTTTACTAAATTCTTTTTAAATTATTTCTAAATTTTAATGATATTGGAATTTTTGTTAAAAATAAATTTCTTTGGGGAATTGTTTCTAAATATTCGATATTAAAATTTTTATAACAAAATATTTTTTACTAAATTCTTTCTAAATTTTATCTAAATTTTTTATATTTGAATTTTTATGACCGAAGAATTTAGTAAACATTTATTTTTGATATTGGAATTTTTATAACAACATTTTTTTACTAAATTCTTTCTAAATTTTATCTAAATTTTTAATATTGGAATTTTTATAACAAACATTTTTTTACTACATTCTATTTAAATTTTTTCTTAATTTTTCATATTGGAATTTTTCAAACGATATTTTTTTTACTAAATTCATTCTAAACTTTTTTCAAATTTTTGGTATTGAACTTTTTATTACAAAATATTTTTCACTAGATTCTTTTTAAATTTTTTCTAAATTTTTGATATTTGAATTCTTATGACCCAAGAATTTTTACGAAATTCTTTCTTTTTTTATTTTGGTATTTTTATAACAACATTTTTTTACTAAATTTTTTCAAAACTTTTTCTAAATTTTTGGTATTGGAATTTTTATAATCGAAGTATTTTTACTAAATGCTTTCTAAATTATTTCTAGATTTTTGATATTGAATTTTTTGTTAAAAATAAATTTCTTTGGGGAATTTTTCCCAAATTTTTGATATTCGAATTTTTATAACGAAATATTTTTTACTAAACTCTTTCTAAATTTTATTCAATTTTTTAATATTTTTTCGATATTGGAATTTTTCTAACGACATTTTTTTTACTAAATTCTTTCTAAACTTTTTCTAAATTTCTGATATTGAAATTTTTGTTAAAAATAAATTTGTATGGGGAATTTTTTCTAAATGTTTGATATTAGAATTTTGGTGGCAATTTTTAGAAACTGTGTCAGTTTGACCCGGATTGAGAATTAATTCGAATTTAATAAATATAAAATTTTTAAATTTAATATTTTGTTTTTTAGAAATTTTTTTTATCATTAACAAGAATTTTTCTTTTTCTTTCATTAAAAATTAAAACTTTTTTTGAATTTAATATCACGGACGTTTAGTAGTCAATTTTTGTAAATTAATTTATAAACTAATTTTTGAAACTAAATGAACAATTTTAAACTTAACGTAAAATTCACACTGAGAATAGTTTATGGTTTATTAATTTTTATTATTTCAAAAAAATACTAATTTAGATTAAATTTTACCAGAAAAAGTGAATATTTGAGATTAGAAGTGATTTTTCAAAGAAAAACGTCGACTGAGAGTTGGAAATTTTCAATAAAAAAATTATCCACAATGGTTCCTTTAAGTTGAGATTGTTTTTTAAGTTCTGGGGTCATTGACAGGGTAGTGGAAAAAGAAGAAAAAAAAATAAAAAAAGAAAGAAGATGTAATACGTGCGATAAGAGTGCGGTCGTTGTCGTCTCTCGAAGCCTCGCATAAGCATAAGTAGAAACTTCTCACCAAGTTCCGCGAGTTGAGATCTGAGGGTTAAAGAATTGAAAGGGAATAGAGCTTTTGATTGACTACCGCGTCTCGCTCATCGAGATTAAAAATGCACCTGAAATTTTTTTTTTCTTACAAATAAACTCAAAAAGAAAAGAGAGGAGAAAAATATTTTTTGGTTTTTTTTTCTTTCAATAAAAAAAAGACGAAAAAATATTTTTTTGACAATAAAATATGTTTTTTTTCTTTTTTTTGTTTATTAGAAGAAAAATTACATTTTTTTTTTCCAAAACAAATTTTTTTTTTTGACAAAAAGAGAGAAGAAAAATATTCTTTTGTCAAAAAAATATTTTTCTTCTCTCTTTTTGTCAAAAAAAAATTTATTTCTGAAAAAAATAAGTTTCTTATCTCTTTTTGTTTATAGAAAGAAAAATGACAATTTTGTTGCTTTCAATAAACAAAAATTGTCAAAAAAAAGAAGAAAAATATTTTTTTGGAAAAAAAATTTTTTTTTCCTTTTTTTTGTTTGAAAAATATTTTGTCGATTTTGGAGAAAAGTTGATTGAATTGTTGGGGAGTGAATTGAATTGAAATTGTTGGCTGCTCTCTTCTTCCTTATATCCTTCTCGCTTTGAGTTCTCGCGAAATTGCGGCAAAGCAAAAACATGACTTATGACCTCATTTGTTAGCGAAAAAGACTTCCCGTTCATAATTTCTTTTTCAGCGAGGAGATGGAGTCGAATTTTTCGGACGAGTTCGACTTGCAACGTTGAAAACTGGTTTCATTGCCTCTCGACTCTTTTTTAAACTGGCAAATATTCGCTGACGTAATACACAAGCTGTCACAGAGGGAAACCAAAGGGGGCATATAAGGATTTTTTCCTCCTCGACCTTATCTTCCCTCCTGAATCACTCCCGACGAGGCAGAGGAGCATTAGTTTCGGCCAAATGGACACAGAGTCCCGAGTCAGATTATTTTAATGACAACCAAGTCGATTGATTTTCAGAGTCAAATTTTTTTTTTCATTTATTTTTTTATTGTATTTTGTGATATTATTTGGCATATTTATTTTGTCATGATTTTTTGTGCTATGACAGAATTGACATTTATTTTGTCACATTTTTTGTGATATTATTTGTCACATTTTCTGTGATATTATTTGTCACATTTTTTGTGATATTATTTGGCATATTTTTTGTGACATTTTCTGTAATATTATTTGTCATATTTATTTTGTAATTTTTTTTTTTTTTTTTTTTTTTTGACATATTTATTTGGTGGAATTTTTTGTGATATTATTTGGTACATATTTATTTTGTGTTATTTTTTCTCTTTTTGGTTTCTGGGAAAAATTCACTGATATCAATAATATTCGTCGACTATTTGATAGTTTCATTCCGAAAAGTACTTAAATACTTCCTTTCGTGGTCCAAAAATAATTCCCAACGTTTTTCCCATTATCGGAGCCTTAGAAAAATCTGCCCTCCAGTTTCCGGGATCTTGTTTTCATAATGTTTTAACACACACGTGGTGGTGGCGCGCAGGAAATTTGTAGGCTTGTCAAACCTGAACGATTTATTATGGTTCAGAACATTTTTTTTTCGTTGTTATCATTATTTTTCTGTAAGAGGATTTAAAATTTTATAAACTAAATAAACTTAGTAAAAAAAATTAAATAAATAGAAATAAATTAACAACACAATAATAAATTGACAAAATAATAATAAATTAACAAAATAAAAATAAATTTAGAAAATAATAATAAATTGCGAAAAATTGATTAAAATTGAATTAAAAAAATGAAACATTTATATTTTTTCCAAATCGAATCAAAAAAATTAGCTGCTGTTTAATTTTTTCTTTTCTAATTTTAAAAAAAAAATTTCTTTTTAAATGTTTTGAATTTTAAAATTAATGTATAGAAAATAATTGAATTCTTGTGAAGAATTTTATTAAAATCTTTGAAAATAATTTAATTCCTTCGAAAAATTTGAATGAAATTACAAATAATAATTCAATTTTTTCGGAAAAACTTATTAAAATTGTACCAAAAATAATTGAATTTTCGTGAGAAATTTTATTGTTTATGAAAATAATTGAATTTTATCAGAACTTTTGAGAATAATTGAATTTTTCAGAAAAACTTTATTCCATTTTTTGAAAATAATTGAATTCTTGCGAAAAAATTTATTAAAAAATTTGAAAATAATTGAATTCCTTTGAAAAATTTGATTAAAATTTCGGATAATAATTAAATTTTTACAACGAATATTATTACAAGTTTAAAAAATTATTTAATTCTCGCGAGGAGTTTTATTATTTATGAAAATAATTTAATTTTTGCGAAGAATTTGATTAAAATTTTTTTTAATAATTGAATTCATTTTTAAGAATTTTATTAAAATATTTTGAAAATAATTGAATTCTTCCGAAGAGTTTCTTTGCGTTTTTTTTAAACAATGCACTTTATGTTAGTAATTTTTTAATTGAAAATTTTGAAAATAATTGAATTTTCTCAGAACTTTTAAGAATAGTATTTTTTAGAAAAAAATTATTATAATTTTTAAAAATAATTGAATTGTTGTGAAAAGCATTATAAAAAAATTTTAAAATAATTGAATTCCTTTGGAAAATTTTATCAAAATTTCAGATAATTGAATTTTTATAACGAATATTATTACAAGTTTAAAAAATAATTGAATTCTCGAGAGGAATTTTATTATTTATGAAAATAATTGAGTTTTTTGAGTTTTTTTAAACAATGCACTTTTTGTTAGTAATTTTTTAATTGAAAATTTTGAAAATAATTAAATTTTTTAGAAAAAAATTATTATAATTTTTGAAAATAATTGAATTGTTGTGAAAAGCATTATAAAAAAATTTTAAAATAATTGAATTCCTTTGGAAAATTTTATCAAAATTTCAGATAATAATTGAATTTTTATAACGAATATTATTACAAGTTTAAAAAATAATTGAATTCTCGAGAGGAATTATATTATTTATGAAAATAATTGAGTTCTTTGAGTTTTTTTAAACAATGCACTTTTTGTTAGTAATTTTTTAATTGAAAATTTTGAAAATAATTGAATTTTCTCAGAACTTTTAAGAATAATTGTATTTTTTAGAAAAAAATTATTATAATTTTTGAAAATAATTGAATTGTTGTGAAAAGCATTATAAAAAAATTTAAAAATAATTGAATTCCTTTGGAAAATTTTATCAAAATTTCAGATAATTGAATTTTTATAACGAATATTATTACAAGTTTAAAAAATAATTGAATTCTCGAGAGGAATTTTATTATTTATGAAAATAATTGAGTTCTTTGAGTTTTTTTATACAATGCACTTTTTGTTAGTAATTTTTTAATTGAAAATTTTAAAAATAATTGAATTTTCTCAGAACTTTTAAGAATAATTGAATTTTTTAGAAATACCTTATTACAATTTTTGAAAATAATTGAATTCTTTGAGGAAATTTTATTAAAATTGCATTGAAAATAATTCAATTCTTGAGAACAATTTCATTAATTAAAAAAAAAAAAATTGAATCCTTTTGTGAAATTTTATTAAAATTGTTTTAAAAATAATTGAATTTTTTCGAAGAGTTTTTTTGAATTTTTTGAAAATAATGGAATTTTTGTTAATAATTTTAATTGAAAATTTTGAAAGTAATTTTTATTTTAAAAATAAAATTTCTTTCAAATTTTTAAGTAAATCGTGTCTGCTAATCATTGTTATTAAAAATTTGATTAGTGAGTTTTTTTTATAATTTTTTGGAATTAATTGAATTCTTTCCAAAAATTTATTGCAATTTTTGAAAATTAATGAATCCTTCCTAGAAATTTTATAAAAATTGTTCTGAAAATAATTGAATTTCTGTGAAGAAATTTATTATTCATGAAAATAATTGAATTTTTGTAAAGAAAATTATTATTTATGATAATAATTGGATTTCTGTGAAGAAATTTATTATTTATGAAAATAATTGAATTCTTATAAAACATTTTATCAAAACTTTTAAAAATAATCGAATTTCTTGGAAGAATTTTATCAAATTTTTTGAACATAATTGAAATCTTTCAAAAAATTTCATTGAAATTTTATAAAAAATAATTGAATTCTTGAGAAGAATTTTATTATTTATAAAAATAATTGAATTGCATCGAAAAATGTTATCTAAAATTTTTTAAATTAATTCAATTCTTTCCTGTAATTTCATTAAAATTATTGTATAAAAAATCATTGAAAATTCCTCGTAAGAATTTTATTAAAATTTTTGATAATAAATAATTAATTTAAATTTTAAATTCTAAAAATGAAAATTGAAGTTGATGTTTGAAAATAAGAACTAAATATAAAATTAAGCCAACTGCGTTTCTCATATTATAATGAATTTCTAGGAAACTGTCGCATATTCATTTAGAGTTTTTGTCTGCACTTTATTATCAGGCGGATGCGTTGGACTTTTGTGATAAAATTTCTTGAATATATTCTTAAAAAAAAACTCCTTGAACAAAATATTATTATTGGCAATAATAATCGAATATTGCAATAAGTGGATTTGTAAACAATTGTAAACAATATTTTTTTTTTCTTCAAATGTAATTGAAATTAAACGCGGAATGGATAAATTTGTCTTCTTCTGATGGCGATAAAGCGATGAACTTTATCTGAACAAGTCTCAAGAATAATATGTTCTAGTTTATCAGAATTTTTTTAACCCTGAAAGAGAAATGATTTAATGAGCAATGTCATTCAAAACAATAATAGTAGACTATGTTTATTTCTATTTTTTTCAAATATTGTAATTTTTACTGGTTATTAAAAATTCTATTTTTATTTCTATTTTTATTTCTATTTTTAATTCCATTTTATTTCTATTTTTAATTCCATTTTTATTTCTATTTTTTAATTCTATTTTTTATTTCTATTTTTTACTTTTTTACTTTTTTTTTTTTTTTGTTTATAAGTTTTCTTGTGAATAAAATATCCGATTTTAAACAATATTAGTGTAACTTGTTTGCATCTGAATTGAAATTTATCTGCTAGTTGACACAATTGTCTTCGTTAATAATTGAAACGATCGTCAAAGTTTTATTCTCGGAATTAAAATTTTTCACGCAAGATAAATAACAAATTTTTTGTTTTTGAAGAAAAATTTAATTATTGCTCCCAGGGCTATTTTTGTTAATTTCAGTTAATTTCAGTTTAAGTAAATACTTTGACGATTAAAAACGAATTGAAAATAAAAAATTAATTTCTAACTTCGTCCTTTGCTGTAAATTTTCTAAAATATTAAAAAAAAACAAATAATTCCAGTATTAAACAAACGACTTGAGTTTTTCTGAAATTAGAAAGCTTCAGACTGAACCAAAATAGAACAAAATTTAATATGCTCGTTTGAAAAGTAATTCGTTTCAAATCGCCTAGGCAATAAAACTGACTCTGAAAATAGATTCTGATTTTTGTTTTAGAAAAATTTTTTAAAAATTCGATATATCGAAATAAATTTATCAGACCAAGGTTTTGAAAGTCGAAAACAATCAGGAGAGGATGGGCAAGCGACTTCCTGAACGCTTCGAGACCGATAGATATGATAAAAAGATGAACTCTTATTTTCAACGTCAATATGATGTAAACGCATATTCATCTCAATATAATAAGATGAGACGTGCTTCGAGCGAAATTCTCAGCTTCAATCGATCGCATCAATTCTTGATACTCATTTATTCAAACTTTATTTCCTGATACATTATTTATTATTATTTTTATCGTCATTTATTATTTGAATTCCGAATAATTTTTCATTTTCGGAAAAAATAATTTTTCACTGCAAAAAGATCATCAAATGCAATTTTTGAATATTTGAATATTTTAAAATATTTCTTCTATGAAGAAATATTATAACAAATATTAATATTTATGAAATGAAAAAACCTTCAATTTTTTCTATTTCTGACAATAATTTCTTTTTGATAATTTAATTCTTGAGTCAATTATGTTCAAAAATTTAAAGAAGTTCTCGTCAAAAAATTTAATTACCCTTAATAAAAATAATAAAATTCATCTCAAAAATTCAATTATTTTGAAAAATTTAAATAAAATTTTATTTAAATTTTTACAAAATTTCAATTATTCTATAAATTTTCCTCAATTCAATGATTTTCAATAACTATTATTTTAATAAAATTTCCCAATAGATATTCAATTATTTTTTATACAATTTCAACGAAATTTCTCGAAAGATTTCAATTATTTTCAAACATTTTTATAAAATTCTACAAAGAACTTCAATTATATTTAAAATATTGTTGAAAAAAATTCATGGAATAAATTCAATTATTTACAAAATTTGTAATGAAATTCAGAGAAGAATTCAATTTTCCAAAAAATCTCAATAAAACTCAATAATCAAATTTTTAATACAATAATTTAATGAAATTACACGAAAGAAATTCTTTATAACATTCGATTCCTTTCAAATTTTTCAATTAAAATTATTAACAAAAATTTCATTATTTTAAAAAAAACTCAAAGAAACTCTTCGAAATTTCAATTATTTTCAAAACAATTTTAATAAAATTTCACAAAATGATTCAATTATTTTTATAATTAATAAAATTGTTCACAGGAATTGAATTATTTTCAAAAATTGTAATAATTTTTTTCTAAAAAATTCAATTCTCAAAAGTTTTGATAAAATTCAATTATTTTCAAAATTTTCAATTAAAATTATTAATGAAAATTGCATTGTTTAAAAAAACTCAAAGAACTCAATTATTTTCATAAATAATAAAATTCCTCTCGAGAATTCAATTATTTTTTAAACTTGTAATAATATTCGTTATAAAAATTCAATTATTATCTGAAATTTTGATCAAATTTTTCAAAGGAATTCAATTATTTTCAAATTTTTTCATAAAGTTCTTCACAAGAATTCAATTATATTCAAAAATTGTAATAATTTTTTTCTAAAAAATTCAATTATTCTCAAAATTTTTGATAAAATTCAATTATTTTTAAAATTTTCAATTAAAATTATTAATAAAAATTGCATTTTTTAAAAAAAAACTCAAAGAAACTCTTCGGAAAAATTCAATTATTTTCTAAAAAATTTAATAAAAGTTTTGATTAAATTCAATTATTTTCAAAATTTTCAATTAAAATTATTAATAAAAATTGCATTCTTTTAAAAAAAAACTCAAAGAAACTCTTCGGAAAAATTCAATTATTTTCTAAAAAATTTAATAAAAGTTTTGATAAAATTCAATCGGAAAAATTCAACTATTTTCTAAAAAATTTAATAAAAGTTTTGATGAAATTCAATTATTTTCAAAATTTTCAATTAAAATTATTAATAAAAATTGCATTCTTTAAAAAAAACTCAAAGTAACTCTTTGAAAAAATTCAATTATTGCAGAAAATAATTTTTAATTTTTTAAAAGTTACAAATACTTGAAAATTTTAAAAATAATCGAATTTTGAAAAGGTTTCAAATAAAAATGTTTCAAAACCTGAATTTTTAGTACTTTTGATATTAAAAATTGTGTAGTATTAATTTTTTTTGAAAAAGTTTAATTAAATTTTTTTTAAAATTATTTGAAGTTCTTATTTTTTAATTTGAATTTAAGAATTTTCGAATAATCGAAATTTCGTTAAATTGAATTGTAGATAAATGGAATTGAAAATTTTCAAAGATTTCTTTAATTATTATGAAACATGAAGAAAACGATTGCTCCGAGTCGAAGACTCGGAGTGATCAATTTCTTCATGTTTTATAATAAATATTATTATAAATTGTCAAAATTTAGTCTGGAAATCAGGGAAAAATCAAGGAAATACAGAATTAAATTTTGGTTATCATCTTTTTACTTTTTTTGGTAGAAAAAAGAAAAAAAAGCTAAAAAGTCTTTTTTCTGCATTATAAAATAAAGATAAAATAAATAATAAATAAAATAAAAAGATAAAAAAAAATAAAAAGCTTTTTAGCTTTTTATTTACTTTTTTAGTAGAAAAAAGTAAAAAAAGCTAAAAAGCGTTTTTTCTTCTTTAAAAAATTATTATTGATTATCGAAATTTTTTTTTCATGAGATAGTGTGAATGTAATATTTTTTTATGACGAGAAGTGATTTTTTTAATACCACTTTCAAATTTATTTACTGAAGAACAGAATTTATTCAAGTGTCGTTTTCGTGTAGAGATGATTTTATAATTATGAGAGAAAGTGTTCAATCGACGTTTTTTTATGGACCTTATTGCAATGACACTCACTGCGGATTATCTGAATTTTGCATTTCTGATCGTCTGCTCTCGAGTTTTTCATTTTGGTGTAGGCCTCGCTGCTCAATATTACAAGGTATTCTTTTTATTGTTTTCCAAGGTATTTTATGTTCAAATAAATTTTAAATAAGTTAAACAAAGTTGAAATTTTTAATATAACGTTAAATATATTGAAATTTTTAATAAATTTTATTTTGCAAAAAAATCCAATTAATGAAAGAATAAAAGAGTTGCATGACCTGTAGTTGTAACAGACACACAGGGCAGATAAGTTTGAAAAATGACTACAGTGACAGGATGTTTTATTATCTAATTGCATTTATTCTACTGTCTGAATAAATTTATTTTTTTTTAATTCAAGAATTATTGTTTTTTAATTTTATTCATTTTATTTTTTATTTATTATTAGTAATTTTTCCGAAATTTTTATTTTAGGCTCAACTGGACGCTCATCTGAAACTTCACAACGAAAAATGGACGACCGAAGATGTCAGAAAGTGCAAACTCTGTCACAAGCAATTCACACAACCGGCTTTATACAGACAACATATCCGAGAACATTACAGGGTCCGTCAAAGTTCTTCAGACTTACGATTTTAGTTTTCTATTTTAAATTTGCCTCTCTAAAAATTGCTTGAAAATCTAGAAAAAATCGATGATCCACAAGGTTTTAATATTCAAATGAACGAAATATTTTATATTAAAAGTATTTAGAAAAATTTCTGAATGCAACAAAAATTGGAAATTGATAAATTCTGCATTTAGAAAATTTACAATTAATTTTTTTTTATAGTGACGCAAATGTATTGAACTAAAAATTCAATTTGAAGAAGAAATAAAATAATTTCGTTCATTTGAACGTTCAGAACTTTGGAATATTTTTTATTTCTGAAAGAAGTTCGAATGTCAAATTTTTTAGTTGATTAATTTTTAATTTTTATAATTACTAAAAAGTAAAAAAAGAAATATCTAAAGTTTCTCGGTGAATTAATTTCAATGTTTAATTTGAAACAGTTACAGACAAAACTTGTAAAGCAGACGAAGAGAGGAGCGAGACACAAAACAATGTACAAATGCAAAATTTGCTTCAAAACTTTTCAAAAACCTAGCCAATTAATGAGACATATTAGGGTTCACACAGGCGATAAACCATTTAAGGTAGAATATCTATTTATTTTTTTAACATATTATTGAAAAGATTTTTTAGAAAAGAAATTAATTTTTAATTGATTTTAGTGTACGACTTGTAGCAGAAAATTTACTCAAAAGGGTTCACTGCAAATCCATATGAAACAACATGACGGACTTAAGCCACACGCATGCCATTTTTGTAATGCTAAATTTAGTCAGAAAGGTATTTTTTAACTTTATTTGTTTTGAATTGAATTTTTTTTTATTTTTAAAACAATTTTCGAAATGATTGAATTATTTTTTTTTAATTTATAATAAAATTTTTCCAAAGAATTCAATTATTTTCTAAAATTTTAATAAATTCTTTAAAACATTTCCGTTCTTTTTTATAAATAGACACATTTTTTGCAAGAATTAAATTGTTATAAATAATAAAATTCTTCTCAGGAATTCAATTATTTTCATTAGAATTTTAATAATATTCAATAATCAAATTTTTTATTATAGTTATTAGCATAGACGATTATTTTTAAAGTTGAAAAAAATTCTTTATTCAATTCTTTATTATTTACATTTCCATTTAAAATTATTAACAAAAATGCCATTATTTTCAAAAAATTCAAAGAAATTATTCCACGGAATTGAATTATTTTCAAAAACTGTAATAAAATTTGTTAAAAGAATTTAATTTTCTCTCAATAATTTTGATAAAATTTATTAGCTACATAAAATTATTAATTAATTGATTATTAACAAAATTGATTATATTGAGAAAAATTAAAGAAATTTTTTGAAAGAATTCAATTATTGTCACAATCTTTAATAGTATTTTTCAATATTTTAATAAAATTCCTTGAATTCAATTCAATTAATTTAAAAAATTATAATAAAATTTCGTCAAGAATTTTAATTTCTAGAAATTTTAATAATATTTAATAATGAAATTTTTAATTTCAATAATTATTAACTAACACAATTATTTTGAAAAGTTGAAAGAAATTGTTTATAAAATTAAATTATTTTCAAAATTTCTCAATTAAAATTATTAAAAAACATTTTATTATTTTCAAAAGATTCAAAGAAACTCTTCGAAAGAATTAAGTTATTCTCAAAACAATTTTAACAAAATTTCCCGTTATGTTCCAAATAAAAAAAAAATAAAATAAATTTCATGACAGGATTCAATTATTTTTATAAATAAAGAAATTGTTCTCAGGAATTTAATTATTTTCACTGCAATTGTAATAAAATTTCTCGAAAGGATTTAATTATTTTTTAAAATTTTTAATAAAATTTTTCTAAAGAATTTAATTATTTTTATAAATAATAAAATTCTTCTATGAAATTCAATTATTTTTAAAACAATTTTAATAAAATTTAACGAATAAATTCAATCAATTTAAAAAATTTTAATCAAATTTGTCGTAAGATTTCAATTATTTTCATAAATAATAGAATTCGTCTAATAAATTCAATTCTTTTCAAATTATTTGATAAAATTCTTTCAAAGAATTCAATTATTTTTAATACATTAATTTTTAAATGGAAAATATTTAAAGAGAAAAATTATTTTAAAGGAAGTAAGGAATACAACGATTTTTAATACAGGAAGAATAATATTGAATAATAATATAGATTCTAATTTTATTTATAACAATTTATGAATTGGGAGTTGAAGAGAATTCAAAATTTATCTACTACCAGTTCTCGAATTTACTTTATTATTCGTTTAGATCCAAGTTTGTTTTTCATTCCAGGCAATCTAAATGCTCACATCGAACGGGTTCATAATCTTCCCGATAAAGATTCAATTTTTCGGTGCACTTATTGTACATGTGCTTTTAAAAAACTTGGCAGTTTGAATGCACACCTGAAAAGAAGACACGCTCTCCCCATTGATGAGGTAAAAAAAAAAATTCTTTTCTTCTTCACACGTTTTTTCAAAAATTATGTTCTATAAATAAAAATTAATTACCTACGAATTTTTTTTCTCGAAAAAAATATAAAGGTAAATAAAAATTAATTTTTGTTTCTCGAAGAAAATATGAACGTAAATAAAAATAAAGTACAAATTTTTTTTCTCAAAGAAAATTTATAAGAAAAGAAAATTAAGAAAATCGGGAAAAAATCTCTTTATATTTTTTATTTTCTATTTCTTTTAATGAAGAATTTCTTTATTTTCAGGATGAGAATCCAAAATGTGATAGTTCAACGTCAGATGCTGATATGCAGGCAACTGTGGAAAATGTCATGTTACAGCTTGCTTCTCTGGAGTCGGAAGTGCAAAATCAAGCAGATTCAACTGCGAAAGATAATAACGATATTTTACAACAGGCGTTGCAGAACAGTGGACTACCAAGTGAGAGAAAAGAAAATATTTATCAGAAATTTATTTCTATTTTCTTTTTTTTAAATAATTTTTTTCTAAATGTAAATTTTCATTTTATAGAAATGGGTAAAAAGGCGAAAGGAAAAACGATGATGGTGACTTTATTGGATCGAACCGCCGATGGAGATGCGAGGTAGTAATAATATTGTTAATTAATAATTGCACTATTGAAAATACATCATTATTATTATGATACAATAAATGAGAAATTAATTATCCCTTTTCAGAAAATATGTGACAATCAAGCAACGACACGTGGGCGACATGTTGTGGTTCATTTGCACTTTCTGCCAAAAGGAATTTAAAAAACCTTCGGATCTCATAAGGCATTTACGTATTCATACACAAGAGAAGCCATTTAAGGTGGAATTCATTTTTTAATTGAAAATTTTAACTAATTTCTTTTTATTGTTTGAATTTTTTTTTTCTTTAAAATTTTGCTGCTATAAGTATTTTTTTTCTTTTCTCTAAACATTTTCAGTTTATGTTTGAAAATATATCTCTAATAGTTGAAAATATATTTCTATAGTTGAAAATATATTTCTATAATTGGAAATATATTTCTACAGTTGAAAATAAATTTCTATAGTTGAAAATATTTGATCCTTAGGCACACTTTGTGAAAACCGTTTATTGTTTCAGTGTTCACATTGCAGCCGCTCGTTCGCTTTAAAGTCGACAATGACCGCTCACGAGCGAACACATTCTGCTCTAAAGAAATTTCCTTGCGGAGTTTGCGATAAAGTATTTCCCACTCGAAGTAGTCTCACAGCACATACTAGGTAATTTTTCGTAAAAATTCCCAAAAATATTTAGTTCAATTTTTTCCGAGTATATAAAAAAAATCTTTTTATCTTCTATCTTCTTCTATAATAATCGTTGTATTCCAGTAATATGTTCGCAGTTTGAAGTTAGTTGTTGTTTGCTTTTTTGTTTCCTAACTTTTTTTAAAATTCTCCTTTTTAAATATTTTCAATTTTAAATAATAATGTATTGAAAATTATTGAAATCTTGCAAAGAATCTTATTAAAAATTTTGAAGAGAAAAAGTGAATTCCTTCAAAGAATTTTTTCATTTATAAAAATAATTCAATTCTCAAGAAGAATTTTATTAAAATTTTTGAAAATCCTTATTAAATTCTTTTGAAGTATTTCTATGAACTTTTTTAAAATCATGGAGTTTCCTTAATAATTTTCTTTGAAAATTTTGAAAGTAATTGAATTTTATGAAGAAAAATTTTATTTAAATTTTGTATTGAGAATAATTACATTCGTGAGAAGAATTTTATTATTAATAAAAATAATTTAATTCTTGCGAAGAATTTTACTACTTATAAAAATAATTGAATTGTTCCGAAGAATTTATTAAAATTGTAGGAAATAAATGAATTTTATAGAAATATTTGAAGATAATTAAATTCTTTCGAGGAATTATATTAAAATTGTTTTGAAAAGAATTTAAAAAAATTTTGTTTAAAAAAATTTATTAAAATTTTAGGAAATAATGGAATTGTTTTGAAGAATTTTATAGAAATATTTGAAAATAATTAAATTTTTCGAGGAATTATATTAAAATTGTATTGAAAAGAATTGAATTTCTGTAAAGAATTTTACTATTTATAAGAATAATTAAAATGTTTTAAAAAAATTTTAGGAAATATTTGAATTGTTTTGAAGAATTTTATAGAAGTATTTTAAAATAATTAAATTCTTGCGAGAAACTCAATTAAAATTGGTTCGAAAACAATTTTAAAGTTCTGTAAAATTAGAATTTTATTAAAATTAAGTAAATTCAAAATAATTGAATTCATCAGAAGAATTTTATTATTTCCTGAAAATAATTGAATTCATCAGAAGAATTTTATTATTTCTTGAAAATAATTGAATTCTTTAAAATTATTTGACGAATACATTTAAAAATTGCATTGAAAGTAATTCAATTTTAATATAGAATTTTTTTTAAATATTTTGAGAATAACTGAATTATTTTTAGAGAATTTTAAATTCTTGTTGAAATTGAATTTTATAGAAATTTTTGAAAGTAATTAAATTCATTCGTGTAATTTTATTGAAATTGTATTAAAAATAATTTAATTCTTGCAAAGAAATTTAGTATTTATAAAATTGGTTCAAATGTTTCGAAGAATTCATTAAAATTTTAGGAAATAATTGAATTTTATGGAAATATTTAAAAATATTGGAATTCTTTCGAGGAATGCAATTAAAATTGTTTTAAAAATAATTGAATTTTTGCGAAGAATTTTACTATTTATAAAAATAATTGAATTGTTTCAAAGAATTTCTTAAGATTTTAAAAAATAATTGAATTTATTCGAAATGTATTACAATTTTTATAAAACTGATTTCTTCTGAGGAATTCGATTAAAATTGTTTTGAAAATAATTGAATTCGTGCAAATATTTTTACTATTTATAAAAATAATTGAATTGTTTCGAAAGATTTTTCAAAATTTTAGAAAATAATTAAATTCTTTTGATAAATTTTATAACTAATTAAGAAAAAAATTAAATTCTTTCCTGAAATTTTATTGAAAATAATTGAATTTTTGCAAAGAATTTTACTATTTAAAAAAATAATTAATTGAATATCACATTCGCTCGCCTAACATTTTCTAGTTTTTAAAAAATCTTTTTTATTTATAAAAAAAATCCCACTGAATTTATTTTTTAACTAACTAAAAATAAGCCAGGAGATAAAATGATATAATTGAGAATTAAAAATATCTGCAGGTTACATACCAGATCGTTTGCGTGCAACGTGTGCAGTAAATGTTTCAGTGGAAGTTCATTGTTAAAAAATCACATGAGATGTCATTCAAAACCGAAGACGAAATTATCGCCAGAAGCTGAGAGTCTCATTCCTCAAATAGTCTTAGAGGAGCCGTTGCTTATCAGTGATTCAGGGAATAAAATAAGTGTGGCTCAGATTAAATCGAAAAAGCAACAAGTTTATGAAGATGGCGATTCAGCAAGGCCTCATAAATGTACAATGTGCACTGCCGCCTTTCGAAAAATTAGTCATTTGAAACAACATCTTCGCAGGCACACTGGAGAGAAACCTTACAAGTGTACCAAATGTGATAGGTATTTAATTTCCTTTTTCCAAATTCAATTCACGATAATTGGCCTTTTGTTTAAAAGAAAAAAGAAAAGTGGCTTCTTGCCTGCAGTCTGCATGTATTTCATTTTTATTCATAATGACAAATAATTGACCTGAATTTTTAAATTTTAATATATTTTATTTATTATTATTTGTTATTATTTATTATTATGTTTTTATTATCTTTATTTATTGAGCTTTTCGAATAAAAAAAAATTGGTTTTTACGATTAGAAATAGAATTTTTATGATCTAACGAAAAACTATTTTAATTGTAATAAAAGGATTGGAAGGGATATCCCCTTAAGTTTCGAAAAATTGACAAATGAATTTTTTTTTTTTTTGCTTCCGATTCAACGCAGGAAATTTACTTCGAACAGCGTTTTGAAGACGCATTTGCACACTCACGAGGATTTGAGACCGCACAGTTGTTCCGTTTGCAATGCCAAATTTACAACGCATTCCAGCATGAAAAGACACCTCATTACGCATAGCAATAAAAGGCCTTTCATGTGTCCCTATTGTCACAAAACTTTTAAAACATCCGTTAATTGCAGAAAACACATGAAAATACACAAATCCGAATTGGCTCAACAGGTTCGTACAGGAAAAGAATTTTCATTTCTTCCCTTTTATTTATTAAGTTCAAATTAATTTTCTTCTATTATTGTTATTTATATTTTAATCTATTTTAATCAATTTTAATCAATTTCAATCAATTTTAATCTATTTTAATCTATTTTTGTCTCTTTTAATCTATTTTAATCCATTTTAATCTATTTTAATCCTTAAAGAATCTTTTTTTCCGTAGCAAGTTGAACAGCAAAAAATGCAACCAAAAGTCATAACAATTTTGGATCAAACAAAAAAAAGTGAGATGAATAAAGAAAATAAATTTTCCGTACCTGAAAGTCTTACTACTTTAGCAGATTCAATAACTGTTCCATTTGAATCGTCAACTGTTAATTTAACTGCGAATTTATCGAGTCAGTATGGAAATATTATAGAGGAAAGTAATCAAAAATCGACACCGATTTCTGTCGAACAATCTATTAATCGTAAGTTAATTTTGTTTTTATTTCCTAATTGTTTTGATAAATTTTTTCTTTTTAATGTTTTGAATTTTTAAATTAATCGAATTCTTTCGAGAAATATTATTAACTGTGCAAATAATTGAAATCTTGGTAAGAGTTCTAGTTTTATCAAAATTCTATTAAAAATAGAATAAAAAAATAAGTTAACCAAAATTTGTCAAAATAACTGAATTTTTACGAAGAATTTTGTTATTTAGTAAATGAATTAAATTTTTCTAAAGTATTTAATTCCATTTTTTCCTTATAAAGAAATTTATTGAAAATTTTCAAAATAATAAAGTTTTTGCAAAAAATTGTATTAAAATTTTTCAAAATAATAAAATTTTTTCGAAAAATATTATAAATTATGAAAATAATTGAATTTCGGCGAAGAGTTTTGTTATTTTGAAAAAGAATTAAAATTGTTCAAATTATGTAACGAAATTTTCATTTCAGAAAGAATTTTATTGAAATTTTTCAAAATAATACAAATTGTTCATTTGTGAACGCTCCCGAAGAAATTTATTAAAATTATAAAAATAATCGAATTTCTACGAATAATTTAATTAAAATTTTCAAAAACAATTGTATTTTTTTGATGAATTTAAAAAGAATTAAATTAAAAAAGAATTAAATTTTTTGCAAAGAATTTTATTAAAATTTATTAAAATAATTAAATTTCTGCTAAAAATTTTATAAATTATGAGAATATTTGGATTTTTGCGAAGAGTTTTGTTATTTTGAAAAAGAATTAAATTTTTTCAAATTATGTAACGAAATCTTCATTTTAGAAAGAATATTATTGGAATTTTTCAAAATAATACAAATTTTTGAGAAGAATTTTATTAAAATTCTTTAAAACAATTTAATTCCTGCTTAGAATTTCATTAATTATGAAAATAATTCAATTCTCATAAATTATAAAAATAATTGAATTCCTGCGAAGAATTTTATTAAAATTTTCAAAAATAATTGTATTTTTGCGAGGAATTTAATTAAAATTGTATTGGAAATATTTAAATTCTTATATAAAGAATTTAATCAAAATTTTTCAAAATAATTGAATTTCTGTGAAGAATTTTGTTATTTAGGAAGAGAATTAAATTTTTTCAAAATAATAAAAATTTTTTGCAAAGAATTTTATTAAAATTTATTAAAATATTTAAATTTCTGCTAAAAATTTTATTAATTATGAAAATCAGAATTTCATTAAAATGTCCGAAAATAATTGAATTTTTTCGAGAAGTTTACTTAAATTTGTATCTATTGAAAACATTTTAATTCTCATGATGAATTTAATCAAAATTTTTCGAAATAACTAAATTTTCACGATGAATTTTATCAAATTTTTCAAAATAATTGTATTCTTTTTTGAAATTTTATTGAAATTGAATCGAAAATAATTGAATTCTTGCAAAAGAATTTATTAAAGTGTTTGAAAATAGAAAATAATTATAATTAATTAGTAAATTATTTAATAATTGAATTTTTTCAAACGATTTCTTGAAATAATTCTAAATATAATGCTTTTTTCCATGCAGAAAATCTTTTAAATGAAAATAGTGATAATTTGAGAGTCACTCAAACTTTACATGCCGATGAAACGGGTACGATAACATTGCCAAATTATTCAGGAGAACAGACACTCACAGCCGTAAGTTTTTATCTTGAAAAATTTTTCTAATTTTTAACTAGAAATACTTTTAATAACTATACTTCTACAGTGATGCATTTTTAATTTTCTTTTCTTTTGCAGGAAAGTATACGAGAAATTGAAGAGACATTGAATCAACAACTATTCGATATTGGAATGAATCTCGAAATTGAAAATTCAATATCTAAAGACCTTGCGGAAAAGAATTCTGTTTCGGGAAATCAACCTGTTCTCAATATTATTTACGATACAGAAAAAACATTGAACTCTGTCTCGAACAATATCAATACTAATATATTTACCCCACAGTTTGATACATTTGATATGAGTCAAATTTCTTTACACGTAAGAATTCAATTTTCTTTACATCAGAAAAATTATCAATCTAATGTATTTTTTTATTATTATTTGTTTTTTATCTATTTTTATTTATCGAATGTGTAAAATTAGAAATTTTTTATTGTTTTTTTTTTTTATTGTTTTTTTATTGTTTAAGAAAGTAACATAATTATATAATTTAGTTGAGAATATAATTAAATTTTAACCTCATCAAAAATGAGATCTTGTTATTAATTACTTATTATTAATTTTCTTATTATTTTTAGAGCAATGAAGTTATAGATGTCGCAATAGATTCAGAAACAACGACAATTGAAAATATTTTACCGGAATCTGTTCGTGAGGAAGTTTTGTCGGTTCCGATGACAAACGAATCTATTGAAATTAATCAGTTGAAATGCTTAAATAGTAAAATTAATTCAATTCCATCTCACATGGGAATTTTAGCACCAGTGCCAGATGATAAAAAATACTCGAAAGTTATTGCTAAGGCTGATACAACTAATCAGACTGAAATTCAGTCACCTATGGATAAGCAAAATTCTGGGAAAAAATCATTAACGAATTATTCACGTTCTAAATACTATTTCCCGTGAGTAATTTTTATTAATGGTTCAATTTATATCAATAAACAAATAAATAGAATAAATTTATAGATATTAAAATTTAATTCTGATTCTTTGAAATTGGTATTAAATTCTAGATTTTTATATGATTGAAAAATAATATTTTTTAGATGTACAATATGTGATAAACAATATAAGAGAGAATCGGATTTGATGCATCATGTGGAGGGACACATGAATGACGCTGTGAAGAACTCTGTAATTAATGGAAGCAATTCTATCGAGATCACGCCATTATTGCAGTGTCATATGTGCAGTAAAAATGGTTTCACAGCCAATGATTTGAAGGTAATTTTACTTTTACTCATTTTTAAGATTAACGATTTCTATCAAGTCATTAATAATTATTTATTAATTATGCAATTAATAAATCAATCGATTTTTCTTCAGGAGCATTTAAAAACTCATCAGGGTTCAAAGGAATTCGAATGCATAGAATGTGCGCAAAAATTCTGCACAAACGGAGGTTTAAGCAGGCATTTAAAAATGCATGCAGCTAAGCAGTGCGTATTTTAAATATAATTATTAATTCAATTTAAATGAAATATTTTTTGAATTTTTTTCTATTTCTAAAATTTTATTTTCAAATTTAATTGCAATTTTTTAGACAATACCAGTGTAACGAATGCCAGAAAGTATTACCGAATAAAGTACAAATGGATCTTCATATGTTGGATCATCAACCATTTTTCCGATTAGGAATAGTCGAGGCAGATAGTTCGGAAAAAGAAACTGTTTCCCTGTTGACCAATGAATTTCCACTTGATAAACCTCCAGTAACTATAGATGCAAAATTGTCCGAGCAGATTTTACTTGATTCATCAGAAATTATGGAAAGACTCAAGGTAATTATTTGCAGTTTCAAATTTTGTTAATAATTTGTCGAAAAATCTTATTTATTTACTTATTTCACTAACTAGCAAAATTACACGCGCCCAAAAATACGATTATATTTCAAAATAATTTTCAAAAAGAATAAAATTAAATTCTTTCAAATTTATTTCAATTAAATTTGACAAAACTTTTAATTGTTTCAATTTTTTAAATTATTTTCAGGAATTATTTTCAAAAAAAAATTTTAATTACAATTTTTCAAAAACATTTTTTTTTAGAATTTCTACCTTAAATTATTCAAAATATCATTAATTTTTTTTAAACAAATATTTAAAAACTTGTTTTTTATTTTAATTGAAATTTCAAATAATTTCAATGTAAAATATTGTGAAACTTAAGACTTTAATAATTTTTAAAGGAAAATAATATATTAATAATTTTTTCTAATAAACATTAGAAATCATACTTTTACGGCGATTAAAATGTTAATAAGATTTCAATTTCAAAACATTTAAAAATTTAATTATTTCTTAAAATTCATGTTATAAATCTTCTAATATTCAATTATTTTTTTTAAATTTTAAAGGAAATTCTTTTTTAAATCAATTATTAGAATTCAACGATTACTGAATTATTCAAATACAAAGTTTTTTTCCATAAAATTTCATTATTTTTCAAATTTTTAGTTACATTTCTTCCACAAAGTACAATAATATTTAAAAATATTTTTTTGAAATTAGAAAATAAAATTCTTTGCAAGATAAAATTTATTTTAATATTTTCAGAATTTCTAAATAAAAATTTTTAAATTTAATTAATTTTTGTTTAATAAATATTTGAATACTTATTGTTATTTATTTGTGAATTATTGAATTTCTGCGAATGTTATTAAAATTTTTGTAAATAATTGAATTTTTTCGATGAATTTACTAAAAATTCTATTGAAAATATTTCAATTCTCATAATGATTTTAATTAAAATTATATTGAAAATATTTCAATTATCATAAAGATTTTAACTAAAATTTTTCAAAATAATTGTATTTCTGTGAAGAATTTTGTTATTTAAGGAAAAGAATTAAATTTTTTCAAATTATTTAATTAAATGTTTTTCATAGAAAGAATTTTATTGAATTTTTTCAAAATTAGAACATTTTTGCAAAGAATTTTAGTAAAATTCTTGAAAGTAATTAAATTCATGCGAATAATTTTATAAATTATGAATATAATTGAAATTCTAATAAGAATTTAATTACAATTTATGAAAATAATTAAATTTTTTTGGAGGAATTTACATAAAATCGTATAGAAAGTATTTCAATTCTCATAAAGAATTTAATCAAAATTTTTAAAATAATTGAATTTCCGCAAAGAATTTTATTAAAATTCTTTAAAATAATTAAATTCCTGTGGGATATTTTATAAATTATGAAAATAATTGAATTTCTGCGAAGAATTTTATTCAAATTTTTCGAAAATAATTGAATTTTGTTATTTTAATTTTTTTAAAATTCACTTTAAATTGTGGTGAAAATATTTCAATTCTCATGAAGAATTTAATCAAAATTTTTCAAAATAATTGAATTTTGGCAAAGAATGTTATTATTTTGGAAAAGAATTAAATTTTTTCAAAGCGTTTAATTAAATAAAGTTTTGCGAAGAATTTTAGTAAAATTCTTTAAAATAATTAAATTCCTGGGGAAATTTTATAAATTACGAAAATAATTGAACTTCTGCGGAGAATTTTATTCAAATTTTTTGAAAATAATTGAATTTTGTTTATTTAATTTACTTAAAATTGACTTAAAATTGACTTAAAATTGTATTGAAAATATTTTAATTCTCATAAAAAATGTAATCAAAATTTTTGCAAAATAACTGAATTTTTGCGAACAATTTTATTAAATTTAGAAAAATAATTCTAATCTTTTGTGAAATTTTATTAAAGTTGCGCATTGTAAATGATTGAATTCCTGCAAAAATTTTATTAAAGTGTTTGAAAACAATAAACAATTATAATTAATTAATATCTTTACTTAATGGTAGAAATTTATTCCTAATAATAATAATGAGGGATTAATTTTGTTTATTGACAATAGAATATGGAGGATAAAGAAGAGAAGAAACCAGAAAAAAATAAATGTATATACTGTCCAAAAACTTTTCGAAAACCCAGTGATCTCACGAGGCATCTTCGAACTCACACCGGAGAAAAACCCTACAAATGTCCATTTTGCAATAAAAGTTTCGCAGTTAAATGCACTCTCGATTGTCATATGAAAATTCACAATGGACAGAAAACATTGAGTTGTCACGTGTGTAACAGTTTCTTCGCTACTAAAGGGAGTTTGAAAGTTCATATGAGACTTCACACTGGTACGTTTCAATTTGTAAATAATTCTTTTTTTTGCCGATTGATTAATTGGTCAATTTTCTCAACGTTAAGTTTTTTAATTTTAATTTTATTTTTTATTTCAATTTCAATTTCAATTTCAATTTCAATTTCAATAGTTTTAATTTGAATTTAAATTTGTATTTATTTTTAATTTTAATTTTAGTTTTCGTTTTAGTTTTAATTTTTATTTTCCAAAATTTTAGGTTCGAAACCCTTCAAGTGTCCGATTTGCGACATGAGATTCCGAACTTCAGGGCACCGAAAAGTCCACTTATTGTCCCACGAAAAGGAGCACAAGGAAAATCAAACACGAAAACGAAAGCAACGAAAAACCGAGGCTATTGCGAGTGTTGTGGCCGACGTTGAAAATGCCATTGAAACCATAGCGAGTGCAAAAGATGATTCTAATTCTCTGCAAGAGACGGAGGATCAATCGTCGAATATGGACACAGTGACAATAGACACATCCTCCCTGACAAATCAAATAATCTTCAATCCCGACGGAACTATTGTAAATAACAATTCCGTATTATCAGTCAGCGAGAGTAATCAACTTGTTGCTAATTTACATTTTCTCCTCGCCAATGGTCTTATTTCCATTCAACCCGACGGAATAATTGCCATCCAAGATTCCGTTCTTCCCAGTTTGGCGAATCTACAAGAAGACAATCCTCAGGATGTTACCGAGTCGAACGACTCCGAAAGTATTATTATCACTCAAGAGACGAATTCTCTGGATCTCGATCAATCGGGTCTGTTGAATATGGTTCTGGAAGTTGGAGAAAATAATTTCAATTCTATTGCGAATTCTATTTCCAATCCAAATGCTTTGAATTTTAATATTCCGAATTATGGTATCAATGGCAGTGTCACGAATTCGGGGAAAATCGAGAGCAGTGGACGAAGAAGATCGAGAAATGGACCAATGCGAAGGGAGTGTGAATATTGTGGGAAGACTTTTATAAAACGAAATCAATTGGAGAGACACAAGCGAATTCACACGGGCGACAAACCTTTTAAATGTGAACTTTGTGATAAATCATTTACACAAAAGAACACTCTTCAAATGCATCAGAAGCATCACACCGGTGATCGACCATTTCACTGTTCATATTGTACATACACTTTTTCGCAAAAGGGAAATTTGCAAACGCACATTAAACGAGCTCATCAAGTGAATTTACTCGAGGAGAAGAAACTTTGGAAAGATCCAACGTCGAAATTAGTTCAGGAAAGTATTGTCGACACGAGTCTCGACGACATTTCTTTCGTTGATTATTTATCTTAGAAAAACGATTATTTAAACTATAAATCTTCTTTTCTGATTTTTTCTAAAAAAAAAAAATACCAAGTCAAGAATGAGAAATTTAAAAAGTGAAATAAAATTTCATAAATTAAAATTTGTTTCCACAAATCGACTATCGTTTTTTCAGCTTTGCAATCTTTCTTTAAAAAAAAAGAAATGTATAAACTAAGATTTAATTATTAATTCTAATTTAAAAATGTCTACGTCTGTCGTATTTGTTACGATTGAAACTGAAATACTCTATCAGCGATAAAAAAAATCGCAGTCAATGTGTTCTTAATTCTTATTAAACTAATTTATAATAAGTTGTTAAAAATTTAAGAAATTAAAGACTTCATTTTCAGATAAATTTGTATTTTCTTGTTGTTTCTTGTTGACAATGTTTAGTGCTTAAAATCACAAATCTCGTCGGACAATGGACAACCATCGGGATGATTTTCATTGAACCAACAATTTTTTTCTTTTCGAATTCTCTTTTGTGTATTTCGATTCTTTTTTCGTTTTTTATTTGCAGTTTCACTGCCAGGAATTCGAAAACTTACCTTTCCGGCTTGAACGCAAAAAATGTGACCCTTGTTTCTCAATAGAGTTTGTAAACCTCCGCATTCGTTTTTTAATGATTTTAAACTCTTCTCGGGAATAATTGCAACCACTTGACTTAATTCCATTAGACCGCCGGCATTCCATTTTCTCTCACTGTTTAGAGAAATAATTCGTGTTTTCGATAAAAGAAAATTTGCTACTGTATTCACTATTTCGTCAATGAGATTTTTGTCGATTTGAGTACAATTGCGTACTTTTTCGATAGTTTCTCTGGGTTTAAAATCTAGGGACCATTGATTTTTCTCGTGAGTTGGAGAATTTTTGTCGGATTTTTTCAATGATCTTTCGTCTATGATATTTTTGATTTCCTTCTCACGATCAGTGTCTGGTGGGTATGTTCTTTTCTTGCCAATGAAACAAGTACGTTTCGTTGATGGAATTCTTAGTTTATCGACTTGAACTTGAAAACCGCATTCCTCACTGACTCTTTTAATGTAATGCATGTAATCTAAATATTGACTTCGTGATGCGCTTTCTCTTTGGTATTTTCTTCCGTCAAATTCGTAAGGACAACAAGGTAGAAGGAAAAAAACGACATTTGTAGGAACTTCTTGCCGCTATCACGGGAATCCACGGTGTTAATTCGTCTGAGTGGTTTCCAATTAGCCAATCCACATCCGGAAATAAACTTTTTGATGATGGAATTATTGTTCGTACCTGAACAAATTTACAAAATTTTTTTTTTAAATAAAGAATAAAGAAAGAAAGAAAACGAATAAAAGCGAAAATAATAGAATAATTACAATAATACAATAATTAAAATAATGAATTTTGAAATAAAGGCTTCTTACTCGACAATTAATTTTGAAAAAGCAGCAAAAAGTAGTAAAAAAGTATTTTTATTGAAAAATTAAACTTGACGACTCAATTTTTTCATAATTTAGAAAATTACATTACATTCAAAAAAAGAATAATTTTTTTAAACAATTATTTAAATATCTATTTATTTTTCCACAGGAATTAAAATATTTTTAATGATTTTAATGTAAAGCCTTCTTGAAATTTAACTCTTTCTAAAAATTACAATTATAATTCTTCCAAAATTCAATTATCTTTTAGAATTTTCGAATAAAATTATTCAAAACTTTAATCATTATATTTCGAAATAAAAATTAAAAAATGCTTCTAATATTCAATTATAACCTAAAATTTTAACTTAAGTTCAATTTTAAATTAATTCTTATTAGAAAGTTTGACAAGAATTCAATTATTAAAATCCCCAAATAAATAATTTATTGAATAATTGAATCCTTGCGAAGAGTTTTGATAAAATTTTTTAAAATAATTATATTTTTCGAAGAATTTATTAAAATTGTAGGTAAAAATAATTGAAATTCTGTAATGACTTTTATTACTTATAAAAATAATTGAATTCTTGTAATGAATTTTATTAAATTTTTTAAAAATAATTGAATATCTTAGAAAATTTTCATTATTTATAAAAATAATTGAATTCCTGAGAAGAATTTTATTATTTACAAAAAATATTGAAATCTTAAGAGTTTTTTTAAAATTATTTGAAAATAATTGAATTATTACGAAAAATTTTTGAAAAAATATAAATTCTGTCAAGAAATTTAATTAAAAATGTATTGGAAATAATTATTAAATACTAATAAATAAATGCAAATAATATCAAATTTTTTCTAAATAATTGAATTCTTTCGAAGAATATAAATAAAATTTTTAAGAATAATTGCTTTTCTCGATGAACTAATTAAAAATTATATTAAAAATAATTGTAATTCTTCAGAGAATTTTATGATTTATGAAAATAAATGAATTCTTAAGGATTGTCACAGCGGTGGTGAGGGGCAAGGGGATTGTTCCCATTACTCCCATGTAAAATCTTGCATGTTTGCAACCTCAAAAAAAAAATTTCAGTTTCATAATTTTAATCAAAAAACCTATATATTTATTTTATTCAAAGAAAAAAGACATTCAAAAAAGATGTAAAAATTAATGATAAAATTTTTTCAAGACTACAATATTAAAAAATGTATTTAATTAATTTTTTGAAAAAGTGCTAAAAACCATTACACAACATAGTCGACATATGGTTGGTACGACTGGAATATAGTATATTGTCAGAGGTTAACCTCCAATTTTTTAGTGATGAGAACACGAAAATTACAATAAACAAATGTAAAATATAATTATGATGCAAAAGAAACATAAAAGTTATTAACTTATGTTTAAGGAATATTATTAATTTCAAATGTACAGATAAAACTTGTATTTTTTTGAGGTTGTGTGTTGTTGCGATGTTGCCACATTTTCATGTGTTTTTGTGTTTGATACTTATACAATTATTACTGTTCTGAAAACTAAAACTTTAATAATTATTTATTCATTAAATCTGTGGTAAACTTTTTCTAAAATCTTCCAGTTTAAACATTTTGACATTGTCTATCCATATACAAAACCACAGATTTTTCTCTCATTTCCTTCACACTTTTTTCTAAGATTTATCTGAGCTCCCATAAGAGCCTATGTTAAATTGCAAATTTATTTTATTTTTTTAAGAAAAAACTACGTGGTAAAAAATTCTGAAAAAAATCATATGTTTCTAAAATAATATAAAGATCAAACCGTCAAATTTTTATAATTTTCTCTCATTTCTTTATATTTCCGGTGACAATCCTTAAGTTTTTTTGAAAAATTTTATTATGTTTTATTGAAAATAAATTAGATTTTTGATAATTTTAATTGTAATTTAATTTAATTTAATTCTAAAAATCATTTAATTAAACAAAGAAGTTTTTTCAACTTTTTAAAATAATCGTGTCTGTTAATAAATATAAATAAAAGTTTGATTATTTAATATCATTAAAATTGCATTGAAAATAATTGAATTCTTAAGAAGAATTTTATTATTTATAAAAATAATTGAATTGTTTCAAAAAATTTATTAAAATTTTAGAAAATTTAATTGAATTTCTCCAAAGAATTTTACTGTTTATAAAAATAATTGAATTTTTCAGAAGAATATTATTATTTATGAAAATAATTAAATTCTTATGAAGAATGTTATTTACAGAAATAAAAAAATAAACAATATTAATAATTAAATATGTGCTTAATAAGACAATTTTTTAAAAATATTTTTAAATAATTGATTTTTTCGAAAAATTTTATAAAAATTGTGTTTTAAATAATTGAACTTCCGTGAAAAATTTATTATTGATAAAAATAATTGAATGTTTACAAAGAATTTTGTAACAAATTTTTTTAAATTATTGAATTCTTTTGTGAAATTTCTTATTAAAATAGTAGATAAAATTTTTGAAAATAATTGAATCATTTGAAAGAATTTTACTAACATTTTTGAAAATAATTGAAATCCCGAGAGGAATTTGATTATTTGTAAAAATAATTGAATTCTTGGGGAGAAGTTTAAATTTTTTTTAAATAATTGAATTCTTGCGAAGAACTTTAAAATTTTTTTTTAATAATTGAATTCTTGCGAAGAACTTTAAAATTTTTTATTTAATAATTGGATTCTTGGGATGAATTTTATAAAAATCTTTTTAAATATAAAGCAGTAAATAGTAGGTTTTTGATAGACAAATACGAAATTGGAGAATATAAATTTAAAATTTTTATTTACCTCTAAATGTGTACTTTCTGGAAAGAGATGCCAAATTTTTCTCTCCCTTAAATCAATTCCTAAACCATTGTGTCCTTCTCTCGAGAGAATATGAACCAATAAGCCATTCCCACAACCAAGATCTAAAAACGTTTGCTTCTCCTCAATTGCCAATTCCTCTCGTTCTTTTTCCCAAATAATTAACAAGTAAGTTGCAATGGCAATATCTTCATAAACAAATTTTAACGGATCTGTGTTCTCTGGCCAAATTTTTACAATTTCTGCTCCATATTTCTCCTTCAGTTTACTGTACAAATCAGCGTATCTATCCATCGGCACTAAATTAAGAGATCCATTTATAAAACTATTTTTCATATCACCCTCATCCATCATCCATTTGACTAATCTCGGAAATAATTGCTCCTTAAGCCATTTGAAACAGGAATTATTTGCATTATTTTTTTCAACACTGATAAATATTTCACTATTCTCATAACTTATTCTGTATGGATACTGAAAACACAACGATTGCTTTTCATTTGAAAAACATTTGTAAAATGAAGTAATTCTATTCGTTTCTTTATCTACAAGTGTCACCTCCAATGTTGGAGAAAATATTTCTTGATTCCGAGGTAACAGTTTCGAGATGTTTATAAACTTTCCTCTATTTTCTAAATTGATGAAACTAGATTGATTAGCATTAATTTTTGAAGAGTTGTGAAAAAGTTTTTGAGAAAAAACATAATTTTCCACTTGTGATGCTTCGAGAGAATTGAAATCTAATTCATTAATCCATTTGAATAATTCAGATTCTGTTTCTTTGTATTCAAAAGTAATCAGGCGAGATGAAACTAAAATTCGACGATTGATTACGTGGGGCTTATTCAACCAAATGTCGATTGCTTGCCAAAATTGAATGACGTCTGCATTGCATTTTTCGCTAATTATTACTACGAATTCCATTTTAAAAGCGATAATCAAATTTAATCAATCATCAAAAATTGTTCTTTTACATTCTTCTAATCACATTCCTACTATGTCGCTTTAGGGGCAGATTTATACTGTAAATATACAATTTCTTTATAAACAATTACAAAATATAATTCCTAAACTAATTTTAATTATGAAAAACTTACCTTTTGCAGAACCCACTTCGCATCCGACAAAGCTTTTTCCATTATTTGTTTAACTCGTTCGGGATCAGGTTCATCGACGTGTTGCTTAAAACTCTGAAATTAAATAATATTTAATTAAATAATAATAAGTAATGATACTTATTATTTATCAAGATAATAGCCTTAAAACTCTTGAAATAATTAAATAATATTAAAAAATTCATTCTGATCAGAAATAGAAAAAAATTTTGAAGGTTTTGTATTAGAATTTGTGGTTGTTTCATAGTTTATGAGGCAACCAAAAAAGACACAAAAAATTTAGAATTTTCTTATGAATTCTAAAAATTTAATTCTTTCCAGTGCTTTTAATAAAAATCCCTGGCTTTTTCCTGATCAATTCAATTAAAAGGCTTGAATTGCATTTAATTATGTGATTTAAAATATTGAAACTCACTTGTTTAATTGAATGTTTATAAAATTGCTGCGCTTCTCTAGGCAATTTTTGACTTTCTCTTAGAAGAAATTTGAAAAGTGATTTTGGTGAATTTGTCGAAATTGCCCTTAAGAATGTACTCGTCATTACCATAATTTGTTAGCTAATACTTTTATTCTACTAATTAATTACAATTAAATCTCTATTATTTCCTTTTAATCAAACAATATTAATTAAATTAAAAATATAAACACGTGCGTCAAACTCGCAGTTCTCTCATCTGTCAAAATTGTCCAACCTAACCTCAAAAAAGAAACAGGGAAATGCGCATGTTACAAAGAAAGGCGTTCATTGGTTGGATTACACTCTTATTCCACTGATTCAAATTTAAAGAACTTTTGGCAACCAATCAACGGAATGGACAATTATTATTTGTCCAGTTTGGGTTCAATGACCTAACCTAACTATGATAGTATTCATGACCTAACTTAAACTATTAAAATTTTTTGTTTGGACGACTTGACGATTATCAACGAATTGGTATAGTGAATTTTAAAATCAAAATAAATATAATTTACTTCTTATGTTATTGACAATATGCTACCAGTAAGAACTTTGCAGAAAGTGTCAAATTTAGTTAAAGTTCACGTAAGTATTGCAGTAAATCAAAGTGCAGGATTTTGCGAATTTGCTAACCTTATTTTTTTCACATGTTTAAGAATGTGCAAAAAGTATTGGCAAGGAATCTTATTCCAATGGTTGTTGAGCAAACAGGACGTGGGGAACGTGCCTATGATATATATTCGAGGCTCCTGAAGGAACGGATAATATGTCTCATGGGACCGGTTTGTTTTTCTCACATTATTTTAAGATAAATATAATGATAATCTAAACAGGAATGCATCAATTTAAACAATTATTTCATTATTTATTTTATTTATTTAATTATCTATTTCATTATTTAAAAAATATTTGTTTTAATTAAGTGTAATTACCTGGTTGCCACGCTTTTACTCATTCGAAATTCCCTGACTCAATTTTATATTTGAATGGAGAGTAATTCTTTTTCTTTACAGATTACAGACGATTTGTCATCGTTGGTTATTGCTCAATTACTGTTTCTTCAATCGGACAGTACTAAGAAGCCGATTCACATGTACATTAACTCGCCCGGAGGAGCAGTAACTGCTGGGCTTGGAATTTATGATACAATGCAATACGTTCTTCCCCCTGTGGCCACATGGTGCGTTGGTCAGGCCTGTTCTATGGCGAGTTTACTCCTGGCTGCAGGAACTCCTGGCATGAGACATGCACTTCCAAATGCCAGAATTATGATTCATCAACCTTCAGGAGGCTTTCGGGGACAAGCGACTGATATTCAAATTCAAGCCGAGGAAATTATTAAATTGAAAGGTGTACTCAATGGTATTTACGCGAAACACACCGGACTTGACATAATCACAATTCGTAAGTAAAATAATATTCGAAATCATTTTATATTAAAAGAATCAATGTTCTTTTAATATAAAATAATGATTTACTCAATCTATATTAATAATTAATAATTTCTAATTTTTGAAAAAGTCCTTTGAAAATTTTCAAATCCATTTATTTACAATTCAATTTTACAAAACTTCATCGATTATTCGGAAATTATTCAATTAAATATATATTAAAATATGAAAACTTCAAATAATTTAAAAAAAAATTCAATTAAACTTTTTAAAAAAAAATTAAATTCGACAAAATTGTTTATTAAAAGTATTAAAAAATCAGATTTTCAAAGATTTTACTTTGAAACCTTTTCAATATTCAATTATTTCTTTAGGTAAATTGCTATTATTTGTAACTTTTTCAAAATTTAATTATTTTCTGGAATTGTTAAATAAAATTCTTCTGTAAATCAATTATTTTTAATAATTGAATAATTTATAATTAAATATATACATTAAAAAAAATTCAATAAATTTTACAAGAATTAGAATTAAAATTTCTCAAAAAAATTAAATTCGACAGAATTGTTAATTAAAATTATTAAAAATACTGATTTTCAAAGATTTTAACTTGAAACATTTTCAAAATTTAATTATATTTAAAAATTGCAAATATTTGTAATTTCTACAAAAATTCAATTATTTAAACACAAAAATAAACAAATTAATGAATATAATTTAATGTTTCTTAAAATTGTACTAAAAAGAATTGAAATAATGCGATGAGTTCTATTTATATTAATATGAAAATAATTGAATTATTGCGAAGAAATTTATAAAAACTTTCTAAATAATTGAATCCCAGTGGAATTTTTATATTTTCGAGAAATTCGATTAAAATTTATTTAAAAATAATTGGAATTCTACGATGAGTTTTATTATTTATAAAAATAATTGAATTTCTGAAAAGATTTTTATTATTTATAGAAATAATTGAATTATTGCGAAGCACTTTATAAAATTTTCTGAAAATAATTGAATTTTTACTAAGAATTTGATTAAAATTTTAAAAAATAATTAAATTCTTTCAAGAAATTTAATTAAAAATGTATAGAAAATAATTATTAAATTCTAATAAATAAATTATATCAAAATTTCTTTAAATAATGGAATTCTTTGAAAGAATTTTTAATAACATTTTTAAGAATGAATTGCTTTTGTCGAGGAATTCAAATAAAATTGTAATAAAGATAATTGAAATCCTACGTTGAGATTTTTTTACAGTATATGGAAAAAATTGAATTCTTATAATAAATTTTATTAATATTTTCAAAAATAATTGAATTCCTGAGAAGATTTTTATTATTTATAAAAATAATTGAATTCTTGCGAAGATTTTTATTATTTATAAAAATAATTGAATTCTTATGATAAATTTTATTCAATTTTTTTTAAACAATTGAATTATTTCGAAGAATTTTATTCAATTTTTTTGAAAATAATTAAATTCTTTCAAGAAATTTAATTAAAAATTGTATAGAAAACAATTATTAAATTCTAATAAATAAATTATATCAAAATTTCTTTAAATAATGGAATTCTTTGAAAGAATTTTTAATAACATTTTTAAGAATGAATTGCTTTTTTTGAGAAATTCAATTAAAATTGTAATAAAGATAATTGGAATTATGCGATGAGTTTCTTTATTGTATATGAAAATAATTGAATTCTTATAATAAATTTTTATTTAAACTTTTAGAAATAATTAAATTCTTATAATACATTTTATTAAAATTTTTCAAAATAATTGAATTCCTGAGAAGAATTTTATTATTTATGAAAATTGTTGAATTCTTTAGATAAGAGGAATTTTAATAGAATTTTAAACAATAATTACATTTTTCGAGCAATTCGATTAAAATTCTATTATAAATAATTGAAATTCTGCGATGAGTTTTGTTATTTGTGAAAATAATTAAATTCCTATAACAAGAATTTTATTATTTATAACTGAATAATTGAATCTCTGTAAAAATTGAAAAATTTAATTATTTATGAAAATAATTAAATTTTTGCGAAGAAGTTTATAAAAAATTGTAAATAATTGAATACCTGTAAATTTGTTATTATTTATGAAAATAATTAAAGGTTTGCGAAATTTATTAAAATTTTTGAAAATAATTGAATTTTGGAGAATTATCTGTAAAGATAATTGTACATAATTGAATTGAATATAAAAAATTGAAGGTTTTGTATTATAATTCATGGTAATTTTATGTAGTTTATGAGGCAAACAAAAGAGACTCCAAAATTCAGAATTTTCTTAAAATTACTAAAAATTTAATCTTTTTCTGTACTTATAATTAATAAAAATTTCTGACAAATTAATTATTTTTAATTATTCTTGTGTAGAAAATAGTATGGAACGAGACAAATACATGTCACCAGCAGAAGCAAAAGAATTCGGTTTAATTGACGACATTCTAAAGCATCCACTTCCAGAAACAGGAAGTCCTCTTCCAGAGCAAAATTCAAATTCGCCCGGTCTGGAGAAAGCGGCCGCAAATACCACGTAACGAATTTAGGAAAACTTCTATTTATACAAATAAATATTATATATATTTTAAAATGAAAGGAGAAATTATTCGGGTTCTATTGTAAAACGTTTTTTTTTATTAATAATATTGAAAATAAACATTGTTATAAAATGAATACTATTAAAATCGCAGTCAAGCTAAAATCTCATCTCTCTTCATCAAGTTTGATCATGCAAGCAAAATTCATTATAAACTAACGCTGGAATTCACATTTCAATTCTAGCAAAATAACTATATGTGAAAAATAATTCTCTTCAACGTACTTATTCATTATCATTAGAGTCCCATTTTTACTTAAATTCGTATAAAAATCTCAAAATTAGGGACTAAAAATAAAATCTCATTTTCTTAAACACTAATTACTGGTTTCAATAAACAAAATTTTTCAGTTTTTCTAAAATCTTTTTTTTCTTTAGAGAAACTGAATAATTTTTATACATTCGTATCCGTAGATTAGAAAATATATCAGTCTAAATAAAAAGAATTTTGATTATTTATTAATTTAACACTTAAATAGTAGGAAAAAGCAACGTTTTTCGTATTGTTGTAAAATATAAATCTTGTAAAATATGTAAAAAAAAAATGTCACCATAATGGTGCTAGGAAGACGAGTCATCTTAATTTAACATTAAAGATAAATGACCATAATAATCAAATAAATGCTAAACATGTATCACAACATATGACAATAGTCACAACTGTAGCATACATCTACAATATAGCGTAGACTTAAACTTTTAAAACTACACAAACCGAAAATCAGACTTCTTGTCAATTTTTATAGTTTTGCAAAAGAAAATTTTGCATCATTTCGCTTATATATTAGTTTTTTTTCATCCGAATAATAATATTTTAGTAAAATTTACGAATTAAAACTTCTTTTTTTTCCTCTTTTTCGTTTTCATCTAAGAGATGCATAGACACTATCAACGTAAAACAATTTCATACAATTCTATAATGGAAGCCAATTAAAAATACTTTATGAAATGAGATTAATACGCACTGCACGTATTATTATTATTTACATATGAATAAAAATCGATGATTAATTTGAGATAAAAATTAATTTTTGATAGAAGGAAAAATTCTATTTTAATGTAATGCCTGAGCAATTTGATTTCTAAATTTGTCAGAGATCTATTTCTTAAAAAAAAACTTAATCGCATTTCACGTTTTTAAATATCATTTTTCCAATTTATCAAAATGATTCTTTTGTAATAGCAATTAGCAAAATTACAAAATTACTTATTAATATAAATTCAGGCCTCGGATATTATAACATTTTCGACTTTATTCGACTTATTTTCAAAAACTACGACTTTTTCGACTTTTCTTCTGAATATTGCAATAATTTTTCGTATAAAATGCAACTTATTTTCGAAATTTACAATTGATAAGATTTTCAATAAATATTGAAATTTTGTAAAATTTAATTTAAAATAATTGATTTTTTTAAAAGTGTTTTTTAAAAATTTTTTGAAAATCAACATTTGAAGAATTTTAATTGCAAATTTTTAAAATAATGGAAATTAAATTCCTTGGAAGAATTTAATTTTTAAAACAATTTTTAATATATTTCGAATAAATTCAATTATTTTTCTAAAATCTTAATAAATTCTTCGAAACAATTCAATTATTTTTATAAATAGTAAAATACTTTGCAGGAATTCAATTATTTTCAAAACGTATTTAATTGAATTTCTCGGAAGAATTTAAATATTTTCATAAAATTCAATTATTTCCTAAAATTTTTAATTTCTTCGAAACAATTCAACTATTTTTATAAATTACTAAATAAATTTTCAAAAATTTACAATAAAAAAGAGTTTCAATAATTGAAATTTTGTAAAATTTAATTGAAAATAATTGATTTTTTTCAATGTGTTTGATAAAGATTTTGTGAAAATAAACTTTAAAAGAATTTTAATTGCAAATTTTGAAAATAATTGATTTCTCAAAAATTTTAATGAAAAATCTTCAAGTGTAAATTTAAAAATGGTAATTAATAAAAATTATCTACAAAAAAATTATATAAAAATATTTTTGTTGAAAATAATTCTTAGAATTTTTGCATTCTAATTTTTTAAAATTCAATTATTTTCAATATTTTTAAATACAAATTTCCAAAAATTCAAATACATACAAAAAATAATAACATTAAAATTTTTTACAATTATTTTTAACATTTGAACAACATATGATTTTTTTTAGTTTTATTAAAATTTTGTAGAAATCGCGTTTATATTAATAATTAAAATTCTTAAAAAATTCAATTATTTTTTTAATAGAATTTACCAAATTTCAATTGTTTGGAAATTTTTCAATTCTATATATAATTGAAAAACTATTATCTTTCATAAATTATTTTAAAAATATTTCTGAAAAATTAATTTGAAGAATTTTTTTATTATAATTTTTTGAAAATTAATTAATAACTTAAAAAACATGGAACAGTTAGAATTATTATAAAGAATTGAATTTTTGTATTTAAATAATAAATCTGTTTATATTGTGGCCTTAAGGTCACAATATAAACAGATTTATTTGACAAAAATTAAGATCCTGAAAACATTCCAAGTTGTATTTAAATAATTGAATTCTCTAAGAACTTTCGGAAAATTATCAAAAATAATTGATTTCGAGAAGAAGTTTCATTAAAAATTATAGAAAATAATTGAATTTTAAGAGAATGAAAGTTGTAATTTTTAGAAGTTATTAAATTTCAGAAGGTTTTGAATAGAAATTTTTTAAATTTTATTCCCGTATAAAAACAAACAAGAAGTATTTATTAATATTATTAAATATTTATTTAACGAAATTATTCAAGTTTTAAATAATTAAATTTAGAAATCAGTGAAAGATCAGAAGAATAAAAAATAAAATTTTTGTGATGACACTTAATTAAATAAACGACTTTTTCGATTTTTTTTCTATTTTAAATCGACTAAAGCGACTTTTTTTGCACCTTAAAGTCGATCCGAGGCCTGTAAATTATATATTGAAAGTAATATATAATTATATATTGAAAGTAACATATAATTATAAAATTAAAATAATATATAATTATATAATTAAAATAATATATAATTATAGTAATATATAATTATATATTTAAACTAATATATAATTATATAATAAAATTGATTTAAAAAATTTTAAACTAATTAAAATTGTTAATAAAATTACAATTTACTGACTCGAAAAATTAAATCACGTTACTTTCCAGAATCTCAACAAAAAAAAATATTCAGTCAATCTTATTTTTTCTCTAAAAAAATAGATTAGATTTTGCTAATTTAGCATAATATGTTGTTTTTTTTGTAAATTTTGTGATTGTCAAGTTATTGAGGGCAAACCTGAGCGTGAGCAAGCATCAAAATATCCTTCTTCTCCTTGGGAAATCGAAGTTCACGACCTGCTAGTCGTGCGGTTTCGAGTTCGCGTTCGGCAAGTGACAATTCCATTGCAACAACACCGCCTCCACTCTCGTGTTCCCTGGCAACCCAATCGAGGGCCATTTGACTGCGCATATCATCGTCGAGAGCCCTGTGACTATAGTGTGCAACAACCTCCTGACGACTGCATTGTCTTTCTCGCATTGCTTTTAATGAGCCATTCCAATGAAGCAGTTGAAATACAGTCATCAATTCTTGAAATTCGAGCATTGTTCGACCACGATTGCACTCGAGCATAAAACGAAATGCTCCTATTCCAGTATTCGGATCTTCCTTATCGTCTATCTTCCCCTGGAACAATTTTTAAATTTCATTATTATTATTATTAAGAAATTTTTTAATTCATTTTTTAAATTATTTTTTCCACCATGACATCCTGACTTTTTTCCGATTTCTCTGACCTGTGGCAACTCTGTTCTTTATAAATATTATAATGGAAGGAAAAATCTTTCAAATAAAAATTTGATTATTATAACTATCGATTAATTAAATATCTATTATTAATTATCTATCGGTAAATAAATAGTAAAAGTAATAATATTTTTATCAGAATATAAACTTGACTCACTTGGATTTTATTACTAATGCCATTTGCAGCTGAAGGCTTAGCGAAACTGGCTCTAGCTTCGGCTACCGCTTTCTCAATAAAATCATCGGTAATTTTCCTTGACGGGTGTTCATTGAAAACTGAATTCATAAGTGCAATTTTTGCCGCTGATCGTCGGGCTTCCGCCTTTGTCGGGCAATTTTGAAAACTACCAAAACACGAGCCTCCGGGAAGTGTCACGTAACAAACGTAAGGAGGATTTGCTCCAGGTACTGATTCATAAATAACAAGAGCTCCATTCCGAAGTTCCGTTCCTCTACTTTGCTTCATTTGCCAAAATTCCTGAAGAGCTTCGACCACATTGACTGAAAATAATTTAATCTCAATTTATTTGAATCGAAAAAAGAATTAAAACTAAAAAAATTTCGTTAATTTTATAATTAATTTTAATTTTAATAATAATAACATAATTAATTATTTATCCAAAAAAACAAAAATCGCACTTGATTATTATTATGTTAATTACAAAATATTTTAATTTCAAAAATATATTTTTGAATTATTTCATAATCAAAATTTAAAAAATTCACTTCTTAAGTACATAATTAATTTTTATTGTTTATATTTTCAAAAATATGAATATAATTTTTCGCTAGAATTCAATTATTTTCTAAAATACGAAAATACTAATAAATCCTTGGAAACAATTCAATTATTTTTATAAGTAGAAAAATTCATCGCAAGAATCAAATTATTTTTTCTAAATAATAAAACTCTTCTGAGGAATTCAATTTTTTTCAATACAATTTTAATAAACTACAATAATCAATTGTTTAATTATCATTATCAACAGGCACGATTATTTTAAAAAGTTGAATAAAATTCTTTGCATAATTCAATTATTATCAAAATTTTCAATTAAAATTATTCAAAAAAATTTTAATAAAATTGAATAATTAAATTTTTAACTTCAATTATTAAGAAACCCGATTATTTTAAACAATTGAAAAAAAATTGTTCTTAAAATTCAATTAGTTTTATAATTTTTAATTAAAATTATTAAAGAAATTCTTTTATTTAAAAAAAATTCAAAGAAAATTTTCAAAAGAATTTAATTAGGAAATTCGTTGAAGAAATTCAATTATTCTCAAATTTTTTGACAAATTTCTTGCACGAATTCAATGATTTTCAATATATTAATTTTAAATAATAATTGAATTTCTGAGAAGAATTTTATTTTTTATAAAAATAATTGAATATTTGTGAAGAATTTTAATATGTATAAAAATAATTGAATGTCGAAGAAGAGTTTTAATATTAATAACAATAATTTTATTTCCGAGAAGAATCTTATTATTTATAAAAATAATTAAATTCTTGCAAAGAACTTTATCAAATATATTTTAAATAACTGAATTACTCCGAAGAATTTTATTAAATTTTTTAAAAATAATTCAATTCTTTCAAGAAATTTAATTAAAAATGTATAGAAAATAAATTATAAATTGTAATAAACATATTAAATGAAAATTTCTTTAAATAATTGAATTCTTTGGTAGAATTTTTAATAAAATTTTTAAGAATAATTGCATTTCTTCGAGGAATTCAATTAAAATTGTATTAAAAATAATTGAAATCCTGCGATGTGTTGAAAATAATTTAATTCTTATAATAAATTTTATTATAATTTTAAATAATAATTGGATTCCTGAGAAAAATTTTATTATTTATAATAATAATTTAATTCTTGCCAAGAATTTTATTTAATTTTTTAAAAATAATTGAATATTTGTGAAGAAGTTTATAAAGATCTTTTAAAATAATTGATTTTTTTCGAAAATTTATGTGAAAATTGTTTTTTTAAATAATTGAATTTTTGTAAAAATTTTATTATTTATGAAAATAATTGAATTCTTTGGACGATTTTTAATAAAAATTTTTAAAAATAATTACATTTTTCGATGAATTTAATTAAAATTGTATTAAAAATAATTGAAATTCTGCGATGAACTTCATTATTTACGAAAATAATTGAATTCTTATCAAATTTTTTTTAAATAATTGAATTGTTACGACGAATTTTATTAAAATTTTTGAAAATAATTAAATTCTTGCAACAAATTTTATTAACATTTAAAAAAATAATTGAATTCCTGAGAAGAATTTTATTATTTTTTAAAAT
This sequence comes from Leptopilina syphax, assembly GCA_032872505.1. NCBI lineage: Eukaryota > Metazoa > Arthropoda > Insecta > Hymenoptera > Figitidae > Leptopilina > Leptopilina syphax. The sequence goes on along the minus strand of CM065468.1, from coordinate 24,527,770 downwards.
AATTAAAATCCTGAGAAGAATTTTAATATTTATAAAATAATTGAAATCCTGAGAAGTATCTTATTATTTATAAAAGTAATTGAATTGTCCCGAAGAACTTTGTAAATTTTGTTTTTAAATAATTGAATTTCGGAAAGGAATTTCATTATTTAAAACGATAATTGAAATTTTCACCAAATTTTTTTTTTAATTTTTAAACACAATTGAATTTCTGCGAAGAATTTTATTAAAATTTTTGAAAATAATTGAATTTCGGAGAAGAATTTTATTATTTAGAAAGATAATTGAAATTTTCACCAAATTTTAAAAAAAAATGTTAAACATGATTGAATTGTTTGAAAGAATTTTATTAAAATGTTTGAAAATAATTGAAAACCTGAGAAGAATTTGATTTGTAAAAATAATTGAATCCTTCGGAGAATTAAATTTTTTTTAAATAATTGAATTCTTGCTGTGAAGTTTATAAAAAAATCTTTTTAAATATGAAATAGTAAATAGTAGGTTTTGATAGATGAATTTACCAAACCTGTACATTTATATTTAGTTATTAACAATTTTTTTTTAAAATTATTGTTTGAAATGAATTAATACTATACCTCTTATTACGTCATTTCACAAAAATATGCGAAACGAATTAATTAGGCAAAAACTATCAAAAACGAGTTTATCATTGGAATTTTTTTCGGGTTCACTCACCTCTTCCGTAGCCCTGTGTGTGTTTAGCGAAACTGTTGACAACTGCGTCTACTGCTTCTCGTAACACTTGTTTTGCTCTAGCATCCACGAGTCCATCTGCAACACCCATTGTTTCCGGCACACGAGACTTTGTTTTCACTGGCATCGTGCCCTGCATCACCCTTCACCAACTTCCAATCATTGACACTGAAATATTTGTCAATAATAATAATAATTAATTCTACAATTATTCCTCCGAAAAAAATAACTCTATTTTGTCACCAATACGTGTTCACTTGCTTAAAAAATTCCAATCGAAAAATAAGCCAAGTAATCGGGAATAAAGGGTTGCAACTTGCAAGGAGGACATTTAAATGACAAAAGTCGGTCAAAGTAGGATTGAAATTAATAATGCCAGAAAAAATCAAAAAACATAACTCTGAAGCGTATGGGAAATTAAATTGGGGATTAATTATATTTGTAAGTAATTAATATCAGATGAATTGAGTGCACATTTTGGGGACACACAGTTAAAAGCTGTGACAAATTAGTTACCTGTCGAAAATGAGGATGCTTCCTGGAACGCAGGTAGGGGTCTTGCGTTTGTTCAACAAGTGGTTTTAATCGATTTACAATCTTTAAAGGGAATTTTACACTTTTGAAACACTGAGTGATTGGAAGAAGGAAAATCGACTATTTACTAAGAACACAAAATTGGGAAATTAGCGTAAATTATTATCCGATCGGCGCATCGAGCGCAACAGAATAAAATATGATCATTTAATCATATATAATGCGTTTAATAGCCCCGAGCCCCCTTGATGGATCATTGCAGGGTTTGGTACGTTTTTGAAAGAAAGTTTCATTACCTTTCCAGCCCTGATCATATGATTTGTTAGTCGTTTTCTATTGGACGAACCGCTTTGGTCTAGTTCAGTTTGACCAATCAGAAAGCTTCTTTTTAGAATAATTGTAAACATAACCTAATTTTCGCTTAAATGCCTGAACGCCATTAAAAGTGTAACGGTCTTTTGTTGATTGTTAAGTTGTTCTTTACAAACTTTACAAAGTGATTAAAAGTGTTTAAAATTGAAATAATGAAGAAAATGAAGAATAAAAGTGTACTTGCTTTGTTGGTAAACAACTTTCTTTTAATATCTAATGCACAAAACTTCGGATCGTGCAAAATGTTAAAGTTTCATAACTCACGTTCCTCACCTTCTTTGGTAAGTCATTATCATTTTTCACTTTATACTCTACTTAATTTTGCAAGTAAATAATTAATCTTTTATAATATTGAAGTAACTTCTCGTAGATATTACAAATAAGTGTAAAAATATTTCGTCATAATTTTAAGTAGCTAATTATTTTTTGATATCACAGCCGGCTTCGAGTCTTCGACAGGTTTGCTACTTTGTTATTGTAATCAGTGTAATTTCTTCAAAAATTATTTTCATCATTACAATTATTCATTTCTAGAATTTTTGACTAAAATTCTTCTTTCAGTCAATTTTTTTAAATTTTTTAATAAGTTAAGTTTTGAAAAAGTCCTTTGTGAATTTTCAAATTCTTTTGTTTACAATTTAATTTTACGAAATTTCGATTATTCTGACATTCTTCAATTAAATATATTAGAAACTAAAAACTTCAAATAATTAAAAAAAATTCCATTAAACTTATTAAGAAAAATTAATTCTACAGAATTCATAATTTTATTAAAATTTTTAACAATTTTTTCATTTTTTGAGAAATTTGATTAGGGTAAATGTGGGTATTATCGAGGAATTTTGTATACGTCATACATCCAAGTGGTTTAAAAATTATAAATAAATGTATATGGCTTTGTTTTTTTTAAATGAATATTTAAGCTTTCTTTTCTTTAAAAAAAAATTGCCAATGTTATAGAAAATAGTTTTAATCGTTAAATAAATGATTAAATAGAAGACTCCTTTGCTTGTAATTTCGCGGGACTTGTAATGGCTTGAGGGTATTTTCGCGTGTTAAATATCGCGGATGGGTGTATTATCGCGTGGTAAATATCGCGGATAATTTATTTATTGCTTTTTGGATTTTTGTAATAGTTACTTAATTAAAATGTAGTAAATGTAAAAAATTAAAAGGAATAATAATATAGTTTTTAAAAATAAAAATATAAATATCGCAAGAACTTGAATTAAAAAAAATTTTAAGTATTATAATTTATAATAAATGGACGAATTCAATAGTAAACTAGTGTCACAAGAAGAAAGATACTTGGTTTTATTATAATAATTTAATTAGTCTCAGAATATAAAATAATACTCTGATAAAACATTATAAAGCAATTATTATTAAATATTTCTAACGTATAGTCAATTCTCATCAATTGACATTCCATTTTCTAGCTATTAAAATTTTTTTCCTTAAATATACAGATCTCACTTACTTTAATTTTTTTATCTTCTCCATTACTCTTTATTTTCTTGCTTGTATTTTGTAACTGTTATAAGATTTACTAAAATTCTGAACGTTCAAATAAACGGAATTTTTATTGTGTCTAAATGTGTTTAACAGTTACTGTGCAAAGTGGAAAAACAATGTTAATTCAACATTTATTTAGTTGAAAATTAATTTTTTTTTTATATACATACAAAGTACTTTTATTAAAATATAAATTAAAACAAGCAAAAATAATATCGGCTATAATTTCAATGTTTTAAACTTTAGAGACACACTGCTAACCTTACTTTTTTTTCACTGTAGAGTTGAATCTCAAACCAAGGAGAGCCATTTTGAACTTTTTTAAGACAACAAATTTTAAAACATTTTTAATAAATTGATTAATAGAAAAATAATCAAAAATGTGATGCATATTATAATGTCTTAGTTGTCAGTTTCAAGGAGTGATTTTTTAGTGTAAAAAATTTTTTATATTATTTGAAATATTCATTAAAATATAAAATTCCGCGATAATACCCACATCCGCGATAATACCCACTTTTACCCTAAATTAATTCAAAATTCCAATTTTCTAAAATTTCAAATAGAAACCTTTTGAAATACAATTATTTTTTTAAGAGTATTTAACTAAAATTCATCTCAAAACCAATTATTTTTATTAATAAAATAATAATTAATAATATATATAAAAATTCAACTATAATTTCAAAAGAATTGTAATTAAAATTTTTCAAAAAAAATTAGTTCGATAGAATTGTTAATTGATAGTATTAAAAATTTGGATTTTAGTTTGAAACCCTTTCAAATTTCAATTATTTCTAAAAATTGCTACCTATTATTTGTAACTTTTCCAAAATTTAATTATTTTTTTAGAATTTGCATCTAAAATTCGTCTCTAAATCAATTATTTTTAATGATTAAATATAAATTTAAAAATTTGACAAAATTTAAAAGAATTTTAATTAAAATTTTTCAAAAAACTAATTTTTTAAAATAATTTAATAATTTAAATTTAATTAATTAATTAATTAATTAATTAATTAATTAATTTTTTATTTTTTAATTTTTTTTTTTTTTTATTTTTTATTTTAATTTTTAATTTTAATTTAATTTAATAATTTAATTTTTTTTAATAATTTTCCAAAATTTTAATTTGAAACCTTTTCAAAATTCAATTATTATCTAAAATTTTTATTGAAATTTATTCAGAAATCAATTTTAATTAGAAAATTCTACGAGAATTCAATTATTTAACTATAGAAATAAATATTTTATTAAACAATTAAATTTTCATTAAGAATTTTATCAAAAAATTTTAAATAATTCGAGTCTCTTGACAAATTTTAATACAGTATTTAAGAATAATTGCATTTTTCGAGAAATTTGATGAAAATTATATTAAAAATCATTGAAATTCTGCCAAGAATTTTATTAAAAGTTTTGAAAATAATTGTATTTTAGAGAAAAATTTTATTATTCATAAAGATAATTCAAATTCTGACAAGAATTTTTGTTAATTTTTAAACATAATTGGATTTCTGGGAAGAATTTTATTTAAATTATTTTGAAAAAAATTGAATTGTTACGCAAAGAATTTCATTAAAATTTTTGAAAATAACTGAATTTCTGAGAAGAATTTTACTACTTTTGAAAATAATTGAATTTCTGCGATGAGTTTTACTATTTATGAAAATAATTGAATTCCTAAAAAGAATTGTATTATTTATGAAGATAATTGAATTTCTAAAAAGAATTTCATTCTATTTAGGAAAATAATTAAATTACATACTGCGAAGAAATTTTTAGTAAATTTGTAAATAATTGAATTCAATTAAAAATTTTTATTAGGTATTCATGGCAAAAATTAAAAGTTTGATTTAAATTGTATCGAAATTTTTATTAAATAATTGAACTCTTTTGGAAAATTGTATTAAAATTCTTTAAAATAATTTAATTTCGGAGAAGAATTATTTTATTACTTATAAAGATAGTAGAAATTTTGACAAGAATATTTTTTTTTTACTTTTTGAACATAATTGAATTTCTGCGATGAATTTTATTAAAATTTTTGAAAACAATTGAATTTCGGAGCAAAATTTTTTTATTTATAAAAATAATTGAAATTTTGTTTAGAATTTTTAATTAATTTTTTGAAAATAATTGAAAGTTTGCGAAGATTTTATGAAAATAATTGAATTTCGGAGAAGAATTTTATTAAAATTTTTAAATACAATTGAATTTTGGAGCAAAATTTTATTATTTATAAAAATAATTGAAATTTTGTTTAGAATTTTTGAAAATAATTGAATTTCTGCAATATTATTTGTAACTTTTCCAAAATTCAATTTTTTTAGTGTTTTTTAACTAAAATTCTTCTACAAATCCATTATTTTTAATGAAATTAGTTAAATATATATTAAAATATTTAACTAATTTCAGAAAAATTTTAGTTTAAAAATTTTTTTTTTTATATTTCTAATTAAATTCATTTTTTTAGGTAAAAAAGGAGTACAGTCAAAGATGAAATTCCTTAATTTTTTCTTAAAAATACAGTCAGAGATGAATTTTTTTAGAAAAAAAAATTACAGTAAATATATCATATTCAATTGTTTGGAAATAATAGAAAAAATTTCCAAGTCACCTGACAGAGCCGACAACAGGGTCTTGCAACCCCGGAGTGAGTAACAATTCTTTCCATTTTAGTGTATCTGGTTTTGCGTGTTAGGTCAGGAACTCACGTGTTATTCACTGACATATAATATTTATTTGACATATACATGCACGCTACATATGTCAAAGTATTTGGTTACTATTAAAAGCGTAGTATGTACACTCGTAACACGTCACACTCGAAACAATTTATCTGATCGCAATGATATTGCAGCGTATAAAAATTTTTAAACTTCGAACGTTGTTATTCATTTGAAAATTGTTTTAACTGTAGATGAGAAATTTTTCTAAGGCGAATCGAAACATAACAAGTGCTGCGAATTGTGAGGACCTGGATTGAATTTTTTTTCTGATATATAACAACATGGCGGCGAATCTAGAGGAAGAGCAAAGTTTACGTGAGTGCGAGGACTACGTGCAGAGACATAATATTCAGCAAGTTCTCAAAGACTGTATTGTACAACTTTGTGTCGGCAAACCTGAAAATCCAATTTCATTTTTACGGGAATATTTTCAAAGACTCGAGAGGGTATGTAAAGGATTCTTTTCTTTTTGTCATTCAGTCATTTTTATGTTATTCATTTTATACATTTTATACATTTTATACATTTCATTCATTTAATTCATTTTATTCATTTCATTCATTTTATTCATTTTAATCAATTCAATTAGTTCTGTTAATCTTTAATTCATATCAAATTTGATGTCACTTAGAGACAATTGAGTTTTTTTTCTTGATGACATCATTAGAAGGTCATCAGTTTGTAGTTTTTTCTACAATTGATTGATTGATCTAAATTCAATTGTTTTGTAAATTGTTCGTTTTTTTAATTGATAATTAATTTAGTTTCTGAAAATGTTGTTAATAAAAACCATTTTTTTCTAGAGAGTAGAAAAATCGATGAGGAAATTAGTTTCTTTAAAGTGCGAATTTGAGAATTTTTTCTAGTAATTACTGGAGGGTAGAAAAGAATAGAAAACAATTCATATTTTTTTTCTCTTCTAAATTTGAAATTTATCTAGTTTTTCGCAAATTCGTTCGGATAAAACAGATTAGGGGCTAGAATGTAGAACAGTGGGTAGAAGATGGCGCTGGAAGTTCTTTTTTTTCAAAAATCATTATTGACATTTCCAGAGAGGAGAGTGGAGAAGAGGAATAAATAATGGGAACTTTATTTCACTTAAATATTTAATATTTACTTGAAATAATTCCCATTTCATCGAGTCGATTAAATTTTAATTTCTAATTTTCATCGCGTTTTATTTTTCAATTATTGCTACTAGTTTTCATTTCGTTATTATTATGAAACTGTATTATTTTTCCTAATATTCATTAGTTTTGGTTTCTTCCCGGCTTTTCACTATTTTTCATTTTTTTTACTATTTGTTTCTTTTTTTAGATTTGGATTTAATTAGAAAATTTTTAAGAACTCCGAATTTAAAAAATTTTAATAATTGAAATTTCTTTGAAATTAGTTACATTTTGTAATTTGTATTTAATTGTTTACAAAAAATACTGAACTTATAGAATGTATTTAAATTTTTAAAAATGTTGGTCAAAATTTCAATTATCTTTATAATTAATAAAATTCTTCTCCGAAATTTAATTATGTTTAAGATTTTTTATTTAAATTTGGTGAAAATTTCAATTATCTTTCTAAATAATAAAATTTTTCTCCGAAATTAAATAATTTTTAGAAATTACAAAATTCTTATCACGATTTCAATTATTTTTTTAAATGTTAATAAAATTTGTTGCAAGAATTTAATTATTTTGAAAAATTTTAATAAAATTCGTCGTAACAATTCAATTATTTTAAAAAATTTTTGATAAAATTCTTCGGAAGAAATCAATTATTTTCATAAATAATAAAGCTCATCGCAGAATTTCTATTATTTTTAATACAATTTTAATCAAATTCCTCGAAAAATGTAATTATTCTTAAAAATTTTATTAAAATACCTACGTTCAAAAAAAGTAAAATTGTTCAGGAAAATCAGTAAAAAGTCAGGAAATTTTATTAAAAGTACTGAAAAGAAATTAAATTTTTATAGCATTCAAAATAAAATTCTAAATTTTGGTGTCTTTTTTGTTTGCCTTGAAACTTTGAAATTATCAAGAATTTTAATAAAAAAAACTTTTAATTTTTTCCATTTTTTGACAATAATTTATTTTAAATAATTTAATTCTTGAAAAACAATAAAAAAATTATTACTTATAAATTAAGTAATGAATAATTTTACTTAAAATTTTCAGAAGCAACTAAATTTTATAATAGTTGTGTTCACAATTTTTATAAACAATTGAATTTCAAAAGGTTTCAATATGAAATTTTATAAAATTTCAATTTTCAATGAATTTTGAAATTAGAATTTTTAAAGAACTTAGATTTTTGAAAAATTTTTATTCAAATTCTTTTGAAAAAATTGAACTTTTCTGACATGTATATTTAATTATTAAAAATAATCGTTTTAGAGAAGAATTTTAGTTAAAAACACTAAAAAAAAAAAAGAATTTTGAAAAGGTTTCAAATTAAAATCTTCGAAAATCTGAATTTTTAATACTTTTAATTAACAATTCTGGAGAAATTATTTTTTTTCTTGAAATTATTTAATGTTTTTATTTTCTAATACTAATATTTAATTGAAGAATTTTTGAATAATCGAAATTTTTCGTAAAATTGAATTGTAACGAAATGTATTTGAAAATTCTCAATGAACATTGTTGAAAATTATTAAAAATAATTAATTTAAAGAAGAATTTTATTTTAAAATAAATTCTAGAAAATAATAATTGAATTGAAAAGATGAAAATAATTTTGTAGAAGTTCTAGTAATTGTGGAAAAATAATAATTATTAGATATTTATTTAGAAAAAAGATTATTGATTTTTTTGAATAATTTCACAATTAAAGAAATTCGTAAATAAATGCAATAGAACATTTTTTTGAGTATCTAAAAATTTTTATTTTGAATATTCTTTAGAGTCAGGGAAAAGGAAAATTTTTTCTGGAAATCAAAGAAAAAAAAAACTAAACCTTTGTGGCAACATTGATTATTTTTGAAAATAATTCAAATTTAATTTGAAAATTAAATATTTTTCCTCACAGAAAGAAATATTTGAATAATTTCCTGGCTTTTTCAGTTCTTCGATCTTGCTCACTTGCGGAAGAAAAAGATCATCATCCCCTTGAAGATAGAATTTATCGTTGGTTTTAACTTTGATTCTTTGCTATCGATCTTCATCGTAGACTCGCGTGTAACGCGTGACGGATGAAAAAGTGTCCCGAAGCGTAGAATCGAGGGTAATCATCTGTATGCCTGAGTGTGTGTGTCTGTGTTTGTGCGATTGGGTGTGTTCTCAAGTGTTCCATTGATATAAAATAAGCGCGTATGCGTTATTGCGAGGTGGTAAATATATCGTAGAATATTCATGAAGACGAAGAGGAAGGGGGGCACCATTCTAAACATAGATTATGCTCAAAATATAATGTGGAGCATCTTAAGTCTTAAAACCGATTAGAAAGATGAAAACTGGTTATTTATCATTTCTGGTAGTAAAAAAGAATTCCTAGAGAATTATACCTGACATTTCTTTTTTGTAGAACATTTACAGGGTTGTCACAAAAAATTGATTTTCTTTTTCCCTGACTTTTTCCTGATTTTTAGACCAAAATTTAGACTTTCTTCCTGACCCTAAAAAAAAAAATTTGATTCACTCTAAAAATTATTAGATACTTAAGGGCATTTGAACCTTGATGACGTTACAGATTGTGCAAAGCATGTGTGACGTCATCAAGGTTCAAATGCCCTTAAAACAAAATTAACACCTTCTCATGTGATGAGAATGAAAAAATGTTCTATCGCATTTATTTACGAATTTCTTTAATTGTAAAAATATTCGAAAACATCAATAACTTAACTTCTTTATTAATCATTATTATTTTTTCATAAGAAAAAAGAATTCCAAAATTTTCAAATTCAAACCTTTTGAAATTCAATAACTTGAAAGAATATTTTTATAAAACATGAAGAAAGTCGATTCGCTAAGAACAATATTTAAATATAAATTTAAATAATTGAATTCTTTTGACGAATTTTAATAAGATTTTTAAGAATAATTACATTTTTCGAGGAATTTTTTGCTTTTGAATTTGTAAATTTTACTAATAAATAGTAATTTTCCCTAATTTATTAGTCAAATTTACTAATTCAAAAGCAAATTTTTAATAAATTAGTAGAAATTACTATTTATTAGTAAAATTTGCTAATATAAAAGCAAGAAACACTTTTTTTTGGAACATTTTTAAAGTTATATAAGGAATTCAATTTACAATTAAAACTATATTAAAAATAATTGAATTATTATAAAAAATTTTATTAAAATTTTTGAAAACAATTAAATACTTTAGAAGACTTTTATTAAAAATTCTAGAAATAATTCAATTCTTCCAAGAAAGAATATTAAAATTGCATTTGAAAATAATGCACTTTCTGCGAAGAAATTTATTATATTTCTAAAAATAATTGAATTCTTTCTGGAAATTATATTAAAATAAAATTGAATTGAAAATAATTGAATTCCTGTAAAGAATTTTGTAATTTATGAAAATATAATTAAATTCTCGTTAACAATTTTATCAACAAATTTTTAAACTTATGATTTTTTACGAAAATAATGGAATTATTGTGGAAAAATTTATAAAAAAAATTTGTAAATTATTGAATTCTTGGTGAAATTTTTATTATTTATGAAAATAATTAAATATTTGCATAGAATTTATCAAATTTTTTTTAAATAATTAAATTGTTTTGGAAAATTTTATTAAAATAGTAGATATTGAAAATCATGAAATTGAGAAAATGTTTTGAAAATAATTGAAATTTTTCCAAGAATTTTACTATTTATTTAAAAATATTTGATATTCTGACAAGAATTTTTTAAAAATTTTTAACATAATTGAATTTTTGCGAAGAATTTTATTACTTTTGAAAATATAATTGAATTTCTGCAATTATTTGTAACTTCTTTAAAATTCAATTTTTTTATTGTTTTAAACTAAAATTCTTCTATAAATCCATTATTTTTAATAATTAATTAAATATTTCTTAAAAAATTTAATTAATTTCAGAAGAATTAGAATTACCTATTAAAATTTTTCAAAAATTTAAGATATTTAAAATTTCTGATTAAATTCATTCAAAATTGAAATTTTATAAAGTTTTGTATATAAAATTTGTAAAGAATTGAATTCAACTGAATTTTTGATTATTTATGAAAAAATTAAAAGTTTGGTTTAAATTAAATCGAAATTCTTATTAAAATTTTTTTTTAATAATTGAATTTTGGAGAAGAACTTTATTATTTATGAAAATAATTAAATTTCTAAAAAGAATTTCATTCTCTTTATGAAAACAATTGAATTACTGTGAAGAAATTTATAATAAATTTGTAAATAATTGAATTCAAGTGAATTTTTTATTATTTATGGCAAAAATTGAAAGTTTGGTTTAAATTATATTGAACTTTTTATTAATTAATTAAATTCTTTTGGAAAATTTTATTAAATTTTTTAAAAATAATTGAATTTTGGAGAAGAATTTTATTAGGTACTTATAAAAATTGGAGTAATTTTGACGAGAATTTTTTTTTTTTTTACTTTTTGAACATAATTGAATTTCTGCGAAGAATTTTATTAAAATTTTTGAAAACAATTGAATTTCGAAGCAGAATTTTATTATTTAAATAAAAGTAATTGAAATTTTGAAGATAATTAAAAAAAATTTTGAAAATAATTAATTTTCAGAGAAGAATTTTATTATTTATGAAAATAATTGAATTTCAGAGAAGAATTTTATATTATTTATAAAAATTATTGAATATTTGACTAGAATTTTTGAAAATAATCGAATTTTGAAGAAAAATTTTATTACTTTTGAGAATAATTGAATTTCTGCAATATTATTTGTAACTTTTCCAACATTCAATTTTTTTTAAGTGTTTTTAACTAAAATTCTTCTATAAATCCATCATTTTTAATAATTAATTGAATATATATTAAAAAATTTAATTAATTTCTTAAGAATTTGAATTATTAAAATTTTCTAATTAAATCCATTAAAAATAGAAATTTTCTTATTAAATTCATTCGAAATAGAAATTTTCTTATTAAATTCATTGAAAATAGAAATTTTTTTATGAAATCTAAAAATTTAATTTTCCAGTACTTTTAATAAAAATCCCTGACTTTTCCCTGAATTCTCTGACTTCCCTCACCTGTGGCAACCCTGTTCTAGAAGCGAAAAAGAAATTTTAGGTTTATAATTGTCGGGAATAAAAATAAGTTTACAATTAGAAATTATTGAAATCTTCCACACAAACATAAAAATAATTTGATTTTTTAGGTATATACCTTTCTTCGGAGCGCGTCACATTTTTCAAAAAAAAAAAGGAAAACAAATAAATTACAATGATTGATGAAAAACTTGAAAGCAATTGAAAAGCAATTTCTCGGTCCATTCGTTATTTTGTTTCTCAAGTAATTTGTTGTCAATTTGTAAAAGTTGGGAGAATTGGAGAATTGTAAATTATCGATCGAAATGGATGCGCGATCGTCTTCCATTAATCTGATTTGGCGAGACCTTATAAAAATTCTCAAAACGAGAACGAATCCGAGGGAGAAGAAGAAGAAGAAGAACGTATAGCAGCTTATGTCGCGCGAGCGCATTGCCATAAGCGGGACCGCTGACTTGTTTCCCACTGACCGTGTTTTGTCCCGAGACATACACAGAATCGAATTCGAAAGACACACATACAGTCATTGATTACAAAGCTACCAATTATAAATACGCCGGCTTTTGAAGGATTTATCGATATTTATAATGGACGAGGTACGAAAGTGTCTTGAAAGAGTTAAAAAGAGTTCAAAAGTTTTTCTTTTTCTGTGATCTTGCATTCGGAAAATTTTCTTTTCTGTTCAAAAGTGATTTCTGCTTCCGTCGATTTTCAAAAACGGGGTGAAGTTTCTTTTAAAAAGTTTTCTCAAGTTTTTTTCGAATTTTTATAAAGTTTCACTTTTACTAAAGTTGGTTCGTCTTTTTAGTAATTCGTGAAATAGGTTCCGAATAGTTGAAAAGTTGTTTCTATTTTTATTTTTTTGAAATTTCTCTAAGACCCTGAGTGATGATGATCTCATCGAGATTTTAATCAAAGATCTTTAGTTAGTTTTTGTGTTTTTAAATTACATTTTTAAATTACATTCGAAATTGGTTTTTGTGTCTAAAACGAAAAGTTGGAAATACTTTTCTTGAAAGTAAGATTTTTCAATGCTTCTTTTATTAAAATAATAAATTTTCTCCTTGGAGTAAATAAGTTTCGTGCGGGATTTTGTGTATAGCAATTTAAAAAAAAATAACTTTCGTGTGTAGAAATTAGAAAAAAAAATTAAATTTCCCGCTGCATAAAAAAAATGTTCGTGTAGATTTTAAAGATTTCATATAAATAAACTTGAATATTGTTTGATATCAGAGTTGATTGGCCTTTAGTTTAATATGAAAAATGTGGGAAAACTATTTTTAAACAGTTTCACAAGCAATCTCACGTGATCCTTTAAATAAAAACAGTTTCTATATTTATACATTTTATTTTACAAATTCCACCGGAATTTATTTTATTTTTAACTCAAAAGGTCCGTCGAATTTTACTCACAATTAAATAATTTTTCGTTAATTTGATATTTAAATCAAATTCTTTTTGTTTTAAGATTTTCTTTTATTAAAGTTCTTTTTTTTAATATTTTCTTTTGTTAAAGTTATCCTTTTTTTCTTTTCTTATTTTCTTTTTTTTTTTAATTATCTTTTTTTTAAATATTATCATCTCTAACCTTTCTTAAACTTTTAAAAAAAATCCTAAAGGTCTCTAGAGCATTTATTATTAGAAAATTTTTTATTTGCGTGGGGAAAATAAAATTTTTTTCATTACGTAGTTAATAGATAGTATCTTTTAAAACAATTTCTCAACTCGCTAACTACATTCTAACAAAGTTCCATTAAAATTTACTTTTCAAGTCACATTAACCTGTTGAGGAAGTGCAAACTTTTTAATGAAATTGTTTCTTAATTTCGTTTCGGTTCTTAAATGAACATCACAGAAAAAAAAAATTCTCCAAGTTTCAAAGTTTTAAATTTCTAAATTCTTTCTTAATAGTCAATTATTTTCCATTTATTTAACATAATATTTGAAAAAAAATTTTCATTTTGCGGAAAATTGAAATATTGATTATACTGTGAAAAAGACTTGTTTTATTTTATTTTATTTTTTGTTTCAATAGATTCTCTTGTTGAGGAGAAATCCTTGAAATATTTAGTATTGATTTTCCGTTTTCCACCCACATAAGTAACAAAGTTCTCTGACTCGTAATGAAATTCAATTTCTATAAGCAGATATATATATATATATATATATATATATATATATATTTATGTAATTGGGTTTGAAAAAAAAGTTTTTTTTTAATTTTGAAGTAATTTTAGTTAACAAATAAAAGAGAAGCGTCGTAAAAAACAATTTTCTTTTATGTTCTGTAATGAAGAATAATAATTTTTATTTATTTAAAACAATTATTTTTCAAGGCTTTAAAATATCAATTTAACGTTTCGAAAGTAACGTTTTAATGTGAAAAAGTGATTTTTGTAAAGCAACCTTGTGTATACTAGCAATTAAAACGATTAAAACTGATTACCACTTTTCAAGTATTAGTTGTGGATCGATGTCAGCGGATTATTAGTCATTAAACATGATAGGTATAACCGTCAGTTTAAACAAAAGAGCTTTATGCAATTTTCCAGTTTTTTAAAAATATATTTCAAAAGACACTTTTTCTTCTATTCAAAAATTCTTTTTTAAAATTAATTTTATTATATTAACTAGAAAATATTACGCGCGAAACATATTAATTCATTTTTTATTATTAGAGGCATCACAGTTGGTCCCATTTTCCCCTTTTGTCCCCTTATTTCAATTTTATCAGCTTTTTCACCTTTTTTGACGTTTTGTCACCTTTTATCCCTTTTTTTTTGTTGATTTGTTCGCTTTTTCACCTTTATCTAATAAAAAATAAACAAGTTTTGCTTTTTTTGAAATCTTTTTCAAAGTGTAATCATAAAATTTAGACTCAATGTTATAGAATTCAGTGAGTTTTATTTTTGATTTTTGATCATAAAATTATAACTTAGAAATTATTAAATAAATAATTTTATTTATACATTTCAAAATTAAATGAATTTTAAAATAGTTGCGTTTACAATTTTCATAAATAGATGAACTTCAAAACATTTTAATTTCAAATTTTATAAAATTTCAATTTTGAATGAAATTCATTAGAAATTCTAAAAAACTTAAATTTCAAAAATTTTTTAAATTTAAATTATTCTGAAATTAATTAAATTTTTTAATATATATATATGTATTTAATAAATTATTAAAAATAAAGAAATTAACGAGGAATTTTTGTTTAAAACACTAAAAAAAATTTGAATTTTGGAGAAGTTCCAAATGATTGCAAAAATTCAATTATTTTCAACAAATTTAAAGAAATTCTCGTCAAAATTTTAATTCTCTTTATAAATAATAAAATTCTTCTTTGAAATTCAATTATTTTCAAAAATTTTAATAAAGTTCTTGACAAAATTTCAATTATTTGCAAAAATTTTCCTAAATTCAATGATATTCAATATCTACTATTTTAATAAAATTTTCCAAAAGAATTCAATTATTGAAAAAAAATTTATTGAAATTCTATGCAAATGTTTAATTAAATTTTATTTAAATTCGTCGTAAGAATTTATTTATTAGAAAATTTGTTGATAACATTCTTTTTGAAAATTTAATATTAAGAAACATTCAATTATTCAATATAAAATATTTATTTTTGTATTTAAATAATTAAATTCTCGTATAACTTTCTAATAGAAATTGATTTTAAAGTAAATTTCAGTTATAAAGAAGAATTCTTTTTAATTTGTATTAAAAATAATTGAATTCTTGAGAAGAATTTTACTATTTATAAAAATAATTCAATTATTTCGAAAAATTTATTAAAATTTTAGGAAATAATTGAAATTTATGAAAATATTTAAAAATATTTGAATACATCCGGGGAATTCAATTAAAATTGTTTTGAAAAGAAATGAATTTCTGTAAAGGATTTTACTATTTATAAAAATAATTGAAATGTTTCGAAGAATTTTTAAAAATTTAAAGAAATAATTAAATTGTTATGAAAAATTTTATAGAAATATATAGAAATAATGAAATTTTTTCGAGAAATTCAATTGAAGTCGTTTCGAAAATAATTGAATTTCTTTAAAGAATTTTATTATTTTTTGGAAAATAATTGAATTCTTTCAAGTTTTATTGGCGAATGTATTTAAAAATTGCATTGAAAGTAATTTAATTTTTATATCGAATTTTTTAAAAATATTTTGAGAATAATTGAATTATTTTTAGAGAATTTTAAATTCTTGTTGAAATTGAATTTCATGGAAATTTTTGAAAATAATTAAATTCTTTCGTGTAATAATAATATTTATATTATATTAGAAATTATTTAATTCCTGCAAAGAATTTTAGTGTTTATCAAAATAGTTGAATTGTTTCGAAGAATTTATTAAAATTTTAGGAAATAATTGAAATTTATGAAAATTTTAAAAAATATTTGAATTCATCCGAGGAATTCAATTAAAATTGTTTTGAAAATAATTCTATTCCTGCAAAGAATTTTACTATTTATAAAATTAATTGAATTTTCGCGAAGAATTTTACTATTTATATATATAAATAATTGAATTCTTTCGAAGGATTTATTAAAATTTTAGAAAAAAATTGAATTCTTTCGAAATGTGTTAAAACTTTTTTTAAAAATTGAATTCTTCCGGGGAATTCAATTAAAATTGTTTTGAAAATAATTGAATTTTTTGTAAAGATTTTACTATTTAAAAAACATAATTTTACATAATAATTGAATAGGGGCCGTCCATAAACCACGTAGCCCCATTTTTGGGGAATTTTGACCCCCCCCCCCTCCCCCCATGTAGTACGCTATTACATGTATTAGCGCCATTTTTTCCTCTTGTCGTAGTCAATTGCTTGACCCCCCCCTCCCCCTCAAGAGGCTACGTGGTTTATGGATGGCCCCATATTAAAAGCATTAATAGCGTGAATTTTTAGAAATAATTGAATTTTGAAAAAGTTTTTAAATTGAAATCTTTGAAAATCTGAATTTTTCATATTTTTAACTAACAATATTCTGTAGAATTAATTTTTTTCAAAAAGTTTAATTAAAATTATTCAAAGTTTTTATTTTCGCAAATATTTTTTAATTGAAGAATTTCCGAATAATCGATGAAATTTCGTAAAATTGAATTGTAAACAAATATAACTCGGTCATCGTTAATTATTATAAAACATGAAGAAAGTGATTACTCCGAGTCGAATACTCGGAGTGATCACTTTTTTTATGTTTTATAATAATATTCTCATAAATTGTTGAATTTCAAAAATATTTGAATTTGAATTTTTTGAAAATCTTAATTCCTATGGAAAAATAATAATGATTAAATACTTTTTGAAAAAGAAATTATTGCTGTTTTCGAATAATTTTAAAGTTAAAGAAATTCGTAAATAAATGTAATAGAACATTTTTTTCAGTATCTAATAATTTTTAGAGTGAATCGCAGAATATTCTTTAGGGAAAAAGTAAAAATTTTGTCTGGAAATCAGAATAATTTTAGATTTAAAATTCACTTATTAAGTAACAGAATTAATTATTGTTTCTTAGTTTCAAATATTTTAGTAAATTAATAAAATAATTAAAATCTTTATTAATAATCTTAAATGTTTAAAATTTATTTTTCCAGAAGCAATGTTGGTGTCTAATGCTGTGTCAAGTTGTAAATCGATTTTGAAAAAGCGGAAATTAATACGGAAATTGGTTTTTGAAGCGACAAGCGATTCACACCTCTGATCAATTGCAACTTTACATATCATTAGTCAATATTAGTTCTCACAGTTTCCGAAGTCCATAAATAGAAAATTAATTTACCCGCACAGAAATTGAAATTCATTTCTCTCTCTCGTGTATAAATATGAAGGTGAATTCTTTCATTTATGAATTTCACTTGATTCGCATTTGAATATATATATATTTAATTCTCTTGAAAATTTAGTTCGAAATATAGTTGTACAGGGAAATTCTCGACCTTCACCTTCGGTTTTACGAGTGTTAATCTACATAACGTCACTGTGCTTCGTTTTGAATTAAAAGCAAGAACGGAGAAAGGAAAATTAATTCGGTAATTACTTGTTGCCTGAAATCTCTCGCAAATTGCTGAATTAGAGTTGATTTAGTGTTTGTAAATTATTTATAGTTTTTACTTTGGAGCAATTTGAAAGATCGGCTCTTTTTTTTCAAGGTTGTTTATTTATAAAAAGGGAAAAAAAATTGTAAGAATGAACGTGCGGTGTACAATTTTGCATAAGTGAACACGCAATGGCTTGAATTTCTCTTGACATTTATCTAACATTTTTTGTTAAATGCTCTAAATCTAATTTCACACTTGTCTCATCTATTAATGAATCGGATTTTTGGAAAATTATTTTTTGAAAATTTTTTACTAAGAAAGAATTTAGAAATATGGAATAGTACAGGAAAAAATTTAATTTTTAAAATTCATAAGAAAATTTCTATTTTCAATGAATTTAATAAGAAAATTTCTATTATCAATGAATTTAATTAGAAAATTTTAAAGAACTTAAATTTTTGAAAAATTTTAATAATTCAAATTCTTCTGAAATTAATTAAATTTTTTAATATATATTCAATTAATTATTGAAAATGATGGATTTATAAAAGAATTTTAGTTAAAAACACTAAAAAAAATTGAATTTTGGAAAATTTACAAATAATATTGCAGAAATTTAATTATTTTCAAAATTAATAAAATTCTTCACCGAAATTCAATTATTTTCAAGAATTCTTTGCAAACTTCCAATTATTTTCAAAAAATTAAAAAAATTCTAGTCAAAATTTCAATTATTTTCATAAATAATAAAATTCTTCGATAAAATTTAAACCAAACTTTTCATTTTTTCATAAATAATAAAAGTTTCACTTAAATTCAATTATTTACAAATTTATTATAAATTTTTTCACAATAATTCAATTATTTTCATAAATAGAATGAAATTCTTTTTAGAAATTCAATTATTTTCAAAAGTAATAAAATTCTTCTTCGAAATTCAATTATTTTCAAAATTTCTTCGCAAACTTTCAATTATTTTCAAAAAATTTAAAAAATTTTAGTTAAAATTTCAATTATTTTCATAAATAATAAAATTCTTCTCCAAAATTCAATTATTTTTAAAAAATTTAAAAAATTCTAGTCAAAATTTCAATTATTTTCATAAATAATACATTTCTTCTCCAAAATTAAATTATTTTAAAAAATTTTCCAAAAGAATTTAATAAAAATTTCGATACAATTTAAACCAAACTTTTAATTTTTTCGCAAATAATAAAAATTTCACTTGAATTTAATTATTTACAAATTATTTTCATAAACAGAATGAAATTCTTTTTAGAAATTCAATTGTTTTCATAAATAATACAATTCTTTTAAGGCATTCAATTATTTTCATAAATAGTAAAACTCATCGCAGAATTTTAATTATTTTTAATACAATTTTAATGTAATTTCGTTAAAAAAATGTAATTGTTCTTAAAAATTTTTTAAATTCGTCAAAAGATTTCGATTATTTAAAAATTTGTTGATAATATTCTTTATGAGAATTCAATTTTTCTAAACATTAAATTACTCAATAAATTATTTATTTTTGTATTTAAAAAATTGAATTCTCGTAGAATTTTCTAATAAAAATTGATTTAAAAATAAATTTCAGTTAAAATTTTAGATAATTTAATTTAAAAAATGTTTTAAATTAAAATTTAAGAAACTTTTATTTTTTAATGAATTTAATTTGAAATTTAAATAAAATTAGTTTTTTCAAAAATTTTAATTCAAATTCTCTTAAAATTTGTCAAATTTTTAAATATTTATTTAATTATTAAAAATAATTGATTTAGAGATGAATTTTGAGATGAAAATTCTAAAAAAATAATTGAATTTTGGAGAAATTACAAATAATAAAAATTTTTAGAAATAATTGAATTTTGAAAGGGTTTCAAACTAAAATCCAAATTTTTAATACTATCAATTAAAAATTCTATCGAACTAATTTTTTTTGGAAAATTTTAATTACAATTCTTTTGAAATTAGTTGAATTTTTTTTATATATATTATTAATTATAATTTTAATTTTAAAATTAATTGTTTTTGAGAAGAATTTTAGTTAAATACTCTTTACAAAAATAATCCAATTTCAAAAGATTTTTATTTGAAATTTTAGAAAATTGGAATTTCGAATTAATTTAATTAGAAATTTTAATAAACTTAGTTTTTTGAAAACTTTAAATTTCAAATTCTTTTGAAATTAGTTGCAGTTTTTAATATATTTTTAATTACTTAAAGCAATATTGATTTAGAGGATTATTATTAAAAATAATTTATTTAGAGAAGAATTTTAGTCAAAAAATCTCTTTTTATAAAAGAATTTTGAGGAGGAATTACAAACAATAGCAATAGAAATAATTGAATTTCAAAAAGGTATCAAATTTAAAGTCTTCGTAACTCTGAATTTTAATTCCTTTAATTAACAATTATGTCGAATTTAATTTTTTTTTTGAAAAATTATAGTTAGAATTTTTATTTTTTTTGAATATTTGTCACCGAAATAATTTAAAAAGAAACAATAATAAATAAATAAACAAAATATTTTTCTATCACGAAAAGAGGAAATTTTTTCCCATTTTCTTGGGGGGAATTTAAATTCATGTCATTACGGTTCATAAAAGTTTCTCAAAACGTGCTTCTTATCAAAGAATAAAAAGTTTTTCCGGAACAAGGGTGAAATCAAGCTCGCTAGGAAACATAAAAAAAAAGAAGAAAGAAAAATGAGGGATGAAGAGAAAAAAAGCATAATCCACTAGATTGACCCCAAAAAATCTTTTACTTATTTTTTTTCTCTCTTTTTTTTATCAAACCTAATTTAATGGTTTTATCTATACAAATGTAGAGGGTTGAAAAATATATCCGTGTGGGATGACGTCAGAAGCGGGGAATCTGCGCGAGAAACATCCCTTGTAATCAAGCAAATACTCACTGAGTCGGTTCTGTTCGCATATCAAAAACGTTGTGCGACAAATTGAAAAATGGTTGGCGAACACAGAGTACGATCAATTAAAATAATTAATTATCTAATTGGATTATGTCATTTTTCATTTATTTATTCATATTTCTCTCTTTTTCTTTTTTTTTTATTTCACGAATTTCTTCTTTAATATTCTCAATTTTATGCGCAGTTGAAATTGAAAGTTAGTGAGTGAGAAATTTTTAAATCCACCAGTGAACCGAAAGAGTGTCCGTTATTAATTAATTTTCAAAAGAAATTTTTAAACATAAAAATTGTTAGGGTGAAAATTAGTATTTTTAATTTAATATGTTTATGTTAAATATTTAGTGCAGAAAATAATTTTTATTTTAAAAAAACAAAAGTGAGATTTTGTAAATTATTTTTTTTTGCCAAAAGGAAAAGTTAACGTAAATTATTATTTTTTTTTTTGCAAAAGGAAAAGTTAACGTAAATAAATAATAAACAAAGCGTGTTGAAGATTTAATTTGAAATTATTACAATAGTTCGAAAAGTTATAAGTGGAACAAGTTTTATAATAATGCCGAGTGTAATAATTTAAAGGAGATATAACATTTATTATGAACTTTGCGTTTATGTAATTATAGACACAAAATTTACAACTAAGTTTATAATTACACTTTTTTTCAATTTTCTATTTTTAATTTTCAATTTCGTTTTCAAAATTATTTTTCTATAAAATTTTGATAATTTTTATATTTTTTTTGTTAATTTTCAATTAGAGGAGAATTTAACAAACTTTACAATTTGGCACATGACTCTTCCTTTTTTTAAGGTCACTGTAAGATCAATATTTCAGCAGCTCTATGCATCATTAAGATGTAATGAGAAAAGCTCTTATGTACTTAAACTTTGACACAAAAAACAAATATATTTTTAATTACCCACTGACAAGTTAGTACACAAAATAAATAATTCAACCCAATTATTAGAACAAAGAATAGTACATTTTCGTTTCAATTTCTATTCAATTTCGTTTTATTTTAATATTTCAATATTTCAATATTTCAATTCATTTTTAGAATTTTCAACTAAAATTCTTCTTTAAGTCAATTTTTTAAATAATTTTTGAAAAAGTTCTTTGTAAATTTTCAAATTCTTTTGTTTACAATTTAATTTGACGAAATTTCGGTTATTCTCGCATTCTTTAATTAAATATGTTAGAAATTAAAAAATTCAAATAATTAAAAAAAATTCCATTCAACTTATTGAGAAAAATTAATTCTATAGAATTCTTAATTAAAAGTATGAAAAGTTCAAATTTTCAAAGATTTTAATTTCAAATAGAAACATTTTGAAATTACAATTATTTTTTTAAGAGTATTTAACTAAAATTCTTCTCAAAATTAATTATTTTTAATAATAAAATAATAATTAATAATATACATAAAAAAATTCAACTACTTTCAAAAGAATTGTAATTAAAATGTTTCAAAAAAAATTAGTTCGATAGAATTGTTAATTGATAGTATTAAAAATTTGGAGTTTAGTTTTTGAAACCCTTTCAAAATTCAATTATTTCTAAAAATTGCTATTATTTGTAACTTCTCCAAAATTCAATTATTTTTTTTAGAATTTTCATCTAAAATTCGTCTCTAAATCAATTATTTTTAATGATTAAATATAAATTAAAAAATTTGACAAATTTTAAAAGAATTTTAAATAATTGAATTCTCTTGACAAATTTTAATAAAGTATTTAAGAATAATTGCATTTTTCGAGAAATTTGATGAAAATTATAGTAAAAATAATTGAAATTCTGCCAAGAATTTTATTAAAAGTTTTTAAAATAATTGTATTTCGGAGAAAAATTTTATTATTCATAAAGATAATTCAAATTCTGACAAGACTGTTTGTTAGTTTTTAAACATAATTGGATTTTAGGAAAGAATTTTATTAATATTATTTTGAAAAAAAATTGATTTGTTAGGCAAAGAATTTCGTTAAAATTTTTGAAAATAATTGAATTTCTGAGAAGAATTTTACTACTTTTGAAAATAATTGAATTCTTAAAAAGTATTTTATTCTTTATGAAGATAATTGAATTTCTAAAAAGAATTTTATTCTTTATGAAGATAATTGAATTTCTAAAAAGAAGTTTATTCTATTTATGAAAATAATTGAATTTCTAAAAAGAATTTTATTATTTATGAAAATAATTGAATTTCTAAAAAGAATTTTATTCTATTTTTGAAAATAATTGAATTACTGCGAATAAAATTTTAATAAATTTGTAAATAATTGAATTCAAGTGAAATTTTTATTATTTGTGAAAAAAACTAAAAGTTTGGTTTAAATTGTATCGAAATTTTTATTAAATAATTGAATTCTTTTGGGAATTTTATTAAAATTTTGGAGCAGAATTTTATTATTTATAAAAATAATTTAAATTTTGAACATTATTTTTAAAAAATTTTGAAAATAATTGAAAGTTTGCGAATTTTTGAAAATAATTGAATTTTTCGAGTAATTTCATTAAAATTGTGTTAATAATAATTGAAATTCAGCATTGAGTTTTATTTTTTATGAAAATAATTGAATTCCTGGAAAAAATGGTATTATTTATGAAAATAATTAAATTCCTGTGAAATTTTTATTATTTATGAAAATAATTAAATGTTTGCGTAGAATTTTATTAAAAATTTTTTTAACTAATTGAATTCCTTTAGGAATTTTTATTAAAGTGGTAGATATTAAAATTCATTGAATTGAGGAAAGTTTTTGAAAATAATTAAAATTTTGACAAGAATTTTATTAAAATTTTTAAAAAAAATTGAATTACTGAGAAGAATTGAAAAAATAAACACAATAACTTTAGAAAACACAAATTTTCCAGGATTTCGATAAAAATTCCCTGACTTTTCCAGGTTTTTATCAAGGTTTATAAAATCCCCTGACATTTTCAGGTTTTTCAAGTTGCGTAGCAACCGTGTAATATTATTTAAAATAGTAATTTATTCAAGTTGACTTTAAAATTAATTTACAATTAATAATGTAAAAGAAAATAATTTTTTAAAATTAAATGTAACTTTTTTTTAGGAACAAGCTCACGATGCAAAGCAGCAAATTGCCACAAGTCCGGAAGACACAGAGGATATGCCGGCGGGTCAACAAGGTCCTCAGGTGCCGAGAAGAAGAGGAGGAATTTCCGCTGAACCAGTTTCTGAAGAGGATGCCACGAACTATGTCAAAAAAGTTGTGCCTAAAGATTATAAGACCATGAATGCTTTAAGCAAGGCAATTGGAAAAAATGTATTGTTCGCTCATCTCGATGAAAAGGAACGTTCCGATATTTTCGATGCAATGTTCCCTGTTTTATTCTCGCCAAAGGAAACAATTATTCGGCAAGGTAATTTTAAATGAAATTTTCAATAACAAATTCAGGAAAATCAGGAAATTTAGGTCAGTAATTTAATTTAATTTTTTTTGACAAATTTGAAAATAAATGTATTAGAACATTTTGTTGAGTTTCTAATTATTTTTAGAGCGAATCAGAATATTTTTCAATCAGAAAAAAGTGAAAAATCCTTCGGGAAATAAGAGAAAGACTAAATTAAATTTTTGTGGCAAAAACAAGTAATTGAAAAATTAAAATATTTTCAAGTTTTAATTTTAATTAATAATAAAAGAATAAATATTAATATTAAAAAATTGAATTTTGCAGGAGATGAAGGCGACAACTTTTACGTGATAGATCAAGGGGAAGTGGAAGTTTTCGTGAATGGCGAATTGGTAACGACTATTGGCGAGGGAGGAAGTTTTGGAGAATTGGCTCTGATTTATGGAACACCACGAGCAGCGACTGTCAGAGCGAAAACTGACGTTAAACTTTGGGGAATCGATAGGGATTCGTATCGAAGAATTCTAATGGGTTCTACCATTAGAAAACGAAAATTATACGAAGAATTCCTCTCACGAGTTTCCATTTTAGGTAAAAATATTTTTCTTTATAGAATAGAATTTATAAAATCCACGGAAATGATATTTATTCTGATAAATTGACTGAAATCGTTTTACAGAATCTCTTGACAAGTGGGAAAGATTAACGGTAGCAGATGCTTTGGAACCGGTGACATTTGAAGATGGAGAAACGATAGTCCGGCAAGGTGAGCCCGGTGAAGATTTTTACATCATTGTCGATGGTACGGCTGTTGTTCTCCAACAACGTTCAGAAGGCGAAGAACCTGCAGAAGTTGGTCGACTCGGACCTTCAGATTATTTCGGTAAATATTAACTTTTTTTACACGCTTGAAAAACTTTTTCAGAATAAAGGTAATTTATCTATAAAAAAAAACTTTCGTGTTTGTAGATTTAGAATTCCAATTTCTTGTAAGCTTTTCAGCTTACAAGAAATTGAAATTCTAAATCTACTTTTTATTTGAAGGTCGAGAATTTTGAGTTTTGAAAATCAGGCCTCGAATCGACTTTAATGAACCAAAAAAGTCGCTTCAGTCGATTGAAAATAGAAAAAAAGTCGTTTATTTAATTCAGTGTTGTCACAAACAATTTTATTTTGTTTTTCCCTGATTCCTCACTGATTTCTAAACTCAATTAATCAAAACTCGAATAATTTTGCTAAATAAATATATTTAAATACTTCTTATTTCATTTTTCATGGGAAATAAAATTCAAAAAATTTCAAATTAATTTCTAAACATTACAACTAATGACCCATACAAAATTCAATTATTTTCTACAATTTTCAACAAAACTTCATCTCTAAATCAATTATCTATATTAATTTTTAATAATTTTCTAAAAATTCTTCGAGAATTCAATTATTTCAATACAAAAATTAAACTTTTTTTAATAATTGAAACTGTCCATTTTTTTCTTTAAAGATTATTAACTAGTATTATTATTAATAAGTAGATTATTAATTAGTAGAATATTTTCAAAAATTTAAAAAAAATTCTTAAAATTAATTTTTGAAAAATATTTCTAAATAATTTTTGAAAGACAATATTTTTGCAATTACATACAATTAAAATATATCCAAAAAATTTCAATTTGGTAAAATCTTTTCAAAATGTAAGAATCTTAAATAAATAAATAAAAATAATTGAGTTTTTAAAAAATATAAAAAAAATAATCAAATTTTTAAGGAATTTTAATTAAAAATGATTTCTCTGAAATTTTAATTTACTTGGTTCGAAGGTAATTGAATCTTAAAAGAATTATGATAAAATAATTCGAAGAAATAGTTTTTTTTATAAATATTGTAATGTAATTTTTCGAAAATAATTGAATTTCTAAAAAGAATTTTTGTATAAATTTAAAAAAAACTAATTAAGTCTTTGAAGAATTTTAATTAAAAATTTTGAATATGATTATTTTTTCCAAAATATTAAAAATGATTCTAAAAAATGTTAATGTTATTTTTTGTCTGTATTTGAATTTTCGGAAATATTTAATCGATAATATTGAAAATAATTGAATTTCAAAAAATTAGAATGAAAAAATTCTGAGAATTAGTTTTTTTCAAAATTCATTTTTATTAAATCTACACTTGAAGATTTTTCATTAAAATTTTTGAGAATTCAATTATTTCCAAAATTTTCAATTAAAATTCTCTAAAAGTTAATTTACAAAGATTGTAATAAAATACATGAAAAAAATGATTCGTTTTCAATTAAATTTTACAAAATTTAAATAATTAAAAATCTTTTTAATTGTATAGTTCAAAAATTTAATTAGAAAAATTATTCAAAAATAACTTTTCAAAGATTTGTCTAAAGTTGTACTTTTCCCGCACTATAAAACTCGAAATAAGTTGCATTTTATTCTAAAAATCTGGTATTTTGTTGCAAAATTTAGAAGAAATTTTTTGTGTCCGTTTAAATTGTTAAATAAATAATTTTTTTCCTCAGGCGAAATAGCATTGCTGCTGGACAGACCAAGAGCGGCGACGGTCGTCGCTCGTGGACCTTTGAAATGCGTGAAATTGGACAGAGCACGATTCGAAAGGGTCTTGGGCCCTTGTGCGGATATTTTGAAACGCAACATCACTCAGTACAACAGCTTCGTATCACTCTCTGTATAATCAATTCACAGCCACACCTCTACAGAACTATATTTCACTATATTGTTATAATTTTTTATTTAATATTTTAATAATTATTGTATTACGTTAGCTATTAATATATACATATTGCATTAGAACTTCTGTAATAAAGAAAATTATACATACAAAAAAATTTGCTATTTTTTTACATACAATTTCAGGGTTGCCACGCTTTTGCTCATTTGAAATTCCCTGACTATGAAAAATTCAAATTTTCAAAAATTTTAATTTGAAAATTCTACGAAAATTCAATTATTTAAATACAAAAATAAATAATTTATTGAATAATTGAATGCTTCTTAAAATTGAATTCTCATAAAGAATTTTGTCAACAAAGTTTCAAATAATTAAATTCTTTTGACGAAATCAAATAAAATTTTTAAGAATAATTACATTTTTCGAAGAAATTGGATTAAAATTCTATTAAAAAGTAATTGAAATTCTGCGATGAGTTTTACTTATGAAAATAATTTATTTCCTAAAAAGAATTTTATTATTTATATAAATAATTAAATTTCTAAAATGAATTTAATTATTCATGAATATAATTGAATTGTTGTCTAGAATTTTATTAAAAGTTTCGAAAATAATTGAATTCTTTAGAAGAATTTTAATAAAATTATAAAGATTTGCATTTTTTGAGAAATTTATATCAATAATTATTTTAAATTTTAGCTGAAAGTCATTTTTAAATTAATTTTTACTAGAAAATTCAACGAGAATTTAATTATTTAAATATAAAAATAAATAATTTATTGAATATAACTTAATGTTTCTTAAAATTGTACTAAAAATAATTGAAATACTGCGATGAGTTTTATTTATATTAATATGAAAATAATTGAATTCCTAAAAATAATATTATTATTTATGAAAATAATTGAATTCTTGCGAAGAAATTTATAAAAAATTTATAAATAATTGAATTCCAGTTGAATTTTTATTATATTTATGAAAATAATTAAATGTTTGGTTGAAATTCTGCTAAAATTTTTTTTTAATAATTTTTTTAAAAAAAATTTTAACAAAATTCCACGCAAACATTCACTTATTCTTTTAGAAAATTTTATTAAAATAATTGATATTGTAAATCATTAAATTTGTGAAAATTTTTGTAAATAATTGAAATTTTGGAAAATAATTTAATTTTAGAGAAAAATTCTTTTATTTTTAAAGATAATTGAAATTTTGTCGAGAATTTTCTTAATTTTTTTTAACATAATTAAATTTTTGCGAATAATTTTATTATTTTTTGAAAATAATTGAATTTCTGCTTTCATTTCTAACTTCTCTAAAAAATTTAATTATTTTACTGTTTTTAACTAAAATTCATATTCAAATTTATTTTTTATTCATTTATTTTTATTCCCAATAATTTATTGAATTCGATTAAAATTGTATTAAAAATAATTGTAATTTTAAGTTGATTTTTTTTACTTTTCAAAAATCTAAATTCTTTCAAATTTCTAATTAAATTCATTTAAAATTCAAATTTTACAAAATTTTAAATCAAAATATTTTAAAGTTGATCTACTTATGAAAATTATAAACGCAACTCTTTTAAAATTGAATTAATTTTTAAATATTTAAGTATAATTATTCATTAAATAATTTATGAAAAATAACTTTATGATAGTTGTTAAAGATAATTAAATTATTTAAAATAAATTATTGTCAGAAATGACAATAATATTTTTATTAATTTTATGAAATTGTCAGAAAAAATGGATGGTTTTGTATTAGAATTCGTGGTAATTTTCTAGTTTTAACCAAAAAAAAACGCCAAAATTCAAAATTTTCTTATGAATTCTAAAAATTAACAAGATTTCAAGAATAATCGCAATAACTTTAGAAAACAACAATTTTCCAGGATTCCGATTAAAATTCCCTGACTTTTTCCAGGTTTTTTCAAGGTTTATAAAATTCCCTAACTTTTCCAGGTATTTCCAAAGTTTATAAAATTCCCTGACATTTCCAGGTTTTCCAGATTTCCATTTTTTCTAAACTCACAATCAGAAAACGTGAAATTGTTGTTTGTTTTTCATTAGGAATAACAGTAACGAGAACACTTTTTTTTTACTGAAAAAAATTTTAATTTATTATGAGCCTTCCATCGTACAACGACATCCAACTTGTTGATCCTGAAAACAATATTGTTGCATTTTTTCATAAACAAAAATTCTTCAAAAAATCTGCCTTTTCACACTCGAGTTCTTTTTTTTCACCTACACTTTCGAGAAGGTATCACACTTGACACAAAAAAACAATGTCTTTTTAAAAGTCCTTACTCTTCTTTCACTTCTTCTTCAATCCCTCTCAATAAATCTTCATTCTTCCCAATTTTTATTTGGTAAAAATTTTTAAAGCATCACAAATATCCGAAAGTGAAAATTTCAGAAGGGCCTTCAAGTTGAAAAATAAATTTATCCAATTCTCTCGTGGTAGACTATATGACAATTTTTTTTTTTTTGCTGTTCTATGTCCTTGGCACGGAACTTGGCTTTTTCGAAAAAATTCATAAATTGGTGTTCTCCGACTAATTCTTCCGAGGAAATATTGTTGAACTCTCTCTCTCTTTCTCGTTCTCATAAGTTGTTTTTTTTAAAGTGAAGATAAAAAGGGCTTACTTAAAAAATCAAAAACTTGATTTCTTTCCAAAGTAAGAAATATGGAATGGCGACTCGATGAGCGATTTTTTTTGGGGCAATAAAGGCGAAAAGTTTGAAGAAGATCCCAGACTTTGTACTGATGAAACATTAAATATACATAAAAATCAATATAGATATATATATATAATTTAAATCGATGAATATAAAGATGATTTCTATATACAATGCAGCGTACATACTTGTAAAATTATATGTACAAAAAGATGTGTATGTCTTGCCGAGAAAAATCATGATTGAAAAGATCAATAACAAAGGGTTAGAGACGCTTGCATCTCTTTTAAAAAAAGAAGAGATGAAAATGTACATTTAAATCGATTGGTTTCTTTCTTTTTTTTGTACTCTTTCGCACGTCTAAATATGTGAAATTTTTTTTCTTTGTACAATGTGAAGGAATCGGACATTTGGAAAAGTACGCATGGTCCATAAATAAAAGGGTTGCGGATATTGACCACAAATCCTCTTCCAAATAACTGATTCACGCGTCCTCTGACACACTAAATCCGTGTGACGCGCTTTTTTTTAAATGTCCTCTTTTTTCGAAACCCCCAAAAAGAAGAAGAATCGAGGGGAAAATTTGTTGATGACGTTCTACCAAGAACCTAGTGTACCACTACTCGTCTTGCAGTCGATTTGCTTTTTCTGTGGATCAGCATAAATCAACCCGAACTCAGAGACAAATTCATAAAACTTGTCCAACGTATCAAATGCCAATTCCGCTACGATGAAATCAACTGCCAAATTTTGCCGGTAACTAAACAGCAGAAGAAATACATGGATTAGACATTTTTTTCATTATTAGTCAAAAAAAAGAAGGGTTAGAAATATTAAATTAAAACATTAATTAATTTATGCAGCTTCATTATCCTGAAACAAAAATCTAGTTAGGGTTCATATTGCTTTCTCCAAACGAATATTTCTACGACAATAAAACACGAATTTTTTTATTAAAACTAATTAAATTTTTAAAAAAAGTTTTTAAATTAAAAAAAATTTAAACCTAAAAATTAAGTCTTACAATTAATAAATAAGATAAATAATATAAATAATACTGTGTTTAAGAAATTTCTTCCACTGGTAAATTTCTAAGATTAAATTAAATGTATACTAAATTAGTAGGTTAGTAATCTTGAAAATTTAAGCAACGACAATTTCCAATTAATTACACAATTAAAAAAAATTGCCTCGTGTACATCTTATTGAAACAAAAAGAAATGAAAATGAAAAGCTCTTTCAATCCACCTGATACGTCACACTTTTCGCTACCACTCTCACAACTACTTGACCCCTTCCCTCCTCAAAAGTGTGACGTAATAAGTGGACGAAACCCCAAATGAGAAAACAATACAAATGTCATCAATGAGATATTTTTCTACTTTTCACGATAAATTAGAATCAATACCAATATTGCACTTACTTCCTTTTGGTTTAAATATAATTTATCTTTTATAACTTATAATTAATTTCTATTATAATTTCTACTTCCATTAAAAATTAAAAATTAGTAATTATAAATTAAAAATTAATTTAATTGTATTGACTAGCATAGTATTCAATCGAATAGAATCTTTTAAAAAGAAAACTTATGGAAAATTTCTTTTTTCAGTCACACAAGTCAAGTTAGTCAATCACAGCAGAAACAAAGTTACTTTCAAAGTATGCAAAAATCTACTTTCAAAATAAGCAAATCTACATTTAAAAAAATTTAGAAAAAAAATCAAGAAATTGTTTGTAGAAAATTGAATTAAATTTTTAAAAAAAATGAAAAAAAATTGCTGACTTCGCACTCGAAAATTAATTTTTAAAAAGTAGCATTACTTTCAAAGTAAAAGAAAGTAGTAAAAAAGTAGCTATCGAAAAATTCACTTTGACAAAAATTCCATTTCATTTTTTATTTTCCTGACTTTTTCCTAATTTTTATGAAAAAATATTTACTTCTTTTCTTATCCTACTGATAAATTGAATTCCTGCAACAAATTTTATTATGTTACATGAAAGAATTTAAATATTTATAACAATAATTTAATTCTTGCGAAGAATTTTATAAAAAGTTTTAAATAATTAATTTCTTTCGACTAATTTTATGCAAATTCTAATTTAAATAATTGAATTCCTGAGAAATTTTTATTAATCATAAAAAGAATTGAATTCTTAGAAAGATTTTTACAAACATTTTTTTAAATAATTGAATTCAATTCTTGTGAACGATTTTATTAAAATTTTTTAAAATAATTGAATTTACAAGAAGAAATTTATTAATTTTAAAAATAATTGAATTTTTGTAATGAATATTGTTATTCGTAAAAATAATAGAATTTTGCAAAGGATTTTATTAAAATGCCTTAAAATAATTGAATTATCGGGAATAATTTTATTATTTATCGACATAATTGAATTCTTGGGAAGAATTTTATTATAATTTTTTTTAAATAATTGAATTCTTTTCAGTAGTTTTATTAAAATTGTATTGAAAATAATTTTAATTCCTGCGAAAAATTGAATTATTTATGAAAATAATTGAATTCTTGTAAAGAATTTTATTATTTATGAAGATAATTGAATTTTTTCGAGGAATTTTATTAAAATTGAATTAAAAATAATTTAATTCTTTCAAAAAATTGTATTATTTATGCAAAATAAATTGAATTCTTGCAAAGAATTTTAATAAAATTTTTGAAAATAATTAAATTCTTCATAAGAATTTTATAAACATTGTTTTAAATAATTAATTTTTTCGAAATATAATAAATATTATGAAAATTTTATTTTAAGTAATTGAATTCTTGTGGAAAACTTTATTTGTGAAAATAATTGAATTTTTCAATTACTTTAAAATAGTATTAAAAATAATTGAAATTCTTTTAATGAATGACTTTTATTATTTATGAAAATAATTGAATTCTTGCTTAGAATTTTATGAAAATGTTATTTTAAAAATTGAATTCATATGAAAAATGTTATTATTAGTGAAAGTAATTGAATTAATGTAAAGAATTGTATAAAAATTTTGCTAAATAATTGATTTTTTCGAAATTTGTTTGAAAATGCTATTCTAAATTAATTGAATTTCTGTAGAAATTCATTATTTCCGAAAATAATTGAATTTTGGATGAATTTTAACAATTCTTTTTTTAATAATTGAATTCTTTTGCGAAATTTTATGAAAATACTATAGATATTGAAAATAATTTAATTTAGAATATTCTTTTAAAAATAATTGAATCTTTTTAAAGAATTTGATTACAATTTTTGAGAATATTTTTTTCATTTCTAGTATTAGCGAATTTAAAGTAGTGGGAATTCTAAAAAAAAAACAGAAATGATATCTTTTAGTGGATGAAATCTAAAAAAGTATCAAAATAATAACATAACGTAAAAAAAATAGTAAATAGTATGTTTTGGTAGATGAGTGCGAAGCCTAAAATTGAATTTAATAAAAAAAAAATAAAAAAAATTGAATTAAAATAAAAAAAAGTGCAAACAAAAAAAGTGCAATAAAAATTAATAAATAAAGAAAATGTCAATAATATGTTACAAATGTTAATATTTACAGAAATATTTTGTTTTCCTGAATTATCAAAGAACTTAGAGAGTAAAGTTAAAAAATTGAAGCGAAATAAACCTTGTTTGAAATTCGGGACCGTTTTTATGGGGGGCAAATGGAAAATTGAATAAATACGTACGCCTTAATCATTGTTTTTAAAGCTAGCTTTCGTTCCCTGGCGATGAACCAGTCCATCAGGAATGCTGCCATTCGTGGCGCTTCCCTATAGAGTTTGAAAAAACTATGGAAATTACCGAGCGACCAAGCGGAACGAACTTGCAATGCGTACAAAATACATTTGTCTTTTTTATCTTCAGCGGTAAGTGACGCGAGTATCGTGGTTAAATCTGAAAAGAATCAAAATTAAATTTCGTTAATTAACAAGTCAATTTAGTTTTATTAAATGTGAAATTGAAATTGAAGTAGAAAATGTAAATATTTACATTTTTTCTGTTTTATTAAATGTGACGCGTAGTAAGAGTAGAAATTTAGAAATAAATTATCCAAATTTTAGTCATTGAAATAAAATTCTTACCTTGAGAATTCTTAGTGAAGATATAGTAGAGTATCCTATAAGCAATGAATTCGCAACGATTTTTCCCCTCGAGGTCTTGATACAACATTCGTAATTGAGTTTGACATTGATTGAATTCCTCGTGATCGCCACGTTCGAGTGCGACTCTCGCATGTGTTTCGTAAACATGAACAGTGAAGGAATCACGAATCCCTTGTACTGTCAGATCTTGTCGAATAGACTTAAGCTGATCGCACGCATAACGATAGTCTTGACCCTCCAACCATCGTTTTTTAACGTGAGCCAGAGAATTTTTTAATACACTTACCGGTCGCACTGAAGAGGCAGCTGGAGCCTGGAAAAATTCATAATTTACGTTATTTCTTTCTTTTTAGATACAAACAAATAGCGATTGACTTTACTTCGAGACAAAATTACAATAATTACTGTATTTTTTCAGGGTTGCCATAAAAATTTAATTTTGTCTTTTCCTGATTTTCACTGATTTCAAGATAGAATTTTTATTTTTTCCCTAAGTGTAAAATTTCTTCCCTGACTTTCCCCCATTTCAAGACAGAATTTTAATTTTTTCCCTGAGCGTTCTTGAGAAGAATTCTATTTAAATTTTTGAAGAAACTAAACAATATTTAATAATAATTAAATATGCAAGTACTTAAGAAGTAAATTAAAAAAAAATCTTTTTAAATAATTGAATTCCTGTGAAATTTTTATTATTTACAAAAATAATTAAATGTTTGCACAGATTTTTATCAACATTTTATTAAATAATTGAATTCTTTTGGAAAATTTTATTAAAATAGTAGATATTGAAAATTCTTAAATTAGGTAAATTTTTTGAAAATAATTGAAATTTTAACTGAAATTCAACCTTTTGAAATTAAATTATTTATAAAAAATTACTATTATTTGCAAATTCTCAAAAATTCAATTATTTTATAGAATTCTTAACTAAAATTCTGTTCTAAATCAATTACTTTTTTATAATATTTCTCTAAATTCATTATTTTTAATAATTAAATATATTATTAAAAAATTCAACTCATTTCAAATGAATTGGAGTTAAAATTTTTAGAAAAAATTAGTTCGACAAAATTGTTAATAAAAATATTAAATTTCCAGATTTTCAACGATTTTAATTTGAAACTTTTTGCAAATTCAATTAATTTGTAAATTCTCCAAAATTCAATTTTTACTAAAATTCTTCTCTAAATCAATTATTTTTCAGCTTTAACTAAAATACTTCTTTAAATTAATTATATTTAATAATTAAATATACATGTTAGAAAAATCCAATTACTTCAAAAGAATTTGAATTAAAATATTGTTCAAAAATTGAGTTTTTTAAAAATTTCTAATTAAATTCATTGAAAATTCAATTATTCTAAACTTTCAAATTGAAACCTTTTAAAAATCAATTATTTTTGACAATTTTAACCCAAATCTTGAAAAATTCAATTATTTTCGAAATTCATAAGTAAAATTATTCATTAAAATTTACAATTAATAATTTTTTGACATTTTTTTACAGGAAAATATGAAAGTTTATAGAAAATGAGTAAAATTTATGAACTTTAATAATTTCTAAAAATTCTTTGTGAATTCAATTACATTTTCTATACAATTTTCAACTAAACTTCTTCTATAAATTAATCATTTTAAATAATTTTTTGAAAGTTCTTCGAGAATTCAATTATTTCAATACAAAAATTAAATTTTTTATAATATTCTAACTGATGTTCATGTTTTTTTCGTAAGTTCAAAGTTAATTGAATTTTAAAGAATTATGATAAAAAAAATTCTAAGAATTTTTTTTAAAAAATATTTTAATGTAATTTTTCGAAAATAATTGAAGAATTATTGTATAATTTAAAAAAAAAACTAATTAATTTTTGGTGAATTTTAATTAGAAAATTTTAAACATTGATTTTTTCTTCAAAACATTAAAAATAATTATAAAATTTTATCATTTTTTGTATGTATTTGATTTTTCGTAAATTATATAATTAAAAGTATTGAAAATATGGAATTTTAAAAAATTAAAAGCTAATTTTCATTAATTTTTATTTTTAAATTTACGTTTAAAAATTTTTCATTAAAAGTTTTGATAATTCAATTATTTTTAAAATTTGCATAATTAAAATTATTCAAAAGTTGATTTTAAAAAATTCTAACAAAATATACTTGAAAAAAATTAATTATTTTTAATTAAATATTTAAATTTTACAAAATTTCAATTATTCAAAATCTTTTTAATTGTATATTTCGAAAATTTAAATACAAAAATGATTCAAAAATAATTTTTGAATGTTCAGTTATTTTTCGTACTATAAAAATCGAAATGAGTTACTTTTAATACTAAAAAATATATTTTGTTGCAATATTTGGAGGAAAAGTAAAAAAAGTCGCAATTTTTCAAAAATAAGTCTAAAAAAATTTCAATTTT
This sequence comes from Leptopilina syphax, assembly GCA_032872505.1. Lineage (NCBI taxonomy): Eukaryota > Metazoa > Arthropoda > Insecta > Hymenoptera > Figitidae > Leptopilina > Leptopilina syphax. The sequence goes on along the minus strand of CM065468.1, from coordinate 24,491,409 downwards.
CTAAATTTTTCTGTCAAAAAATTTTTTCCTGACATTTCCTTGACTTTACTGACAAAAATTTTGTTTTACTGACATTTCCCTGACTTAACTGACTTTACTGACATGTGGCTACCCTGATTAAACAAAAAATTTAAATAAAAAATGTTATTTAATTTAAATTAAAAATCAATAAAAAATTTGTTTTCAATCAACTTTTGTGTCAGAAAAAAGTAAAAAAATTGACTAGCAGAAAATAAAAAGAAAGAAACTCACTGAAGTCAAGCGCAGATACGGTTTCTCGAGATCTTGGCATGTCCCAATAATGTGAAGACCTGTGAAGTCAAAATCCCCATTGACATCTTCCCGAATAGAAATATTAGCCGATTTGCAAGAATCATTAAATCTCGCTGCACGTTGCTGGAGTTTCTCCTTCGAGCCAAGTTCATCATTGCCCGTCGCTAAACCAAATTCAGAATAGAAATGTGACTTGACCTGTTTATTTTTCTTGCTTTTCTTGTTGTGATTTTGTTTGTTACGCGTGGATTTTTTCGATTTTGACGCCGAAGCCGATGACGTCGACGACGACAATGTCGTGGTCGTTGTCGTTTTATAATCGTTGTGCTCACGATCGCTTTGATTCGATGACGAGGATGTACTGCGTCTATATTTTCGTGGCGGTGTGCGGGATTGTGAACGTGACCTTGATCTCGACCTCGAACATGACCTCGAACCCGATTTTGATTTTGATCGCTTGTGACCGGCAGAGAGACGCGCGCCAAGCCTTGCGCCAAGTGACGTCGATAGGCCCGGCTTGCGCAGGCCTCCCTGCGAATTAACAAGCGCGAAACCATGCTTCAAGGGTGAATTACGAGGTTTTATCGTCATGGTCATACGTTCACTGTGAATACTAGGTAGAATCTCATTATCCCAATCCTTCACCCACAATGATCCGTCATTTGCCGCCCTTGTTATTTTCCCTTTAAGAATAATTTCAACCTGATCCTTGTCGACGGCCGTTTGACATTTCTCATAGCAACGATTAACGTAATTTTTCAAATTTTCCGGCCAATCGCCGGTAATACTGGCATTTATTGACGGTTTCGCGTCCGTTGACGATTGAACATTCGTTCCAGGTGTTATGGGATTAATGACAGTGGAGGATGATTTCTCGTCCTTAATGGGCGTTGCGGGTGGTTCTTGTTTTGGGGGTGGTAAAGGTGGTACATCAGATTTCAAATTGGGACCTGACATGAAATTTGATGAGGTATTGTTCCCCTGAAAATTACTGTTATTTTGGGCCGCGAGATTCTTATTTCGCTTGCGTTTTTTCTTGGCTGCACCGCTATTTCCAGAAGGAGAAAAACCGAGACCGGTTTTCTTGTTCTGGAGATTGAAGCGAATTTGCCCGTTAAATTCTGAAATAGAAAAATATTTTTCATTGTTAGACAACATGAGAAAATATTATTTTTGTATTAAAAGTCAGGATTGCCACAAAAAATTTTAATTTTGCTTTTCTCCGATTTACAGACAGAATTTTGATTTTTTCCCTAACTCTTAAAACTATTTTGATTTACTCTAAAAATTATCCTTCTTTTTTAAATAAATTTTTATTTATTATTTTTTTATAGGAATTAAGATTTCCAAAAATTTTTAATTCAATCTTTTTGAAATTAAATAACTTATAATAATTAAAGATTACCCAGTGATAAAATCATCATTTTATATTAAAAGATTGTTGTTTCGAATATTTTAATTTGAAACCTTCTGAAAAATCAATTATTTCTAATACAATTGTTTGTAACTTGTCGGAAATTTAATTATATTCTGAAATTTTTAACTAAAATTCGTCTCTAAATCAATTATTTTTAATAATTTAATATAGGTATTCAATTATTTTTTTAATGTGTTCAATTATTTTTAATAATAAAATAATTAATAAATTCGAATTTTAATTTGAAATCTTTTCTAAATTCAATAATTTTTTAAGAGTTTTAAACTAAAATTCGTCTCCAAATCAATCATTTTTAATAATTAAATATATTTATTAAAAATTTGTGAAATTTCAAAAGAATGGGAAATAAAATTTTTCAAAAAACTAATTTTTTTAGACATTTTTAATTGAATTAATTAAAAATTAAAATTTCCTTAAATTTTAATGTAAAATCTTTTCAAAATTCAATTATTTCTCAAAATTCACGCTATAATGATTTTAATATTCAATTATTATCTAAAATTTTAACTGGAATTCATTTGAAAATCAATTTTTATTAGAAAATTCTTCGAGAATTTAATTATTTAAATGCAAAAATAAATGATTTATTTAAATAATTGAATTTTCCTTAAAATTGAATTCTCATAAAGAATTTTATCAACAAATTTTTAAGTAATTGAATTCTTTTGACGAACTTGAATAAAATTTGTAAGAATAGTTGAATTTTTCGAGGAATTCGATTAAAATTGTTTTAAAAATAATTGAAATTCTGCAATAAGTTTTATTATTTCTGAAAATAATTGAACTTTTTAAAAAGCAATTGAAATTCAATTATTTCTAAAAATTACTATTATTTGAAACTTCTCAAAAATTCAATTATTTTCTGTAATTTTTTTTTACTCAAATTCTTTTCTAAATCAATTTTTTTAAACAATATTCCTCTAAATCAATTATTTTTAATAATTAAAGATTTATTAAGAAATTGTAGTAATTTCAAAAACATTAGAACTAAAATTTTTCAAAAATTATTTATAATTTATAATTTATAACTTCTGCAAAATTCAATTATTTTTTAGAATTTTAAACTAAAATTATTTTCTAAATCAATTCTTTTTAATAATTTTTAGAAAATTCTTCTCTAAATTAATTATTTTTAATGACATTCAGAAAATTCTTTTTTACATCAAGTATTTTTAATAATTAAATATATATTAATAATCTATATTGAAAAATTTCACTAATTTTAAAGTTTTCAAAGTTTTCTACAAAACAAAGTTCAACAAAATTTCTAATTAAATTCATTCAAAATTGAAATTTTCCGATATTTCAATTTAAAACCTTTTCAAATTCAATTACTTTTTAATAATTGTGAACGCATCTCTTATGAAATTCAATTATTTTTCAAATTTTTAAGTAAAATTTGTTCTTTAAAAAATTTATGAGTAATAATTTTTTGATAGTTCTTCAAGAAATTAATAATTTTTAGTAATTAAATAGTTATTAAGAAATTCAACTAATTTTGAAAGCGTTGGAACTAAAATTTTTCAAAAAAAAAATCAAATTCGACGGAATAGTTAATTAACCCTCTGCTGATGCTAACTTATCCCCACTCTATCGCCAAAGAATGTAACCCCCCTAGTCCCCACCAGGCGTCCAGAATGACGATTTTTGACGATAACGGTCGTTAGCATCAGCAGAGAGTTAAAAGTATTAAAAACTCAAAAAAACGTTTCAAAAATTTTAATCTGAAACCTTTTCAAAATTAAAGTATTTCTAACTTTTTCAAAATTCAATTATTTTTTTGTTTTTTTTAACTAAAATTCTTTTTTAAATCTATTTTTAATTATTAAATATATATTAAAAAATTCAACTAATTTAAAAAGAATTTCAATCAAAATTTTTCAAATAACTAAGATTTTCAATTTTCAATTTAAATTAATGAAAAATTCAAATTATCTGAAATTTCAAATTAAAACCTTTTGAAATTCAATTATTATTAAAAAAAATTGTCAACACAACTATTATAAAATTCAGTTATTTTCGAAATTTTTAAGTAAAATTATTTATTAATTAATTTGTAAGTAATAATTTTTTGATAGTTTTTCAAGAGTTAATTAATTAAAAAAATTATTGTCATAAATAGAAGAATGTTAAGGTTTTTTTTATTAAAATTCTTGTTAATTTTTTTTATAGTTTTTCAAGAATTAATTAATTAAAAAAAATTATTGTCAAAAATAGAATAATGTTAAGGTTTTTTGAAATTAAAATTCTTCGTAATTTCAAAGTTTTAAGACAAACCACAAAAATTTCGAATTTTATTATAAATTTTGAAAATTTAATTTTTTTTACTACTTTTAATAAAATTCCCTAACTTTCCCCTGAATTTCCTGACCTGTGGCAACCCTGAAAGTTAAGGGCATCCGGGAAAAATCAAGCCCAAAAAGTGTTTTCCCGCGTGTCGTCTCACTCCTAAATAATTAGAGATATTTAGTTTTGATTTATCATGATAATTAGGGTAATTCATGATGATAACGAATATTCTCGAAATTTACAAGTAATTTTTGAAATAAATATTGAAAAACGAAATTACAAAAGTTGGATTTTTGGCGAAAGTTTCGGACAATATGGCGGCGAGCACACAGACAAGTGGATCTATGTGTCAGTGGTCAAGGAGGTGGCGCCAATTCTCGGAAGTGGTCGCGAGTTGAACTGAGGGAAATGTATTAACCTCAAATTACTCCACTTTCAATCGTTAATAAAATAATTTCCTCGCAAAATTATTGCAAAAACGGAGAGGGCCGCTCCTCGGAGAGTCTTCCTCTATCACCCCTCCAAATATGAACCCGAAATATTTTATCCTCTCAAAATGAGACGTCTATACTGAACCGTGAAAAACCCCTTTTTTCCGTATATTTAAACAATTTTTTTCAATAATTATTTATCAAAATTTCTCTAAATTCCGAGAGGACCGCTAGTCCCAGAGCATTTCTCTATATTTACCAAAAAATCCCGACTCAAAATATTCTTTTCTTTTTAAATGAGACGTCTATCACGAAACCAGTATTATTTCCCGGATGCCCTTAATTATAAATTAAAAAAAAAAAAAAATAGTAAAGAAACTTACGCGAACCATCGTTGTACATTCCATTCCAATTATTGTGCCCGTAGGGATTAAAATAAGGTTGATGTTGATAAATTTGCGATTGATTTTGATTATTTTGAGGTGGTTGTTTATTCGATTGAACGGGTGGTGGGGGTCCTGGGGGGAGAGGTGGAAGATCGGAATCATCATCTAAGAGATTAGCAACAGGAGTTTGAGACTCCGATTGTTGTTGAGTCTGTTGTTGCTGTTGGATTTGCTGCTGCTGCTGTTGTTGCTGGGACTGTTGATTCGGTTGTTTTCCCTGATTATTCGGACTCTGTGGAATTTGTTGTTGCGGCTGCTGTTGTTGTTGCTGCTGCTGCATATGTTGTTGATTAAAACCCGGTCCATAAGGTCCCATCTTTCCTGGATGATAATAAAAAGGTTGTTGTCCTTGATTGAACCCTTGTCCATACATTGGTCTGAAAAATAATTATTCTCAATTAATTTTTTTCCTTTCACTTTAAATTTTTACATAAACTCAATGTAATTATTTAAAAAAACGTCAAAACATTTACTTCCGATCTTGAATTATTTTTTTAATTCTAAGCATTTTTTTGTCTAATTAATTAAATTAATTAAAAATAATCATTTGAAAAAATCATCAAAAATAAATAATTAATAAAATAAATGCTAAGCGAAGTTAAAGGACGAAATAGAAGAAAATTTCGTATTATATAAACAAGTAATTATTCAAGCCTTGAAAATAAATTGAATTTAAAAACAAATTTACAATACAATGCATAAATTCATGTGGGAATATTTTAATCAATAAAAATATTAATGAATAAAACACTAGAATTTCCAGTAACGTTTTTCTATACACTGTCGATAAAAATAGAAAATTCCAAAATTAGGAAGAGCTACTATTGCGCCATAATGAATGAAACAATGTTTCGTAATTGTATATATCTATATATAGAGGTAAATAGATTAAGTCAATATTGACATCGAAATGTCATTAAAAATCCGCTCATTTTAATTGCTTATAAAATTTTCAGCATCAAAAAAATTGAATTTAATAAAATGTCGCGAATCATAATCATGAATTTACAAACTATATTTACTATGACACAGGATATATGAAACCTTCAAAAATGGTGGACAATACAAAGGGCTCCGAAATCACAAACACAATTCATATTATCATGAACTATTTTTCGCATCTATTTTGTGTAAACAGATGTAAATATTACTCCTTATTGATAAATTATAATTATCAAAGTTAATTAGAGGAAATTTAACTTTTTAACCCCGAAGCGTCATAGGTACAAAAATCTCGTGTCTATAATTAGACATTTTTTTTTCTAAAAAAAAATCACACTTTTAATACGACGAAATAGATGGAAATAGTTGAGTAATTTTCTTAAAAATATGAAGAAAAATCTGAAATAAATCGGAAGAAGAGAACTCACCCTGCATAGGGAGAATAAAAATGCATATCTGGAGGAGGATACTGCTGCCACGCCATGTTCGCCATAGGACCAGTCCCAGGTTGCTGTGGAAATTGCTGCTGTTGTTTCCGTTGATGAGCTATGATTTCACTTTCTGACATACCGAAAATGATTTTAACATCAACAAGATATACCTGCCTTTATACTTTTTCCTGGCCTGCAAGAAGAACGCGTCTAAAAATTTGAGTATTATTTTGATTTCACAAGCGTTAAAAACTGAAAACTAGACGTAGAAACGAAAATTCTCAACTTCCTTGTACGCCTTGTACTGCCATTTTTTTACTAGTGAAAGGGAAGACAGGAAATCGATATCTCGAGATATCGAAATTCGTTGCGCGCGCAGGTTTTACACTCGAATCCTTTTGAATATTCACTTAATTATTGATTAATTAATTAATTAGAAAACCTATTTTTTGAAATTGTTAATTTTACTATAAATAATTGACTACGACAATTATTAATTAGATGTAAAGACTGATAAAATTACAAAGTCATTAGATGTAACTAGATGCTGATGGAAGTTTTACTTTTATTGGTTGGTAATATTTCCGGTAACTTTACCCGCCTAGGATAGGACAGAGTAAAAAATTTCTATTTTTAGTGACGGATTTTGAATTAATAAAAAAAAGTTATTTATTTCATAATTTCAATTAATTATAGGTTTAATTGAGCAACTGTATTTATCCAAAATAGATTTGCATTATTAGTTAATTTGAATTTTTATCCATCTTTTTATGTGACCAATCAGAATTAGTCCTGCTTGTCACGTGACTATGTTCGTGTATTTGGATTTCCGATTGAGCGCGCGAGCACAAGTCACATCGTCTCGTGCCGGTTATTTTCTACAAGTTTTTTGGTTCAAAAACGTCTTTGTTTTAAAAGTTTTATCAAATTTTAAAGAAAAGTGATTGCTTCCAAAAGTGAACAGTGAGTTATTTTTATATTTTCTACCAAGTTAGTTAAATCATGTAGATTTGTGACTATGTTCAGTGAATTTAAAATGGTGAGTGTCATCCTAACCTAAATCTTTTTTGCGCTTGTTTTTATTATTTTTCTTTCATTCAAAGCATATAAATAAGTGTTTATGGCTTTTATTGAACGTTCTGTACTTTTAGAGAAAAATTCTTTAATATTTTTTTTATTCATAACACAGAAGTTTATATAGAAATTTTGATCGGATTTTGTACGTACAGATCGTACAGATTTATTGTTTTGACAGTTGACAATAATTCCATTAATGGTTTGATATTACTTCGATTACTAATTTTACAAACTGTTTTAAATTAGTTAATTTAATAATTGCATGAAATCAAATTAATGTTTTACACTAGCGGTTAATTCACAATAGTGGTAAATAAAATCAGTTCTAATACTTCGAGCCATGAAAACATTGTCATTATTTTTTTTGATATTTGATTTCTGTCGAAAAATAGAAAAACAAATAATCGAAATTTCGAATGAAGGAAATATTAACTAAAATAATTTGTTTGAAGTTTAGTTTCGTCATTTTTGAGTTGATTTTGCAATGATTGGCACTTGACAATGAAATAATTTAGTTTAAATTGATTAACAATCGTGATTGTCATTTATTGTGAATTTGAAGGTAACAGAGAGCATAATGTCCTTGTTGCTTAAAGCACGTTTACGAAAATACCTTGGCGCACGCGTTTTCCCTTTAATATGCGAAAGACAATGTAGATACTGTTGGTTTAAACTGATGAATTTAGAATTTAGCGAAACAACAGAATGATGCTCGATGTCGAGGTCACGTCGAAATTATTTACAAGGACTGGCAACGTTCCGTATCCACTTTTTTTTCTTAATTTCCCTTTCCAACATTTTTCTCTTATACTTTCGATTATTATTTTTGTACCTAACAATTTATTAACAAAAAGTGTTAAACAGTGAATTTATTTTAAGACGTTTAGTGAACATTTACTTTTTTAATTTCCAGTTAAGTATTATATTTCTATATATTATTTTTTATTTACTATTACTACAATTCAGCACAATGCTTTAACAACAAGAATATTTTATTATTCGACAAGAATTCTCTAATATTAAGTAAATTGTGGAATTTTGCAATTTAATTAATTGTTAAAATTATACGAATAAATTAATCGAAAAAAAATTTCTTTTCAGGTTCTTTTGATAAATAACACGAGAGACATAATCCCTCGCACTTATACTCAACACCCTTCTTCGTTCAGATTCTAATCTTAGCAGACTCCGAAAACTCAACTCGAGATCAGTACAAATTTGTTCTCCGCACGTTGATTCAACTTTGTTATGAAGTGATCAAAAAAAAAAATTTTTCTTCTGGTGTAAAAAATAGAATTTCAAAATTTTTCCCTACTGACTAAAGTGATAAAATTGGATTTGACAAATTGGAATTCAACGCAAGAGGAAAAGATTTTTTAAATTAAAAAATTTAACGAAAAGCAACAATATTATTGATTTGAAGAAAATTAAAAAATTAAAAGAAATTTGAAAGAAACAATGGCCTACAGTTGGGATAATCGTGTTAATTTTATAGTCAAATTTCTTTACGGTTAGTATTTAGATTTACAATCAAATATTTAATTAACATTTACATTAATTTGAATTTACATTTTTTTCATTTGTTTCGATTTTTATTAGTTTTATTTTTTTATTTTGCAATTAAATTTTATTACAATATAAAAATAAAATGGACAATTAAAAATATTACTAAATCATAAATTTTAATTCATTTCTTTTTAAATCACATAATTAATAATTTTTTTAAACTTACAATGTCAATTATGAATTAATATTTATGCTTTTTTACTTTTTGTGTGAATAAAAAATCAGTAAATTGAAATATTTGACATGATTGATAATTAATAATTAATTGTTAATAAATAGATAATTATCATTAAATAGATTGAATAATAATTATTTAATTTGTTTGACGATTTTAACATTCGTTTTTGTTTATTTTGCGTAATAAATAAATAACCGTATAAGCAGATAAGGCCTCGTAAAATTTATTACACAAAATAATTATTTAATATTTTTAATAATTTAGTAAATTAAAAATTTCAATAATTTAATGAATATTGAAAACTCAATATTGAATCATTCTATTTTTTATTGATTGAGAAAATATTTTACGAAATTAAGAGTTCGAAAGAATTTTTCACTGTATTTTTAATTGGTTACATAAAAAAATATTGAGGAAAGTGGAATTATAGGGCGAAATAATTAAACGCCCTTATAGGTGGTCGTTATGACCTGCCAAATGGCAATGATACATTAGAACTCGGTCATTAGTGCGAATACAAAAATAAAATCAAAGTTATTACAATTAATAAGAATTAAACTTTAAAAAAATTTTTATCTTCTCGAAAATAAATTATTATTTAGAAAGCAATATTTATTTTTCAAGAATATTTTTTTTTACAAAAATATAATAAAATCTCGTCTTAATTCTTAAATTTTCATTTTTTTAGATATTGATAATAATGGAGTGCTGGAGCAACATGATTTTGAATGTATGGCTCTAAAAATGACTGTGATCGAAGGAAAAGGAGAATTTCACTACAATCGTTATCAGGAAAATTTACACATAATGCTTTCACTTTGGGAAGAAATTGCCGAACTTGCCGATTTCAATAAGGTACAAAAGAAAAATATTTTTTATTTAATATAAACTTTTTCCAAAAAAAAAAATAAAGAAAAATAGTAAATAAGTAAAAAAGAAAAAAAAATATTTACTAAAAATGACGTTCAATCATTAAAAATATCACTTTTACTCTGCTTGCATTAATCTTCATTAAAAGTGCAATGAAAACAGGAAAATAATAAAACGACGTATTTTCGAATTGTATAAAACGAGAAATTATTTATCATATTTGTTTCGCAATTGAAATGCCATCGATTTTCTAAAGTGTCAAGTAAAATCCTCTATTCTCTATTATTTACAAAGTCTAGTAAAAATAGAAATGAATTTCGAAAGGAAATTTCCAAATCTCTCAAGTTAGGTAATTTGAAAAAAAAATAATTTAAAATAATTTGAAAAATGAAAAAAAAAAAAATTTTCAAGAAGAAAAATTATTTTCGATATATAAAAACAATTTCAAAATATTAATTATTTATTTGTTTAAAATATTAATATTTTCTTTCGATATATTAAAATTTGAATAATTATTTTTCTTCTTCTAAAGTAATATATAAACAATGTATATATTTCTGTCAACGGAGATAATTTTGAGTACATTAACACTTGGCACAAATTCAAAAAGTGCGATTCTGTAACTTGGGTCACGTACGACCTTTTATTTCTTACCGAAGAAAAATATGATCAATAATAAAAATTCAATACAGTGGGGAATTTTAAAAATTTATGTTGCCAATAATTTTTATAGAAACGAAGAAAAATGAGAAATGGGGATTTTTAAAAATTGATAAAATTCTAGTTTTCTAAATTTAATTATTTGCTAACGAATAATTATAATAATTTTTAGGATGGAGTTGTGACGACGGAAGAATTTAAGAAAGCTGTGCAAATGAGTTGCGTTGGACGATCGTATCGAGAATTTCCCCAATCAATGAAAATGTTTATCGACAGTCATTTTAAATTAGTTGATTTGAACGGTATTAATTAATTATCATTTAAATTTTATAAAACTGCTGGGTTGCCATAGGTAAACAAAAAAATCAGGGAAAAGTCAGAGAAACTTATTAAAAGTACTGAAGAAAATTTAAAAATTTAAATTTTTATAGAATTCATAACAAAATTCTGAATTTTTGTGTCTTTTTTGAAACTTTGAAATAACCATTGAAAATAAATTAGAAAATAATTACAAAATAATTAATTAATTTATTAACTAGAAAATCTTAAATTTTTCTATTTTTGACAATAATTTACTTTAAATAATATAATTCTTGAAGAACTATCAAAAAATTATTATTCATAAATTATTTACTAAAGAATTTTACTTACAAATTTCAAAAATAATTGAATTTTATAAAGAGTTTACAATTTTTATAAATAATTGGATTTCAAAAGGTTTCAATTTGAAATTATTGAAAATTTGAATTTTTAATTTCAAAAAAATTCTAAATTAAAATTTTTCAAAAAATGGAAATTCGACAGAAATATTAATTAAAAATATTAAAAATTCAGACTTTCAGATATTTTAATTTTGAACTTCATTCAAAATTCAATTATTTCCAAAAAGAAATTGCAAATATTTGCAACTTAGCAAAGATTCAATTATTTTTTTACAATTTTTAACAAAAATTCTTCTCCAAATCAATTATTTTAAATAAAATTCTTCTAAACCAAAGATTTCAATTTGAAACTTTTTAAAAATTCAATTATTTCTAATAATTGCTATTATTTGCATCTTTTCCAAAATTTAATTATTTTCTGGAATTTTTAACTAAAATTCTTCTCTATTCAATTGTTTTTAATAATTAAATTAATATATATTAAAAAATTCAACTAATTTTAAAAGAATACGAATTAAAATTTTTCAAAATAATTAGTTCGACAGAATTGTTAAATAAAAGTATTAAAAGTTCTCAAAAATCCAATATTTTCTTGTTTTTTAAACTAAAATTGTTCCCTTAATTAATTATTTTTAGTAATATTCGTCTAAATCAATCATTTTTAATAATTGAATTTTTAAAAGGTTTCAAATTAAAATCTTTGATTTAGAAAAATATTATTAAAAATAATTCATGTAGAGAATAATATTTTTGTTAAAAATTGAAAAAAAATAATTGAATTTTTGCTAAGTTGCAAATATTTGCAATTTTTTTCGGAAATAATTGAATTTTGAATGAAGTTCAAAATTAAAATATCTGAAAGTCTGAATTTTTAATATTTTTAATTAATAATTCTGTGGAATTTCCATTTTTTTAAATTTAAATACAATGAAATTTCGTAAAATTGAATTATAAACAAATGGATTTGAAAATATTCAAAAAACTTTGTCAAAAATTATTAAAAATAATTTTAGTTAGAAATTCTAGAAAATAATAATTGAATTGAAATTATGATAATAATTTTAAAAATTAAATTTTTGTGGCAACCCTGAAAAAGTAATTGAAAAATTAAAAACTAATTAAAATGGTTTTAAATCTAATAATAAAAAATCGAATTTTATATTACAGAATTTTTAAAACGTTCTCTTTTGTAGATGATGGTGTAATTGCTGCTGACGAATTTCGCTACAATTGTGTATCGAGAATTCCTGTAAACAGTGTTGATATTCTCGACGAATCCTATCAAAATCTTTTAAATGTTTGTAAATTTTATCATATATTTTAAATTTATTTTTTCAAGTATTTTCCATTTATATTTTTTTAATTTATTTTTTATATCGTCATTATAATATTTTTGAAATCGTCCATTAATTTGGTATAGTTGTCACGTATTTTTTATTATTTAATTTATTTTTATTATTTGATACTTTCTTTATAAATTTATAAATTTCAATTTTCTGAGAAATGTTTAATTCATGTTTAATTCTTAATAGGACGACGACAGAAGAAGAGGTGGATTAACATTATCGAGATATCAAGAATTATATGCCCAATTTTTGGGTAATCCGGACGAAAATTGTCCAGCAGTTCATCTTTTTGGTCCACTTCATGAATTATGTTGAGTTTTATTATTTGTAATCAAGTAAAATATATATCCAGTGCGCACGAAGAAAAGACAAAAATTTTAACTATAAAAAATACCATTATCGAGAATCAAAGTTTCCACCGTCAAATAAATTGATATATTTTAGCTAAACTGATGTTTTTCATTATAGAAATTAGTTCTTTTCTGATTAATCTGATTTTTTTATTTATTATTATTATTATTATTAATTAATTATTAAAAATAATGGATTTATAGAAGAATGTCATTTAAATACATTAAAAAAAATTGAATTTTGAATAAGTTACAAATGATTGCAGAAATTCAATTATATTTTCAAAAGTAATAACATTCTTCGCAAAAATTCAATTATGTTCAAAAATTTAAAAAAAAAATCTCGTCAAAATTTCAAATATTTTTATATACCTAAATAGTAAAATTCTTAGAAAAATTTCAATTATTTTCAAAACATTTTCTCAATTCAATGATTTTCAATATCTACTATTTTAATAAAATTTTCCAAAACAATTCAATTATTTTAAAAAAATTTGATAAAATTCTATGCAAATATTTAATTATTTTCATAAATAAAAATTTCACAAAAATTTAATTATTTACAAATTTTTTATAAATTTCTACTTCAATAATTCCATTATTTTCGTAAATCATAAGTTTATAAATTTGTTGATATAATTGTTTACGAGAAATAAATTATTTTCAATATTCACTTCAAAATAAATTCCTCGAAAGAATTTAATTATTTTTATAAATTGCAAAATTCTTTACAGGAATTCAATTATTTTTAATTCATTTTTTTTAATATAATTTCTATAGAAAGAATTTATTTATTTTTTAAAATTTTAATAAAATTCTTTTGAATCAATTCAATTATTTTCGCAAATATTAATAAAATTTCTTGAAAGAATTCAATTATTTTTATAAATATAATAAATTTCTTCGCAAAAATTTCTTTATTTTTAAATGCAATTTTTAAATACTTTCTGGGAAGAATTGAATTATTTCTAGAATTTTTAATAAAATTCTTCCAAAGTATTTAATTCTTTTCAAAAATTTTAATAAAAATAATTTCATAATCAAAATTTAAAAAATTCACTTATTAAGTACAAAATTAATTATTACTGTTCATATTTTCAAAAATTTTAATAAAATTTCACGAAAGAATTCAATTATTTTCTAAAATTTTAATAAATCCTTCTAAACAATTCAATTATTTTTAAAACAGTTTAAATTGAATTTCTGGGATAGATTCAAATATTTTAAAATATTTCTATAAATTTCATTTATTTCCTAAAATTTTAATAAATTCTTCGAAACGATTCAATTATTTTGTTAAATAGTAAAATCTTTGCAAAACTGCAATTATTTTTAATCCATTTTAAATAAAATTACACGAAAGAATTTAATTATTTTCAAAAATTTCCATAAAATTCAATTTCAACAAGAATTTAAAATTCTCTAAAATAATTCAATTATTCTCAAAATATTTTTAAAAAATTCTATATAAAAATTAAATTACTTTCAATGCAATTTTTAAATATATTCGTCAAAAAATTGAAACAATTCAATTATTTTCAAAAAATAATAAAATTCTTGTGACGAATTCAATTATTTTGAATATACTCAATTTTAATAAAATATTTTAAAGAAATTCAATTATTTTCGAAACAACTTTAATTAAATTTCTGGAAAAAATTTCATTATTTTTAATTATTTCTATAAAATTCTTCATAACAATTTAATTATTTCTTGAAATTTTAATAAATTCTTCGAAACAATTCAATTATTTTTATAAATATTAAAATTCTTCGCAATAATTCAATTATTTTTATAAATACTAAAATCCTTTGCAGAAATTCAATTCTTTTCAAAACAATCTTAATAGACTTCCTGGAAAGAATTTATATTTTCAAATATTAACATAAAATTAATTTATTTTCTAAAATTTTAATAAATTCTTCGAAACAATTCAATTATTTTTATAAATAGTAAAATTCTTCGCAAGAATTCAATTATTTTCCTAAATAATAAAATTCTTTGCAATAATTCGATGATTTTCAATGAATTAATTTTAAAATTGAAAATATTTGAAAAGAAAAATTATAAAAAAGTTAAGAAACTAAAAAGCAAACAAAATATTAATTCAATTGAAATGATAAAAATAATTTTGAGGAAATTAAAGCAACAATATTTTTATATAATTTAAAATAATGATTTTATCACTTAACTATAACTTCGAGTCTTCGACTCGGAGTGATCCATTTTTTCATGTTTTATAACAATTTTTTATAAGTTGTTTAATTTCAAAAAGGTTTGAATTTAAAATTTTTGAAAATCTTTTTTTCTATGAAAAAATAATAACGATTAATAATGAAGTTAATTAAGTTATTGATGTTCTCGAATAATTTTACTTTTAGAGAAATTTGCAAATAAAAGTATTAGAACATTTTTTTTCAGTATCTAATTATTTTTTAGAGTAAATCAAAATATTTTTTAGTGTCTGGGAAAAAATCTAAATTTTTGTCTGGAAATCAGGGATAAAGAAAATTAATTTTTTCTGGCATAACCCTGTGTTAAATTTTTTTTTTAAAAGTAAACAAAATAGTAAAACTTTTATTATTTCATTTTTGTATAATTATTTTATAAAACAAAAATATACAATTCTTTGTGAGGACGAATAAAAATATAATAGAATTATTATTTTTCACTATCTAGAGGTAAAAAAAAAGGAAAAAACGAAAAAATGGTCATAGTGGTGTTGCTATAGGTCTCAGGTACGTAATTTTATGAGTGTAACAATTGGGTACAAGTGTCGTCATCATCATGTGCGTTATCGCGGCAGTCAATCCCCAAATACGATATTTACCACCCAGGTAAGCTGGCAGTGTGAAATTATTTCGAAATTGTGTAAAAACGACATAAAGAAGGATCGCAAAGATCTTTCAATGTGACAACAAAGGCAGACTCGACTTCACGAGTATTTATATTGAGCTTCTCGGGATCAATTTCCCCAATGTAGCCAAGCACTGGCAATACACTCACGTCTTTTCTTATAAATAAATCCGAACTCGTCCAAACATTCACATTATTTATGGGAATTCGAAGTTCCTCCCAAGTTTCTCTTAGCGCCGTGTCAATTAAATTTGCGTCCGTTTTATCGTGCATTCCACCCGGAAAGGAAACTTGACCTTGATTCGAACTGAGTCTCGACGATCGTAGTGTATAGAGAAATCCCAAATCTCCATTATAAGTACAAAGCGGTGCCAAAATTGCCGCTTTTTTCACTGGTTTCAAATCCAATCTCTTTGGAACTTTATAGGCTTTTAATTTTTCTATGCAACTTGCACGATTTTCATTGCTAAGAACAAGTTCCGGTCGCAATTTGTTTACGTCAAGTGTGCCAAGATTTCGTCTGCGAAACACAATTTATAATAATGATTCATCGATTTTTATTCAATGACATTTCAATATTTATCGTGAAAAATTGTTATAATTTATTTAAATAATAATTTCAAGTGTAAATAAAAATTTTTATTGTAAATATAAATAATTACCGATGAATAAGTAGAATTTGACGTTTCAACATTACAGTCATCTTCATGTTTCTTTTGAAAGTTGTTTTTTTATCACAGAGACATTATAAATCATTTTCTAGCAAATATTATGAAATATATATACTTTGCATGCTGTTTTTTTTTTAAAAATACGAAAAATACTCTAAAAAATTAGGTTATGTCACTTTATATTTTCTCCCCATAATTCTATAGATTCTATACTATCATCGATGGAATATTGAAAATTTTTTAATCTTTTGAATTTCTTTCAATCTCTCCAATCTCTCTAAAAGTTGATTTATCACTAAAAGAAATTATTGTATTTGTAAAACAATTATTTGAAATTCACCTGTCAGTTTACTTTTTAGGAGTATTATTACTTCAAATATATCTAAAAACACAAATTTACTCACCTGTAAAATAATGATTTAACGATTTGAAAGATTTAATGATTTAATACCATTTTAAATATGTTTTATTCATTCGTTCACTTCTGTCACTTATTTGCAATTGCATGAGCAAAATCAAAAAAGATTTAAGGTTATGAAGTTACGCGAATTTTTATATCTCGAAATATAATCGATATTTAGAGTTGCGCGCGTAATTTTAAATACACACAATAATAGCTTATTTACATATATTATTTCTATATATTATTATTGGTATTTCTCGTATTTCTTCGTATTTTAAAAGTTTAAGAATAAAAATACGAATTTTAATAATTAAAAATAAATACAACTTGAAACTTATTTGAAATTACGCGCGTATATATCGCAAACCTGATTCAATACTTTACCGCTATGGACTAGGCTTAAAGTCTATTGGCGGGACATTAGAAAATCGAAAAATATCACTGTCAAGAATATTTTTACCCGAAAATTTTTTATGTCCAACCATAAGAAACGGATTTACCTATAAAAAATTCTAATAAATTTGTCTTAATTTGTTACAGAGAGAAAAGAGAGACTTAAAAAGATGAAAAAGGGGTGACAAATTGAGTGCACACGCCCCTGGGAGCAGTTGACGTCATTGGCGCATGCGCACGGTCAGAAAACGGCACTGCAGAAGCAGGCGAGTTCGCGAGTGTATCGATTTTACGATCGTGTCTCGCGGTTAGTGCGTTCGTTTCCTTTAGTTTTTAGTGACCGTGTTCGTGGTACATGGATAAAAATTGTGAATGGGATTAATCATTAAGTGCTCCGCTTCGTACACCTGCTGATTCGCAACTCCTCCAGCTCATCATGACCAAGGATAGATTAGCAGCCCTCGTCGCGGTAAGTTAATTCAACTCTTGTGTGTCTATATATCTCTTTATGTCCCTATCATATTCTCCTATCAACTGTCACATACAAAAATTTCTTCATCCATTATATTTGTCAAAACGTTGTATTGAAAAAATAATTATCATCATTTTTTCGTTACCGCCCAATTAATAGCTTGATAATGAAGGTCCTCGAGCTTGGGCGGGCTCCCTCAAGTCTCGCGACACCGTGACTAAAAAGTGAGGTCATACATTTCTTTTTATGTCAACATCGACTCTTTTTTTTTCTCTCTAAAAATGACAAATCTTTAGAAATCTTGATCTTCTCAAAAAAAAGAAAATCCTAATAGTTCACCCTGACCCAAAAATTAACTAATTGCTACGTACCTGAAATCAATTTTTGACAGTTGACTTGTTGAAAAAATTTGATTGATTTTCTATTTTTTTTCTCTTCCCCCCCCCTGTTTTTTTATTGTTGACAAAAATTATTGTCTTGTTCCTTTTTTTCATATTAAAAAACGGGAGTAAATTATTCTCTTCTCCTTTTTTTTGGGGAGAAATTTTTTCTCAAATTTTGAATTGAAATTGATAATTTGAGAAATGCTTTTGTGCCGGCAGAGCCGGGTCAAATGGTTTTTGATACAATCCTTAATTGCGAATCAAGTTCTCGACTATCTCTTTAAAGTGCTTTCTCTTAATAATGATTGTGAGAAAGATCAATTTTCTCGGGTGGAATGAATACCATTTTAATTCAGAATTGTCCAATTTGTTTCACTTGATAATAGCCTTTTAAGATCGAGGAAATGTTTAATAATATGTTTCTCAAAACGTTCTCAAGTTTTCAAGATTACGTTAATTTATCTTCTGGGTCATTTCACGTATATCCTACTTTATTTTTCTTTATCATTTATTTCTAAAAAAAAAATTTAGATTTTAAATATTTTCTAATTTTGCTAAAACTTTGAATTAAATATTTTAATAAGTTAAATATTTTCAAAAATTATTTTTAAATATTTTTTTTTTTAATATTTTAATTTTTAGTTTAATTTTAATTGTGACTTGAACTAATTTTATTAGACTTTATCGTTGAGTCATTAACTTAAATAACATTTTGTCAGGTTTGTAAAAATACTGAAATACAGCTGAAAATGAATCATATTTGTTCTTATGATTTTTTATAACGATAATAATGGACGTGAATGAATTTTTTTTTGTTTTTTCCAATTGAGG
Source organism: Leptopilina syphax (assembly GCA_032872505.1). NCBI lineage: Eukaryota > Metazoa > Arthropoda > Insecta > Hymenoptera > Figitidae > Leptopilina > Leptopilina syphax. Next base: position 24,472,441 of record CM065468.1, on the reverse strand, counting down.
ATTTTTTTATTGTTACCTTTTGACACTTGTTTCATCATTTGAGTATTTCTACATTGATTTGGCTAATAACCTTTTCTTTTTGCGATGTCGTCATCTATAATTTACTTATTATTACTGCAAATCTATTTAAAAAATGAATAGGAATTTATAATAGGTTTGACGTAATAATTATTTCAATTTTTTATTAAATAATTAATGTTCTCATTCACGTTTCCTTGTTTTTAATACTTTCTCGTTTACGATGATTAATTGTCATTCAACAATTTTCTATTATTTTTTATTTTATTGTTTATTTTGATATTTAATATTTTTCTGTCATTATTTAATAATAAAAAGCAAGAGTAAGGAAAATATTTTCATTAGTTGACTGTTGAAGATTCAAGGCTAGGGATTTATCTTTATGATCAAGTTTAGTATATTGTGCTTGGTATTTTTTCGTGAAATATATAACTTGTTTGTAAAATCCAACGATTTTTGTAAAATTTTTTAATAATCTAAAATTTATTTTTTTTAATTTTATTTTCTTGCTTAAATAAATTGACACTCTTTGAAGGTCTTTATTTCTTGTATTGTATATTTTATGTTGTTAGATCTTTGCATGAAACGAGCACTAATCGTTGTAGTGAACGATTCACATTAGCTACTCGCATATTAGTTACCAAGGATTCTCTTTCGATTCTTAATCATTGTTCGTCATCGTTGAAAAAAAATCCAACATCTTGTCTTGTTTCTCATTCGCTCTTGAAAATAGGAAAAAAAAATTATACAGGAAAAAATAAAAAGTGACTCATATGTTCAGGTTCACACGAATACCTTATAGACTTATCGCGGTATGTTTTAATTATATCAATTATTGTTTACTGTCAAGCGATAAATTTCTTCCCATTTTTCATAGATTACGATTTTCAAGTCCGAGAATTTTTTCTGTTTAAATTTGATTATTTATTACAAATTTCATAATTTTATTAAAAATTTTATTTTATATTTCTTTATTAATCAATAATTTATTTTTTAAATTTCATATTTTCGTAATTTAATTATTACAGGGTTGCCACACGTCAGTTTGAATTTTCAATTTTATCAAATTTCTATTTTGGATGAATTTTATTTTCAAATTTTATAGAACTTGGATTTATAATAAACTTTTATAATTAAAGTTATTCTTCTGAAATTAGTTAAATTTTTTAATATAAAATTTAATTAATTATTAAAAATAATGGATTTATATAGAAGAATTTTAGTTAAAAATACTTTTAAAAAATGTTCAATTATGGAGAAGTTACAAATAATTGCAGAAATAAAAATTTCACAAGAATTCAATCATTTACGAATTTTCATAAATTTCTTCGCAATAATTCAATTATTTTCATAAATAATAAAACTCTTCGCAGACTTTCAATTATTTTTAATACAATTTTAATCGAATTCCTCGAAAAACGTAATTATTCTTAAAAATTTTATCAAAATACGTCGAGAGAATTCAATTATTTAAAATTTTTTGTGAAAAAATTCTTTATGAGAATTCAATTTTGAGAAACATTTATTAATTAAATAAATATTTATTTTTTGTATTTAAATAATTGAATGCTCGTAAAATTTTCTAATAAAAATTAATTTAAAAATGAATTTCAGTTAAAATTTCAATTATTTTCAAAAATGTTCCTTAATTTAATGATTTTCAATATTTACTACATATTTTAATAAAATTTTCCAAAAGAATTCAATTATTTAAAAAAATATTGTTAAAATTCTACGCAAACATTTAATTATTTTCATAAATATTAAAAAATTTCACAAGAATTCAATTATTTTCAAGAATTTTAATAAATTATTTAAATGATTTTCAAATGATTCAATTATTTTTATAAACTTTTCGAAATACAATTATTCTTTTTAATATCACTATTTTAATAAGAAATTTCTTAAAATATGTATTTCAATAATTAAAAAAATTTGTTATTATAAAATTCTTTGTAAATATTTAATTATTTTTATAAATAATAAAATTTTCACAGGAATTCAATTATTTAAAACTTAATTTTTGTAAAGTTTTTCGAAAAAATTCATTTTTTAAAATCATTTAAAATAAAATTTCTTATTAAGTACATATTTAATTATTATTATTTGTTTATTTATTTCAAAAATTTAAATATAATAAATTAAATATAATATAATGAAATATAAGAATTCAATTATTTTTATAAATAATAAAGTTTTTCACAGAAAATCAATTATTTTTAATACAGTTTTAAATTAATTCCCCGAAAAATGTAATTTTGTTAAAAGTTTTATTAAAATTCACCGAAAGAATTCAATTATTTAAAAATTTGTTTATAATATTCTTTGTGAGAATTCAATTTTGAGAAACATTCAATTATTTAATAAATTATTTATTTTTGAAGATCTTAATTCCTATGGCAAAATAATAATTATTAAATATTTATTTAAAAAAGAAGTTATTGATGTTTCAGAATAATTTTTCAATTAAAGAAATTTGTAAATAAAGGTAATAGAACATTTTTTTGAGTAACTAATAATTTTTAAAGTGAATCAGATTATTATTCTTTAAGGTCAGGGAAAAACACAAAATTAAATTTTTGTGGCAACCCTGATGTATTAATATTGTATATAATTTTTTTTGTACAGAAGTATTTTTTTTCGCAGAGGTACAAAAAAAGTACAGAATTTATAACTTTTAGATTTTTTATTCAATCGTAAAACTTGGTGTTCAATTTTTGACTTTATAATTTTTATACTCTCAGAGATAAAAATCGCGTAATTTTTGAAACAAAAAAAAAAGAAAATCCTTTCTTCGAAGATGAAAGTTTTATCAGAGTTTTACATTAAATAATCCTTATTGCAAAGAATAACTTAAAAGTTTTCGTATTTTAAATAATGAAAATGTGTGTGTGGGGGGGGGGGTGGGAGAGAAAGTAGAAAAATTTACCTAATTTATCTTAACTCTTGTACTTTCTTTCTTTTCATGAAGAGATTTAAAAAGTAGAATCCGCTATTCTGGAGATTTTTCTAAATATACTTCATAAGTTTTTTTTTCCTAACTGTACACATTAAAACACAGAGTTTAATTCAATTTTCTCAAGTGATGGTGTCTTTTTCTTCTCTGTTTATTTTTTTCATTCCCGGACTCTTCCTTGTGAAAAATATTCAATTGGCGCATCTTGTCTCGTATTTCCAGCTTAACGTGCTGCGAATACTTAATTCATGCTCCATTTTATTCTAAGCCTTTTAGTCTCTTTCGTGAACAGAGTTGATTCATCTAGAAACTTTGACGATTTGTCTATATTTTCTCCCCCTGAAGAATTTTCAAAACTTGTTATGTCTGTATTGAATATTAATTCAGTGTTAATTAATTAGTAACTAATTCATTAATTTATTCATAATTAATTCATAATTGATTCGATTAATAATTAAATAATATTAATTTATTTTTCAGGCTCAGTCCGACGAGGACGATGTGGCCGACGATGTCTCGGTCCCCGTGGGAGGGCCCGAAGATTTCATGACGGAATTTTTCGCAGAGGTGAGTAATTAATAATTGAATATGAAAAGAATTAAACTTTTAACAGGCTTCGCTCTCATTTACTAAAACCTACTATTTACTACTTTTTTTACGTTATGCTACTATTTGGGTACTTTTTTTAGATTTCAGCCACTAAAAGCTACTATTTTTGTTGTTTTTTAAAATTTCCACTACTTTAAATTCGCTAATACTAGAAATCAAAAAACTATTCTTAAAAATTATAATCAAATTCTTTAAAACGATTCAATTATTTTCAAAAAATATTTGAAATTCAATTATTTTCAGTATTTAGTATTTTCATTAGATTTCGCAAAAGAATTCAATTATTTAAAAAGAAATTGATAAAGTTCAGCTAAAATTCAATTATTTCAAAAAATAATAAAATTTTCACAGAAATTCAATTAATAAAAAAATAGCATTTTCAAACAAATTTCGAAAAAATTAATTATTTAACAAAATTTTTTTACAAATCTTCAAAATAATTCAAATACTTTCACTAATTTCATTTTTCATGGAGATTCAAATTTAAAAAAAAATTTTGATGAAATTCTAAACAAGAATTCAATTATTTTCATAAATAATAAAACTAATCGAAGAATTTCAATTATTTTTAATACTATTTTTAATTAATTAATTGAAAAATTAAATTATTTTCACAAATAAAGTTTTCCACAAGAATTCAATTATTTAGAATACAATTTTCATAATATTTATTATATTTCGAAAAAATTAATTATTTAAAACAATGTTTATAAAATTCTAATGAAGAATTGAATTATTTTTAAAAATAACAAAAATTTTCACAGCAATTAAATTCGCTTTAAACATTTTAATAAAATTTTTCGCAATAATTCAATTATTTTCATAAATAATAAAATTCATCACAGAAATTCAATTATTTTTGATAATTTTAATATAAAATTCTTCACACGAGTTTCAATTATTTTCATAAATAATGAAATTCATCGCAGGATTTCAATTATTTTTAATACAATTTTACAATAATTGCTCAAAACATTTAATTATTATTTCTAAAAAGTTTAATTTCGATTCCTCGAAGAAATCAATTATTTAAAAAAAATTTTTGTTTAAAATTCTTTGTAAGAATTCAATTAAATTTATAAAAATAATACTAGAATTTTTCACAAGAATTCAATTATTTTTAAAAGTAATAAATTTCTTCTTGAAAATTCAATTCTTTTTAAACATTTTAATAGAATTTTTTGCAATAATTCAGTTATTTTCATAAATAATAAAATTCATCGCAGGATTTCAATTATTTTTAATACAATTTTACAGGAACTGCTCAAAAACTGGAATTATTCTTAAAAATTAAATTTCAATTTTGTCGAAAAAATTAATTATTTAAAAAAAATGTTTTTTAAAATTCTTTGGAAGAATTCAATTATTTACAAAAATATTAGAACTTTTCACTGGAATTGAATTGTTTTAAAATATTTTAATAAAATTATTTGAAAGAAATAAATTATTTTAAATAAAATTCAAATAAAATTTTTTTGAAATAATTCAATTATTATTTTTGATTTTAATAAAATTCTTCACAAGAATTCAATTATTAAAGATAAATTACAAAATTGTTCCCTAAAATTCAATTATTTTGAGGCACTTTAATAAAATTCTTTGCAAAATTCAATTATTATTATAAATAACAATATTCATTACAAGAATTCAATTATTTTTAAATTTAATAAATTTCATCTTTGAAATTCAATTATTTAAAAAAATTCTAATAAGATCGTTCGCAACAATTCAATTATTGTCAAAAATTTTAATTGAATTCTTTGTAAGATTAAATTTTTTTAAAAAACTTTTCGCAATTCAATGATTTTCAAAATCTACTATTTTTATAAAATTTTCAAACAAAATTCAATTATTTTCAAAATTTTTTGAAAAAATCTTCCTAAGAATTCAATTCTTTTCATGAATAATAAAAATTTCTATGGAATTCAATTATTTGAATTAGAATTTGTATAAATTAGTCGAAAGAAATAAATTATTTAATAATTTTTTTTTAATTTTTCGCAAGAATTCAATTATTCTTTTAGATTTTAATAAAATTATTCCCAAGAATTCAATTATTTACATAAATAATTATTCTTCGAAAGAATTCAATTATTAAAGATAAATAACAAAATTATTTCCGAAAATTCAATTATTTTCATAAATAAAAATATTCATCACAAGAATTCAATTATTTTTAAAAGTAATAAATTTCTTCTCGAAAATTCAATTATTTTAGAAAATTCTAATAAAATCGTTCGCAAGAATTCAATAATAATTATTGTCAAAAAATATTAATTGAATACTTTGTAAAATTTAGGTCTATTAAGTTGGCACCACTACTTTTATATTTTGAGTTATCAACTATGTCACAATTTAGGGCTCAAATAGGGCTCTTCAACGCTCAAAAATAAAAATTTGTCGCCCCTCATTTTTTTAAAAAAAACTTTGATTCTGCTAGCTTAACGTTAAGTTGGCACAAATTACTCTATAACTTCAATAAATAATTACAAATCAAAAAAATTTTAACGCTATAATTTAGGGCTCATTTAGGGCTCTCCGATGGACAAAGAACAAACTTCTTAAAAATACTCTTTCTCTAAAAAATTGCCCATTAACATTTTTTTTAATAAAACCTTGTTTTTGCTAACTTAACGTTAAGCTAGCACAAATTACTTTATAACATCAATAAATAATTACAAATCAAAAAAATTTTAACGCTATAATTTAAGGCTCATTTAGGGCTCTCCAAAGGCAAATGAACGAACTTCCCAAAAACTACCCTTAAATTAAAAAAATTACCTTAACTACTTTTTTATATTTGAAAAATTTTTAAAACGTTACCTTTTTTATCTAATTCATTTTTCCAGCCTTACAAATTTATTAAATACTATTTTTATTTATAGTTAGAAACTCTAAATCCTAAAAATCTCTCAAATCATTTATTTAAAATAAAGGATGTTAATGTAACTTCATCATTTTTCTGGGGCCATATACGCTCTTAAATTATATCAAAATAATAATCAAACATTTTTTAACACTATAATTTTAGGCACATTTAGAACTCTCCAATTAATTAAAAAAACAATTTCCTAAAAATACCCTTTGCCTAAAAAATCTTCGCACCCTCATTTTTTGAAAAAATACCTCGTTTTTGCTAGCTTAACTTTAAGTTGACACAAATTATTCTGTTACTTTAATAAATAATTACAAATCAAACCAATTTTAACGCTATTAATTAGAGCTAATTTAGGGCTCTTCGATGGACAAAGAACAATCTTCTTAAAAATACTCTTTCTCTAAAAAATTGCTCATTAACATTTTTTTTAAGAAAACCTTATTTTTGCTAACTTAACGTTAAGCTAGCACAAATTACTCTATAACTTCAATAAATAGTTACATATTTATTAAATAATATTGTTTTGTAAAATCTCTAAAAGTTGGCTACGATATCTAAGCAGCTTTTAGTGAACTTGTTGCTGTTACAACCAACATTAGTAAAAATGATTGAGTGTAGCTATCACAATTAAGATTTTTTATTTTTAGCTATGCCTATTATAATAAACCTTATGATAGCTGCGATAGCTAACTTTTTCTACGTATGAGTGGTTTAACCTTTCATTTTTTGAAAAGTCACTGCGTTTTTTTTTTAAATGTATTATTATATTTTTTTATTGTATACTTATTTGTCAAAATTGTTTATTAAATCTTACACTGAAAAAAATTTATTTGATTCAAATAATTCAAATTATTTGAAAAATAATAATATTTACGGGCAAAAAAATCAAGTTTTCCGGGTGGCGATTTTTTTGAAATTATTTTTACTTATTAGTGGAATATGTAGAAACAATAAACAAAAAGAAAATTGCTGGTAAAAGGATAACTGCAATTTTAATAAATTTTTTTCTATAATTTTTTTTTCGATTTTTTTAATTTTAAGGGTTGAAAATGACAACTTTCCCCTATCGATATGGGGGTCAAAATTTTTTTGTATTCATTGGGCATCGAGTGAATGAATTTTATGCAATAAAATTTATAGTCTCGTTATTGGTTTATAAATAACAATTTTTTCCTATTTTTAAAAATTTTTTTTAAATTTAGGGGTTGATTTGACAACTTTCTCCTATCGATAATGGGATGAAACTTAGTAGGTATTTATTGGCTACCTACTTGAGTAGGAAAATGCAAAAAAATTTATGGTCTGATGAAAAAAAAATTTCGATGCTGAGCATCGATGGCAACTTCAGGCACCTTGGATTTTATAATATATTGTTGTAAAATATTTTAATTTTTATTAATTTTTACTAATTAATTAATAACTTCAAAAGAAAAAAACGTCATTTTTTCTGTTTCGAATATTAAATTTTTTTATAAAATTTCATATTACTTGTTGGTTTAAGTACTAATTTATAATACTAAATACTGAAAAATATTAGTATTTCTAACTATAAATAAAAATAGAATTTAATAAATTTGTAAGGCTAGAAAAATAAATTTGATAAAAAAGGGTACGTTTAAAAAATTCTTGAAATATAATAAAAGTGGTTAGGGTAATTTTTTAAATTTAAGGGTAGTTTTTAGGAAGTTCGTTCTTTACCCTCTGGAGAGCCCTAAATGAGCCTTAAATTATGGCGTTAAAATTTTTTTGATTTGTAATTATTTATTGAAGTAACAGAATAATTTGTGTCAACTTAAAGTTGAGCTAGCAAAAACAAGGTATTTTTTTAAAAATGGGGTTGCGGTGATTCTTAAGGCAAAAGGGTATTTTTAAGAAATTGTTTTTTAATTAATTGGAGAGTTCTAAATGTGCCTAAAATTATAGTGTTAAAAAATGTTTGATTATTAATTATTTTGATATAATTTAAGAGCGTATATGACCCCAGAAAAATGATGAAGTTACATTAACGTCCTTTATTTTAAATAAATGATTTGAGAGTGATTTTTAGGATTTAGAGTTTCTAACTATAAATAAAAATAGTATTTAATAAATTTCTAAGGCTGGAAAAATGAATTAGATAAAAAAGGTAACGTTTTAAAAATTTTTCAAATATAAAAAAGTAGTTAAGGTAATTTTTTAAATTGAAGGGTAGTTTTTCGGAGGTTCGTTCATTAGCCTTTGGAGAGCCCTAAATGAGCCTTAAATTATAGCGTTAAAATTTTTTTGATTTGTAATTATTTATTGATGTTATAAAGTAATTTGTGCTAGCTTAACGTTAAGTTAGCAAAAACAAGGTTTTATTAAAAAAAATGTTAATGGGCAATTTTTTAGAGAAAGAGTATTTTTAAGAAGTTTGTTCTTTGTCCATCGGAGAGCCCTAAATGAGCCCTAAATTATAGCGTTAAAATTTTTTTGATTTGTAATTATTTATTGAAGTTATAGAGTAATTTGTGCCAACTTAACGTTAAGCTAGCAGAATCAAAGTTTTTTTTAAAAAAATGAGAGGCGACAAATTTTTATTTTTGAGCGTTGAAGAGCCCTATTTGAGCCCTAAATTGTGACATAGTTGATAACTCAAAATATAAAAGTAGTGGTGCCAACTTAATAGACCTGTAAAATTTAGTTATTTTTCAAAACTTTTTGCAATTCAATTATTTCAATATCTACAATTTTCATAAAATTTCCAAACAAAATTCAATTATTTAAAAATTTTTTTGTTCAAAATCTTCAATAAATTATTTATTTTTGTATTAAAAATAATTAGGTAGGTATATTTAAAAAGAAATATTATTAAAAAATTCGTCTCAAGAATTCAATTATTTTCAAAAGTAATAAAATTCTTAGCAGAAATTCAATTATGGTCAAAAGTTTAATAAAATTTATATTTTATAGTCAAAATTTCAATTATTATTATAAGTATTAAAATTTTTCTCTAAAATTAAATTATTTTCAAAAATTTTAATAAAATTTTTGGCAATATTTCAATTATTTAAAAAATTTTTAATAAAATTCTTGACAAAATTTCAATTATTTTCAACAACTTTTTTCAATTCAATGAAATTTTTTTACAGAAATTCAATTATTTTTAGTAAATTTTTAATCTAATTTCTCGAAAAATGAAATTTTTCTTAAAAATTTTATTGAAATTCGTCAAAAGAATTTTAATGACCTACTTAAAAATTTGTTGATAAAATTCTTTAAATGAGAGTTGAATTTTAAAAAACATTGAATTCTTCAATAAATTTTTAAAAAGAATTTTACTATTTATAAAAATAATTGAATTCCTTTGAAAAATATTATTTAAATTTTTTTAAGAAGCTGAATTCTTTCATGAAATTTTATTAAAATTGCATTTAAAATAATTGAATTCTTTCATGTAATTTTATTAAAATTGCATTAAAAATAATTGTATTTTTGAAAAGAATTTTACTATTTATTAAAATAATTGAATTGTTTCGAAGGATTTATTAAAATATTAGAAAATAATTGAATTCTTTTGTGAAATTTTATTGAAAATAAATGAATTTTTGCAAAGATTTGAAATAATTTAAATAAAATTATTCTCGAGAATTTAATTATTTTAATAAAAATAATAAATTTCTTCTCAATAATTAAATTGTTAATTTTTCTCAAAAATTCAATTATTTTCATAAATAATAGAACTCAACGCGTAATTTTTATCATTTTTAATACAATTTGAAATCAATTTCTCGAAAAATGCATTTAATTTTCTTAAAATTAGTTGATTTCTCGTTAATAATTTAATAAGATTAAATTAAATTTCCAATTTATTTGAAAATTTTTGGCGAATTTAATTGAAATAAATTTTATAATATCTTAAAGAATTTTATTTATATACGCATTTAAAAATGACTTTGAAATATAATTGTATTTTTTGAAGAATTTAAAATTAAAATTCAGGAAATAATTGAATTTTGCTCAAATTTAGAATTGAAGTTATTTTCATAAAATTTTTCGAAAAAGATTTTTATAAAATTCTTCGTAAAAATTCATTTGTTTTTAAAAATTATTAAATTCTTCTGATAAATTCAATTATTTTGAAAAATTTCAATAAATTCCGTCACAAGAATTCAATTATTTTTGCTAATCATAAAATTCTTCGTAAAATGAAATTATTCTTGAAAATTGAATTCAATTATTTAAAAGTTTGTTAATAAAATTCTTTATAAGAATTAAATTTTAAATATTCAATTCTTTAATAAATTATTTTTTTTGTATTTAAATAATTGAATTGTCGTAGAATTTTCTAATAATAATTGATTGAAATATGAATTTTAGTTAAAACTTTAGATAATAATTGAGTTTTGAAAAGGTTTCGAATTATAATCTTTGAATGTTTGAATTTTTTATACTTTTAACTTAAAATTGTGTAGATTTAATTTTTTTGTAAAAGTTGAATTGAATTTTTTTAAGTTATTTCAAGTTTCTATTTTCTAATATATATTTGATTGAAAAATTTTCTGAATAATCGATGAAATTTCGTAAAAATTGAATTGTAAACAAAAGGATTTGAAAATGTTGAAAGAAATTTTTCAGAAATTATTAATAATAATTAATTTACGCTTTATAAAGAAGAATTTTAGTTTTAAATTCTGGAAAAAAATAATTGAATTAAAATAATGAAAGTAATTTTGAATAAGTTACAGTAACAATATTCTTATAATAGGTATAAAATGATGATTTTACCAGTTCAACATTTTTAATTATTATAAAACATGAAGATATCGATTGCTCCGAGTCGAAGACTCGGAGTGATCGATATTTTCATGTTTTATAACAATTTTTTATAAGATGTTTAATTTCAAAAAGGTTTGAATTCAAAAATTTTGTAAAATACAAATGTAGTTTTAAAAACCTGGAAAAATTTCGTTTTTTAACCTGGAAAACCTGGAAAAGTCATGGAATTTGAAAAGATCGAAAGCGTGACAACCCTGACTACTTTTTTTTTAGTTTGAAAGCTACTTTTTTAAAATTAATTATCGAGTGCGAAGTCTGTGTTGAATTAAAACTGTCGTATATTTAGACTTTTAAGGATAATGAAAGGAAATTGAATTTTTTTTTTTATTCAAAAAATAATTCGAGAGACAATGGATTTGACTATTGTTTTTTTTCTCTTTCTTTCCTTCTCTCTTTTGTCCCTTATTCGTTTCTCACATTCTAGTTCTCGATAGAATGCGTCTCCTCATAAAGACGTGTATTCATGCTTTTGCTGCTTGTGAACATTTGCAGAGTGTAAAGATACTTCTTGTAGATTTATAAAGGTACTTTGTACGGGTGTAAATCCATGTGACCATCAATGTTACACAGACGAGTGAATCGAGGCCAGTTACGTTCCTCTCGATTCATTGAAGCTCGAAACTCGACCAGTCTATCATTCAAAAATTGTCCAATCTCACAAAAAATAAATCTCTTACTCTATAGCTTATTCTATGATTTTATTTCTTAAACTCGAGACTCTCGTAAAAAAAAATCTTTACAGACTATTTTTACATTTTTTTCTATTATTAATACAAAAAATATTTTTTTTCTTCAAAATATTCAAATGAAGTCGAATTTTGCCATTTTTCTGAATTTTGAATTTAATTTCAGAATTTTATAAATAAAAGATTCGTTTGTTATGAGGCATTTTTTATTTAAATTTGGATTTTCATGTTGAAAAAAATTTTACTGTCAAGGGAAAAGTTAAATTACGTGACGGGAAAGTTTAACAATATTGTGGACAAGATAATTTTTTTCCTTTTTTTTTTTTTTTTGAAAGTTAAAACATAGGGCAATATATGTAGTCGTAAGTTACATTGTCAAACGTCAGAGTTACTAAAGTGGAAAACCTTCAGTCTTGAAGAAAACTTTTTTCTCTAAGTTTAATATACTTTGAATACGTTCATTGTGAAAGAGTTTAATGCACTTTTGTTCATAATGTCGAACCATCATTTATAAAATAAATTAATTTTCCCTTTATTTAACTTTTCCTTAATTAATTTCTAATCTAATATGTCCAGTTAAATTCTGAATTCTAAAATTCAATTATCTTTGTAGAATATGCAAATTCCTTCTAAACAAAAATTTTATTCAATTTCATAAAAATTGAATAACTTTCTTCAAATTATTTCTCCAATTTTTTTTTACTTTTCTATTTTTACTATTTTTACTATTTTTTTCTATTTTACTATTTTTTTATTTTTACTATTTTTTTATTTTTACTATTTTTTTTATTTTTACTATTTTTTTTCCATTTTTATTACCTTTTTTATTTTCAATTCATTAAAATTTCAAAAAGGTTTAGAAAAAAAAATTGATAATGTATGTATGAGGGCAATATTTTCAAAATGTTTTTTATCCATATTTAGAGGGAAAAAAAGCTTCCTTCTTCCTTTGCAGTTAATTTATTTGCTTCGCTATGCAAATGTGTTTAGTTCCCTGAGAATTATACAATTTGAAATTCAGATCGCTTTTGAAATATAATTAAGGATGTAAATTTTAATAAAAATAAAATAGTTGATAACTTTCTTTTTTGTAAATTGTTGCAAAATAGAGCAAAAATATATGATTTTGTATGAAGGTGAAGTTTGCAACGTTTATGATCAACGAAATTATATATTTTTTTTTAAAGCGTAAATGACATATTCCAGAATTTATTTTTGCTGATTCTTATTTCTAGTGGTCTAATTAGCAAAAATAAAAAAAATCACCCACCCTCGGGTTGGGGAACACCCCTATTTTCATCCCTTTGAATAAAATTTTAAATTAAATTCTGTTTTGCGATTCCAGAGTATTTAATTGATGATTATTATTCTGTAGGGTCTATTTAACGGAAATATAAAATTCCACCCATCCCCAAGTGGGGGAACACCCCCAAAAATTAATTTTTAAAAATAAAAGATTTTGTTAAAAATTATTTTTTGTGATTCCAGAATTTTTTATTGATGATTATTATTCCTAAGGGTCTATTTAACGGAAACAAAAAATTTCACCCATCCCCAAGTGGGGGAACACCCCCAAAAATAAATTTTTAAAAATAAAAGATTTTTTTAAAAATTATTTTTTGTGATTCCAGAATTTTTTATTGATGATTATTATTCCTAAGGGTCTATTTAACGGAAATAAAAAATTTCACCCATCCCCAAGTGGGGGAACACCCCCAAAAATTAACCCTTAAAAATAAATTTAAAAAAAAAATTCTGTTTCGCGATACCAGATTTTTTTATTGATGATTATTATTCCTAAGGGTCTATTTAACGGAAATAAAAAATTTCACCCATCCCCCAGTGGGGGAACACCCCCAAAAATCAATTTTTAAAAATAAAAGATTTTTTTAAAAATTATTTTTTGTGATTCCAGAATTTTTTATTGATAATTATTATTCTGTAGGGTCTATTTAACGTAAACAAAAAATTTCCCCCATCCCTAAGTGGGGGAACACCCCCAAAAATCAAACCTAAAAAATAAATTTAAAAAAAAAATTCTGTTTCGCGATTCCAGTTTTTTTTATTGATGATTATTATTCCTAAGGGTCTATTTAACGGAAATATAAAATTTCACCCATCCCCAAGTGGGGGAACACCCCCAAAAATCAATTTTTAAAAATAAAAGATTTTGTTAAAAATTATTTTTTGTGATTCCAGAATTTTTTATTGATGATTATTATTCCTAAGGGTCTATTTAACGGAAATAAAAAATTTCACCCATCCCCAAGTGGGGGAACACCCCCAAAAATCAATTTTTAAAAATAAAAGATTTTTTTAAAAATTATTTTTTGTGATTCCAGAATTTTTTATTGATGATTATTATTCCTAAGGGTCTATTTAATAGAAATAAAAAATTTCACTCATCCACAAGTGGGGGAACACCCCCAAAAATCAACCCTTAAAAATAAATTTTTTAAAAGAAATTCTGGTTCGGGATTCCAGAATTTTTTATTGATGATTATTATTCCTAAGGGTCTATTTAACGGAAATATAAAATTTCACCCATCCCCAAGTGGGGGAACACCCCCAAAAATCAATTTTTAAAAATAAAAATTTTTTTGAAAATTCTATTTTGTGATTCCAGAATTTTTTATTGATGATTATTATTCCTAAGGGTCTATTTAACAGAAATAAAAAATTTCACCCATCCCCAAGTGGGGGAACACCCCCAAAAATCAATTTTTAAAAATAAAAGATTTTGTTAAAAATTATTTTTTGTGATTCCAGAATTTTTTATTGATGATTATTATTCCTAAGGGTCTATTTAACGGAAATAAAAAATTTCACCCATCCCCAAGTGGGGGAACACCCCCAAAAATCAATTTTTAAAAATAAAAGATTTTTTTAAAAATTATTTTTTGTGATTCCAGAATTTTTTATTGATGATTATTATTCCTAAGGGTCTATTTAATAGAAATAAAAAATTTCACTCATCCACAAGTGGGGGAACACCCCCAAAAATCAACCCTTAAAAATAAATTTTTTAAAAGAAATTCTGGTTCGGGATTCCAGAATTTTTTATTGATGATTATTATTCCTAAGGGTCTATTTAACGGAAATATAAAATTTCACCCATCCCCAAGTGGGGGAACACCCCCAAAAATCAATTTTTAAAAATAAAAATTTTTTTGAAAATTCTATTTTGTGATTCCAGAATTTTTTATTGATGATTATTATTCCTAAGGGTCTATTTAACAGAAATAAAAAATTTCACCCATCCCCAAGTGGGGGAACACCCCCAAAAATCAATTTTTAAAAATAAAAGATTTTTTTAAAAATTATTTTTTGTGATTCCAGAATTTTTTATTGATGATTATTATTCCTAAGGGTCTATTTAATAGAAATAAAAAATTTCACTCATCCACAAGTGGGGGAACACCCCCAAAAATCAACCCTTGAAAATAAATTTTTTAAAAGAAATTCTGGTTCGGGATTCCAGAATTTTTTATTGATGATTATTATTCCTAAGGGTCTATTTAACAGAAATAAAAATTTTTACCCATCCCCTAGTGGGGGACACCCCCAAAAATAATTTTCAAAAATAAAAGAATTTTTTAAAATTTCTTTTTTGTGATTCCAGAATTTTGTATTGATGAATATTATTCCTGAGGGTCTATTTAAAGAAAATAAAAAATTTCACCCATCCCCAAGTGGGGGAACACCCCCAAAAATCAATTTTTAAAAATAAAAGGATTTTTTAAAAATTCTG
The DNA here is from genome assembly GCA_032872505.1 of Leptopilina syphax. Classification (NCBI taxonomy): domain Eukaryota; kingdom Metazoa; phylum Arthropoda; class Insecta; order Hymenoptera; family Figitidae; genus Leptopilina; species Leptopilina syphax. Next base: position 24,456,746 of record CM065468.1, on the reverse strand, counting down.
TTTCGCGATTCCAGAGTTTTTTATCGATAATTATTATTCCTGAGGGTCTATTTAAGAAAAATAAAAAAATTTCAGCCATTCCCGAGTAGGGGAACACCCCCAAAAATCAATTTTTAAAAATAAAAGGATTTTTTAAAAATTATTTTTTGTGATTCCAGATTTTTTTATCAATGCTTATTATTCCTGAAGCTCTATTTAAGAAAAATAAAAAATTTCAGCCATCCCCGTGTGAGGCAACACCCCCAAAAATCAATTTTTAAAAATAAAAGATTTTTTTGAAAATTCTATTTTTTTAACGTTAAGAAGAAAAAAATTATTGCAGGTTAATTATTAGATGACGGTGTGGGGCTAAATCGGACGTCGTGATAAAAAACATGAAATTTGCGAATACTGTAATTTATTTTATATTAATGACCTATTTTATATTATATTCTTTGCATAGAACCACTTTATCAATAAATAAATTAGGAATTTATTTTAAAACACGAATTAGCAAGCGAGTTGCTGAAAACAAACAAGTCTGAAAACTGTAATTCATTTGATATTATATTAATTACATATTTTACATTTTATATTATATTCTTTGCATATAACTACCTACAAATAAATAAACAAAGAATTGTTTTGACTTTTCTACAAAAAAACGAAAATTTGTGACTCTGTCTTTAATTAATTAGCCGTGTCCGATTTAGCCCCATGGGGTGTCCGGTTTAGCCCCACCAATTTTGAGATTTTCGTTTATGAGGTAGTCACCTTCAAAGCAATATATCTCCTAAGCTATTGTAGTTTTTTAAAAACGAACAAGTGCGATTTGTAGGTGGAGGAACAAGCTTTAAAACGGTATATTACTCTTTAGCAAAAAAAAAATTTTTTCTATGAGTTTTCTGGTCAAAGACCAAATCCGTCCGGTTTAGCCCCAGTCTTCCCTACAGATGATTTTTAAAAGATTTTAATTTGAAATTTTTGAAAATTTCATTTTTGAATGAATTTAATTAGAAATAGTCTTGAAGAACGTGGATTTTTGAGAAATTTTAATTATTCCAATTCTTCTGAAATTAGATAAATATAGATAAATATATATTTTTAATTTCCCGTGTGGAAAAAGCCCCCATGAAGCCCACACGACGTGAGGGCCACCGGCGGGGGCCGACGAGGGCTGATCCATGTGGGCAAATCCATGAGGGCCACGCCGAGGGCCCGCATGGATTGCCCACATCATTGACTTGCAAAAGTTTCTAAGTCCAAACCTCAAATCATTTTTTATTACTTCAAAATTAATGTTTAGAATGATTATAAACAATGAAAAACACATATTTCACATAAAATTATTTACACTTTTTTGAAAATATCGAACTCACATGAGGGCAAATCCTTGAGGGCCCACGCGAGGGGCCCGCATGGATCGTCCACATCATTGACTTGCAAAAATTTCTAAGTCCAAACAAAAAATATTTTTTTACATAACAAAAATTAATGTTCATAATGATTTTAAACAATGAAAAACACCTTTCTTGTTATGGTGTATTAGTGTCAACAATGTTTTATTGAATCATCAAAAGCAAGTCAGCTAGTCACCTACAATAGATAAATAATTTTCAAGTAGGTCCCGTAGCACAGTGGTAAAGCGTTTGTCTGATAGTCCGTAGGTCGCAGGTTCTATACCCGCGTGCGTTAGATTTTTTTTTTCTTGGTCACAATTTAATTAAAAAAAGTAAAAATCGTTAAATAAGAATGTTATTTATTAATAATTGAACTTGCTTGTTATTAATAAATAATTAATTTATTAACTTAATTTTGAAAAATAAAGTCGAGGGTAAGTCGAGGGCAAAGATGAGGGCAAACGCGAGGGCCACGCCGGGGGCCGACGAGGGCGCCCGCGTGGATCGCCCATGCGGGCGCCCTCATTGATCAGCATGTCGTTTCCATGAGGGGCCTCGCCTGGATCACCCACGTGGGCCCCTCATGAATGTGGGCGATCCATGCGGGCCCCCGGTGTGGGCCAACACCACTTTTCCACACGGGTTATTATTAATAATAATAATGGATTTGTAGAAGAATTTTAATTAAAAACACTAAAAGAAATTGAATTTTGAAGTAATTGCAAATGATTGTAGAAATTCAATTATTTTTAAAAGTAGTGGAATTCTTCTGAGAAATTCAATTATTTCCAAAAATTATAATAAAATTCATGGCAAAATTTTAATTATTTTTAAAAACTTTTATTAATTCAATGATTTTTAACAAATCTACTACATTAATAAAATTTTCCAAAAGAATTTAATTATTTAAACAAAATTTTAATAAACATTTAACATTTAACATTTCATTATTTTCATAAATAAAAGTCATCGCAGACTTTGAATTATTTTTAATACAATTTTAATAAAATTCCTCGAAAAATGAAGTTATTCTTAAAAATTTGATTAAAATTCCTCAAAGAAATTCAATTATTTTAAAAACCATTGCGCTACAATTTATTTATTAGAATTTAAGTATTATTTTCTATAAAGTTTTAATTAAATTGATTCAAAAAATTAAATTATTTTCAAAAATTTTAATAAACTTCTTTGAAATAATTCAATTTTTTTTCGAAATAATTTTAATAAAATTCTTGATAGAAATTTTAATAATTTTAAAAAATTTGTGAAAATTAACTTATTTTTAATGTCTACTATTTCAATAAAATTTCATAAAAGAATTCAATTATTTGAAAAGACATTTTAATAAAATTCATCTGAAGAATCCAATTATTTTCAAAAATTAATATAATTTTTCGCAGAAATTTAATTGTGTTCAACAATTTACAAAAATTCTTGTCAAAATTACAATAATCTTTATAAATTTTTCTCTAAAATTCAATTATTTTCTAAAATTTTATTAAAATTCTTGTCAAAATTTCAATTATTTTCGAAAACTCTTATAAAATTCTTTGGAGAAATTAAATTATTTTTAATTAAAATTTTAATCAAATTTCCGAAAAATGAACTTATTCCCGTGCAGAAAAATGGTGAGGGCCCCCGGCGGGGCCCTCGTGGATTGCCCTCTTGCCATGTGGAATCCATAATGGTAATCCACGCGGAGCCCTCGAAGGCGTGACATGCTTTCCCTCATGGGTGCCCTCGAGGAAAATCCTCATGGATTCCATATGGATTTTCCACGCGGTGCCCTCGTGGATTTCATAAAATGCCCTCAACTTTATTTTCAATTAAATTAATGAATTAATTATTTATTAATAACAAATTAGTTCAATTATTGATAAATAACATTCTTATTTAACAATTTTTACTTTTTTTAATTAAATCGTGACCGAAAAAAAAAAAAAAAAATCTGACGCACGCGGGAATTGAGCCTCCGACCTACTGACTACCAGACAACACTCTTACCACTATGCTACGGGACCTACTTGAAAATTATTGCTTTAATGTAGGTGACTTGCTGACTTGCTTTTGATGATTCAATAAATTATTTATTAACACTAATACACCATGACAAATAATTAAATAGTTTAATAATAATAACAATATCAATAATATAATAATAGACCATAAATATTCATAAATTAATATTTTTATAATTTCAAAAAAAAAAAAAATGTCAAAACATTTGTGTTAAAAACGCGTTTTTCATAGTTTAAAATCATTATAAACATTAATTCTTTTATGTAAAAAAAATTTTTTTTTTGGACTTAGAAATTTTTTCTAGTTAATGATGTGGGCAATCCATGAGGGCCCTCGCGTGGGCCCTCATGGATTTGCCCTTAGGTAAGTTCTATATTTTCAAAAAAAGTAACATTAAATATTTGTTAAAAACGTGTTTTTCATTGTTTAAAATGATAGTAAACAATAATTTTTTGTTGTAAAAAAATTTTTCGTTTGGACTTAGAAAAATTGTTGAGCAGGGCATTCATAATGGCTAAGAGCAGGGGCCCTGCTGGTGCCCTCGTAAATTTCCATAACTTTGTGATAGGATTTCTGGAAAAATGTCACTTAATGTTTATTTCAGGTGCTTTGAAACGTAATTTAATGCATTCTGAACTAAACTTTTTCAACAAAAAATTTTTTTTTTTAAACTTAGATAAATTTTTGAGCAGGGCAACCGTAAGGGCAAAGAACGGGGCCCCTGCTGGTGCCCTCGTGGATTTCTCCTCATGGATATTCCACCAGGGTCCCCGACGGGGGCCCCGGAGCTGTGGGGCTCGAACGTGGCTTTTTTCACACGGGTTCTTACAATTTTTATTAAAATTTGTCAAAAGAATTCGATTATTTAAAAATTTGTTTATAAAATACTTTATAAAAATTCAATTTTAAGAAAAATTTAATTATTTAATAAAATATTTATTTTTGTATTTAAATAATTAAATTCTCATGGATTTTTTTTAGTAAATATTGATTTAAATTAATTTCAGTTAAAATTTTTGATTATTGTTGAATATTAAAAGCAATATAGCGTACATTTTTAGAAATAATAGAATTTTGAAAAGGTTTCAAATTAAAATCTTGGAAAATTTGAACTTTTCATACTTTTAACTAACAATTATGTAGAATTAATTTTTTTAAAAAAGTGTTATTAAATTTATCTTTAATTCTTAAAGTTTTTATTTACTAATATATATTTAATTGAAGAATGGCAGAATAATCGAAATTACGTAAAAATTAATATTGAAAATAATTGAATATTTACGAAGAATTTTATCATTTTTGAAAATAATTGAATTCTTGCTAAGAATTTTATCAATTTTGAAAGTAATTGAATTCTTGCGAAGAATTTTGTTAATTTTAAAAATAATTGAATTATTTCGAAGAATGTTTTTCAAATTTTTGAGAATAAATGAATTCCTGCGAATAATTTTATTATCTATAAAAATAATTAAATTGTTGACAAGATTTTTAAAGAAATTTAGTTATACTGTTTCTCAAAAAGTTTAATGGAATTTTTTTTAACTATTTTTTGAAGTTTTTAATTTATAATTTTTTTCATTGAAGAATGTCAGAATAATCGAAATTTTAGGTTAAATTGAATTGTAAACAAATAATGGATTTAAAAATTCCCAAAGAAGACCTTTTTCAAAAACTTATTAAAAATAATTGATTTAAAGAAGAATTTGAGTTAAAAATTCTAATAATGAATAATTAAATTGAAATTGATGAAAATAATTTTGAAGAAATTGCAGTAATAATATTTTTATAGTATAAAATAATGATAGTATCAAGTTCTAATTATTATATAAACCATAAAGAAAACGATCACTCCGATACATTATTCTTGTTTTAAAATAATATTCTTATTTTTTTTAATTTGAATAATTACTTTACAATTTTTTATAGTATAGTAATAAAATATTTTCAAAATTTTATAAACACTTAACTAGTTTTTCAAATTCCTAAATTTTTTTTTAAATTATTATTTTCAAATATTTTAATGAATTTTTAGACAATTATTTAAATTTTTTTTAATCATATAATATAGATTTAAAAATTCTTCAATAATTGTTTAAAAATATTTTTAAAAATAGAAAAATGTAAGAAAATAAAAAAATTTTATTAAACGGAGTTGGTACTGAAACAATTCAGCGACTCTAAAAACGCGAAGCTGAGCCAAGCTGTGCCGAACGCACTCAAGTTATATTGTGTTCTGTTTCGAGTATATTCGTTAAACCTCGACTTCTGTCGGCTTCAAAGCCTCTACACATTCACATATAGCGCGAAGTGGGGGAAGGCTACATTCCCTCGATTCCTTCTGCACGGGACTTTCTTGAGCATAGCGCTTCTCGACAAAATCAAGTCCCCCACTCCGCTGTGTAACCAGCTGTTGTGTCAGACAGCGGAGGCAAACGGCTCCCACTCTCGCGGTAGAATTCTCCTTCAAGTAGAGTCTACATTCCATGGTACGCGAACGTATGACGTCACCCATGCTATTCAAATGGGTGACGTCAGCACGTCAACGTTCGCGTTCATCTAATGTAGACTCTACTTCCAACATGCTTACGCACACAATCATATGCCAGACTTTCGCTCTTGTCCGTGAGCCTCTTTTTCGCTTTTCTTTAAGCGCTAGAGGAGATGCCATTCGGCGAAGGAAATCGTGTTTACTTATTCTAAACTTTTTTCTTTTTGAAAAAATAATACTTTGTAATAAACATTGTAATTGTCTAATATTAATCATGATAGTTCTTTTCATTTTTTTCAATAGAAAATTTAAGTTTTGTTAAAAAATAGGTATTTTAACAAAAAAATCGAAATTATGAAGATTGTTCTATATTTTTATTAAAATTGTGAATTAAAAAATTAGTCGCCGGAAAGTAAAACCACACATAAAATTTCCACAAGGCCTTTGAGTTGGCCTCTGATGGTTATGACAAATCGATTATCATAAAAAATAATTTTTGAAATCACTTCCTTATTGGAAATTGGATTCCGTATCATTTTTCTTCTATAAAAAAATTGATAACTTACCATTTTCAAGAAAAATGCAAAAAAATGGATTTTTTGAAAACACATTTTTAATTGAATTTTTGACTTCAACTCGCTCTAAAACATAAAGTTATGAATATTTTCTTTTTATATTTTCAGGGAGTATAGTTTAAACTATCCTTAAGATAACAAACTTTGGAAAAAAGTAAAATATTTTATTTAAAAAAAGTTATAAATTTTTTCATACACATTGTCAAAATTATTACTTACAATGTTCAAGAGCTTCGTTTATCTGAAAAATTTTTAGTGATCGAAAACTTCCAGTGAAGAAAATGTTCATTAAGGTGTAATAAGTGTTTTTGCCTAGTAGTTTCACTCTAGGATTAACCGTTTAGTAAATATTATTAAAAAACTGTTTTCTGACAAACGCGAGCGGCTAAACATAAACAACCTAGACTCCTGACTCGCGCGCGTTTGCCAGAAAATAGATAGTTTAAATTATACTCCTTATAAATATCAAAAGAAAATATTCATAACTTTATGTTTTAGAGCGAGTTGAAGACAAAAATTCAATTAAAAATGTGTTTTCAAAAAATCCTTTTTTTTTGCATTTCTCTTGAACATAGCAAGTTATCAATTTTTTTATAGAAGAAAAATAATGCGAAATCCAATTTCCAATAAAGAAATGATTTCAAAAATTATTTTTTATAATAATCGATTTGACAACCATCATTAGAGACCAACTCAAACGCCAGTGGAAATTTTATAAGTGGTTTTACTTTCCGGCGGCTCAAATTGAGTTTAGGAAGACGGAAAATATTCCAATATTGTGTTTTTCTGTTTATAAAAAATACAATTACATTTTTCGTAATTAAATTATAACATTAAACAGAAGAAAAAATTTGTACAATGCATAGTAAAAAATTATTTTGAAAAAAAAAAGTTTCTGTTGTTTGTTTTCTTTAATGAAGAGAAATTATAATAATTTTTTAAAAGTAAAGGAAAAGAAAAAATTTCATATTAAAAACATTAATTTTAATATTTAATTAATTTTAAATTCGGTGTGGGTTTTGGGGGTCCGAGCGAGCATTCTAACCTTTGGGAAATTGATTGGTATATTTTTAGAGAATTTTTATAATTGTTGTTAGAAAAATATCCGAACGCATAATAGTAATATTATTTATTTTTATTATTTTATGTATTATTTATTTTTATTTTTAAAAATTAATTTTTGGGGGTGTTCCCCCACTCGGGGATAGCAGAAATTTTTTATTTTTCTTAAATAGTCCCTTCAGAAGAATAATCATCAATAAAAAATTCTGGAATCACAAAATAGAATTTTAAAAAAAATTTTTATTTTTAAAAATTGATTTTTGGGGGTGTTCCCCCACTTGGGGATGGGTGAAATTTTTTATTTCCGTTAAATAGACCCTTAGGAATAATAATCATCAATAAAAAATTCTGGAATCACAAAATAGAATTTTCAAAAAAATTTTTATTTTTAAAAATTGATTTTTGGGTGTGTTGCCCCACTCGAGGATGGGCAGAATTTTTTATTTCTTTTAAATAGATCCTTTAGAAGAATTATCATCAATAAAAAATTCTGGAATCACAAAATAGAATTTAAAAAAAACATTATTTTTAAAAATTGATTTTTGGGGGTGTTCCCCCACTTGGGGATGGGTGAAATTTTTTGTTTACGTTTAATAGAACTTACAGAATAATAATTATCAATAAAAAATCCTGGAATCACAAAAAATAATTTTTAAAAAAATTTTTATTTTTAAAAATTGATTTTTGGGGGTGTTCCCCCACTTGGGGATGGGTGAAATTTTTTATTTCCGTTAAATAGACCCTTAGGAATAACAATCATCAATAAAAAATTCTGGAATCACAAGAAATAATTTAAAAAAAAAAAATTTTTTAAATTGATTTTTGGGGGTGTTGCCCCACTCGGGAATGGGCAGAATTTTTTATTTTTCTTAAATAGTCCCTTCAGAAGAATAATTATAAATAAAAAATTCTGGAATCACAAAATAGAATTTTCAAAAAAATCATTATTTTTAAAAACTGATTTTTGGGGGTGTTCCCCCACTCGGGGATGGCTGAAATTTTTTATTTTTCTTAAATAGACACTTAGAAATAATAATCATCAATAAAAAATTCTGGAATCACAAAATAGAATTTTTAAAAAAATCTTTTATTATTAAAAATTGATTTTTGGGTGGTGTTGCCCCACTTAAGGATGGGTAAAATTTTTTATTTTTCTTAAATAGTCCCTTCAGAAGAATAATTATAAATAAAAAATTCTGGAATCACAAAATAGAATTTTCCAAAAAATCATTATTTTTAAAAATTGATTTTTGGGGGTGTTGCCCCACTCGGGGATGGCTAAAATTTTTTATTTCTTTTAAATAGATCCTTCAGAAGAATTATCATCAATAAAAAATTCTGGAATCACAAAATAGAATTTAAAAAAAACATTATTTTTAAAAATTGATTTTTGGGTGTGTTGCCCCACTCGAGGATGGGCAGAATTTTTTATTTCTTTTAAATAGATCCTTTAGAAGAATTATCATCAATAAAAAATTCTGGAATCACAAAAAATAATTTTTAAAAAATTCTTTTATTTTTAAAAATTATTTTTGGGGGTGTTCCCCCACTTGGGGATGGGTGAAATTTTTTGTTTACGTTAAATAGACCCACAGAATAATAATTATCAATAAAAAATTCTGGAATCACAAAAAATAATTTTTAAAAAAATTTTTATTTTTAAAAATTGATTTTTGGGGGTGTTCCCCCACTTGGGGATGGGTGAAATTTTATATTTCCGTTAAATAGACCCTTAGAAATAATAATCATCAATAAAAAATTCTGGAATCACAAAAAATAATTTTTAACAAAATCTTTTATTTTTAAAAATTGATTTTTGGGGATGTTCCCCCACTTGTTGATAGGTGAAATTTTTTATTTCCGTTAAATAGACCCTTAGGAATAATAATCATCAATAAAAAATTCTGGAATCACAAAAAATAATTTTTAACAAAATCTTTTATTTTTAAAAATTGATTTTTGGGGGTGTTCCCCCACTTGGGGATGGGTGAAATTTTATATTTCCGTTAAATAGACCCTTAGGAATAATAATCATCAATAAAAAATACTGGAATCGCGAAACAGAATTTGTTTTTAAAAATTTATTTTTAAGGGTTGATTTTTGGGGGTGTTCCCCCACTTGGGGATGGGTGAAATTTTTTATTTCCGTTAAATAGACCCTTAGGAATAATAATCATCAATAAAAAATTCTGGAATCGCGAAACAGAATTTTTTTTTAAAAATTTATTTTTAAGGGTTGATTTTTGGGGGTGTTCCCCCACTTGGGGATGGGTGAAATTTTTTGTTTTCGTTAAATAGACCCTACAGAATAATAATCATCAATTAAATACTCTGGAATCGCAAAACAGAATTTTAAAAAAAATTTTATTCAAAGGGATGAAAATAGGGGTGTTCCCCAACCCGAGGGTGGGTGATTTTTTTTATTTTTGCTAATTAGACCACTAGAAATAAGAATCAGCAAAAATAAATTCTGGAATATGTCATTTACGCTTTAAAAAAAAATATATAATTTCGTTGATCATAAACGTTGCAAACTTCACCTTCATGATTTTGTGACATTTTTGCATTTTTACACGACTATATTTTCAAAAAAACGCTAATTTTTTTCGACTTATTTTCGAAAGTTGTGATTTTTTATTTTTCTCCCGGGAATATTTCTAATAAAAAAATACCACTTTATTAATGTAAACGTGAAAATTTATTCGATTTTTATATATACAGTAAAAAATAGACAAAACTTTCAAAAATTATTTTTGAAACATTTTTCTAATTCAATTTTTGAAATATATAATTAAAAAGATTTCGAATAATTGGATATTTGTAAAATTTATTTAATTGAAAATAATTGATGTTTTCTTCAAGTATTTTATTACAATATTTGAAAATCGCAACTTTTGAAGAATTTTAATTTCCAAATTTTTAAAATAATTGAATTTTTTTTAAACTTTAATTATCTTCGAAGTAAATTAAAATTTTTTAAAAACTACTTTTTACACTTATTAAAATTGCGGAAAAATCATTTTCATATTTATAATTTTGAAATTCTCAAAAAATTCGATTTTTTTGTATTTTTCAAAAATTTAATTATTTTAAAAATATTTTACTAAATTTCATTAATTTTTCAAAAATTTTACTAAATTTCAATTATTTGTAAAATATTATACTAAATTTCAATTCTAAATAAATAAACTTCAAACGGTTTCAATTTGAAATTTTATAAAATTTCAACGTTGAATGAATTTAATTAGAAATTTTAATGAACTTAGATTTTTGAAAAATTTTAATCATTCAAAATCTTCTAAAATTAGTTAACTTTGTCAAAATATATTTAATTAGTTATTAAAAATAATGGATTTATAGAAGAATTTTAATTGAAACACTAAAAACAATAATTGAATTTTGAAGAAGTTACAAATGATTGCAGAAATTCAATTATTTTCAAAATTAATAAAATTATTATCTCAAAATTCAATTATGTTCAAAATTTACAAAAAAAATCTCGACAAAATCCCAATTATTATTTTTATAAATAAAAAAATTCTTCAAAATTCAATTATTTTCAAAAATTTTAATGAAATTCTTATCAAAATTTCAATTATTTTCAAAAATTTTCCTGATTTCAATGATTTTTAATATCTACTATTTTAATAAAATTATCCAAAAGAATTTAATTATTTAAACAATATTTTAATAAAAATTCCACAGAAATTCAATTATTTACCAATTTTTTATAAATTTCTTCGCACCAATTCAATTATTTTCAATTTTTCAATGAAATTTCTCGAAAGAATTCAAATATATTCAGAGAATTGAAAAAAAATAGTTCTGAGAAATTCAATTAATTCGAAAAATTTAAATAAAATTCTTTTAAAAATTCTATTATTTAAAAAAATTTTGACTAAATTCTTTACAAGATTTAGTTAATAAAATTTTTCTCAAGAAATCAATTATTTTCATAAATAATAAAATTTTTCTAGAGAATTCAATTATTTAAAAAATTTTTGATAAAATGCTTTATAAATTTGAAAAATTATAATAAAATTGATCAATACAATTATTTTCGTAAAATATAACATTCTTATAGGAATACAATTATTTTTGTCAAAAATGTTTATAAAAATCTTCGAAACAATTCAATTATCTTTGTATAAAAAATAAAATTCTTCGAAGCAATTCAATTATTTAAGAAATTTTAATAAAATTCTTCACAAGAATTTAATTTTTTTTTTCAAAAATAAACTTTTTCACACGAATTCAATTATTTAAAAAAAATTAATAAAATTCTTCCTCAGATTTCAATTGTTTTCAATTTTTTAATGAAATTTCTCGATGGAATTTAATTATTTTAATAAAGTTTTAAAAAAATCTGAGAAATTCAAATTATTTTTAAAAAATTTGAATTAAATTCTTTTAAAAATTTTTTTAATAAAAATTCGTTGCAAGAATTCAATTATTTTCATAAATAACAAAACTTATCGTAGAATTTCAATTATTTTTTATACAATTTTTAATAAAATGATATAGAAAATTGCATTTATTCTTAAATTTTGTTTTTAATTTCGCCGAAAGAATTCAATTATTTTTAAAAATTTTGATAAAGTTCTTCATAAAAAATGAATTTTAAGAAATATTTAATTAATAAATTATTCATTTTCGTATTTAAATAATTGAATTTTTTGTAGAATTTTCTAATAAAAATTGATTAAAAAATGAATTTCACTTAAAATTTTAAATTATAATAATTATTAAATATTTTAATATTTATTTAAAAAAAGAAGTTATTGATGTTTTTGAATAATTTTAATTTTGAAGAAATTTGTAGATAAATTTGTAACAGAACATTTTTTTGAGTATCTAATAATTTTTGGAGTGAATCAGAATATTTTTTAGGGTCAGCGAAAAAGTTTAAATTTTCTCTGAAAATCAGGGAAAAGTGAGGGAAAAAAATTAAATTTTTGTAAGCAACTCTGATTTAAATATTTATTTACCAAATTTCTTCAAGTTTCTAAATATAATTGAATTTATAAATCAGTGAAAGGGGGGAAAATCAGGGAAATACACTGAAAGAATAATGATTTCGGAATTTGATATATAAAATTCACATTTGCGAAAGTTTTTGAAAATTGTTTTTTTTTCTCAGCGCGAATCGTTTCGAAAATCTTATTTTTTTCTGGAGTCTTATAGTTAGCCATGAGAGTCCTCTTTCAGCTTCCGGTCCTTTTTGTGCGGATCGACAAAGAGATTTAGTCACTCGCATTCAAGTTAATTGCTCGGTTTCCTTTAAAAGGAAAAAAAAAGAAAAATGGGTGGCCAGGGGGGGAGGGTGGGTGGGTAACGATGTAAACGTTAAGCCACTCGTACAGGCTGCCTGGCAATCTGCCATGTCGTGACACCCTTTCCGGTACTTATGTAATCTTGACTTACACATAGTTCACAATTTTTACCAAATTTCAAACTTTTCCAAAGAGCTTTTTTTCTAAAAAAAAAATGAGACTCGAAAATAATGTCAATTGGCCTCTATATGTAAAGAAAATACTTTTAAACTTTGATGTTACTCTACGTTTCTTTATTTTTCGTCATATTTTCCCAAATTACGTATATAAATAAATAAAGAATATATTCCAGTTTATTTTTTTCCACTTAAAAGAAAATACTTTCTTAAAAACATAACAATTTCGTCCGAAATGTCACAGATTTTTTGGGTGAAAAAAAAGATTCTCTCCACTATACACTTAATCTTTTTCTGATCCTTGATATTTTCCTCACGATTTCGTTCTGTTACATAATATCACTACGTGCGGGGAAAATAAATTTTTAAGCCATCGAAATTTAAAATAATAGAATTTATATTAGACAGGCCAGTGAAAAATTGGATTAAAAATTGGAGAAATTTTAATTAGAAATACCAAAATGTTTTTTTATTTTAGTTTCGAGCAAATAACTTTTCGAATATATAGAAAAGAAAAGAGAATGATTTGGGTTTTTGTATTTGAATTTTGAAGATCCTTGCGGTGGAAATGAAAAAAAGGGGCAAAAGTTTATCAGAGGCACTCCTTAATGAGGGCACTTGTGTAGAATTCGGTTCGAGTGTGACATAAGGAAAAAGTTTCTCAAGTTTTTCCGAAAGTATATAGCAAAAAAAAAAAAAAAAAATATGGAGGGGAATGTGTTGAGAAAGGTTAAAAACGCGTTTGATGAATGCTGCTGAATCTGTCCCTAATTGAATTTCGTCAGGACGATCCAAGAATTCCTCCTTAATTGTCGCCAATATTTATAATGACACTCCCTTCTCATCACGAAAACCACAATAACTTTATATCTGTTATTTCCCTTTTGCAGAGGCAAAAATTATTTCCCTTTAAAAAAATCATGTTTTTCTAAATATTCGATTTTTACTTTTAAATCGAATTTTTCTGGAGCTTGATATTGATAAAAAAAGAAAAAAAAATGATAAAAAAGAATTAATTTTATATAATAGAAGCAACAATAAACAGCAACTTTTTTTTTTTTTTAAGAAACTATTTAACCGAACATAAAAAAAATTTTAATCAAAGCCTTCGGAAATTAAATAATTTCTAAAAATTACAATTACAAAATTCAAAGCAATTAAAATTTGGTAAAATATTTGTAAAATAATTTAAATTTTTGTAAAATCTTTGAAAAATAATGAAAATTTAGTAAAATGTTTTTAAAATAATGGAAATTTGATAAAATTTCTAAACAATTTAAAGTTCGTGATATTTTTAAACAATTGAAATTTGATAAAATCTTTTTAAAATAATTGAAATTTGTAAAATATTTTTAAAGTAATTTAAATTCAGTAAATTATATTAAAATAATTTTAATATAGTCAAATATTTTTAAAATAATAGAAATTTAGTAAATTATTATGAAGATAATTGAAATTTATTAAAAAAATAAGTTTTTTAAAGTATTTTAAAATATTAAGAAAGATAATAGTTTTTCAATTATATTAAATTGAAAAATATCTAAACAATTGAAATTTGGTAAAATAACATTTTAAAAATAACTAAAATTCAGTAAATTATATAAAAAAAAATTTAAATTTATTCAAATATTTTAGAAATAATTGAAATTTAGTAAAATATGTTAGAAATAATTGAAATTTCATAAATTATAAAAATAATTGAAATGTAGTAAAATATTTTAGTAAAGTGTTTTTACTGTCAAATATTTAAAATATAGTAAATTTATTAAAATAATTGAAATGTAGTAAAATATTTTTAAAGCAATTTAAATTTAATAAATTATATTAAAATAATTGATATGTTGGAAATTATTTTAGAAATAATTGAAATTTAGTAAAATATTTTTAAAATAATTGAAATTCAGTAAATTATATTAAAGTAATTTTAATGTACATAGTGAAATATTTTTAAAGTATTAGAAATTTAGTAAATTATATTAAAATAATTGAAAATTTAAAATTTAGTAATATATTTTAGAAATAATTGAAATTTTATGAAATATTTTAGAAATAATTGAAATTTCATCAAATATTTTAGAAGTAATTGGAATTTAGTAAAATATTTTAGAAATAATTGAAATTTAGTAAAAAAATTTTAAAAATAATTGTGACTTAGTAAATTATTTAGAAAATAATTGAAAATTAGTAAATTGTATTAAAAATAATTGAAATTTAATAAAATATTTTTAAAATAATTGTAATTCAGTAAATTATATTAAAATAATTAAAATTCAGAAAATTATATTAAAATAATTTAAATTTATTCAAATATTTTAGAAATAATTTAAATTTAGTAAAATATGTTAGAATTTAGAAATAATTGAAATTTCATAAATTATATTAAAATAATTAAAATTTAGTACTATATTTTAGAAATAATTGAAATTTTATGAAATATTTTAGAAATAATTGGAATTTTATCAAATTTTTTAGAATGAATTGGTGGAAATTTAGTTAAATATCTTTAAAATAATTAAAATTTAGAAAAATATTTTTAAAATAATTGCAACTTAAAGTGTTTTTACTTCAAAATATTTAAAATTTAGTAAATTATATTAAAAAATTTGAATTGTAGTAAAATATTTTAGAAATAATTGTAATTTCATCAAATATTTTAAAAATAATTGAAATTTTGCAAAAAATGTTTTAAAATAATTGAAATTTAGTAAATTATATTAAAATGATTTTAATATAGCTAGTCAAATATTTTTAAAATATTAGAAATTTAGTAAATTATATTAAAATAATTGAAATTTAGTAATATATTTTAGAAATAATTGAAATTTTATGAAATATTTTAGAAATAATTGAAATTTAGTTAAATATCTTTAAAATAATTAAAATTTAGAAAAATATTTTTCAAATAATTGCAACTTAAAGTGTTTTTTCTTTAAAATATTTAAAATTTAGTAAATTATATTAAAGTAATTGAATTGCAGTAAAGTATTTTAGAAATAATTGTAATTTCATCAAATATTTTAGAAATAATTGAAATTTTGCAAAAAATGTTTTAAAATAATTGAAATTTAGTAAATTATATTAAAATAATTGAAATGTAGTAAAATATTTTAGAATATTTTTGTAAAGTGTTTTTATACTGTCAAATATTTAAAATTTAGTAAATTATATTAAAATGATTTTAATGTAGCTAGTCAAATATTTTTAAAATATTAGAAATTTAGTAAATTATATTAAAATAATTGAAATGTAGTAATATATTTTAGAAATAATTGAAATTTTATGAAATATTTTAGAAATAATTGAAATTTTATCAAATATTTTAGAATTAATTGGAATTTAGTAAAATAGTTTAGAAATAATGGAAATTTAGCTAAATATCTTTAACCTTTAAAGTTCTAAGTGTTGAAAAATCACGCTCAGTGCTAACCCCGGTCTGTCAGACCGCTATTCCCTTTTGACAGTTTTTTAGTCATTTATAATTTTTAAAAGACAACTATTATAAATATTTTTTACTTTTTAACAAAAAAAGTCATTTTTGTATTATGCATTTATTTATTTTATTTATTTTATAAATGCAGTCTATGAGAACTGTCAGTAGAACTAGCTGCGCGTCAAGCTGCGCAGACGATACTCATGGGAATATACTGGAATATACTTTCACTTAAAGCTAACCCCGGTCTCACAGACCGCTATACTTCAAATATTAATTTATATTACAAAATTTAACGAATAAAAATTTTTGAAAAAATTGTCTCCTAACAGATTTTCATAAAATATGAAGCTACTAAAAAGTTCAAGTTCTTATTATACTTTGAAAAAAAGTTACAAGCAAAGAAAATTTTAATAGCGGTCTGTCAGACCGGCATAGCACTTTAAAGGTTAAAATAATTAAAATTTAGAAAAATATTTTTTAAAATAATTGCAACTTAAAGTGTTTTTACTTCAAAATATTTAAAATTTAGTAAATTATATTAAAATAATTGAATTGCAGTAAAGTAATTTAGAAATAATTGTAATTTCATCAAATATTTTAGAAATAATTGAAATTTTGCAAAAAATGTTTTAAAATAATTGAAATTTAGTAAAAAATTTTTAAAATAATTGATATGTAGTAAAATATTGAAAAAATAATTGAATTTTAGTAAATTATATATATTTTAAGACTAAAAAATATAGTTTTGTGAAAATTGATTTTATTTGTATATAGTGTATGATTTAGAGATTGGGAAGAGGGAGTGGGGAGGGGGGGGGAGGAGAAAATGAAAATTTGCCTCTTGTGTATAACATGACGGGTTTTAATTAAGAGTAGTAAATCAAGTTCGCCTACAAATTTGCGAATCACTTAACCAATTCGGGTTTGGTCGTACGCCCAACGCTCAACGCTCAACGCCCAACGCATTTCGTGACCCCGTGTGACCCTCGAGTGCCTTTATCGATTAATTTGCTTAGCTGCTAATATTTACTACCCAACCCGCAAAACTCACTTTTCTCTCTTTTCCTCTCACACCACTCTCACCACTCTCACACTCCCCGAGAGGTGAGGTGAGGTGTGTATATCGAGATCGATAACGAGCTTTGGAAAATACGTTCCACAGGTATAAAGGCAAATAAATTGTTTGCTCTCCACATTGTGGAAATGTTCAATGCCTATGCTTGCACTGACTTTGCTTTTCACATCCATATTTACTTTGAGATGATTCGCACTCGGGAAACGAGTTCAAATCATTTCACAAACGTAAATATTCATTTCTTATGTTTAATTAGGAAAAATAATGCTTTTCTTCCTTTCCCCCCTAAATTTATTTAATTAAGATTTAATTCTATTCTAAAATTCTAAAATAATTATTTTATCACTCGGTCATCTTTAATTATTATAAAATATAAAGATATCGATCACTAATTTAATTTTCTTTGAAATAGTTATTCATTGAAACCAATTATTATTGTTATTATTTAATGAATAATTTTACTTCAAAATTGGAAAAATAAGCAAATTTTATAAGAGTTGCGCTTACTATACTGAAAAAAAAATTTAATTGATTCAAATAACCGATAAATTGACTACATATTATCAATTAAATATTTACTTGAATCAAATATTATTTATTGGAGTCAATTAAATGGCATTTGAACCAATAATTTCAGTATTTGAAGCAAATATGAATTGAACCATTTAATTGACTCCAATAAATATTATTTAATTCAATTAAATATTTAATTGATAATAGTCAATTAATCGCTTTATTTGAATCAAATAAATTTTTTTTCCAGTGCACCTACTTTTATAAATAATTCCATTTCAAACGGTTTCAATTTAAAATTTTATAAAATTGGAATTTTTAATAAATTTAATTAGAAAATTTAAAAATATACCTAGTTTTTAAAATTTTAATTCCAATTCTTTTAAAATTATTTGAATTTTTTAATTAGTATATTTAATATTATTAAAAATAATTGAATTAGAGATTAATTTTAGTTGAAAATTCCAGATAATAATTGAATTTTGATGAAAGTATATACAAATAATGGCAATTTCTAAAAATAATTTAATTTTGAAAAGATTTAGTCAGGGAAATGTAAGGAAATCAACATTTTTGTCAGTAAAGTCAGGAAAATGACAGAAAAAAATTTTTTTGTCAGGGGAATAAAGAAAAATATCTACAATAAAAAAAAATTTTGAATAATTGAAATTTTGCAAAATTTAATTGAAGATAATTGATTTTTTCAAGTATTTTATTATAATTCGTAAAAAAATTAAGTTTTGAAGAATTTATTTTCTAAAGTTTATAAATATAGTGGAATTGGCAAAAATTTTAATGAAAAATCTTTAAATGTAAATTTAAAAATGAAAACTAGCTTCTAATTTTTTAAAATGTAATATTTTCGGTATTTTCAATTACATATTTCCAAAAATTCAAAAACATACAATAAAAATAATATTTTAGAATTATTTTTAACATTTTGGAGAAAAAAAATCATGTTTAAAGTTTTAATTAAAATTCATCAAAAAATTTATTAGTTTTTTTAAAATTTACAAAAATTCTTTTAAGAAATTCAATTATTTTCGAAAAATAAAAATTACATTAAAATATTTTTAAAAACTAATTCTTAGAATTGTTTTACGATACTTTTTCAAGATTCATATTTATAATTGAAATTCATCCAAACTACGATTTTTTTGTATTTTCCAAAAATTCAATTATTTAAAATTTTTTTTACTAAATTTTTATTTATTTTTAAAATATTTTAATAAATTTCAATTATTTGTTAAATATTTTCTTAAATTTCAATTATATTTTAAAATATTTTACCAAATTTCAATTATTTAAAAATTTTTTTACTAAATTTCAGTTATTTTAAAAATATTTTACCGAATTTCAATTGTTTAAAAATTTTTGAATTTTTAATTGAAAAACTATTATCTTTCTGTATATTCAAAAATATTTTAAATAATTAATTGTAGAAATTTCTTTATTATAATTTTTTGAAAATATACTGAATATTATAACTGAGTAGGTATTAAATTAAATTAAATTCAAATTTCAATTATTTGTAAAATATTTTATCAAATTTCAATTATTTTAAAATTTTTTTACTAAATTTCAATTATTTTACAAGTATTTTACTAAATTTCCATTATTTTAAAAACATTTGACAAAATTTCAATTATTTGTAAAATATTTTATTAAATTTCAATTATATTTTAAAATATTTTACCAAATTTCAATTAGTTTAAAAATTTTTTACTAAATTTCAATTATTTTAAAAATATTTTACTAAATTTCCATTATTTTAAAAAGATTCTACTAAATTTCAATTATTTGAAAAACATTTTACTAAATTTCAATTATTTCTAAAATATTCGACAAAATTTTAATAATTTTAATACAATTTACTAAATTGGAATTATTTAAAAAATTATTTTCTAAATTTCAATTATTTTAAAGATATTTGATTAAATTTCAATTATTTTGAAAATATTTTACTAAATTCTAATTATTTCTAAAATATTTTACTACATTTTTAATTATTTTAAAAACACTTTACTAAATTGGAATTATTTAAAAAATTATTTTCTAAATTCCAATTATTTTAAAATTATTATTTTAAAAAGATTTTACTAAATCTCAATTATTTATAAAATATTTTATAAAATTTCAGTTTTTTTTTTTAAATTTTACATTTCAATTATTTTAAAAATATTTTACCGAACTTCAATTGTTTAGAATTTTTTGAATTGTTAATTGAAAAACTATTATCTTTCGGAATATTTAAAAATATTTTAAATAATTAATTGTATAGAAATTTCTTTATTATAATTTTTTGAAAATATACTGAATATTAAATTAAATTTAAATTGTATTTTAAAATATTTTACCAAATTTAAATTATTTCTAAAATATTTTACTACATTTCACATATTTTTTATTTATTTGGTATTTATTTGGTAAATAAACGGATGAAAAGTAAATATTTTACAAGTATTTTACCAAATTTCCATTATTTTAAAAAGTTTTGACTAAATTTCAATTATTTGTACAATATTTTATAAAATTTCAATTGTTTTTAAATAAAGATTAGACTAAATTTCAATTATTTTATTTTATTATACATAGTTCATGCCTTTCGGCTTCGAACGACACATTCCCTTTTACCTTATAATTTGGGATTAATTACTAAATTTTAATTATTTCACCAAATTTGAATTGTTCAAAAATATTTTGAAATTTCAATTGTTTAGAAATTTTTCAATTGTATATAATTGAAGAACTGTTATGTTTTTTAATATTTAAAAATATTTGAAATAATGAATTGTAAGAATTTCTTTATTATTATTGTAAGTATAGTGTAATAGCAGAAGACTAATTCGTTGATTGTATTTTAGGTGGAGGAGATACGTGAAATGATCGATAAGATCCAGACAAATGTGGAGGAAGTGAAGAAGAAGCATAGCGCCATTTTATCAGCACCCCAGACAGATGAAAGTGAGTGAAATACACGCCAAATAATTATTATATCAATTTCTTTTAACAATTTCAATTCAAGAAATTTATCACCAATTAGTGCCGTAGTGCGGTACTGTGTGACTTGCGATCCAATAAACTTAATCACTGAAACGACGACTATCGTTTATCGTTTCATCGAATATCGTTATAACTTTCATTATACACTCACCTTCAAATGCTGGTTTTTCTGATATGAAAAATCAAATATATATATACATAGAGAAAATTATAGTGATTATCCGATTCATTAGATTAATCGGGTTTGATTAATCGGCTCTTATATAGATATAAGAGAATAAGGCATTTTTTTTTTTTTTTTTTTTTTGAAAAATCGTAATGATTTTTTTTTTAATTTTGATAGTTTTATAAATCTTGAATTTTGTCTGCGTTAAATTTGTGAAAGAAAAATTTACCCCATGAGATACAGGAAAATTGCCTTTTGAAAGAAAATAAGTGAGCAAAGAAGTTTGAAAGCCAGGAAATTTGAGTCTGGAAATATTTAAATTTACACATTCGTGCATAATGCAGTGGGGAACCCCTCGAGTACTCGATTTGCAATATCTCCCGGAAAAAGTACATAATTCACGATTTTACGATTTCATCATGCATTTTGTTTTTTTTTTTTTTAAATTCTTCGCACTCGATGTTCTTATATATATATCGTTCACGAGAATGACATTCTTTTATCCTCGTAAAATTTCTTGTTTTATGAATATTTTTTTTTTCTTTTTTTTTTTTGAGTAAACAATTTTTTTTCCTTTTTACGAAAAATTACCAAATCAGGGTTGCCATAGGTTAGGAAAATTATAGGAAAAGTGAGGGATTTTTATTAAAGTACTGGAAAAAAATTGAATTTTGGAGATAAGTTACAAATGATTGCAGAAATTCAATTCTTTTCAAAAGTAATAAAATCCTTCGCAGAAATTCAATTACGTTCAAAATTTTTTAAAAAACTCTCGTTTAAATTTCAATTAACTTTCAAATTAATAAAATTCTTCTTCAAAATTCAATTATTTTCAAAAGTTTTAATGAAATTCTTTTTTAAAATTCAATTATTTTCAAAAATTTTAATAAAATTCTTGGCAAATATTAAATTATGTTCAAAAATTTTCCTCAATTCAATGATTTTTAATATTTGCTATTTTAATATAATTTTTCAAAACAATTCAATTAGGTTTAAAAAATGTTAAGAAAATTCTAATTCTTAAATTATTTTCATAAATAATAAAAATTTTACAGGAATTCAGCCATTTACAAATTTTTTTATAAATTTCTTCGCATTCATTCAATTATTTTCATAAATATTAAAATTCATTGCAGGATTTCAATTACTTTCAATACAATTTTAAACGAATTCCTCGAAAAATGTAATTATTCTTGAAAATTTTATTAAAATTCGAGAAAAAAATACAATTATTCAAAAATTTGTTGATAAAGTTCATTATGAGAATTAAATTTTTAAAAACATTCAACCATTCAATAAATTATTTATTTTTATATTTGAATAATTGAAGTCTCGTAGAATTTTATAATAAAAGTTGATTTAAAAATTAATATCAGTTAAAATTTTAGATAAATAATTGAATATTAAAAGCATTACAGCAAGGATTTTTAGAAATAATTGAATTTTGAATAGGTTTTAAATTGAAATCTTTTAAAATTCAAAAGTTTTATACTTTTAACTGACAATTCTGTAGATTTAATATTTTGAAAAAAGTTTAATTGAATTTTTTTAAAAAATTATTTCAATTTTTTATTTTTTAAATATTTAATTGAACGATTTCGGAATAATCGAAATTTCGTAAAATTGAATTGTAAAAAAATTGATTTGAAAATTCTCAAGGAACATTTACAACAATTATTAAAAATAATTGGTAATTGACTTCTTTCAAAGAATTTTAATAAAAATTTTTTAAATAATTACATTTCCCGAAGTATTTACTTAAAATTGTATTAAAAATAATTTAAATCCTGTGAAGAATTTTATTATTTAGTGAAATAATTGAATTTTTGTAACGAATTTTTATTAAATTTTTTTAAATAATTGAAATCTTGAGTAGAATATTATTTATGAAAATAATTGAATTATTGCAACGAATTTTATTATATTTCTTTTAAATAATTGAAATCCTGTAAAGAATTTTATTTTTTAGAAAAATAATTGAAATCCTATATAGAATATTATTTATGAAAATAATTGAATTATTGCAACGAATTTTAATATTTAGAAAAATAATTGAATTCTTGTAATGAATTTTTATTAAATTTTTTTTAAATAATTGAAATCTTGAGTAGAATATTATTTATGAAAATAATTGAATTATTGCAACGAATTTTATTATTTTTCTTTTAAATAATTGAAATCCTATGTAGAATATTATTTATGAAAATAATTGAATTATTGCAACGAATTTTAATATTTAGAAAAATAATTGAATTCTTGTAATGAATTTTTATTAAATTTTTTTTAAATAATTGAAATCTTGAGTAGAATATTATTTATAAAAATAATTGAATTATTGCAACGAATTTTATTATTTTTCTTTTAAATAATTGAAATCCTATGTAGAATATTATTTATGAAAATAATTGAATTATTGCAACGAATTTTATTATATTTCTTTTAATTAATTGAAATCCTATGTAGAATATTATTTATGAAAATAATTGAATTATTGCAACGAATTTTAATATTTAGAAAAATAATTGAATTCTTGTAATGAATTTTTATTAAATTTTTTTTAAATAATTGAAATCTTGAGTAGAATATTATTTATGAAAATAATTGAATTATTGCAACGAATTTTAATATTTAGAAAAATAATTGAATTCTTGTAATGAATTTTTATTAAATTTTTTTTAAATAATTGAAATCTTGAGTAGAATATTATTTATAAAAATAATTGAATTATTGCAACGAATTTTATTATTTTTCTTTTAAATAATTGAAATCCTATGTAGAATATTATTTATGAAAATAATTGAATTATTGCAACGAATTTTATTATTTAGAAAAATAATTGAATTCTTGTAACGAATTTTTATTAAATTTTTTTTAAATAATTGAAATCTTGAGTAGAATATTATTTATGAAAATAATTGAATTATTGCAACGAATTTTATTATTTTTCTTTTAAATAATTGAAATCCTATGTAGAATATTATTTATGAAAATAATTGAATTATTGCAACGAATTTTATTATTTAGAAAAATAATTGAATTCTTGTAACGAATTTTTATTAAATTTTTTTAAATAATTGAAATCTTGAGTAGAATATTATTTATAAAAATAATTGAATTATTGCAACGAATTTTATTATTTAGAAAAATAATTGAATTTTAGTAACGAATTTTTATTAAATTTTTTTAAATAATTGAAATCTTGAGTAGAATATTATTTATGAAAATAATTGAATTATTGCAACGAATTTTATTATTTAGAAAAATAATTAAATTCTTGTAACGAATTTTTATTAATTTTTTTTTTAAATAATTGAATTTTTTTTGAAAAATTTAATTAAAATAGCAGATTTTGAAAATATTTTAATTTCAGCGAAGAATTTTTATTATTTTTGAAATGTAATTGAATTCTTGCAAACAATTTTTGAAAATAATTACATTTTTCAAGGAATTCATAAAAAATTGTATTAAAAATAATTGAAATCCTGTGAAAAATTTTATTATGTATGAAAATAATGAATTCTTGCGAAGGATTTTATTAAAATATTTGTAGGTAAATAATTTAATTTTTTTTGAAAAACCTTTTTGGAAATTTAAAATTATTGTAAATCTTAATTTCTATGGAGTAATAATAATGATTAAATAATGTTTATTTAAAAAAGAAGTTATTGATGTTGTAGAATAATTTTACAATTGAAAAAATTCGTCAATAAATGTAGTAGAACATTTTTTTTGAATATCTAATAATTTTTGGAGTGAATCAGAATATTCTTGAGGGTCAGGGAAAAAGTCTAAATTTTCTCTGAAAATCAGGGAAAAACAAAATTAATTTTTTGTGGCAACCGCCTGCAAATGATTTTCTCAATCTAGTTCTGCTTTTAATTTCAACTTTGACATCTTTTTTTATATTAAATTCTAAAACTTGTTCTTTTTTTCGAGAAAACTTTTCAATTCCGGAAAGTTTTTTTATTCTCCTTTTTTTTGCTCTGGAAAGGTGAAGATCGTTCAAGATCAATATTTAATCGGCTTTCGTTTGACATCCAATTACCGACAGTCATGTCGATAATCGTCGCACTCAGGTCACTGGTTTTAAATTAACGAAGCCATATGTAATTACTGGAAAATTATTCCTTTTTGTTATTAATATTTTCCTCTAGATTGGGTTGATTTTTGCGGACAAAAAGAATAGAAAATATATGTTTTGGAAAAATGATCTGAAAATAGATCTCATCTTCTATATTTAGAAAAGAAAATATAATTAATAAAGTTGAATTGATTTTGTAAAATTAATTTTTAAGCTTTTAAAAAAACTTGCGGTGAAATAAGATCCAAGCACAGAGCGGATGGTTAAAAGATATTTTCTCGAAGTAGAAAAAAAAATGAAGGGTCGCCAGACGAAAGGAAAAATAAAAAAAGAAAAAAAAAATTATAAGAAAGGAGAATTTAGAAATGTCCTTGCCCTGAATAGCATTGTGTCCCGATAAGGTCGAGTCGAACAAACTCTTTAATAGTGTGTGACACTTGAGTCACTAACATGATTATTCCCTCATCTCTACTCTCCCGATACTCTATCACTTTTATTATACATGAAAAATCTTTCTTGTCACTCACCTTCAATTTCTTCTGTTTGACACAATCGTCATTTCACGTATTTTTTTATTTCCTCATCTCCTTTAATCTTTAATATTTAACTAGCAACAATTTTGACTTCTCACTCACTTTTTTTTAAATAAAATTATATAGCAAATTTTAAAAATAATTGAACGTAGAAATTTTTAATTCAAATTTTTTTATAAAAATAAAATGTAAATTTTTATTAAAAGTAGGTACTAAAAAAAAATTTTTTTAAATTCATAAGAAAATTCTGAATTTTTGTGTCTTTTTTTATTAGACTCATAAACTATAAAATTACCACGAATTCGAATACAAAACATTCGATTTTTTCAATTTCTGCCAAAAATTTCTTTTTAAATAACTTAAATCTTGAACAACTGTCATAAAATAAATAAATTATTTCATAAATAATTTTACCTAAATATTTCAAAATTAATTCAATTTTAAAAGAGTTGCGTTTACAATTTTCGTAAATAAATGAACTTCAAACGGTTTTCAATTTGAAATTTTATAAAATTTCAACGTTGAATGAATTTAATTAGAAATTTTAATGAACTTAGATTTTTGAAAAATTTTAATCATTCAAAATCTTCTAAAATTAGTTAACTTTGTCAAAATATATTTAATTAGTTATTAAAAATAATGGATTTATAAAAGAATTTTAATTGAAACACTAAAAAAAATAATTGAATTTTGAAGAAGTTACAAATGATTGCAGAAATTCAATTATTTTCAAAATTAATAAAATTATTATCTCAAAATTCAATTATGTTCAAAATTTACAAAAAAATCTCGACAAAATCCCAATTATTATTTTTATAAATAAAAAAATTCTTCAAAATTCAATTATTTTCAAAAATTTTAATGAAATTCTTGTCAAAATTTCAATTATTTTCAAAAATTTTCCTGATTTTAATGATTTTCAATATCTACTATTTTAATAAAATTATCCAAAAGAATTCAATTATTTAAACAATATTTTAATAAAAATTCCACAGAAATTCAATTACTTACCAATTTTTTATAAATTTCTTCGCACCAATTCAATTATTTTCAATTTTTCAATGAAATTTCTCGAAAGAATTCAAATATTTTCAGAGAGAATTGAAAAAAATAGTTCTGAGAAATTCAATTATTTCGAAAAATTTAAATAAAATTCTTTTAAAAATTCTATTATTGAAAAAAATGTTGCCAAAATTCTTCACAAGATTTAGTTAATAAAATTCTTTTGAAGAAATCAAATATTTTCATAAATAATATAATCTTTCTCGAGAATTCAATTTTTTAAAAATATTTTCATAAAATGCTTTATAAATTTGAAAAATTATAATAAAATTGATCAATACAATTACTTTCGTAAAATATAACATTCTTCCTAGGAATACAATTATTGTAAAAAATTTTTATAAAAATCTTCGAAACAATTCAATTATTTCCGTAAAAAATAAAATTCTTTGAAGCAATTCAATTGTTTAAGAAATTTTAATAAAATTCTTCACAAGAATTTAATTTTTTTTTCAAAAATAAACTTTTTCACAGGAATTCAATTATTTAAAAAAAATTAATAAAATTCTTCGTTAGATTTCAATTATTTTCAATTTTTTAATGAAATTTCTCGATAGAATGTAATTATTTTCAAAAAGTTTTTAAAAAAATTCTCGTCAAAATTAAAGTTGTTACAAATTTTTAAGAAATTTTAATAAAATTCTTCGTCAGATTTCAATTATTTTTAATGTTTTAATAAAATTTCTCGATAGAATTTAATTATTTTCAAAAAGTTTTAAAAAAAATTCTCGTCAAAATTAAAGTTGTTACAAATTTTTAAGAAATTTTAATAAAATTCTTCGTCAGATTTCAATTATTTTCAATTTTTTAATGAAATTTCTCGATGGAATTTAATTATTTTCAAAAAGTTTAAAAAAAAATTTTCGTCAAAATTAAAGTTGTTACAAATTTTTAAGAAATTTTAATAAAATTTTTTACAAAAATTCAATTTTTTTTCAAAAATAAAAACTTTTTCACCAAAATTAAATTATTTAAAAAAAAAATTAATGAAATTCTTCGTCAGATTTCAATTATTTTCAATTTTTTAATGAAATTTCTCGATGGAATTTAATTATTTTTAAAAAGTTTTAAAAAATTCTGAGAAACTCAAATTATTTTTAAAAAATTTAAATAAAAATTTGAATTAAATTCTTTAAAAAAATTTGTAATAA
The DNA here is from genome assembly GCA_032872505.1 of Leptopilina syphax. Taxonomy (NCBI): domain Eukaryota; kingdom Metazoa; phylum Arthropoda; class Insecta; order Hymenoptera; family Figitidae; genus Leptopilina; species Leptopilina syphax. The sequence goes on along the minus strand of CM065468.1, from coordinate 24,428,757 downwards.
AATTCGTTTCAATAATTGAATTATTAATTTCAGAAACAATAAAACTAATCGCAGAAATTCAATTATTTTAAAAAATTTTAATAAAATTCTGCAGAAAGTTTTCAATTATTTTCAAAATTTTTTAAAGAATTCTTCAATATTATAAATTTCAGTAAAATTTAAATTATAAATTCCTTAAAAGAAATTAAATATTTTCAATAATGTTGTTAATAAAATTCTTTATAAGAATTAAATTTTAAGAAACATTCAATTATTTATTAAATGATTTACTTTTGTATTTAAATAATTGAATTCTCGCAGAATTTTTTTAAAAATTGATTTGAAAATAAATTTTAGTTTTAATTTTAGATAATAATAGAATATGAAAATAATTTTGAAGAATTTCAATATTCTTATAATATAAAATCATTATTCAACGCTCGATCCTTTTTAATTATTATATGAAGAAATTGATCACTCCGAGTCGAAGACTCGGAGTTATCGATTTCTTCATGTTTTAAAACAATATTTTTTAAAGTTGATTAATATTAATTAATTTTAATTAATTTAAATTTAAAAAAATAATAGCATACACTGAAACTAATAGCGGATAGAATGAATGAAAGAATACGAAGATTAATAATTAATATAATTTTATAATTTTAATCTTTAATCAAGACTAAAGGAGGAGAAATTTAGTAATTTTTGTCATAAATTTGAGTTTTGTTTCATACAATTATAAAAGTGGGTCAACAAAGAAAAGTGGAGTAAAAATTATAATTTAAGGAATGAGATTTTGACGCCCTATACTATTGTTGTACTGCAACTCTGAGTGTTTATTTTAATACTTTTATTTTAAACGCAATCCACGTGCACGCAATAACGACACGTATACTATATAGGGAGCAGCAACGATCAATGAATTCACGCTCCAAAGTAACCATACTTGTTGGCATACGACTTTATGTACTTCCTCTTTATTAATTAACTTTCATAATAATGCTAATGACATTTTTTTATTTTTCCTTTTTCCCTTATTGGAAAATTTTCTTTAAATATAGTTTTTGAAATCTTTATTAATAATAATCGTTGGTATTCCGGAAGTCTGTCTGAAGTTTCAACTTAATTGCTTTTGTCCTCTTTTTTTAATTTTTTTTTAATTTTAAAATTAATGAAATTCTAATTTACTGTTTTGATAATAATAATAATAAAAATTAATTAAACAAAATTGTTTTGAATATTTAAAATTTCTATTTGGAACTTTTAAATCGGATTTTAATTGCCTTAATGTGTTTAATTGAAATTTAATATTGACAATTTTCTTTTTTAATGAGAAAAGTGAATATTAGCGAAAATTAAAATTGTATTTCGAGCTTGGATTTTATATAATAAATATCGCTAAACAATCCAATATATATTGTGAATCTGTCCGCGAGAATCGTGCAAGAGTGAAAACGAAGCGCCTCACACATTTACTCTCTTGACGCAGTTATATATTTGTATATACTTGACGAGCAAATTGTGAATATTTCCCGTGTACATGTGTGCGTGCATAAAACATGTTTGTTTCAATGTAATATAGTTTTGAATCGGGCGGCATTTATACATTAAGACTATTAATTACTCTTCTATTTGACTTTTTTGTTTTATCGAACATACGAGACGGTTTCATTTTCCGAGCACTTTCTCTCTCCTTCTTTTTTTAATAAAGGCTGCATTTTTATAAATTTTGTTCTAAATTCTTTAATTTTTATTTACTTAGTTTTTCTTTTTTTTTCGTTTTCGTTTACGTTCTCTTATATTATTTATTTTGTTTTGTTTTCCAGTAGTGTTGCCGGCTCAAATAATTGGTGCAACTGCCATTTGGAACGTAATTTTTCACTTATTGTCAAGCACGAGTACTCGCGAAAGCGTGATCGCATCAAAATATTTCATCATTCAATCAATGGAAATGGAACGTCAATTGCAGACAGGGTATTAGCAGTGTATACGTGTCTTCGATATATTCACAGCGGAGAAAAATATTTTATTAGTAATTTTTAGTAGTTTTAAAAAAAGCAAAGAGAGAGGAAGAGTTTACGGAAAATGGAGTCGAAAAATCGTAAAAATGATAGGTGCGAGTATTGTAGGGAGAAAGTGTTTTTGAATTATCCAGGACATCCGGAAAATGCGGTCGAGGAATATGTTACATTGACAAATCCGGAATTGTGTCTGTTTAATGGCGATGAGAATAATCTTGATGAGTATGACCAGTGGCCGCAGCAGAAAATCACGAAATTTTCCGTTTACGACGAAAAGGGTCATCTCTGTCCATTTGACACTGGTCTTATTGAGAAGAATGTGAAATTATTCTTTTCTGGTTATGTCAAAGCTATTTATGATGACGATCCTTCGATGGTTAATGGTTTTCCGACGAAGGATTTGGGACCGATTAATGAATGGTTTGTGTCTGGTTTCGAGGGCGGTGATGTAGCTTTAATCGGTTTTAACACAGCTTTCGCGGAATATATTTTGATGGAACCGGCCGATTTCTATATTCCTTTCATGAAGCCCATTATGGAAAAAATCCACACCAGTAAAGCTGTTATTGAATATCTTTTGGGAGAAATCGATCCATCGTTCGAGGATCTTTTGAATAGGTTCGATTCCGAGCTGCTTATCAAACATTCACAATTTATTTGCGAACAGGTTTTTTCTTTCGACACTTCAGCTGCGATTGACGACACAATGTTGATCACAAAATCGTGCATGAGATCGTTGATCAATCTCGCAGGTGTGAATTTGGAGAATCCAGACTCTAATCTCCGGAGAAGTGAGGCGAAGTGTAATAAAATTCTCGCGAATCAAATTTTGAGGAGGAGTAGGCAGAAAAAATCCTTTACGAAAGCTACGACAACGCCATTAGTTAGAGATACGTTCGAGACATTTTTTCGCGATCAGTTAAAGCATCAAGGAGAGAATGAAAATGATAATGAAAATGATAATGAAAATGATAATGAAAATGATAATGAAAATGATGATAGAAAAAAACCAACTGATGATTCGGAGTCAGAAGATGAGTATTCTCCAAAAATCGTTAAATTCGTCGACAAAGAAGCAGAATGGATTGGCGATTCAATTGGCGAGGACAATGGTCGGGTATTTTATGAAAAAGCAAATTTAGATGGCGATGAGATTGAAATTAGAGATTGCGTTTTAATTGAAGTGAATTCATCACCTCAAGTCGCTCGTATTCTCTATATGTACGAAGACAGAGAGGGAAATAAATTAATTCACGCTAATTGGTTCTGGAGAGCAAGTGACACAATTCTCGGTGAAACCGCTGACGAGTTTGAATTATTTTACAGTGAGAGGTGCGACAATATTGCTTTCAATACCATTTCGACTAAAGTGGATGTAGCGCAAGGTGCAATTAACAATTTAACGAAATTTTTTTGCTCGAAACGATATTTGGAGAGTACGGCAAGATTCGAGGATCCAATTTCGCAAATGATGTCTGACTGTCGAGTTAATTTCTGTCCGGCGTGCTCGGAATTTGTTGCCAAGAAATATGGGAAAATTCCCCAAGTTTCCGAGAGATTGGTTGGCGGAAATGAGACTGATAAAGTGGAGTACGGTGTTGTAAAATTTCGAAATGAGGAATTTCGTCGAGGAAGTGGGATTTATTTGAAACCGGGGACGTTTGATTTCGGGTCTTCGAATCTACGTGGTCGTAAGGAGGTGGAAAGGGGATGTGTCGACGAAGATGTTTATCCGGAATTGTATCGAAAATTACGAGTTAGCGATGTTTCGGACACTGACGTACCCGAACCGTTCGATATCGGTTATATCACCGGTATTTTTGCGACGACCGCGGAAAGACTTGTCCCACCGTCGAAAATTTGGATTAGGGTGAAAAAACTCTACCGACCGGAGAATACGAGCAAAGATATTCAATCGATCAGAAAATTGGATTTGAATTTTCTCTATTGGAGCGAGGAGGAGGTGACAATTCGGTTCTGTCGAGTTGTTGGAAAGTGTCAGATTGCCTTTGAGGGGAATTTGGGAGATGTTCAGGAATGGTTGACGGAAGGACCGGATCGATTTTATTTCTCTGAGACTTATGTTCCTTTGGGGGGGATTTTTCGAGAGTCGTCAGAGTTGGTTAAATTGATTGGCAGATCTATTATAGAGGGGAGTAATTATCAAAGAGGGGAAAAATTAACGACCCTTGATGTCTTTGCTGGTTGCGGTGGACTTTCGGAAGGTTTACGTCAATCTGGAGTGGCTCAAGTGAAATGGGCAATTGAAAATGATGGATCGGCGGCGGAGGCTTATGGTCTGAATAATTCGGGTGTCAAGATATTCACGGAGGATTGTAATTATCTTCTGGCACGGATAATGAGGGGGGATGAGGAGGAGAACCTACCGACTAAAGGTCAAGTGGAGCTTTTGTGTGGCGGGCCACCTTGTCAGGGCTTTAGTGGTATGAATCGGTTTAATTCGAGAGAATATTCATTCTTCAAGAATTCCCTAGTGGCGACTTATCTCTCCTATTGCGATTACTATCGACCGAGATTTTTCATTATGGAGAACGTTCGTAGTTTTGTGTCTTTTAAGAAGAACATGGTTTTGAAATTAACACTCCGATGTTTGACGCGAATGGGTTATCAGTGTACTTTTGGGATTTTGCAAGCGGGTAATTATGGAGTGCCACAGACGAGGAGGAGGATGTTTATAATAGCGGCAGGGCCTGGTGAGATTTTGCCAAATTTTCCCGAACCGAGAAATGTGTTTAGTAAGAGGGCTTGTCAGTTGAATAGCCTCGTGGACAATAGGAAGTACTCGACGAATTGCGAGTGGACGGAATCGGCGCCTCTTCGAATGGTGAGCGTGAGAGACGCTGTGTCTGATTTGCCGGTGATTAATAATGGTTGCAGTTTGGAAGTGATGGATTATGGGGAGTCGGCCATCACGGATTTTCAAAGAAAGCTGAGAGGCAATCAAACGGTACTGAAGGATCATATTTGCAAGCTAATGGCGCCTTTGGTGCAAGCGAGAATGGAATTGATTCCAAAGGCGAATGGATCGGACTGGCGGGATTTGCCGAATATCATTGTTCGATTGAGTGATGGGACGTGGTCCAAGAAGCTCGAGTACACTTATCATGATGAGAAGGCCGGAAGGAGTTCGACGGGGGCACTTAGAGGCGTCTGTAGCTGTTGCCTTGGCAAGAAGTGCGATTCAGCTGATAAGCAGTACAATACATTGATTCCTTGGTGTTTGCCGCACACTGGAAATAGACACAATCATTGGACGGGGTTGTACGGAAGACTCGAGTGGGACGGGTTCTTTTTCACCACACTCACGAATCCCGAACCCATTGGAAAGCAGGGACGCGTACTTCATCCCGAACAGAATCGAGTGATTAGTGTTCGCGAGTGTGCTAGGTCTCAAGGATTTTCTGATGGTTATTCATTTTATGGAAATATTGTTGATAAATATCGACAAGTGGGAAATGCTGTTCCACCGCCAGTGGCCGCTGCAATTGGACTCGAAATTAGAAAATGCCTTAAGCCCAATCAATAATTAATGTTAATTAAATTAGTTTTATAAGTTAGCTTATTTTATGTTTGGTTCAAGTAGATTTTATCTCAGTCAATTATTGCTTTATTTATTCATTATTTATTTCTTCGTATTTATCAAAAATTCGTGATGAAGTATTAGCCAAGTGCATAAGAAATATAGGGACAAGTCTCAAAGTCAAGGGACACGATGGCTACTTCTCTATTAGTAGTCTTAATGCGCAGGCACCAAGTGCCATATATTTTATTAAATTAGCGATTCGCCATTGAGTACATGCCCTGTCCCTATATGTGACCGCGTCTAAGAAAAGGAACCTTATGATTAAATCGATTTTTAGATTTAGACTTTTTTTACACTTTAAGGTCCTTAAAATAATATGCAATTACTCCCGGGTTAAAAAATTATTTTAGTCCTAAAGTCCCTTTTCTCAGACGCAGTCACATATTTCTCTCATGTTCATGTTATTAGTATTAAGAGGAATTTAAAGAGAACAATTTTTTCAGTATTCGAGAATCTTTTTTCTCAATTTTAAAATTAAGTGTGAAAAAAGTGAGAGTATTAATATTTATGTTTGAAAAATCAGTACAGGGTATTAGTATATATTAAAATATTTGTGACCACGCTCTCAAGAAAGGTACCGAAGCAAACGAACCAGTTCATGTTAGTTTTATCTTAAAAGTTCTTTTCTATTGATTTAAATTTAAAACTTAAAATTTTAATTTTTTTGGAATATTTTGGATGTAATTCTTTACAATTATTTTCTTCTTTAATGAAACCAATAATTTGTGATAGTAATAATTTTTTGTTGTTTTACTCCAAAAATAATTAACAACTTAACATTTCTACTTTTTTTGCTTCTTGGGCACCTTTCTTCAAAACACGTCACATTGTAAAATAAGAAAATTGTTTAGTGGAATAAGATTATTTTTTTTCATTAAATATAAGATATGTAAAAGTTTATTGTTATTTCAATTAAGAATTGCAAAGAAAAATTTATTTGATGAAAACTTTGAAAATTGAATATTTTTTCATCAATTTTACCACTTTGTCCAGTTTCTTTATTTTTAATCAAAATTATTTTGTCTGCCTTATGCGAAATAGAACATCAGGGTAGCTACGCAACTTGGAAAACCTCTAAATGTCAGGGAATTTTATAAACCTTAAAAAAATCTGGAAAAGTCGGGGAATTTTGATCGGAATCCTGGAAAATTATTGTTTTCTAAAGTTAAATTTTAAAATTATTTTCATAAATAATAAAATTCATCGCAGAATTTCAATTATTTTTAATACAATTTTAATGGAGTTTCTCGAAAAATGTAATTATTCTTAAAATTTTTTTTTAATTCATCAAAGAAATTCAATTATTTTAAAAAGCCTACCAATAATTTATTTATTAAAAATTATTTTCAAAAATTTTAATAAAATTCTTTTTAACAATTCAATTTTTTTTCAAAATAATTTTAATAAAATTCTTCGTAGAAATTTAATTAATTTCAATAATTTATCAGAATTCAATTATTTTCAATATCCGCTATTTCAATAAAATTTCACAAAAGAATTCAATTGGGTATTTAAAAATTCGGCTCAAGAATTCAATTATTTTCAAAAGTAATAAAATTCTTCGCAGAAATTTAATTATGGTCAAAAGTTTAAAAAAATTCTCTTCAAAATTTCAATTATCTTTATAAATAATAAAATTCTTCTCCAAAATTCAATTATTTTCAAAAAATTTTAATAAAAATCTTGGAAAAATTTCAATTATTTTCAAAAAATTTTCTCAATTCAATCAAATTTTTTACAGAGATTCAATTATTTTGAATACAATTTTAATCTACTTTCTCGAATAATGAAATTATTCTTTAAAATTTTATTAAAATTCGTTAAACGAATTCAATTATTTAAAAATTTGTTGACAAAAATTCTTTATGAGTGTTCAATTTTAAAAAACATTCAATTCAATAAATTATTTTCGTATTTAAATAATTAAATTCTAGTAGAATTTTCTAATAAAAATTGATTTAAATATGAATTTCAATTAAAATTTTAGATAATAATTGAAAATTAAACTCTCTAAATTTGAATTAGTAAAAATGTTTTCAAATTTGAAAGAATTCAATTATTTAGAAAAAATTGAGTAAAATTCTACGCAAACGTTTTATTATTTACAAAAAAATAATAAAACTTTTACAGGGATTCAATTATTATCGTAAATAATGAAATTGTTTTTAGGAATTGAATTATTTTCACAAATAAAAAAACTTATCGTAGAATTTCAATTATTTTTAATACAATTTTAATCAAATTCTTGTCAAAATTTCAATTATTTTCAAAAGTTTTCTCAAATTCAATGATTTTCAATATCTATTTTAATAAAAGTTTCCAAAAGAATCCTATTATTAAAAAAAAATTTGAATAAAATTCTTCGCAAACAGACAATTATTTTTAAAAATGATAGAAAATGTTACAGGAATTCAATTATTTTCATAAATAATTACATTTTAGCAGGGATTCAATAATTTTTGTAAATAATAAAATTCTTTTAGGAATTTAATTATTTTCAGAAATAATAACACTCGTCGCAGAATTTCATTTATTTTTCATACAATTTTAATTGATTTCCTTGAAAAAAGTAGTTAGTTTCATGCAAGTTTTAATAAAATTCGTCGGAAGAATTTAATTATTTGAAAATTTGTCCAATTATCTTTATGAGAATTCAATTTTAAGAAATATTCAATTATTCAATAAATTGATTTTTTATTTCAATAATTGAATTCTAGTAGAATTTTATCATAAAAATTGAATTAAAAATGGATTTCAGTTAAAATTTTAGATTATAATTGAATATATTAAAAGCATTAGAGTCTGTGTGAATTTTTAGAAATAATTGAATTTTGAAAAGGTTTTTAAATTAAAATCTTTGAAAATCTGAATTTTTCACATTTTTAACTGACAATTATGTGGAATTAAATTTTTTAAAAAAGTTTATAATTGCAGATTTTTTTAAAAAATTATTTAAAGTTTTTATTTTTAAATATATATTTGATTGAAGAATATCCGAATATACGATGAAATTTCGTAAAATTGAATTGTAAATAAAATAATTTGGAAATTTTCAAATAAATTTTTCAAAAATTATTAAATTATTAATTTATTAATTATTAATTTAAAGAACATAATTTTAAGTTAAAAATTATAAACATGAAGATATCGATTGCTCCGAGTCGAAGACTCGGAGTGATCGATTTCTTCATGTTTTATAAGTCGTTTAATTTCAAAAAGGTTTGAATTTAAAATTTTCGAAAATCTCAATTTTTATGGAAAAATTATAATGAATAATAATAATTGAATTTTGTAAAATAAAAATGTAGTTTGAAAAATCCGTGAAAATTCCGTTTTTTAACATTGAAAAACCTGAAAAAAAGTCAGGGAATTTGCGTGGCAACCCTGAAAATATTTTTTTCCTTAAAAAATATCCATCATAGTTATTTGATTTTAGGAATTCTTGCCTCATTTTAGCAAATAGGAGCGAAGAATCCTTCGTTTTCGAAGTGAAGTGTATCGAATGACAAAAAGGCGTTTTCCACCCCTCGTTTAGAAATAGGGGGAGAAAAAAAATGTTAATACTTAGATTTGAAAATGTGGAGGGAAAAAAAAAGTTTTAGTTTTTTTCTTTTGGTTGGTCGGCCATATTGTTCGACTTTTTACCCTCTTTTGGAGTTTCTTATCGATTCACCCTCTTCTCTTTGATTTCTTTCTTTATTTTCTCTTTTGTTTTAAGTATTTTTTGTATTTTTTGTATTTTTTTTCTTTGGCTCTTTTCCTATATTATAACTCTGAAAAGAAATTCGTGTCTATGCCACCTAGTATGCATTGCGAGAGGCAAATACTTTCTGGGCTAATAAAGAAATTCAAAAAGCTCCACGTCCCCCACTTTTATTTACATTAGGCAGTAAAAGTTGAATTTTATTGTCTTTAAATTCAATTCGTTGCAACAGTATAAAATACACTTTTTTTTCTCCGTTTTCGTGAAACTATTGAAAAAAAAATCCCTTTTGATTGAAATTTTACGCCCTATTTTTATTGTCATTGCATGTGCGCGCAAAAAAAAATCGATTCGTATTATTAAATGAAAATAAATAAAATGAAATATTGACAAAATGTTGTATAAAAAAAAAAAAGTTTTTAAGTTAAAAATTAAATCGAATAAAGTGTAATATTGAACGTGTAGATTACTATAGTTTGAGGCAAATTTCCTTCTTGGAAAATACATTAAGCTATAGATACTTATATCCCGTCGAACGAAATATTTATCCAAAAATGAATTGCAAATTTTTTACAAGGACTAAAGGGAAATATCAATAACAATGAATTTCGTATTCTAATAATAAATTTTGTTAAGAAAATATTAATTTTACTCTCTTTGGTATCTAATTTTTTTTTGTAAAGTTATTTTAGTTTATAAATATTTAAGAACTAAAAAAAAATAAAAAAAAAAATAAAAATAAAAAATAAAAAATAAAAATAAAAAATAAAAAAAATAAATAAATAAAAAAAAATAAATAAATAAAAAAAAAATAAATAGAAATATTAAGAATATAATAGAATATAATTATAATATTATAATTAATTTATAACTTTTAATTAATTTATCGATTTTCGAGAAGGAAATTTTAAATTTTTTATCTTGTGGCTAATAAATAATCAATGGATAGAATTGTTCTTCACTTGGGCATGAATTCAAATGTTGCACTATAATATAAGCGTAGTTTCCGGGAAAAATAAGTTCTATTAAACGCGATAACAATTTTATATAGAAGGCCATTGTTTCGTGACCAGAAGTTTAACTTTGTAACGTACTATTAGACTTTCTTTACTGTACGAACTAAAGGTGTATGACCGTGTGTAAGGAAAAAAAATAGTTGGACTGAAATTCAATTCTAATCGGAATTATTAATCTAAGAACGGGAAATTTATTCCACATTTCTTTATTATATTAAAATTTTTCACAATTTTATGAATTTTATTAAATTTGAGACATTTTTTTTTGTCTCAATTTAATATCCTTCGAAAAAATAGAAATATTGATAAATAAATAAATAAATAAATAAATAAATAAATAAATAAATAAATAAACAAATATAAATAAATAATTAAATAAATAAATATTGATGAGTTTTTGAATGAAATATAAAAATTACCATTTAATTAATATAAAAATAGTTAAATTAAAACAAAAAATAAAAAAAATCTCCTTAGTTTAGAGTTTATGTACAATAGAGTTTAATTGCAATAGGAAGGAGGAGAATCTTCTTAAGGACCAGATTATCTTGTACGTGAAACTTGAATCCCAGGAGATTTAAAACTCCTTTTTCTTGTGTTATACTTCATCTTGCCAAACTCGAATTAATGCAGACAAATTTTCCCCCTTTTCTTTGATTAAGTTTTATATGCTTAATTGTACATAGAAGGATTTCTTTTTATTTCCCCCAAGGACTTATGGCTTTTGAGAAACTTTGATGAAATTGTATGTAAATAATTTATTTCGATAAAGTTTGAATTAAATTCAAAAATTGGTTGGCTGTTCATTAGGTCCCTAAAGTTAGCGTCGACGCTAACTAATTTTCATCTTGTGAAAAATACTGTGAATTTACAGTTGAAAATGTCACTAATTTCACAGAGATAAATTATTTTTTAAAGCACTTTTTTAATCTAAAATTCGCTCTAAACATTTTACTTTTTACTTTTTTTATTTTATTTTTTAACTATAAATTAAATTTTGCATAACTATAAAACATGAAGATATCGATAACTCCGAGTCTTCGACTCGGAGTGATCGATTTCTTCATGTTTTATAATAATTAAAGATGGAGTGATAAAATTATTATCAATTCAATTATTATTTACAAGAATTTTTTAATAAAATTCTTCTATAAATGCAATTATTTTTAATAATTTTCGAAAAAGTTGTTTTGAGAATTTTCAAATTCATTTGTTTACCATTTTCAATTTTACGAAATTTCAATTATTCGTAAATTCTTCAATTAAATATATATATTAGAAAATAAAACCTTTAAATAATATAAAAAAATTCAATTAAACTTTTTCAAAAAAATTAATTTCAAAATTCAGTTATTTCTAAAAATTCACGCTATATTGCAATTAATATTCAATTATATAATCTAAAATTTTAACTGAAATTCATTTTTATGAAATGAAAATCAATTTTTATTAGAAAATTCTACAAGAATTTCATTATTTAAATACAAAAGTAAATAATTTATTGAATAATTGAATGTTTCTTAAAATTCAATTCTTATAAAGAATTTTATCAACAAATTTTTAAATAATTGAATTCTTTTGTCGAACTTTATTAAAACTTGCATGAAAATAATTATTTTTTCAAAGAATTTCAATTAAAATTGTATGAAACATAATTGAAATTCTATGATGAGTTTTATTATTAGTAAAAATAATTGAATCCTTCAGAAGAATTTTATTACTCTTGAAAATAATTGAATTTCTGCAATAATTTCTAACTTCTGCAAAATTAAATTTTTTTCTAGTATTTTTAACTAAAATTCTTCTATAAATTCATTATTTTCAATAATTTTGGAAAAGGTTCTTTGAGAATTTTCAAATACATTTGTTTTAAAATTCAATTTTACAAAATTTCAATTATTCGGAAATTTTTCAATTAAATATACATTAGAAAATAAAAACTTTAAATAATTTCAAAAGATATTCAATTAAATTTTTTTAAAAGAATTAATTCTACAGAGTTGTTTGTTAAAAATATGAAAAATTCAGTATTTCAATGATTTTAATTTGAAATCTTTTCAAAATTCAATTATTTCTAAAAATCCATGTTATAATGCGATTTTAATATTTATTATCTATAAATTTAACTGAAATTCATTTTTAAAATAATTTTTATTAGTAAATTCTACGAGAATTAAATTATTTAAATAGAAAAATAAATAATTTATTAAATGTTTTTTGAAAATTCGATTTCCTTAAAGAATTTAATCAACAAATTTTTAAATAATAATTAAATTCTTTAGACGAATTTGAAAAATATTTTTAAGAATAATTACATTTTTCGAGGAATTCGATTAATACTACATTATAAATAATTAAAATTCTGCGATGAGTTTTATTATTTCTAAAAATAATTGAATTCTTTTGGAAAATTTTATTAAAATATGTAAATATTGAAAATCATTGAATTGAGGAAAATTTTTGAAAGTTTATTAAAAGTGAAAATTAATTGTTGGCGAATTGTCTTTTAAATTCCATAAAAATGAGTCCACTTAAAGGCAGCTGTTCATTTTCTTTAAAAAAAAAAACAGAGTAAAACTAATTTTTGTGCTTTACCTATTTAGTAAAGTAGTATAAAAGATTTCCACGTCAACTCGTCTGGTCTGATGAAACTCGGATCTTTATCACTGGCTGACATATGACCGACTTGTACTACTGATTCTATTCACTCTGCCTTTCAGCATGCTACCTGCAGTGATTGAAAATTATTGTTCTTACATTCTTGCAGGGAACATGAATTATGTTCTTTAAAATTTCATTTTTCTATTAAAAAAATATTATTTATCAAATAAAGGATTTTTATTTATGCAATAAATTATTATATGTATTAAAAAACAAAAATATAATTATTATTATTATTATCAGTTCTTTTTTTTTTTAATTTTCTGAAATCTTTTATTATATATTATCTTGATCGTTTCCGTCCGATAAAAGTTGAAATGAAAATTTATTATGACATTAATTTTCAGATAGTTAATATATCAAAATGTAAGCTTAATCTGAGAAAAGGGTCTTTTTTTTATCCCCCTTTAATTTGAAGTTGAATTACACATGTGCGTTTATTTAAAATAAAAAAATTAAAAGAAACTAAAAACAAACTAAAACACGAAAAATATGAGAAATTGAATATTAATATCGAAATTAAAATATACTCTTTTTTTACGAATTCGTTATATTTAAAACGAAATTAAACATAAAAAAAAGTAAACAATCAGGGTTGCCACGCTTTTACTCATTTTAAATTCCTTGACTTTTCCAGGTTTTCCAGGTTAAAAAACGAAATTTTTCCAGGTTTTTAAAATGACATTTTTATTTTACAAAATTTTTAATTCAAATCTTTTTGAAATTAAACATCTTTTAAAAAATTGTTATAAAACATGAAAATATCGATCACTCCGAGTCTTCGACTCGGAGCAATCGATATCTTTATGTTTTATAATAATTAAAAATGTTGGACTGATAAAATCATCATTTTATACCTATTATAAGAATATTGTTACTGTAACTTATTCAAAATTACTTTCATTATTTTAATTCAATTATTGTTTTCCAGAATTTAAAACTAAAATTCTTCTTTATAAAGTGTAAATTAATTATCATTAATAATTTATGAAAAATTTCTTTCAACATTTTCAAATCCTTTTGTTTACAATTTAATTTTTACGAAATTCCATCGATTATTCAGAAAATTTTTCAATCAAATATATATTAGAAAATAGAAACTTGAAATAACTTTAAAAAAATTTCAATTCAACTTTTACAAAAAAATTAAATTTACACAATTTTAAGTTAAAAGTATAAAAAATTCAAACATTCAAAGATTATAATTCGAAACCTTTTCAAAACTCAATTATTATCTAAAGTTTTAACTGAAATTCATATTTCAATCAATTATTATTAGAAAATTCTACGACAATTCAATTATTTAAATACAAATAAAATAATTTATTGAAGAATTCAATGTTTTTTAAAATTCAACTCTCATATAAAGAATTTTATCAACAAATTTTTAAATAGGTAATTAAAATTCTTTTGACGAATTTCAATAAAATTTTTAAGAAAAATTTCATTTTTCGAGAAATTAGATTAAAAATGTACTAAAAATAATTGAATTTCTGTAAAAAAATTTCATTGAATTGAAAAAGTTTTTGAAAATAATTGAAATTTTGTCAAGAATTTTATTAAAAATTTCTTAAATAATTGAAATATTGCCAAGAATTTTATTAAAATTTTTGAAAATAATTGAATTCTTTTGACGAATTTTAATAAAATTTTAAGTATAATTACATTTTTCGAGGAATTCAATGAAAATTGTATCAAAAATAATTGAAATTCTGCAATGAGTTTTATTATTTATGAAAATAATAATTGAATCCCTGTAAAAAAATTGTATATTACATATTTATAAAAATAAATGAATCTCTGTAAACATAAATTGAATATTTTTTTGAAAATAATAGAATTATTGCGAAAATATTTATAAAGAAATTTTAAAATGATTCATTTCTTTTGGAAAATTTTATTAAAATAGTAGATATTAAAAATCAGTGACTGGAGGAGAATTTTTGAAAAAAAAAATTGAATTTGTTAAAAAGAATTTCATTAGAATTTTTGAAAATAATTGAATTTTGGAGAAAATTTTTAATAATTATAAAGATAATTGAGATTTTTTAAACTTTTGACCATAATTGAATTTCTGCGAAGAATTTTATTACGTTTGAAAATAATTGAATTTCTTTGATGAATTTTAATAAAATTTTTAAGAATAATTATACATTTTTCGAGAAATTCCATTAAAATTGTATTAAAAATAATTGAAATTTTGCGATGAGTTTTATTATTTATGAAAATAATGGTAAATCTATAAATTGTTTTATTATTTATGAAAATAATTGAATTATTGCAAAGAAAAATGTTGTAAAGGCAACTCTTTTAAAATTGAATTAAGAAATTTGAATTAAGAAAATTGAATTAAAGAAAAATTAGATTTCAAGAATAAGTACAATAACTTTAGAAAACAATAATTTTCCAGGATTCTAATCAAAATTCACCGACTTTTCCAGGTTTTTTCAAGGTTTATAAAAATTCCCTGACATTTCCAGGTTTTCCAGGTTTTCAAGTTGCGTGACAACCCTGAAACAAAGTTTATTTGTTAAGAAGAACTTCAGGAGAGTAAAAAATGTTTTTTGTTTACTTTTTATTGTTGTGTTTGTGTTATAAAAATTCGAATTACAGGGTTTTTGTTCTTTGGAGTCGTTTTAGTATATAAAAGGGGATAAGCACTCAATAATTATGAGCTAATTAGGGATAAGTAATTATATACCCATGAAATAATTTGAATATAAATTGTTTTATTCTTGAAAGAAAGATTTTTTTGTTTTTATTTGTAAAAAGCAGATTTTTATATTTTCGGAAAATATTTTTTTCCTTTTTTTATGTCCATAAATAGTTAGCGTTGATGCTGAGCATCAAAAACTATTTTTTTTTCACGAAATCGAAAAAAAAGAAAAATGAAACAATTGTTTCAAAGATTGTAGGCTAAAAAGTACCCTCTGTATGATGGTTTTTTAATTTTCAAATTGAATGAAAAAAATGAAAAAATTTGACATTTTCAGAGATAAAAATGCTAAATGGACAAAATGTCACTAATTTGTGCCATTTTTATCTCTAAAAATGCCAAATTGCCGAAATGTCACTAATTTGTGCCATTTTTATCTCTAAAAATGCCAAATTGCCGATGTCACTAATTTGTGCCATTTTTATCTCTAAAAATGCCAAATGGACAAAATAAATTTCAGCAACATTTTTAGAGATAAAAATATAGCAATTATAATAATTTTCGATGGTGAGCGTCGACGTTAACTTCAGGGACAATTGCTTTTTAGAATTATAGAGGGTTGGTAAACCTATTCCCTAATCGTAAATGTGATACATTCTTAGGGTGTGTGTTTCGTATCTCTTTCCGCCGGACGTTCACAAGAATTGCTTCACTTTTGTCAACGACTATCTTTCATCCACTCTTTTGCAATGTCACTTGATCCAATGTTGCTGCCTCTTTTACCAAACCTCTTTTACTCTCAAAAGTATATTATCAATTTCTCTTTCTATATATAATACTACAAATCTAGAAAAGATAACTTTTTCCAAGAGCAAAATTAATTATATCTCGCAAATTTTTCTTATATTTTTTATCAACAGTTTTTCTAAGAATATACAATTTGAGACAAAATCGGAACTCGAACTAGGTCCGTAAAAGTAGATTTAAAAAAAAAAAAAGTCCGTAATGTCCGTAATTTGATTCAAAAAGGACAAAAAATCGTAAATTGTACGATATAATTTTAGGAATTTTAGAAAAATTACAAATCATTGTATAGAAATTCAATTATTTTCATAAATAATAAAATTTTTATAGGAATTCAATTATTTTCGTAAATAATAAAATTCTTTTTAGGAATTCAATTATTTTCATAAATAGTTAAAGTCATTGCAGAATTTCAATTATTTTTAATACAATTTTAATCGAATTTCTCGAAAAATGTGATTATTCTTAAAAATACTTTAAAATTCGTCTAAAGAAATTAATTATTTAAAAATTTGTCGATAAAATTTTTTATGAGAATTTAATCTTAAGATTAAGAAACATGAAATTAATAAATTATTTCTTTTTATATTTAAATAATTCAATTCTCGTAGAATTTACTAATAAAAAATTTTTAAAAAATGAATTTTAGTTAAAATATTAGATTATAATTAAATATTAAAATCATTATGACGTGGATTTTTAGAAATAATCGAATTTTGAAAAGGTTTCAAATTAAAATCAATTGAAATACTGAATTTTTCATATTTTTAACAAACAACTCTGTAGAATTAATTCTTTTGAAAAAATTTAATTGAATATCTTTTGAAATTATTTAAAGTTTTTATTTTCTAATGTATATTTAATTGAAAAATTTCCGAATAATTGAAATTTTCTAAAATTGGATTTTAAACAAATGAATTTGAAAATTCTCAAAGAACCTTTTCCAAAATTATTGAAAATAATGAATTTATAGAAGAATTTTAGTTAAAAATACTAGAAAAAAATTTAATTTTAGAGAAGTTAGAAATTATTGCAGAAATTCAATTATTTTCAAGAGTAATAAAATTATTCTTAAGGATTCAATTATTTTTACTAATAATAAAACTCATCACAGAATTTCAATTATTTTTCATACAATTTTAATTGAATTCTTTGAAAAAATAATTATTCGCATGTAAGTTTTAATAAAATTCGACAAAAGAATTCAATTATTTGAAAATTTTGTTGATTAAATTCTTTATAAGAATTTAATTTTAAGAAATATTCATAATTGTTCAATAAATAAATTATTTATTTTTGTATTTAAATAATTGAATTCTATTAGAATTTTCTAATAAAAATTTGATTTAAAAATGAATTTCAGTTAAAATTCTAGTTTCTAGATAATAATTGCATATGAAAAGCAATTTTGAAATTAATTTTTTTGAAAATGTTTAATTCATTTTTTTTATTTATTTTTATTTATTTTTATTTATTTTATTTATTTTATTTATTTTATTTATTTTATTTATTTTATTTATTTTATTTATTTTATTTATTTTATTTATTTTATTTATTTTATTTATTTTATTTATTTTATTTATTTTATTTATTTTATTTATTTTATTTATTTTATTTATTTTATTTATTTTATTTATTTTATTTATTTTATTTATTTTATTTATTTTATTTATTTTATTTATTTTATTTATTTTATTTATTTTATTTATTTTATTTATTTTATTTATTTTATTTATTTTATTTATTTTATTTATTTTATTTATTTTATTTATTTTATTTATTTTATTTATTTTATTTATTTTATTTATTTTATTTATTTTATTTATTTTATTTATTTTATTTGTTTTATTTATTTTATTTATTTTATTTATTTTATTTATTTTATTTATTTTATTTATTTTATTTATTTTATTTATTTTATTTATTTTATTTATTTTATTTATTTTATTTATTTTATTTGTTTTATTTATTTATTCATAAAATTGAATATTGTCAAAGAACTTTTTCGAAAACTATTAAAAATAATCGATTTAAAGAAGAACATTAGTTAAAAATTCTTGAAAATAATAATTGAATTGGTAATCATTGTATCACTCACTCATCTTTATTCGAGTCGAGTCGAGTCGAAGACTCGGAGTTATTGATATCTTCATGTTTTATATAGTTATGAAAAATTTAATTTATAGTTTTATAAGTAAAATTTTCTCTTATTTAGCTCGGGCTGATTATATTTTTGGTCAGTAAAGTCCTTATTTTTGTCTCAAGTTTATATTTTCAGAAATATGTCGAAACTAAAAAATATTTTTATATATTCGAAAAATGAGATATTCTTAGAAATTATTTTAATATCCAGAAATTCTTACGTTTTTTGTATAATAGAAATTTTTTTTTTTATAATTTTAGTGGGGAATGAAATTTTTTTTTTTTATAATTTTAGTGGGGAATGAATTTTTTTTTTTATCATTTTTTTTTTGGAAAATCTATTATAGGGGTGAAAGTGGAATATTGCGTTTGGAGTGAAAGACGAATTATTTAGGCTTGTTGATGGGGTGTTTTGTGGGGGGAGGCATTTGGCCTCGAGTGGAATAGATGAAAAAGGGATTGGAAAAGAAGGAAAGGGTGAGAAGGAGAGAGAGAAGGGTTCGCAGGTCGGCTAATTGGGGCTCGCCGGACGCGGCCGGTGAATCAGCAACAGTTGGTCGCACCGTAATACTACGAATAAATTGTCCGATAAGCCATCAGTCGTAGATGACGCACAAGATGAGGCTAAAAGTCAAGTGCAACAGAGTAATTATTTCAATTTTATTTTTTTTCCATGAATTTAAATTTTCTCTTCAGAATCAAAATTCTTGAATTTTTAATAATTCCTCTCTTAGAATATTTCTCTAAAAATATAATAATTAATATAAATTAATAATTTATATAATAATTTTCGAGTTTGTGCCAATTTTAAGCCAATTTTTGGAGTTGCCCATAAATTACGTAAAAATTCTTTTGGAAATAAGGGAGAGGGGCTAATATACATTGTGCCAATGTTAAGCCACTATTTGGGGTTGTTGTCCATATATTACGTAAAGTTTTTTCGGAAAAAAATGAAGGGAGGTTAATATAGCGCTTTTTCAAATTTTTTCTGTTGTGGCAGAAATGGCCAGTCATAAATTATGTAGTCATGGCTAAATAAGTATTTTATGAATGGCCCCTTGTGTCAAGTTTTTTTTTCTTAAATGTTTGTTATTGATTCTTTCAAACAGTATTCGGAGAGTGCCATATTCAATGGATGGAAAGTGGGAGAATAAAAAGATATAACTTTATCATAACTTGGAAGACACGTTTCTTTAAAAATATCTCTCCAGCGCTAAATACAGATAGTAACATACTTTGGAAATGTTTGGCCACACACATACGCGGAGAATTTAATCGAATTGTCGATAGATGGAACTCCCACACATGCACACTATGGCAAAAGAGGGATTCGAGAGAAAGAGACAGAGAGAGAATCAAAAGACGTAGGAGTTTGAAACGTGCGTGATAATCCTGATATCGTAGAAGCTCGAAGGGATAGGAGATCGTATTTCTCATTCCATTCTATATCCACTCTTTTTTTTCCATACCCCGAGGTGGATTACTCTGACGATGCGATGTTTAAACCTCCACCCACTCCTCAAAAAAAAAAAATTGTGAATAGATTTTAATACGTTCACAATGAATTGTGAAGAAGATTTATATACTGGGAATTCCGAAATTTATGAAACTTACAATTAGCACTTGTTCAGGGTTGCCACAGGTCAGGAAATTTAGGGAAAAATCAGGGAAATTAGAATTAGTCAGAAAAGTTAGGAATAGATGAACTTGACAGGTTTCAATTGGAAATTTTAGTAAATATCAATTTTTAATGAATTTAAATGGAAATTTTAAGAACAACTGAATACTGAAATTCAATTAGAAAGAAAGAGATTTATGCAACTTGCATAAATGTTAATTTGTTTCTGATTTTAAATTTCGAGAGATTGTCATCAATTGAAGTTTTCTCGCGTTTGTCCATGCACTCGTCGTCGACCACCGCGACTGGCTAAATAGTTTGGCTCAACGGTTTCTCTTTCGCTATTGATCCCAGTGAGCCACCTCGTGACTGCTGGCTGCTAGCACCCTCATCCTCCAGGAAGGTTGCAACCTTCTCCTCCTTCATTCAACTCTTCTCGCATTTCAACCCACGCATATCTTTATTCCCCATTCCTTTTATACTTTCAGACACCTTCCTCTTACTTATAGCTATTACACTTTTTACCCTGTCCTACCTTAAAGCTCTGACATTCTACGTGTGACCTCTTCCTATAATTTTTCACCTTTTTTACGCTCTGAGTTCTTAAACTTTTTCCTCATCTCTCTCTCTCCCCCCCTCTTTCTTCATTTCAATTTTTTTTCCTTTTTCTCGCATATAAATGATCAAAGTTTGTAAAATTCTTTAATCTCGAACCATAGATTGGATCAAAATGAAATATTCCCTCTTCTATAATTGTGTCCACGTGGATATTTTTTTGTTAAAAAATTATATTTTTCGTAGGATATGAGAACTTAAAAGCAAGGAAGAAATTTTTTTTTATTTTAAAATGGTTTTTTTATTTTATTTAAAAATTTTATTTTACAATAATTTATTAAAAAAACGATGCTTAACGACAAGGCTAACTTAAGGAATAAGCTACTCAGGGTTGCCACGCAACCTGGAAACCTGGAAAACCTGGAAATGTCAGGGAATTTTTATAAACCTTGAAAAAAACTGGAAAAGTCAGGGAATTTTGATTGGAATCGTGGAAAATTATTGTTTTCTAAAGTTATTGTACTTATTCTTGAAATCTAATTTTTCTTTAATTCAATTTTCTTAATTCAAATTTCTTAATTCAATTTTAAAAGAGTTGCCTTTACAATTTTTCTTTCCAATAATTCAATTATTTTCATAAATAATAAAACAATTTATAGATTTACCATTATTTTCATAAATAATAAAATTCATCGCAAAATTTCAATTATTTTTAATACAATTTTAATGAAATTTCTCGAAAAATGTATAATTATTCTTAAAAATTTTATTAAAATTCATCAAAGAAATTCAATTATTTTCAAACGTAATAAAATTCTTCGCAGAAATTCAATTATGGTCAAAAGTTTAAAAAATCTTAATTATCTTTATAATTATTAAAAATTTTCTCCAAAATTCAATTATTTTCAAAAATTCTAATGAAATTCTTTTTAACAAATTCAATTTTTTTTCAAAAATTCTCCTCCAGTCAATGATTTTTAATATCTGCTATTTTAATAAAATTTTCCAAAAGTAATGAATCATTTTAAAATTTCTTTATAAATATCTTCGCAATAATTCTATTATTTTCAAAAATATTCAATTTATGTTTACAGAGATTCATTTATTTTTATAAATATGTAATACAATTTTTTTACAGGGATTCAATTATTATTTTCATAAATAATAAAACTCATTGCAGAATTTCAATTATTTTTGATACAATTTTCATTGAATTCCTCGAAAAATGTAATTATACTTAAAATTTTATTAAAATTCGTCAAAAGAATTCAATTATTTAAAAATTTGTTAATAAAATTCTTTATGAGAATTCAATTTTGAGAAACATTCAATTATTCAATTAATTATTCATTTTTGTATTAAAAATAATTAGGTAGGTATATTTAAAAAGAAATATTATTAAAAAATTCGTCTCAAGAATTCAATTATTTTCAAAAGTAATAAAATTCTTAACAGAAATTCAATTATGGTCAAAAGTTTAATAAAAGTTATAGTCAAAATTTCAATTATTATTATAAATATTAAAATTTTTCTCCAAAATTCAATTATTTTCAAAAATTTTAATAAAATTCTTGGCAATATTTCAATTATTTAAAAAAATTTTTAATAAAATTCTTGACAAAATTTCAATTATTTTCAAAAACTTTTCTGAATTCAATGAAATTTTTTTACAGAAATTCAATTATTTTTAGTACATTTTTAATCTAATTTCTCGAAAAATGAAATTTTTCTTAAAAATTTTATTGAAATTCGTCAAAAGAATTTTAATGACCTATTTAAAAATTTGTTGATAAAATTCTTTAAATGAGAGTTGAATTTTAAAAAACATTGAATTCTTAAATAAATTTTTAAAAAGAATATTACTATTTATAAAAATAATTGAATTCCTTCGAAAGAATTATTAAAATAGAAAATAATTGAATTTCTTCGAAAAATATTATTTAAATTTTTTTAAGAAGCTGAATTCTTTCATGAAATTTTATTAAAATTGCATTTAAAATAATTGAATTCTTTCATGTAATTTTATTAAAATTGCATTAAAAATAATTGAATTGTTTCGAAGGATTTATTAAAATATTAGAAAATAATTGAATTCTTTTGTGAAATTTTATTGAAAATAAATGAATTTTTGCAAAGATTTGAAATGATTTAAATAAAATTATTCTCGAGAATTTAATTATTTTAATAAAAATAATAAATTTCTTCTCAATAATTAAATTGTTAATTTTTTCTCAAAAATTCAATTATTTTCATAAATAATAGAACTCAACGCGTAATTTTTATTATTTTTAATACAATTTGAAATCAATTTCTCGAAAAATGCAATTATTCTGAAAAATTTTATTAAAATTTTTTGAAAGAATTCAAATTTTAAGAAATATTCAATTATTTAAGAAAATAATTTATTTTTGTATTTAAATAATTGAATTCTCGTTGAATTTAAAAATTATGGACAGAATTAGTCTTTCAAAAAATTATAATTTAATTTTCTTAAAATTAGTTGATTTCTCGTTAATAATTTAATAAGATTAAATTAAATTTCCAATTTATTTGAAAATTTTTGTCGAATTTAATTGAAATAAATTTTATATATATCTTAAAGAATTTTATTTATATACGCATTTAAAAATGACTTTAAAATATAATTGTATTTTTGAAGAATTTAAAATTAAAATTCAGGAAATAATTGAATTTTGCTCAAATGTAGAATTGAAGTTATTTTCATAAAATTTTTCGAAAAAGATTTTTATAAAATTCTTCGTAAAAATTCATTTGTTTTTAAAAAATTATTAAATTCTTCTGATAAATTCAATTATTTTGAAAAATTTTAATAAATTCCGTCACAAGAATTCAATTATTTTTGCTAATCATAAAATTCTTCGTAAAATGGAATTATTCTTGAAAATTGAATTCAATTTTTTAAAAATTTGTTGATAAAATTCTTTAAATGAGAGTTGAATTTTAAAAAACCTTGAATTCTTCAATAAATTATTTTTTTTTGTATTAAAATAATTAAATTGTCGTAGAATTTTCTAATAATAATTGATTGAAATATGAATTTCAGTTAAAACTTTAGATAATAATTGAGTTTTGAAAAGGTTTCGAATTATAATCTTTGAATGTTTGAATTTTTTATACTTTTAACTTAAAATTGTGTAGATTTAATTTTTTTGTAAAAGTTGAATTGAAATTTTTTTTAAGTTATTTCAAGTTTCTATTTTCTAATATATATTTGATTGAAAAATTTTCTGAATAATCGATGAAATTTCGTAAAAATTGAATTGTAAACAAAAGGATTTGAAAATGTTGAAAGAAATTTTTCAGAAATTATTAATAATAATTAATTTACACTTTATAAAGAAGAATTTTAGTTTTAAATTCTGGGAAACAATAATTGAATTAAAATAATGAAAGTAATTTTGAATAAGTTACAGTAACAATATTTTTATAATAGGTATAAAATGATGATTTTATCAGTCCAACATTTTGAATTATTATAAAACATGAAGACATCGATTGCTCCGAGTCAAAGACTCGGAGTAATCGATATTTTCATGTTTTATAACAATTTTTTAAAAGATGTTTAATTTCAAAAAGGGTTGGATTAAAAATTTTGTAAAATATAAATGTAGTTTTAAAATTCTGGAAAAATTTCGTTTTTTAACCTGGAAAACCTGGAAAAGTCAGGGAATTTGAAGTGAGTAAAAGCGTGGCAACCCTGCTACTTTAGATTTACATCAATTTTAGATAATTAAAATTGAAAGTTAAAATTGTAAATTTTTATTTTCAAAATTCAGTTAACAAAATGTTTTCAAAGAGAAACATTTGTTTTTTTTTGGGTATTGGATGAAACTGACAATTTTAAACTTCTCGACAAAACACTGTATATCTTAACCTAAATATTTTAGTCCAGAACAATAATAACGTAATGCTCAATGCGGCAAGTGCACTTTAGATTTTCTAATCTCAAAGCAGTCTAAATAAATATACCAAGAGGTAACTCAACAAAAGCGATGTTACTGAATGGTGAAACTATAAAAATTATCCTTCGACTAATTTTATGCAAATTCTAATTTAAATAATTGAATTCTTGTAAAAAAATTATATTATTAATTTTTTTAAAAAAATAATTGAATTCTTTTGCGAAATTTTATGAATATACTAGATTTTGAAAATAATTGAATTTCGAATATTTTTTGAAAATAATTGCATCTGTTTGGAGAATTTTATTATAATTTTTGAGAATAGCTTTTCGATTTCTAGTATTGACAAATTTAAAGTAGTGGAAATTTTCAAGAAAAAAACAGAAATGAGTGCGATGACTGATTAATCCTATTCATTAAAATTGTCCTTAAATTTAATTCCGAAAATGAAATCGAAAATATTTTCGGCATTTAATTTTCGGCCTTTGTTGAAACTTGACTCGATTATGACAATATACTGTTCCTGCCCTGAAGGTTGGAACAATATTAGTTGAAAACAAGATTGAAAATGACATTATATTCGTAACAGTAACAGTGAGGAAATCACAATAGTTTTAATATTAATGATGTTTCTGGGTATTATATTAATCTCGATTTTCAATGAATAATAGAATATGCCAAAGGGGATTTCGTCTGTCGGATAAAGAATATTTTGATAGAAAATTGTATGAAAGAATAAAGGAGGAAGAGACAAATGACAATAGACCTTTTCGAAAAAAGTTTTCTTCAAGTGGAAAGTGTATATGAGTCTAAAATGTTCAGCTGACCTAATCTCACTTTTCTCTAGTACGAGGAGGAGGCTTTTCTGTTTTATGCTTACATTGCTGGATCGTGAGTAGAGCGAGAGAGTGAGAGAGAAAAAATTGTGGAGCGAGGAGAACGAGAGGAGGCTAGAAAGGCAGTGACATTGTAAGAGCATGGCTCAATAGAAGCTTGGAATTTCAATTTGAATGAAATCAACATTTTTTGCCCACTTGTATACGCAAATGAATCGCATATTTGCATTCATTTAAAGATTTAATTTCTCTTTTTTCCTTCATAATCGCATAGTATTTACGCAAAAATAGCGTCCACTATTCTTTACTATTCTGCTATTCTTCAAGATATAAAGAATTCTATATGAAGAATTATATTTCATACTTTCTGGTAATTTTATTAACTTTGTTAACTTTTTGTTAACTTTATTAACTTTGTCAACTTTATTAACTTTGTCAACTTTATTAACTTTATGTTAACTTTGTTAGCTTTATTAACTTTATTAACTTTGTCAACTTTATTAACTTTGTCAACTTTATTAACTTTGTCAACTTTATTAACTTTGTTAACTTTATTAACTTTATCAACTTTATTAACTTTGTTAGCTTTATTAAGTTTGTTAACTTTGTTAACTTTATCAACTTTATTAACTTTATTAACTTTGTTAAGTTTGTTAACTTTATTAACTTTATCAACTTTGTTAACTTTTTTAGCTTTATTAACTTTGTTAAGTTTGTTAACTTTATTAACTTTATCAACTTTATTAACTTTGTTAGCTTTATTAAGTTTGTTAACTTTGTTAACTTTATCAACTTTATTAACTTTGTTAGCTTTATTAAGTTTGTTAACTTTGTTAACTTTATTAACTTTATCAACTTTATTAACTTTATTAACACTATTAACTTTATTATCTTCACTAGCAACAATTCGCGCGCTTACTCGAGCGGCTGACTTCTCACTCACTTTTTTTTTAAATAAAATTATCAATTTTAAAAATAATAGAAAGTAAAAAATTTTAATTCAAATTTTTTTTTATAAAAATAAAGTATGAATTGGAATATATAGTTTTAATATTATTATAATTATAATAATATATTTTGACATAGGGAATTTAGGGAAAAGTCAGGAATTTTGATTAAAAGTATAGTGAAAAAAATTTAATTTTTAGAATTCAAAAGAAAATTATGAATTTTTGTGTCTTTTTTGTTTTACTCACAAATTTCTTTTTAAATAACTTAAATCTTGAACAACTATCGTAAAATAAATAAATGATTTAATGAATAATTTTACTTAAATATTTCAAAATTAATTCAATTTTAAAAGAGTTGCGTTTACAATTTTCATAAATAAATGAACTGCAAACGGTTTCAATTTGAAATTTTATAAAATTTCAATGTTGAATGAATTTAATTGGAAATTTTAATGAACTTAGATTTTTGAAAAATTTTAATCATTCAAAATCTTCTAAAATTAGTTAAATTTGTCAATGTAAATTTAATAAGTTATTGAAAATAATGGATTTATAGAAGAATTTTAGTCAAAAACAATAAAATAAAATTGAATTTTGAAGAAGTTACAAATTATTGCAGAAAATGCAATTATTTTCAAAAGTAATAAAATTCTTATCATAAAATTCAATTATGTTCAAAATTTACAAAAAAATCTCGACAAAATCCCAATTATTATCTTTATGAATAAAAAAATTCTTCAAAATTTAATTATTTTTAAAAATTTTGATAGAATTCTTGGTAAAATTTCAATTATTTTCAAAAATTTTCATCATTTTAATGATTTTTATTATCTACGATTTTAATAAAATTACCCAAAAGAATTCAATTATTTAAAAATAATTTTAATAAAATAGTACGTAAACATTTAATTATTTTCATAAATAATAAAAATTTCACAGGAATTCAAATATTTACAAATTTTTTTATAAATTTCATCGCGAAAATTCAATTATTTTCGTAAATAATAAAATATTTTACAAGGATTCAATTATTTTTAACAATAAATAAATTTTTTTTTCAGAAATTCAATTATTTTTAAAAATTTTTCTTAATTCAATACATTTTTATTTGAATTTTTCGAAAAATGCATTAATTCTTAAAATTTTAGCAAAATTTGTCGAAACAATTCAATTATTTAAAATTTTTTTTATAAAATTCTTCGCAGTAATTAAATTATTTTTAGAAACATTAAAATTCTTTTCATAAATAACAAAAACTTATCTCGGAATTTCAATTATTTTTAATACAATAATTGAATTTCTTGAAAAATACAAAATTATTCTTAAAAATTTTATGAAAATTCGTCGAATCAATTCAATTATTTTAAATTTCTTTTTAGAGATTCAATTATTTTCATAAATAATAAAATTCTTTTTTTGAAATTCAATTATTTTCAGAAATAATAAAATTCTTTTTCGGAATTCAATTATTTTCAGAAATAATAAAATTCTTTTTTGGAATTCAATTATTTTCAGAAATAATAAAACTCATCGCTAAAATTCAATTATTTTTAATACAATTTTAATCGAATTTCTCGAAAAATGTAACTATTCTAAAAAATTTCATTAAAATTCGTCAAAAGAATGCAATTATTTAAAAAATTTGTTAACAAAATTCTTTATAAGAATTAAATTTTTGAAAAACATTCTATTATTCAATAAATAATTTACTTTTCTATGTAAATAATTAAATTCTCGTGGAATTTTCTAATAAAAATTGATTTAAAAATAGATTTTTAATTGAGAATTTTTTTTTTTGAAATTATTTGAAGTTTTTATATTTTTAATTATATATTTTTAATTGAAGAATTTACGAATAATTGAAATTTTGTTAAATTGAATATTGTAAACAAATTAATTTGAAAATTCACAAAAAAACTTTTTCAAAAATTATTAAAAATAATGGATTTATAGAAGAAATTTAGTTAAAAACACGAAAAAAAAAAGTTAATTTTGAAAAAGTTACAAATTATTGATGAAATTCAATTATTTTCAAGAGTAATTTAATATTCTTCGCAAAAATTAAATATTGCTTGAAAATAATCAAATTCTTCTTAGGGATTCAATTATTTTCAGAAATAATAAAACTCATCGCAGAATTTCAATTATTTTCGAGTTTCTCGAAAAATGTAATTATTCTTAAAAATTTTATTAAAATGCGTCGAAAGAATTTAATTATTTAAAAATTTATTGATTAAATTCTTTATGGGAATTGAATTTTAAGAAACATTCAATTATTCTTATAATATAAAATAATGATTTTAACACTCGATCCTCTTTAATTATAAGTTGTTTAATTACAAAAAAAGGTTTGAATTTGAATGTTTTGAAGAATTTTAATTCCTACGGAAAAATAATAATAATTAAATATTTAAAACAGATTTTTATTTGATCTATTTTTATTAATAGAATTTTTTATTTGTTAATCATTATTTTTTGTTAAATTTTTCAATTTGTAATAATATTCTATTATATTCTATTATAAATGATGAAAAAATACCTGCGTATTACGGATTTGTCAAACATTTTTTAAAGAAAAAAACAAAAGCATGTATACAGAAACTAACTTCAAACTTCGGACAAAATGAATGAAAGAATACAAAGATTAATATATAGTTAATTAATTATTTTTATTAACTTTATAAACTATTAAACTTTTGTTACAACTTTATCAATACTATGAAAAAAAAAGTTAAAATTTTGTCGTCGCTCTTAATGCGAAATAAATCAGTTTATATTTGGAAGTAACGATTTTTCCCCAATGTTGATGCGCGTTCTGCAAAAACAACAGCAGGTGTCATAACCAAAAGTAATAAACGATAAAGCCGAACCCTTTAAAAGCTCGTTTACACGTTCACGAGTTGCGCTGCATGTTCTTTTCGCGAATGCGCAGGTACGAAACGAAGAGGCAATCGTCGATAAAACCAGAAAAGAAAATAACCAGAATGACCGTAAAACATTGTCATTTCGAAATGTTTTGTAGTAAACAATAATCGTTGATATCGGATAAAAATTTTTTTCCTTCTTCCAAGAATATGGCGATATTTTGATATTTTGCCAGAGGATCCTATAGCAAAATCAGGACAATGTTTTGTAACATATTTTCTCGATTAAAATCTTTTCCAATTCGGGGTGAAACAAGAAATTTTTTTGTTCAATAGAGATTGTTTCTCTAGAATATGTTAAATATCTTCTTTTCTTTTTTCTTTTTTATTTTTTCTTTTTTATTTTCTTCTTTTCTACTTTTAGTACTTGTTTTCTTCTTTTCTACTTTTAGTACTTAATTTCTTCTTTTTTACTTTTAGTATACTTGTTTTCTTCTTATTTGGTTTTTATTAAAATCGCCATAATCGTGTGGATTATTTGCATAATTTCTGTATTATAATAGATTCAAATCTGTAATTACAGATTTACAGATGCGTGAGTAAATTGAACAGTTCTGTAGTTCAGCGATGGATAATAAACTGTTGTACAGTTTGCATTGTTGGTATACAGCTCTAATTAAACGATAATTAAATACTGTAATTGCGATGCATTGAATTAAATTTTACATGGCACGGATTTTGAGCTTCCTGTCGACATATTGTACTTGTATTTTATCATCAAGTTTCTACATTTTGTTCTTTCAATTACACTGTGCCTGTGTTTTCACTCTGAACTCTTTGCTAAATTTTATTTCGGATTCACAGTTTTTCTGCTGATAATTGATTTAAATTTAAATGCTGATAATTGAGACAACAAAAAAAATGAATCAAAAATGTTGTTAAATAAAGTTTTTCGGCAGATATCAAATTGAGACAAAACACGAATCATAAATGTTGTCAAATTGAGACAAACAACGAATCATAAATGTTGACATAAATTGAGACAAAAAAAGAAACCATAAATGTTGTCAGATTGAGACAAACAACGAATCATAAATATGTTGTCAAATTGAGACAAAAAAAGAAACCATAAATGTTGTCAGATTGAGACAAAAAACGAATCATAAATATGTTGTCAAATTGATACAAAAAACGAATCATAAATGTTGTCATAAATTGAGACAAAAAAACGAATCAAAAATGTTGATATCAATTTGATATCTGCAGAAAAACGTTGTTGAACAAGTGATGAGAACAGATGGAAAATAGTAAACAAAAATTTGCAAAAAACGGAAAAGCGTTTTCGTTTCATGACACGATTGATGCAACAGGCTCGGGGACTATCCTTGAGTATATGCATGTTGGACGACAATATTCATTGGTTATCATTCATCGGTTCCGGAGGCTCAACGATTTCCAGTTCACTCTCTGATACCTTTGACATATTCAATATAGAAAACAAATACAAACACACACACACACATATGTAGATATTTGTGAATCGACAGTTTTTCAGGCAGATAAAATTTCAAGTATTTTGTATAACTCCGCGATGACTAGGTAGACGATCAATGAATTTTATGATAGCAATTATTTTTTTCAATTCCTGTTGTATTTGGCTGATTCATCTTCACTCCAGTGGTCACTGTTAACTATTTAATGATTTTTGAAAAATTATTTTCAAATCTGCTTTTTAGCAAAATTAATCTTCGTTAATTGAATTGAATTCCTGAGAAGAATTCAGGACTCGAAGTAGGTTTTGTAAATCCCATAAAAATCCGTAATTTTGATTAAAGGCCGTAAAAGTTCGTTTTTTCTAAAAAAAAAAAGGTTCGTAAAGTCGGTAATTTGATTGAAAATGGGACGAAAGTTCGTAAATTGTACAATATAATATGAAGGATTTTAGAGAAATTAGAGAAATGATTGCAGAAATTCAATTTTTTTGAAAAGTAATAAAATTTGAAGAACAACTGTTTACAAAAGTTCAATTATTTTCAAAAATGATAAACTTCTTCGAAAATTTTTTTTTAAATTCTCGTCAAAATTTTAATTATCTTTAAAAATAATTAAATTCTTTTTCAACATTCAATTATTTTCAAAAATTTTAATAACATTTTTTTGTGCAAAATTTCTATTATTTTCAAAAACTTTTATCAATTTAATGATTTTTAATTGGTCTCTACTATTTTAATAAAATTTTTCAAAAGAATTCGATTATTTAAAAAAAAAAAAAAATTTAATAAAATTCTACACAAACCTATTTAATTATTTTCAAAAAATAAATCAAAATTTCATAGGAAGTTCATTATTTACAATTTTTTTTAACTTTCTTCGCAATCATTCAATTATTTTCATAAATAATAAAATTTTTATAGGAATTCAATTATTTTCGCAAATAATAAAATTCTTTTTAGGAATTCAATTATTTTAATAAATAATAAAACTCACTGCAGAATTTCAATTATTTTTTAATACAATTCTAATCAAATTTTCCGAACAATGTAATTATTCTTAAAATTTTTTATTAAAATTCGTCTAAAGAATTCAATTATTTTCATAATTATAACAAAACTTATCGTAGGATTTAAATTATTTTTTATACAATTTTTAAAAAAATGATAAAAAATTGCATTTAGTCTTAAATTTTTTTTAAAATTCGCTGAAAGAATTCAATTATTTAATAAATTATTTATTTTTGTATTTAAATAATTGAAATATTCGATTATTTAATAAATTATTTATTTTTGTATTTCAATAATTGAAATATTTAATTATTTAATAAATTATTTATTTTTGTATTTCAATAATTTAAATATTTTATTATTTAATAAATTATTTATTTTTGTATTTAAATAATTAAATCCTAGTAGAATTTTCTCATAAAAATTAAATTAAAAATGGATTTCAGTTAAAATTTTAGATTATAATTAAATATTAAAATCATTAAAATAACATGGATTTTTAGAAATAATTGAATTTTGAAAAGGTTTCAGGATTAAAATCTTTGAAAATTTGAATTTTTCATATTTTTAAGTTAAGTATTTATTTAAATTCGTCTAAAGAATTTAAATATTTAAAAATTTGTTGATAAAATTTTTTATGAGAATTTAATTTTATGAAACATTAAATTAATAAATAATTTATTTTTGTATTTAAATAATTGAATTCTCGTAGAATTTTTTAATAGAAATTGATGAAAAAAATAAATTGTTCGTTATAATTTGAAGAATTTTAGAGAAATTACAAATTATTGCAGAAAAGTTCAATTATTTTCAAAGGCAATAAAATTCATTGCAAAAATTTTATTGTGTTATTAAATTTCAAAAAATTCTCGTCAAAATTTCAATTATCTTTATAAATAATAAAATTCTTCTCTGAAATTCAATTCTTTTCCAAAATTTTAATCAAATACTTGGAAAAATTTAAAATATTTTCAAAAGTTTTCTCAAATTCAATGATTTTCATTATCTAGTATTTTAATAAAATTTTACAAAAGAATTTAATTTATTAAAAAAAATTTGAATAAAATTCTTCGCAAACAGTAAATTATTTTTATAAATAATAAAAAATTGTACAGAAATTCAATTATTTATAAATTTTTTATAAATCTCTTCGCAATAATTCAATTATTTTCATAAATAATAACATTTTTACAAAGATTCAATTATATTTTTGTTAAATAATACAATTTTTTTTTAGAAATTCAATTATTTTCAGAAATAATAAAACTCATCGCAGAATTTCAATTATTTTTAATAGAATTTTAATCGAATTTCTCGAAAAATGTAATTATTCTTAAAAATATTATTAAAATTCGTCTAAAGAAAGTAATTAATTAAAAATTTGTTGATAAAATTTCTTATGAGAATTTAATCTTAAAAATCATAAAATTAATAAATTATTTATTTTTAAATTTAAATATTTCAATTCTCGTAGAATTTACTAATAAAAATTGTTTTAAAAATGAATTTTAGTTAAAATATTAGATTATAATTAAATATTAAAATCATTATGACGTGGATTTTTAGAAATAATTTAATTTTGAAAAAATTTCAAATTAAAATCATTGAAATTCTGAATTTTTCATATTTTCAACAAACAATTATGTAGAATTATTTCTTTTGAAAAAGTTTAATTGAATTTTTTTTTTTAAATTATTTCAAATTTTTATTTTCTAATATGCCTATATTTAATTGAAGAATATCAGAATAATTGAAATTTTATAAAATTGAATTGTAAACGAATAAATTTGAAAATTCTCAAAAAACTTTTTTCGAAATTATTTAAAATAATCGATTTACAGAAGAATTTTACTTAAAAACATTAGATAAAGATTTATTTTTGGAGAAGTTTAGAAATTATTGCAGAAATTCAATTATTTTCAAGAGTAATAAAATTCTTCTTAAGGATTCAATTATTTTTACTAATAATAAAACTCATCACAGAATTTCAATTATTTTTCATACAATTTTAATTGAATTCCTTGGAAAAAATAATTATTTTCATGCAAGTTTTATTGAAATTTGACAAAAGAATTCAATTATTTAAAAATTTGTTGATAAAATTCTTCATAAAAATTGAATTTTAAGAAATATTCAATTATTCAATAAATTATTTACTTTTGTATTTAAATAATGAAATTCCAGTAGATTTTTCTAATAAAAATTGATTTTCATTTCATAAAAATGAATTTTAGTTAAAATTTTAGATAATAATTGAATATTAAAATCAATATAGCGTGAATTTTTAGAAATATTTGAATTTTGAAATTAATTTTTTTGAACAAGTTTAATTGAATTTTATTTGAAGTTTTTATTTTCTAACATTTATTTAATTGGAGAATTTACAAATAATTGAAATTTCGTAAAATTGAATATTATAGACAAATGAATTTGAAAATTGTCAAAGAACTTTTATGAAAATTATTAAAAATAATGGATTTAAAGAAGAATTTTAGTTAAAAATTCTTGAAAATAATAATTGAATTGTTTTTATCATTCGGTCATGTTTTATAGAATAATGATAAAATTTAATTTCTAGTTTTAAGTAAAATGTTCTCTTATTTGACTCGGACTAAATTTTTGTCAGAAATATTGGTCAGTAATTTTTAATTTTTGGTCCGTAAAGTCTGTATTTTTGTATACTTTCAATGATTCGAACCCTAAGAATTTCGTAAAAGTTTTGTTCTTTGAAAATATTTTTGATCTAATGAAAACTTGAACCAGTTTATATTCAGAGTTGTTTTCATTAATAAAGACTAAATTAATAAAGTACAGAGTTCAATTCTATTATAGAAAAAAAAATTGTACCAATCCACACCTGAAAGGTTTCGGTTTTCAAACTTACGGCATTATCAATAAAAAGAAAATTGAGCTTTATTTATTTAACTTATTTTACATAAAAGCGATTTTCTGTTGAAGAGGTTTCACTGAATTATTTACAGGACCTGAATCCAGTCTAGTGGGAATTCCACTATACAACTATTATTCCAAATCCGAGATAAATTCAAGACCGAACCACTCTATTATTAAAAACACCCCGTCAATTCTAATTCTGAGCATTTAACTAATTTATTCTCCAATTCAAAATTCAAGTCACCTCTTACTACTACTACTACTACTCTCTTTATATTTCTATTTATATGAAAAACTAAAAATATTCCAAAAATTAAGACTGTAAAGGGAAGTTCTAAATTAAGGCTGATTTTGGATGTTAAAATAGAACATTGATCATTGATTAAGTATGAAAATGGAAATAAAAAATAAGCGAAAAACAAATTGAGAAACAGAAAGAGAGAGAAAGAAAAACATTTGGCAACAATTTTTAGCAAATGGAACGCAAATGATTTAGATGAAAAAAAATACAAAGGGAAACAAATAAGAAAACAGTAAAACTGTGTCTCCTATTTTATTCAAGTTTATTGTGTCTTTCTTTCTTCGAGTTCGTATATAGACGATCCTAAGGCTTCTGATTGATCAAAGCTGCCAGAGTAGTTACAGAAAATCTAGTTTCAGTTCTGATAATGGAACATTCAATAACAATTGCGTATCGTTTTATTGATTCAAGAAAGAATGTGTGACAATGCTTCGAAGAAAGGTACATGAGAAGCAAATTATTTTCAAGTTACGTTTGCTTTATTTTTCCTTAATCTTACTCTTAATCTAAAATTATAAAAATTAAAAGTTTTAATGAGAATCTAACAGAATTTTTTTTTTTTTTTTTTTTTTTTTTTTTTTTAATGATAATTATTCTATGAAAATGGTAATTTTTTCATAAAAATGATAATTTTTCCATAAAAATTAAGATTTTCAAAAATTTCTATAATTAAAACCTTTTTGAAATTTAACGACTTATAAAACATTTGTTATAAAACATAAAGAATAATTATATTATTAATTATATTATTAATAATTATATTTTATAATAATAATTATAAAAATGATCGACTAATAAGTTAGTTATAAGTTACTCTATAAGTTACTCTAACTTCTTCAAAATTATTTTCATTACTTCAATTCAATTATTCTTCTCCAGAATTTTTAACTAACATTCTTCTTTAAATTAATTATTCATTTATTTTTAATAATTTTTGAAAAATTACTTTGAAAATTTTCAATTTTCACATTAGTTTCACAGAATTGTT
Source organism: Leptopilina syphax (assembly GCA_032872505.1). Taxonomy (NCBI): domain Eukaryota; kingdom Metazoa; phylum Arthropoda; class Insecta; order Hymenoptera; family Figitidae; genus Leptopilina; species Leptopilina syphax. The sequence goes on along the minus strand of CM065468.1, from coordinate 24,392,743 downwards.
AAATAAAAATATGAAAAATTCAGATGTTAAAAAATTTTAACATGAAACCTATTCAAAATTCAATTATTTCTACAAAATTCACGCTCTAGGTAATGCTTTTAATATTCAATTACAATATAAAATTTCAACTAAAATACATTTCTTAATTAATTTTTATTAAAAATTTTTACAAGAATTGAGTTCTTTAAATACGAAAATAAATAATTTATTAATTGAATATTTCTTAACATTGAATTTTTATGAAGAATTTTATCAAAATTTTTAAAAATAATTGAATTCTTTTGGCGAATTTAAAAAAAATATTTAAGAATAATTACATTTTTCGAGAAATTTGGTTAAAATTGTGTAAAAAATAATTGAAATTCTACGATGAGCTTTGTTATTTATGGAAATAATTGAATTCTTGCAACGAATTTTATTAAAAAAATTTTTAAACAATTTAATTTAAATATTTATTTAATTTAAAAAAAAAATAATTTGAATTTCTCAGCATTTCTTAAAATTTTTTGAAAATAATTAAATTCCATCGAGAAATTTCATTAAAAAAATTGAAAATAATTGAATTGCTTCGAAGAATTTTATTTTTTACGAAAATAATTGAATTGTTTCAAAGATTTCTATAAACATTTTTGAAAAAAAAAATTCTTGTGAAGAGATTTCATTAAAATTTCTTAAATAATTGAATTACTTCGAAGAATTTTATTTTTTACGAAAATAATTGAATTGTTTCGAAGATTTTTATAAATATTTTTGCCAAAAATTGTATTCCTAGGAAGAATATTATATTTTATGAAAATAATTGTATTGGTCAATTTTATTATAATTTTTCAAATTTATAAAGTATTTTATCAAAATTTTTTTAAATAATTGAATTCTCGGGAAAATTTTATTATTTATGAAAATAATTGATTTCTTGTAAAGAATTTTATTCAAATTTTTTAAAATAATTAAATTCTTTTCAGTAGTTAAAATTGTATTAAAAATAATTGAAAACCTGCGACAAATTGTCTTATTTATGAAAATAATTGAAGTATAGTAAAAAAAATGTTGTTATTTATAAAGATAATTGAATTTTTCGAGAAACTTCATTAAAAAATTAAAAATAATTGAATTGGTGCGAAGAAATTTATAAAAAAAAATTCCTGTGGAAGTTTTAGTAAAATTTTGTTTAAATAATTGAATTCTTTTGGGAAATGTCATTAAATTAGTAGATACATAAAAAATCATTGAATTAGGAAATTTTTTGAAAATAATTGAAATTTTGCCATGAATTTTATTAAAATTTTTGAAAATAATTGAATTAGTAGATACATAAAAAATCATTGAATTAGGAAATTTTTTAAAAATAATATTGAAATTTTTCCATGAATTTTATTAAAATTTTTGAAAATAATTGAATTTTGGAGAAGAAATTTATTATTTATAAAAATAATTGAAACTTTGACGAGAGTTGTTGTAAATTTTTGAATATAATTGAATTTCTGCAGAGAATTATAATACTTTTGAAAATAATTGAATTATTCTTGAGATGAATTTCTTATTAAAATTGTTTTTTTTAAATAATTGAATCCTTTTGTGATATTTTATTGAAATAGTAGACATTGAAAATAACTAAATTTTGAAAATTTTTTGAAATTAATTCAATTTCTACAAAAAATGTAATTAAAATTATTTTGAAGAAAATTGAATTGTTACAAAGAATTGCATTAAAGTTTTTGAAAATAATTTAATTCTTTGAAGAAATTCAATTAAAAATGTTTTTAAAATAATACTTAAATTCTAATAAATAAATTATAGCTAAGGTTTTTAAAATAATTGAATTTCTTTGATAAATTTTAATAAAATTTTTAAAAAATTTAAAAATTTTGAAAAAAAATGGAAATACGGAAATAATTTTGAAGTTTCTGATAGTTGTGATTTAGTTAAAGAAAAGTGATGAAAAATATCAAATGAAAGTATTAATTAGAAGGATAAATCTGATTTTGATAAATCATATAATATAATGATCTCAATTTATCCTTGTGGATAACATTGATAAATGAACTGCAACTATCGCATTCTTGGACGTCGTAATTCTTTTTTTCCCCCTCTCTCTCTCTCTCTCTCTCTCTCTCTCTCTCTCTCTCTCTCTCTCTCTCCCTCTCGCTCTCTTGATTCGAATGTCTGTATCAGAAAGACAAATCGTTGATTTTTACAGAAAAATCTTTCCCTATATTGGTTTGAGATTCCAGACAAAAAATCACGAATATACGAATTGGAACGAGGCAATTTCCAGTGGGAAACGTCAAATAACATCGATATTTCGTTCTCTCCAATTTGCATACATTTACGTTGAAAAATGAATGTATTCATACCTCGAAATTTGCAGGCAAAATTGTTTGTCTACTTTTTTCTTGAATTCAAATATATTTTCATAATTCAACTATATTGTATTTGGGACCATGTGTAAGCGAAAGATTACCTAATTCTCTCCATTATTGTGATTTAAGCAGCATCGCTCTTAAAATCATTCTAATTTCAGCATACCGAAATTTTTCGCAAATTTGAAGAAAAGATTACAAATGATTGCAAATATTCAATTATTTTCAAGAGTAATAGAATTCTTCGCAGAAATTCAATTATATTCAAAAATTTTTTTTAATTCTCATTAAAATTTCCATTATTTTATAACTAATAAAATTCTTCTTCTTCTTCCTAAATTTTATTCATGTTTTACACTGAAAAAAAATTGAATTTATAGTTTTTTAAGTAAAATGTTCTCTTATTTGACTTGGACTGGTTACATTTTTATCAGCAATTGTTTCATAAATTGTCTGTAATTTTTCGCTCCGTAAAATCCTTATTTTTTTTTAAATACTTTTACTGGTTCGAACTCTGTACTGAGTGAAAAATAAAAACTAGAGAGTATTGAGAGAAACTTTTCCAAGTTCAATAATATTAATGTAAAATAATATTTTTTTCGGTATGGTATATATTAAAAAGAAGTCGCGGGAATTTAGGTCAGTGGTATAATCATAACGGAAAGTCTTGAAAGCGGGGGAGAGATGCGGGTTAAAAAAATAAATAAAAGAGAATTACATAGAATAGGCGTCGCAAAGTAAAAGTTACAAATGTTTTGAAAAGGCTGTTTCAAAGGGTTGGGAGGACAACTCGACAGCGTACTCACTCTCCACGAGAGTGTGCCAGAGATTCACCCTCATTTCACTCTGCGTTACTATTACTATACTTTTTCCAACCTCCCCTCCCCTTCCACCCTTTGTCTACAATATACTTGGTTTGACTTTTATAAAAACCGTGAATATGTCGACGTCGAGGGAAAATCCGATACGCACGTAGTACGAATAGTCGTAGGTGCAGCTGCTGTCAGAGCGCATGATTCCACCTCCTATATACATATTATATATCTACAATTAAATCCATCTTCACCTACATGCGAAAATCCGCCTCTGTGTGGGTTGTGCACGAATGGCATGTGAGCCGGAAGGCATACGACGAACAGCTCGACGTGTAGCTGTTAATGCCGAAGATCTGGACTTAATGTTCGCTGTGAATCGGTGACCCGCAAGAGCTAGGGCACCAAAAAAAGGCCAATTTTTTTCTTTTTACCCCCGGGGGATATGTTTCAAATCGATGATGATTATTATCGAGAGTCGGCATTTTCAGGGGTTCAAACGATTGGTTCTGGATTTATAAAAAAGAATTTTGTTGCTGTAATATATTTCAAGAGAAAGAATATGTGCACACTGAAAAAGAATATATACTAAAAGAAGGTGCCCAGGTGGAAAAGTTAACGTTAGCTAATGGTACTAACGTTAGACTAACTTTATCTAACGTTATCTAACGTTAGACTGACGTTAACTAAAGTTAGACTAATCAGGGTTGCCACGCTTTTACTCACTTCAAATTCCCTGACTTTTCCAGGTTTTCCAGATTAAAAAACGAAATCTTTCCAGGTTTTTAAAACTACATTTATATTTGACAAAATTTTTAATTCAAACCTTTTTGAAATTAAACATCTTTTAAAAAATTGTTATAAAACATGAAAATATCGATGACTCCGAGTCTTCGACTCGGAGCAATCGATATCTTCATGTTTTATAATAATTAAAAATGTTGAACTGATAAAATCATCATTTTATACCTATTATAAGAATATTGTTACTGTAACTTATTCAAAATTACTTTCATTATTTTAATTCAATTATTGTTTTCCAGAATTTAAAACTAAAATTCTTCTTTATAAAGTGTAAATTAATTATTATTAATAATTTCTGAAAAATTTCTTTCAACATTTTCAAATCCTTTTGTTTACAATTCAATTTTTACGAAATTTCATCGATTATTCAGAAAATTTTTCAATCAAATATATATTAGAAAATAGAAACTTAAAAAAACTTAAAAAAAATTTCAATTCAACTTTTACAAAAAAATTAAATCTACACAATTTTAAGTTAAAAGTATAAAAAATTCAAACATTCAAAGATTATAATTCGAAACCTTTTCAAAACTCAATTATTATCAAAAGTTTTAACTAAAATTCATATTTCAATCAATTATTATTAGAAAATTCTACGACAATTCAATTATTTAAATACAAAAAAAATAATTTATTAAAGAATTGAATATTTAAAATTTAATTCTTATAAAGAATTTTATTAACAAATTTTTAAATAATTGAATTCAATTTTCAAGAATAATTCCATTTTACGAAGAATTTTATGATTAGCAAAAATAATTGAATTCTTGTGACGGAATTTATTCAAATTTTTCAAAATAATTGAATTTATCAGAAGAATTTAATAATTTTTAAACACAAATGAATTTTTACGAAGAATTTTATAAAAATCTTTTTCGAAAAATTTTATGAAAATAACTTCAATTCTAAATTTGAGCAAAATTCAATTATTTCCTGAATTTTAATTTTAAATTCTTCAAAAATACAATTATATTTCAAAGTCATTTTTAAATGCGTATATATAAATAAAATTCTTTAAGATATATATAAAATTTATTTCAATTAAATTCGACAAAAATTTTCAAATAAATTGGAAATTTAATTTAATCTTATTAAATTATTAACGAGAAATCAACTAATTTTAAGAAAATTAAATTATAATTTTTTGAAAGACTAATTCTGTCCATAATTTTTAAATTCAACGAGAATTCAATTATTTAAATACAAAAATTAAATTATTTTCTTAAATAATTGAATATTTCTTAAAATTTGAATTCTTTCGAAAAATTTTAATAAAATTTTTCAGAATAATTGCATTTTTCGAGAAATTGATTTCAAATTGTATTAAAAATAATAAAAATTATGCGTTGAGTTCTATTATTTATGAAAATAATTGAATTTTTGAGAAAAAATTAACAATTTAATTATTGAGAAGAAATTTATTATTTTTATTAAAATAATTAAATTCTCGAGAATAATTTTATTTAAATTATTTCAAATCTTTGCAAAAATTCATTTATTTTCAATAAAATTTCACAAAAGAATTCAATTATTTTCTAATATTTTAATAAATCCTTCAAAACAATTCAATTATTTTTAAAAATAGTAAAATTCTTTTCAAAAATACAATTATTTTTAATGCAATTTTAATAAAATTACATGAAAGAATTCAATTATTTTAAATGCAATTTTAATAAAATTTCATGAAAGAATTCAGCTTCTTAAAAAAATTTAAATAATATTTTTCGAAGAAATTCAATTATTTTCTATTTTAATAATTCTTTCGAAGGAATTCAATTATTTTTATAAATAGTAAAATTCTTTTTAAAAATTTATTAAAGAATTCAATGGTTTTTAAAATTCAACTCTCATTTAAAGAATATTATCAACAAATTTTTAAATAGGTAATTAAAATTCTTTTGACGAATTTCAATAAAATTTTTAAGAAAAATTTCATTTTTCGAGAAATTAGATTAAAAATGTACTAAAAATAATTGAATTTCTGTAAACAAATTTCATTGAATCGAAAAAAGTTTTTGAAAATAATTTTTGTCAAGAATTTTATTAAAAATTTTTTAAATAATTGAAATATTGCCAAGAATTTTATTAAAATTTTTGAAAATAATTGAATTTTAGAGAAAAATTTTAATATTTATAATAATAATTGAAATTTTGACTATAACTTTTATTAAACTTTTGACCATAATTGAATTTCTGCTAAGAATTTTAATTACTTTTGAAAATAATTGAATTCTTGAGACGAATTTTTTAATAATATTTCTTTTTAAATATACCTACCTAATTATTTTTAATACAAAAATAAATAATTTATTGAATAATTGAATGTTTCTCAAAATTGAATTCTCATAAAGAATTTTATTAATAAATTTTTAAATAATTGAATTCTTTTGACGAATTTTAAAAAAATTTTAAGTATAATTACATTTTTCGAGGAATTCAATGAAAATTGTATCAAAAATAATTGAAATTCTGCAATGAGTTTTATTATTTATGAAAATAATAATTGAATCCCTGTAAAAAAATTGTATTACATATTTATAAAAATAAATGAATCTCTGTAAACATAAATTGAATATTTTTTTGAAAACAATAGAATTATTGCGAAGATATTTATAAAGAAATTTTAAAATGATTCATTTCTTTTGGAAAATTTTATTAAAATAGTAGATATTAAAAATTATACTGAATTGAGAAAAATTTTTGAAAAAAAATTGAATTTGTTAAAAAGAATTTCATTAGAATTTTTGAAAATAATTGAATTTTGGAGAAAATTTTTAATAATTATAAAGATAATTGAGATTTTTTAAAATTTTGAGCATAATTGAATTTCTGCGAAGAATTTTATTACGCTTGAAAATAATTGAATTTCTTTGATGAATTTTAATAAAATTTTTAAGAATAATTATACATTTTTCGAGAAATTCCATTAAAATTGTATTAAAAATAATTGAAATTTTGCGATGAGTTTTATTATTTATGAAAATAATGGTAAATCTATAAATTGTTTTATTATTTATGAAAATAATTGAATTATTGGAAAGAAAAATTGTAAAGGCAACTCTTTTAAAATTGAATTAAGAAAATTGAATTAAAGAAAAACTAGATTTCAAGAATAAGTACAATAACTTTAGAAAACAATAATTTTCCAGGATTCCAATCAAAATTCCCTGACTTTTCCTTGTTTTTCCAAGGTTCATAAAAATTCCCTGACATTTCCAGGTTTTCCAGGTTTCCAGGTTGCGTAGCAACCCTGCTAACGTTAACGTTTTTCGCTAACGTTTTTCTTTCAGTGTAAATTCAGCACTGTCTGATCTAATGTTAAAATCATGTACAAAATCGATTGCTTAAATTCAGCATTGGCTGCCTTAAAAATGTTGCGTCTTAATATTAAAGACTGCCTTCCTGCCTTAAAATAAGACTTTCTTTTTACTGTGAATATTCCACAATATAATACAATAACCAAATTATACGCGAAAATATCACAATAAAAAAAGGAAAATTACTACTACACTATACAGGTATAAATATAAAAATATAATGAAAACGGAATTATAAATGAAATCTTGATAAAGAAGAAGAAATACAACTATAAAAGTAAAAGACAAATGTAAAAATATTCTCACAAAACTTGAATTATGGAGAATTTTACTGCCTCTTTAAATTAATGTACCAAGAGTAAATGCTCTCGATTCTCCTTTAAATCTTCTTCGCAAATATAGTATGTATAAAAAATTCAGAAAGATATGAGATTTCCATGAAATCAAAGTCATAATCAAAGAAGTAGTACGCAAGGAGCACTTTTTTTCTAACTTGAAAATAATTAATTAATAATTTATTGATATTTGAGCTTAATTTTCTTTAATCTATATATTTATGGCTTTTCATCGTCACCAGACTTCGCAATCGATAATTAATTTTAAAAAAGTAGTAAAAAAGTATTAAACTTGACAACCAAAACAACTCGTTTTAGACACTTCGCAAAACTGAGAAAAATTCCATAATTCATATTTTTTATTTTCCTAACTTTTTCCTAATTTTCATTAAAAAATAATTACTTCTTTCTTATCCTGATGCTAATAAATTGAATTCCTGCAACGAATTTCATTATTCATGCGAAAGAATTTAAATATTTATAAAAATAATTTAATTCTTGCGAAAAATTTTATAAAAATTTTTAAATAATTGATTTCTTTTGACTAATTTTATGCAAATTCCAATATTATAAATAATTGAATTTCTGAAAAATTTATATTATTCATGAAAAGAATTAAATTCTTACGAAGATTTTTATAAAAAATTTTAAATAATTAAATTCTGTTTCGAAATTCTATGAAAATAGTAAATATTGGAAAATCAGTAAATTGCGAAAAGTTTTTAAAGATAATTAACTTTTACAATAAATTCAATTTAAATTTTTGACAATAATTGAATGTCTGTGTGGTATTTTATTGAAAATAATAATTGAATTCCTAAAAAGCATTTTATTATTTATGACAATAATTGAATTGTTGTGATGAATATTGTTATTTATGAAAATAATTGAATTTCTAAGAAGAATTTTATTAAAATGACTGAAAATAATTGAATTTTCAGTAATAATTTTGTTATTTATCTTTAATAATTGAATTCTTTCGAAGAATTATTTCTGTAAATAGTTGAATTCTTGGAAAGAATTTTATTAAAATCTAAAAGAATAATTGAATTATTTCAAAAAAAAAAAAAAATTAATAAAAATTGTATTTAAAATAATTGATTTCTTTCAAACGATTTTATTAAAATATTTGAAAATAATTAAATTTCTGTAAAAATTTCTAATATTTTTGTAAATAATTGAATTCTTCCAAAGAATTTAAAAAAAACATTTTTTTAAGTAATTGATTTTTTCGAGGAATTAAACTTAAATTTTTAAGAATAATTACATTTTTTTATCAATTGCAGTAAAATTGAATTATAAATAATTGAAATCCTGCGATAAATTTTATTATTTATGAAAATAATTTAATTATTGCGAAAAATTTTATTAAAATGTTTTAAAAGAATTTAATTTCTGTTAAAAATTTTGTTTATTTTTAAAAATAATTGAATTCTTCATAAGAATTTTATAAAAATTATTTTAAATAATTAAATTTTTCGAAATATAATAAATATTATGAAAATTGTATATTTTAAATAATTGAATTCTTGTGGGAAACTTTATTTGTGAAAATAATAATTAAATTTTACGATTAATTATTTTTAAAATAGTATTAAAAATAATTGAAATTCTTCGATGAGTTTTATTATATTTATGAAAATAATTGAATTCTTGTTTAGAATTCCATTATTTTATTATTGAATAATTAATTAATTAATTAATTCTTAAATTTCAAATTCTGCGATGAGAATAATTTAATTCCTAAATGAAATTTTATTATTTATGAAAATAATTGAATGTTTTCGTAGAATTTTAACAAAAATTTTTTTTTTTTTTTAAATAGATTTTATGAAAATAGTAGGTAAATATTGAAAATGAATGAATTACGAAAAACTTTTTTTTGAAAATAATTGAAATTTTGCAAAGAATTTTATTGTAAAATTTTTGAAAATAATTGAACTTTTTTGACGAAAAATGTTGCTATTTATAAAGATAATTGAATTCTTGTCAAGAATTTTATTAAAATATTTGAAAATAAATGAATTCCTGAGAAGATTTTTATTTTTTATAAAAATAATTGAATTCTTGTAATGAATATTGTTATTTATAAAAATAATTGAATTTTGAGAAGAATTTTTTTTTATATTCCTAAACATAATTGAATCTTTATGAAGAATTTTGTTATTTATTAACAGGGTTGCCACGCAACCTAGAAACCTGGAAAACCTGGAAATGTCAGGGAATTTTTATAAACCTTGAAAAAACCTGGAAAAGTCGGGGAATTTTGATTGGAATCCTGGAAAATTATTGTTTTCTAAAGTTATTGTACTTATTCTTGAAATTTAATTTTTCTTTAATTCAATTTTCTTAATTCAATTTTAAAAGAGTTGCCTTTACAATTTTTCTTTGCAATCATTCAATTATTTTCATAAATAATCAAAAAATTTATAGATTTACAATTATTTTCATAAATAATAAAACTCATCGCAAAATTTCAATTATTTTTAATACAATTTTAATGGAATTTCTCGAAAAATGTATAATTATTCTTAAAAATTTTATTAAAACTCATTAAAGAAATTCAATTATTTCCAAACGTAATAAAATTCTTCGGAGAAATTCAATTATGGTCAAAAGTTTAAAAAATCTCAATTATCTTTATAATTATTAAAAATTTTCTCCAAAATTCAATTATTTTCAAAAATTCTAATGAAATTCTTTTTAACAAATTCAATTTTTTTTCAAACATTCTCCTCCAGTCAATGATTTTTAATATCTACTATTTTAATAAAATTTTCCAAAAGAAATGAATCATTTTAAAATTTCTTTATAAATATCTTCGCAATAATTCTATTATTTTCAAAAAAATATTCAATTTATGTTTACAGAGATTCATTTATTTTTATAAATATGTAATACAATTTTTTTACAGGGATTAAATTATTATTTTCATAAATAATAAAACTCATTGCAGAATTTTAATTATTTTTGATACAATTTTAATTGAATTACTCGAAAAATGTAATTATACTTAAAATTTTATTAAAATTCGTCAAAAGAATTCAATTATTTAAAAATTTGTTAATAAAATTCTTTATGAGAATTCAATTTTTGAGAAACATTCAATTATTCAATAAATTATTTATTTTTGTATTAAAAATAATTAGGTAGGTATATTTAAAAAGAAATATTATTAAAAAATTCGTCTCAAGAATTCAATTATTTTCAAAAGTAATAAAATTCTTAGCAGAAATTCAATTATGGTCAAAAGTTTAATAAAAGTTATAGTCAAAATTTCAATTATTATTATAAATATTAAAATTTTTCTCTAAAATTCAATTATTTTCAAAAATTTTAATAAAATTCTTGGCAATATTTCAATTATTTAAAAAATTTTTAATAAAATTCTTGACAAAATTATTTTCAAAAACTTTTTTCAATTCAATGAAATTTTTTTACAGAAATTCAATTATTTTTAGTACATTTGTAATCTAATTTCTCGAAAAATGAAATTTTTCTTAAAAATTTTATTAAAATTCGTCAAAAGAATTTTAATTACCTATTTAAAAATTTGTTGATAAAATTCTTTAAATGAGAGTTGAATTTTAAAAAACATTCAATTCTTCAATAAATTATTTTTTTTTGTATTTAAATAATTGAATTGTCGTAGAATTTTCTAATAATAATTGATTGAAATATGAATTTTAGTTAAAACTTTAGTAAATAATTGAGTTTTGAAAAGGTTTCGAATTATAATCTTTGAATGTTTGAATTTTTTACACTTTTAACTTAAAATTGTGTAGATTGAATTTTTTTGTAAAAGTTGAATTGAAATTTTTAAGTTATTTCAAGTTTTTATTTTCTTATATATATTTGATTGAAAAATTTTCTGAATAATCGATGAAATTTCGTAAAAATTGAATTGTAAACAAAAGGATTTGAAAATGTTGAAAGAAATTTTTCAGAAATTATTAATAATAATTAATTTACGCTTTATAAAGAAGAATTTTAGTTTTAAATTCTGGAAAACAATAATTGAATTAAAATAATGAAAGTAATTTTGAATAAGTTACAGTAACAATATTCTTATAATAGGTATAAAATGATGATTTTATCAGTCCAACATTTTTAATTATTATAAAACATGAAGATATCGATTGCTCCGAGTCGAAGACTCGGAGTGATCGATATTTTCATGTTTTATAACAATTTTTTATAAGATGTTTAATTTCAAAAAGGTTTGAATTAAAAATTTTGTCAAATATAAATGTAGTTTTAAAAACCTGGAAAGATTTCGTTTTTTAACCTGGAAAACCTGGAAAAGTCAGGGAATTTGAAATAAGTAAAAGCGTGGCAACCCTGATTAAGATAATTGCATTAAAACCTTTGGAATAATTAAATAATTATTAAAAAATTTATTTTTGTAAAAAAAAATTAAATATTTTCCAGTACTTTTAATAAAAAAATGCCTGACTTCCCTGACCAATTTTACTTTTCCTGACTTTTCTCTGAATTTCCTGATTTCCCTGACCTGTGGCAACCATGAAAATGTTAGAAGCGTTATTCTAAAGTCTAAACACATGTTTTTAACCTCATTTAAGAATTTTTTTCATTTTTTTTACCACCAACAAAGTTTCATGTTTCAAAAAGAAATTCACAGTAATTTTCTTTTGAAAAGTCGTGTTAAATGTAACCGTAAAACTCTCCTATTGTTGAAAAGAGAGAGAGAGAGAGAAGACAATAAAATGAAGGAAAAAAAAAGATTAAAAGTAACTACGCGAAGTTTGCGGGCTAATATTTTTTTTTCTTTTTGCGGATAAGAAAATTCAACTACTCTCACGTGGATACATTTTATACATTTTATATGCATTTTACACATTTTTACACTTGATCCCCTTTGGCAAAATCCAGAATTATATTCTCCCCAGGTGTAAGAAATAAAAAGGTAATTAATGAAAGACAAAGATTTAAGAGGATATATATATATAGTGCGAGGATTTGAAATTCTAACTCTGGGATTTAAAAGGGCGCGAGGAGAGAATAAAATTAGGTTAATGTGGAGTGGAAGAATGCCAGACCTACTTCAGGACAATAATCAGAGAACGTAACCAGTGGTATTCATTCCCTTCGAAATAGGGATGAAACGATATTAACTTTATGTCATTACAATCTTTCGTTGGGAGGCGAATTCTTGCCAAAAATATATCTGTCAAGGTCTACGAACCCTCCCTCATTCGAGTCTCGGACAATAAAATTTATATCTTGGAGAAAACCATTACAGTAATACCTCTTAAATTGGATGTCGAAATATACATTTCACCTCTGAATGTAGTCAATTTTATTTCTTATTTTACTCACTCTATATTAATAATCGTTGTATTCCGAATGTCTCATCGTATTTCATAAATAAATAAAATAATAAATAAAATATTTTATAAATATCAAATGCAAGAAGAAACTTTACAAGAAAAAAACATTTTTAAAAACATAATTGACACTATTTAGGAGCATAATAAATTGAGGCACATATGATAGTATTTTACTCATCTACTAAAAATGATTTTTTAAATTCTTTGCAGGAATTCAATTATTTACAAAAAATATTAGAATTTTTCACATGAATTCAATTATTTTCAAAAATTTAAATAAAATTCCTTGAAAAGAATTCAATTATTTTTGCATAAATAATACAATTTATTTTTTGGAGGAATTTAATTATTTTCAATACAATTTTAATGAAATTCCTCGAAAAAAATTCAATTATCTTCATAAATAATAAAATTCCTCGACAAAAATTCAATTATCTTCATAAATAATAAAATTTTCGCAGGAACTCAATTATTTTCAATACAATTTTAATAAAACGCCAAAAAAAATTCAATTATCCTTATTAATAAAATCAGATGTCTGTCTGTACATTGCTTAAAACTTAAAAATGTTAACATGATTAGTTATTATGGACATCAGAGATTCCAAAAATGTTCTTAAAAAATTTAATGTATGTATGTATGTATGTATGTATGTATGTATGTATGTTTGTCTGTCACAAAAACTTTGTACCCCAATCACACAAAAACATGTGAATCGATTTAAGTCCAACTTGGTAGGTTATTAGGTATTGACCCAAGGAAGGTTTATAAATTTACAGATTTAAAAAATATTAATTAGAACGGGAGATATTCAATTTTTTCAAAAAATTCAAAAAATCGAAAATTTCAAAATTTTTTATTTTTCATGGATTGCTTTTGAAGTTTATATACTTGAGTATTATATGTTATTTAGTCACATTATAGCATAACTTTGCAAAAAATAAAGTCCTATAACTAATATGTAAGTATAAAAATGTTTTCAAAAAATCGAAAATTTCAAAATTTTACATTTTTTTATGGATTGCTTTTAAACTTTCTATATTTGAGTATTACATGTTATTTGGTCACATTTTAGCATAATTTTTCAAAAAATACTATTCTACAACTAAGATGTAAATATAAAAATATTTTCAAAAACTTGAAAAATGGAAAATTTCCAAATTTCACAATTTTTAATGGATAGCTTTTAAACTTTCTAAAAATGAATATTATATGTTATTTAGTCAGATTTTATCATAATTTTGCAAAAAATACTATCCTACAAGAAATATAAAAAAATTTTCAATATATCAAAAAATCGATACTAATTACTATATGAAGTATAATTCAGTAGTATTTTTGGAGTCTCTGATTAATATTTTGATGTCAAAATAGTGCAATTCAAAATTATTTATCAAATCAATCTAATATTTTCAAGAAGTTCAGAAATATTGAAAATGGAAATTTTTTATGATTAAAATGATTTCGCAGGATGTCAAGAATTGTAAGTCACCTGTGATACAATACAAGCATATTATGCCACTAGGCAAAAACTTACATGTTAAAACGTTTTTTCATTTTAACTCTAGATTTAACTTTAAGAGATGTTTTGAGCAATGTAAAGACAAAAGTTAACACGGTGTCTATTTTTGTTTAACAAAATTCCCTGCTTTGTCCAAACTTTTCACGGTTTATCTCTTTTTTGTCAAATTTAAATTTACTTGATTTTATCCATAAATAAATCTACAAATGGCTATAAAAATTTACTTATTTTATGAAAATACTGTTTCTTAAGTTCATATAAATATAGATTGTATTACTTGCTGTCGTACAGTTTTCTGTTTATACTAATACATTTAACTGGGTATCTACCAAACGGGAAAAACTGTAAAAAGCTGGGAATATGCCGAACCGGGAATTTTCCTATCAAATTAAGAAAAAGTTTCATTATATTAATTCGCTTTTAAAAAATTGCTTTTTACTTCAATTTTTATTGATGTATAATATTTATGAAAACAGACCCGAGTCAAAATTTAAGCCCTACTTTCAGCCTAAAATTTAGGTCTTATGTTAGGTTTTAGCAGTCGTAACGTAGGGTCTACTTGCGATACAATTAGTTCCAATTAGACTCTACTATAACTCCAAAAACTGTATGGAAAATTTAATTTTTTTAATACATTAATTAAAGTACTACAAATTGATAAATATTGTTCTCTGCATTTGAATTGGTTAAAATAACTAATTTGATAACAAAAAGTCAATCACTGATTCAAATAGTAATATTTTCCTACTAAAATAGCTATAATGGTAACTAATTATTATTTTTTTCCGGTCAAATTAAATTCCCTAGCTATTTCCTGATTTTCCAGATTGGTAGAAACTTAAATGTATTGGTAGAAACTAAAACCCGTCGAAGACGGGTACGACAGCTAGTTTAAAATAAAATGTCCATAATATTTATTATATTTCGAAAAAATTAATTATTTAAAAAAATGTTTATAAAATTTTTACGAAGAATTCAATTATTTTAAAAAATAACAAAATTTTTAACAGAAATTGAATTCTTTTTAAAAATTTTAATAAAATTTTTTCGCAATAATTCAATTATTTTTATAAATAATCAAATTCTTCACAAAAATTCAATTACTTTTGAAAATTTTAATAAAATTCTAAGCAACTGTTCAATTATTTTCATAAATAATAAAATTTGATTTAGGAATTAAATTATTTTCGTCGCAGAATTTCAAATTTAAGAAACATTCAATTATTCAATAATAAAATAATAAAATTCGTTGCAATGATATTCAATTATTTTCATAAATAATAAAATTCTTCGCAGGATTTTAATTATTTTTAATACAATTTAAATTAAATTCCCCAAAAAATTCTATTTTTTTAAATTCGTCAAAAGTATTCAATTTTTTTTTCAAGAATGTGGAAACGATTCTTTATAAGAATTCAATTATTTTCATAAATAATAAAATTCTTCGTAAAAATTCAATTCTTTTTAAAGAATTGAATAAAATTTCTTGAAAGAATTCAATTAGTTTTATAAATATCTTTGAATTCGTCTCAGAAAATCAATTATTTTCGTAAAATTATAACATTCTTCCTGAGAATAGAATTATTGTCAAAAATGTTTATAAAAATCTTCGAAACAATTCAATTATTTTTGTAAGTAATAAAATTCTTCGAAGCAATTCAATTATTTAAGAAATTTGACTAAAATTCTTCACAAGAATTTAATTTTTTTCAAAAATAAACTTTTGCACAGGAATTCAATTATTTAAAAAAATATTTAATAAAATTCTTCGACAGATTTCAATTATTAAAAATTTTTTTATTAAATTTCTCGATAGAATTTAATTATTTTCAAAAAGTTTTGAAAAATTATGAGAAATTCAAATTATTTTAAAAAATTTGAATTAAATTATTTAAAAAATTTTTTTAAAAATTCGTGGCAAGAATTTAATTATTTTCATAAATAACAAAACTTATCGTGGAATTTTAATTATATTTTATACAATTTTTCAATAAAATCATAGCAAATTACATTTATTTAAAAAAAAAATTTTTAAATTCGCCGAAATTTCTGTCAAAAATTTTGTTTATTTTTAAAAATAATTGAATTCTTCATAAGAATTTCATAAACATTATTTTAAATAATTAATTTTTTCGAAATATAATAAATATTATGAAAATTGTATATTTTAAATAATTTAATTCTTGTGAGAAAATTTATTTGTGAAAATAATTGAATTTTTCATATTGAAAATGAATGAATTACGAAAAACATTTTTTTTTTTAAATAATTGAAATTTAAATTTCATTGCAAAGAATTTTATTGTAAAATTTTTGAAAATAATTGAATTTTTTTTACGAAAAATGTTGCTATTTATAAAGATAATTGAATTCTTAACGAGATATTCGTTAAAATTTGTGAAAATAATTGAATTTCTTCCAAGAATTTTATTACTTTTGAAAATAATTGAATTCTTGTGATGAATATGGTTAGTTATAAAAATAATTGAATTTTGAGAAGAATTTTTTTTTTTATTCCTAAACATAATTGAATCTTTATGAAGAATTTTGTTATTTATTATTTATTCAATTATTTTTTATACAATTGTTAAATAAAATCATAGCAAATTGCATTTATTTAAAAAAAAATTTTCAAATTCGCCGAAAGAATTCAATTATTATTTTAAATTTTAATAAAATTCTTCATAAAAGTTTAATTATTTTCAGGAAATTTAACAAAATTCTTGGCAAAATTTTCTAAAAGAATTCAATTATTTAAACAAAATTTAAAAAAAAAATTTCAGAAGAATTCAATCTCAATTACTCAAGAAATCAATTATTTTCATAAATAATATAATTTTTCTCGGCAATTCAATTATTTAAAAAAAATTTTGATAAAATGATTTATAAATTTTGAAAATTATAATAAAATTGAACAATATAAGTATTTTCGTAAAATATAACATTCTTCCTAGGAATACAATTATTGGCAAAAATATTTATAAAATTCTCCGTCAAATTTCAATTATTTTCAATTTTTTAATGAAATTTCTCGATGAAATATAATTATTTTCAAAAAGTTTTAAAAAATTCTGAAAAATTCAGATTATTTTTAAAAATTTGAATAAAAATTTAAGAATTAAATTCTTTTAAAAATTTTTAATAGAATTCGTTGCAAGAATTCAATTATTTTCATAAATAACAAAACTTATCGTAGAATTTCAATTATTTTTTTATACAATTTTAAATAAAATGATAGAAAATTGCATTTATTATTAAATTTTTTTTTTAAATTCGCCGAAAGAATTTAATTATATTTTGTAAAAATTTTGATAAAATTCAATTCATAAAAATTCAATTTTAAGAAATATTTAATTATTTAATAAATTATTTATTTTTGTATTTAAATAATTGAATTCTCGTAAAATTTTCTATAATAACAATTGATTAGAAAATAAATTTCACTTGAAATTTTGAATTATAATATTTCACGGATCCTAAAGCCAATTAATTGAATATTGAATATTATAATTATTAAATATTTATTTAATAAATGTAATTGAACATTTTTTTGAGTTTCTAATAATTTTAAATAAAAAGTAAATCAGAAAGAGAGTAAATCATAAAGAGTAAATCAGAATATTCTTTAGCGTCAGGAGAAAAAGACAAAATTCTGTCTGGAAATTAGGGAAAAGTGGGGGGGAAAAATAAAGTTAAATTTTTTTTGACAACCCTGCATTTGCTAGTTTATATAAATTTTTTTTTTTGAAAATTTATTTGATCAGGGTTGTCAAAAAATTTCATTTTTTTTTTGCAGAAAAAAAAATTGTTGAACAATAATAAAATAGAAACAGAAGTAAATTAAAAAAAAAAGAGAAAGATAGAACCGTATATCGAAAAGAGAAATTAAGTATGCAATCCTGGCGACATTCCAGAAAATCTCGGAAGCATGCGGTCAAATGCAATTTACTTTATCTCTGGATGGGAGAATTCGCGGTAGAATACACGGTATGAAACGGAATCTGATTGTACCATAACAGCGAATTAATCTCCCATATAACAGGGTTCAGTTTATCGGCTTATGCAATAATAGAATCAAATTCAGCCCAAAAACAGTTCCACAAGCCGAATAGCGCGCGAATTATTGCCAACAAATGAGAATCAAAATGAATAATTTATTAATTTATTAACTTTTATTGTTAATCACAATATTCACAATATTGACAATTCACACAAATCATTTCGATTAATTACACCAAATTGAAACGAATAATTAATTTTTCTCGCTTAATTTTCCTATAATTGAAAATGAAATTTTCTTCCATGAGTATATTAGATTATACAATGGCACATAAATTGGATCAGTTTGCATTCTCGGTTTGGTTGTTCTGAAATTAAATGCCTGCTTCTCCATTGATTGAAAGTTCAAAACCGAGAAACTAATCGAAAGTTCGAGAAACGATCTTGTGGGTATATACGGAAAATATGAAAATTCAATAAACCCCGCACTTTGAGAGTCATTAAACTTTATGCCATTATTCCGCTTTTGAATTTCATTTTTAATTATTATTTCACGATCTATTTTATACTTTTCTCTTCGAAATGTCTTTTTATCGTTTTTTCTTTTCTTTTTTTTTAACGAAATGAGTAACGGAATACAATTTATTTTTTTATGAAAGGAAAATTCTAATTTAATTCATTGCCTTCTAAATTGATAGTCCAAATAGAATGTATAAAAGATGATTGAATTGATTCCGAGGGAGATTTTGTTAGAAAGGTTTATTTTAAGGAGACATTGTATATATGGGGGTTAAGATCGAAATTCGTGGATAAGCCTTTAGGGTGAAAATGGGTCAATAAGGTGCGATAGACGTGGTACGTTACCTACTTGAATGTTACTTCTTCAGAATCTCTTTTCGTTTCCATCTTATATAAAAAAAAACCCTTCAGTGCGGTATTAAAAGGAAGCTGAATTTTAAAAAACTAAATCTCCAAGATTCTTATTTTTATTTTCAGGGTTGATACAAAATTTTCTTTTTTTTTTTTTCTTTTTTTTTTTTTTTTTTGTTTTTTCAAAGTTGCCACAAGTCAGGGAAATCAGGGAAATCAGGGAAAAGTCAGGGATTTTTATTAAACGTACTGGAAAAAATTTAAGTTTTAGAATTCATAAGAAAATTCTGAATTTTTGTGTCTTTTTTGTTTGATTTATAAACTATAAAATTACCACGAATTTTAAAACAAAACCTTCAATTTTTTTCAATTTCTGACAATAATTTCTTTTTAAATAACTTAATTCTTGAACAACTATCATAAAATAAATAAATTATTTAATGAATAATTTTACTCAAATATTTCAAAATTAATTGAATTTTAAAAGAGTTGCGTTTAAAATCTGCATAAATAGATGAACTTCAAAGGCTTCAATATGAAATTTTAAAAAATTTTAATTTTTAATGAATTTAAATAGAAATTTTAAGAACAATTATTGATTACAGAAATTCAATTATTTTCAAAAATTTATAAACATTCTCGTCAAAATTTCAATTATTTTTATAAATAAAACAATTCTTCTCCGAAATTCAATTATTTTCAAAAAATTTAATAGAATTCTTGGCAAAATTTAAATTATTTTCAAAAAATTTCCTCATTTCAATTATTTTTGATATCTACTATTTTAAAAAATTTTTTCAAAAGAATTCAATTATTTAAACGAAATTTTAATAAAAATTTCACAGGAATTCAATTATTTTTCTATTTTTTATAAATTTCTTCGCACCAATTCAATTATTTTTAATTTTTTTTAATGAAGTTTATCGAAAAAATTCAAATATATTCAAAAAATAGAAAAAAAAAAATAGTTTTGTGAAATTCAATTATTTCGAAAAATTTAAATAAAATTCTTCTAAAAATTCTATTTAAAACAATTTTGACAAAATTCTTTACAAGATTTAGTTAATAAAATTGCAATTTTAATAAAATTTTCCTATTCAATTCAATTATTTTCAATACAATTCTTCTTAAAAATTCAATTATTTTTACAAATAATACATTTTTTCACGGGAATTCAATTATTTAAAAAAAAAATTTAACAAAATTCTTCGTCAGATTTCAATTATTAAAAATTTTTTTATTAAATTTCTCGATAGAATTTAATTATTTTCAAAAAGTTTTAAAAAATTCTGAGAAATTCAAATTATTTTAAAAAATTGGAATTAAATTATTTAAAAAATTTGAATTAAATTCTTTAAAAAATTTTTTTTAATAAAATTCGTGGCAAAAAATTAATTATTTTTATAAATAACAAAACCTATCGTAGAATGAAAATTTTTTTAATACAATTTTTAATAAAATCATAGCAAACTGCATTTATTCTTAAATTTGTTTTAAATTCGCCGAAAGAATTCAATTATTTTTTTAAATTTTAATAAAATTCTTCATGAAAATTTAATTATTTTCAGAAAATTTTATAAAATTCTTCGCAAAATTTCAATTAGTTTAAAAAATTTTCCTTATTCCAAATATTTTTAATATTTTGAGTACTCAATATTTTAATATTTTAATAAAATTTTCCAAAAGTATTCAATTATTTAAAGAAATTTTTAATAATAATAATCTACGTTTTTAATAAAATATTTCCCAAAACGAATTCAATTGTTTAAAAAAAATTTTAATTTGAAATTTTAGAAAATTACAATTTTAAATAAATGAATTAAATAATAAAAATTTCACAGGAATTCTATTATTTACAAATTTTTTTTCTCAATAATTCAATTATTTTCATGAAGAAATTTTTTAACCAGGAATTCAATTATTTTCATAAATAATAAAATTCTATATATGTAGGTTTTCAATTATTTTCATAAATAATAAAAATCATTCCAGAATTTAAATTATTTTTTGTACACAATGTTAATGGAATTTCTTGAAAATAATGTAATTATTCTTAAAATTTTTATTAAAATTAATTTTCAAAAATTTTAATGAAATATTAATTATTAAAATTCATCGCAAGAATTAAATTATTTTTCATAAATAATAAAATTCTTCTTAGAAATTCAATTACATTCAATACAATTATTAACGAATTCGATTGTATTCAATAAATAAAGAAATTAAAAATAAATAAATAAATTTGATAAAATTCTTTACAAGAATTCAATCATTTGCAAATTTTTTAATAAATTTTTTCGCAATAATATTCAATTATTTTCATAAATAATATAAAATTTTTGCAGATATTCAATTATTTTTGAAAATTTTAATAAAATTCGTTGCAAAAATTCAATTATTTTTTAAAAGTTTGATAAAATTCTTCGAATCAATTCAATTATTTTTAAAAATTTTGATAAAATTCTCGGCAAAAATTTCAATTATTTTTAAAAATTTTCCTCAATTCAATGATTTTCATAATCTACTAAAAATTTTCAAAAGAATTCCATTATAAAAGTTTTAATGAAATTCTGCACAAACATTTAATTATATTCATAAAATAATTAAAATTTCACAAGGAATTCAATTATTTTCCTAAATAATACATTTTTTTTAGGAATTTAATTATTATTTTCATAAAAAATAGTTTAAAATTCTAGAAATTCAATTATTTTCCTAAATAATAAATTTTTTTTAAGAAATTTAATTATTATTTTCATAAAAAATAGTTTAAAAAATTGAATTAAAATGATAAAAATAATTTTGATAAAGTTACAGTAACAATAGGCCAATTTAAAAAAAAATGTAAGAATAAATGCAAATTTTCTATCATTTTATTTAAAATTGTATAAAAAAAATAATTGAAATTCTACGATAAGTTTTGTTATTTATGAAAATAATTGAATTCCTG
The DNA here is from genome assembly GCA_032872505.1 of Leptopilina syphax. Classification (NCBI taxonomy): domain Eukaryota; kingdom Metazoa; phylum Arthropoda; class Insecta; order Hymenoptera; family Figitidae; genus Leptopilina; species Leptopilina syphax. Next base: position 24,370,424 of record CM065468.1, on the reverse strand, counting down.
AGAAAAAATTTTATCAAAATTTTTAAGAATAATAATTGAATACTTGAGAAGAAATTTATTATTTATATTAAATATAATTAAATTATCGTGAAAAATTTTATTATTGGTGAAAATAATTAAATTCTTGCGAAGAGGAGAAATTCTTCTTCGAAATTCAGTTATTTACAAAAAAATTTAATGAAATTCTTGTCAAAATTTCAATTATTTTCAAAAATTGTCCTTATTTAAATTATTTTTAATATCTATTTTAATAAAATTTCCATAAAATTCAATTATTTAAATAAAATTTAAATATAAATTTCACAGGAATTCAGTTACTTAACAATTTTTTTTTTTTTTTATCAATTTCTTCGCAAAAATTCAATTATTGTTAATTTTCTAATGATGATTCTCCAAAGAATTCAGAGACAGATTTTCATTTATTCTTTTTAACTTTCACTGCAAAAATTTTATTGAATTTCAATTTTCTTTTTCTTTTTTGAAGTAAAAATAAAAATTAATTGAACCTAAAAATTTGTCAATTATTTAAAAAAAAATTTTATTAAAATTCTTCGCAAAATTATAATTACTTTCATAAAAATAGAAAAATTTTCTTTTTCTTTAAGTTTCTAGGGCTTTTGGAACGTTTTTTTTTTTTTTTTTTTTTGACTCCTTATATTGAACATTTTTCGGACATGTTAACCAAAGTTATTATTGGTATTTGAAAAATTAGAAATTTTGAAAAAATAACTTTTTGTGAATTCTTGGTTCTAAATTTTCAATAATGCAATACATAAAATTCATAAAATGTAATTTTTACGAAGAAGCAAAGTGTTCATAAAATGAATACCAAAATTAGAATTTTAACTTTGCAGCGTTTTTTAATTTTTTATTTAAATAATTAACTTTTCGTTGAATTTTCTAGAGAGATTTGATTAAAAAATAAATTCAGTTGAAATTTTAAATAATAATTGAATATTAGAAGCGTTGTAGTATTATAATTTATGGTTAGTCCTTAAATTGTAAATAATAGTACAATTTTTAATAGTAAAATGAAAAAGCATAAGAATAGAATTTTCAAATTAAAAAAAAAAGTTTCACTTGTACTAAATGTTTATAAAAACATTTTAAAAAATTAATCAGTTTTCTCAACTAAATAATTTGGTTTGTTAAATACCGACCTTTTTTATGGTTTAAATTTTTTTCAGTTGTATTATTTACGAATATATACTTTATTTTTTATTTTTATTTTTTAAGTAATAATTGAATAATAATTTAAATAAAAATTTACTTTATTTTTTATTATTTTGCATTTCATAAATATTTGCATCTAGAGGATTATTGAGGCTTTGATTACAAATAATTTGAGCATATTTCTAAAAAAAATTTTCGAAATATGGAATAGATAGTTTAGTAAAATAATTGTTATTTATTAGTTTAAATGCTTGTTTATTTAGATACAGTAAACGACACCATCTTTTTTTAGCCTTCAGGCTGCGTCTACAACAGAAAAAATAATGTGTAGAAAATTGTGTAATATATAGTGTAATTGCCCCTGACAGTTGTCAATGCCAAAAACAATACACATTGCACTACAAATTACACATTATTTTTTGCTATTCTAGACGCAACCTCAATTAGTATATAATATATAATACTGAAGACAATCTAAAATTATTGGAGGATATAATCTAAAAAGACAAAAAAATCTAGTCCAAGATAATTTTTCTTGTTGAGATATTTTTTCATTTTCTATTTTGTTTTTAAAATCGGTAATTGTTTTATTATTCGATTTTTGTATTTCTTCAATTTTTTTTTCATGTTCATCGATAAGAATATTGTTCAACTTTAAATTACATAATGAAATTAATGTTGACACATTGTCATATAGTATTTTAACAATAACCTCTAATAAAATGTTTACTCTTCTTATTTTTCCTGTCATAATTATGCTATCAATAAATTCAGCAAGGCTGATTTTATTCTCTAAATTTTTCTCCTTAATGAAGTTTTCAAAAGTATTATCACTCTCTTCCAGAATTTTAATTTTAAACTTTGCATCAGAATTATTCAATGGAGAAATATCAATACGACTGTAGATTTTTTGAAAACTGGATTTTTTAGACAATAATACTCCTCTGTCTGACGTTTGATTCAAATTATTGTAGGTATCATTGTAAATGCTAATCGTTAATGAAGTTAAGTTTAAAAAATCAGTCATGTTCAGTAAATAATCATTAGTCTTTTGCAGGCAAAGTTTTGATTTTATTGACATTGCAAAACCTATATCCTGATGAGATGATTTGTTTATGCTCTCGCAGTTATTAATAGCTGGAATAATATTATCATCGATGTCAGAAGAATTAATTCTCCCTAATTTTGTCATTTTTCTGAAGAAGGCTACGCTTTGGTTATTATTTATTATATGCCGTACAAAGTCTTTTGCAACTTCGGATATATCCAATTGTGAACTTGATAATAAATTTGTATTTAATTTATAATTTAGAAATTCAGAATCAACTGGATAACGATTTTTAATTTTGGAAAATGCTTTTGAAATAATAACTGATATACTTGGGAAAATATTTTTTAACTTGTCATTAAAATATCTTTCTACAGTTTTTAAAAGCATTAAAATCTGATTGTTATTTCCACTAATAATGTCGCTATAGCTGATAACTAAAATAAGTTTCAGAGAATCGACCTTTTTTGTCAAATGATAAAGATGAAAGGCATTATTTAAATCTTCCTTTTCGCCTCTATTGTCATCAAATCCAGCGCTATCCCAGATGTCCAAATTCTTTAATTGTGGCGAACTTGAGTTCCATCTTGTGGGAATTGTAGTCACTGACACTGATCCGGCACCAATTTCTGGTCCTGGACTACTTTCATTAGCTTTTATTATTTTAATTTCATCATTCTCTCTATAACCTTTCAATTCATTGCCCATTAAGTAATTAATTAGTGTACTTTTGCCACATCTTGCATTGCCTATTACAATTGCCGCATTTTCACTTTGACCTTGAGTTGCTGCTTCCATTCGGAGTTCAGAATCATGAAAAAGTTTTTTTATTTCATATAGATCATCAATATTGAAGTTACATTCTTCACTTCTGATCATCGAAATCAGGAAGCAGATTATTGCTAATCTTATCATGATTGTTAAAGAATATATTGTTACTTCTCCCAGTTGATATTTAAATGTAATCGACCGCAAATACTAATGCAATCTGTAAATATTACTAATGAAATAATTGGAATAAATATTAATTCGATCTTTGAAATGCTATATGCTTACCTTACGGTGTCAAAATTATTCGTTTGTGTAATACACAGGAATAATCAGATGAACTTCACTATTTTTTTTTTGTTTCACACTTAATGTCACGTAACAAAAGAATTTAAAATAACGTTTAAAAATTATAAATTCTCCAACTTATATACTGTTCATGTTGAATATTATTAAAAATATCTCAAAATTTTATGTACTATCTTCCAATAGAAAATGTACAGGTGCAATCAATGCAGATTTTGGGGGGGAAAAAATATTATTTATCAGTGAATGAATGTACTGTTGACCAATAGAAAAACTACAGGTGTAACAAATTCAGATTAGAAAAGAAAAATATTATTTTCACATTAGAAATTGAATTATTTAAATAAATTATTAATTTAGAACATTAAAACATTTTCAAGGAAATTAATTGTTTGGAAATTTTTTTTATTATAAAATTCTTCGAGAGAAATTAAATCATTTTTAATAATTTTTATAAAATATGTTTACAAGAATTAATCGACTTTCAATACAGTTATTGTAATTTATTTTTCTCAAAATAATGTTTGTTATTCACAAGGTTTTTAATAAACCATTCTTCGAAAAAAAAAAAAAAAAAAAAAAAAATTTTGTGGACAAAATTTTAAAACAGTAAAAATTGTATTTTCAAAATATTTTTAAAAAATATTAGTAAAGGACGATTGAAAAGTTGATAAATCTATCTAAACATAAAAATAATATTCGACTTTTATCAATACATTGCTTAGAATATAAAAGTAGTTCTTCTAATGTTCCTAAGGTTTTAAATGTTCAAATAAACGACAATATTTTTTTAATGCCTTATAAATGAAAATTGTTTTTTTACAAAGAAATATTTTTGTACACTCGAAGAATTCATTTTTAACTATAATTAAAATTTTAATTATAATTATTTTTTTATAATAGTTTTTTTTTTGAATAATTTTTTATAGATATATTTCAAATTTCTAAATATAGACAAATAATTTCGTTCATTTGAACTTTCGAAACATTGAAAAATTATTTTAAAAAATTTACGTTTGCTTCAGTCATTTTATTCTTTTAGTAAAATCGCATAAGAATATTAAAAAAAATTATTGTTAAAAACATTTCTATTTATTTGTTTTCCACAACAGTGTTTATTTGTTTGAAAAATTTATTTTTTTTCTACCATAAATCGTTAAAAAAAAAAATGGAAAAAAATAGTTCTGAGAAATTTCATTATATCAAAAAATTTAAATAATAATTGAATTCTTGCAACGAATTTTATAAAAAAAATTTTTTAAGAATTTTATTCAAATTTTTATTCAAATTTTTTTTAAATAATTTGAATTTCTTAGAATTTTTTAAAACTTTTTGAAAATAGTTAAATTCTATCGAGAAACTTTAATAAAAAATTGAAAATAATTGAAATCTTTTTAAGAATTTTGTTAACATTTTTTTAAATAATACAATTTTTAAAAGAATTTTTCTTCAATTTTTCGAAATAATTGAATATTTTTCAGAACTTTTTTTTCAAGTCTCTGAATATATTTGAATTCTTTCGAGAAACTTTATTAAAAAATTTAAAATAGTTGAATTGGTGCGAATAAATTTATTAAAAATTATTAAGTAATAATTGAATTCCTGTGACATTTTTATTAAAATTTTGTTTAAATAATTGAATTCTTTTGGAAAATTTTATTAAAATATTAAAATATTTAGTACTCAGAATATTAAAAATATTTTGAATAAGGAAAATTTTTGAAACTAATTGAAATTTTGCCAAGAATTTTATTAAATTTTCTGAAAATAATTAAATTTTTTGAAGAATTTTATCAAAATTTAAAAAAAAAATTGAATTCTTTTGGCGAATTGAAAAAAAATTTAAGAATAAATGCAATTTGCTATGAATTTATTTAAAATTTTAATTCTACGATAAGTTTTGTTATTTATGAAAATAATTAATTTCTTGCCACAAATTTTATTTAAAAAATTTTTTTAAGAATTTAATTCAAATTTTTTAAATAATAGGAAAATTTTATTAAAATTGCAATTTTATTAACTAAATCTTGTAAAGAATTTTGTCAAAATTGTTTTAAATAGAATTTTTAGAAGAATTTTATTTAAATTTTTCGAAATAATTGAATTTTACAGAACTATTTTTTTTTTCTATTTTTTGAATGTATTTGAATTTTTTCGATAAACTTCATTAAAAAATTAAAAATAATTAAATTGGTGCGAAGAAATTTATAAAAAAATTGGTAAATAATTGAATTTCTGTGAAATTTTTATTAAAATTTCGTTTAAATAATTGAATTCTTTTGGAAAATTTTATTAAAATCGTAGATATATTAAAAATAATAGAAGTGAGGAAAATTTTTGAAAATTTTCATCTAAATTCATTAAATATTGTTTTAGTGCAAATAATTTTATGGTAGTTCTTGAAGAATTAAGTTTATTTAAAAAGAAATTATTGTTGGAAATAGGAAAAAAAATTAAAGGTTTTTGTATTAGAATTCGTGGCATTTTCATAGTTTATGAGGCAAAGCAAACAGAAATACAGAAAAATATACAAAAGGAAAATAGTCATTTGATTAAATTGTTTGACACAAAATCGAAATTTCAAAGAGGGAAAATAAGATTAAATATCTTTTTCTTTTTATCATTTCGGTATTTGCGCAAACTCTCTTTTTATAGTTGTACATTTTCCGAACATTATCCGACAGGAAACACGAATCTATCGTTGGGGAGGTTGCTCCCTCTTGGGAATTTGAGACATATGTGATTTTTATTTTTTCGAATATTTCTCCTTTTTCAAATCCAACTTCTTCCTTTTATTCCATCTCTTTCCGCATCAATCAATTTCTAATTTCGAAAAAATTTTTCTCCAATAAAAATAAGATATAGTTTGACAAAAAAAAAAACACAATAAACTTATTGATATTGAAAATTAACCTTTTTTCTCCATTTTAGAAAAGAAAAATAATTTCTGTCTTTTACTCTTTTTCCCCAACTATATTAGGGAATTTTTCGTCTATATACCAAGAAGGAATTGAAAAATGATTCTTTAAATTTATTCAGAGAGAAAATTTTCCTTTTTATCATCAATGTAAACTTGAAATGCATTTTTATTTCGCCGTCTGAAAAATGGATTTCTTTACTTTTTCCTATACGCGAAGAGACATCTTGTCTATTTTAAGGGGAGAGAAAAAAAAAGGAAAAACTTGTTCTTTTTCGTATCTCTTTTTGTGCATGATCAAAAACATTGAAATAAAAATTGTTCCTCTCAGTCGATTTCCTCTTTCAAATCGAAAACTCATTCAATTGCAAATTTTTGACAATTCTGACAATTATTCTAATTGAAGATGTAAAAAAATGACGCGTTCCGAAGAACGGTACCTGAGAAGCAAATAATAATTTTTGGTTTTTAGTTTTATAATAATTAAAGTAAAAACAGAAAATTGGGACAAAAATAATACAAACTAAACTTTACAATTATTTCCTTTTTATTTTTAGTCAAATTTTCTCTACATTTTCTCCTCCAAAAATTAATTAAAAATTAATTAAAAATTAATTTAAAAAAAAATTTGTGTATATTAAAAAAAAATTAATTAATTTACAGAAATGTTAACAATTCTGTAAAATTAATTTTTGGAAGAGAGAAAATGTAGAGAAAATTGGTAAATGCAATTTGAATCCTTTTCAAAATTCAATTATTTCTAAAAAATTCTATAATGCTTTTAATAATTGAATAATTAGCAACTAAAAATATATTTAAAAAATTCAATTGATTTTTAAAAAAAACTAAGTTTTTTAAAATTTTTCATTAAATTCCATTAAAAATTTAAATTATCTTAAATTTCAAACTGAAACCTTTTCAAAATTCAATTATTTCTAAAAATTGCAAATTTTTGTAATTTCTCCAAAATTCAATTATTTTCTGAAATTTTTAACCAAACATTCTTCTCTAAATCAATTATTTTTAATAATTGAAAAATTAATCCTAATTAAAAATATATTAAAAAATAATTGAATTTTTTCTAAAAATTTTACTATATTTATAAAAATAATTGAATTGTTTCGAAGGATTTATTAAAATTTTAGAAAATAATTGAATTCTTTCGTGAAATTTTACTGTAAATAATTGAATTTTTGCAAAGATTTTATAATTTTTAAAAAGTAATTCAATTGTATAATGAAATTATTTAACAATTTTGTTAAAAATAATTGGATTTTTGCAATTAAATATTTAATTTATAAAAATAATTGAATTCTTCCGAAGTTTTTAATTTGAAATATTTTCAAAATTCAATAATTTTAAAAAATTGCTATTATTTGTTACTTCTTCTAAAAATTCAATTATTTTCTGAAATTTTTTTCCAAAAATTCTTCTCTAAATCAATTATTTTAAATAATTGAATAATTAATCCTAAGTAAAAATATATTAAAAAATAATTGAATTTTTTCTAAAAATTTTACTATATTTATAAAAATAATTGAATTGTTTCGAAGGATTTATTGAAGTTTTAGAAAATAATTGAATTCTTTCGTGAAATTTTACTGTAAATAATTGAATTTTAGCAAAGATTTTACTATTTTAAAAAGATAATTCAATTTTTTAATGAAATTTTTTTTACATTTTATTGAAAATAATTAAATTTTTGCAAAAAAAATTTACTATTTAATATATAAAAATAATTGAATTCTTCCCAAGTTTTCAATTTGAAACATTTTCAAAATTCAATTATTTTTAAAAATTGTTATTATTTGTTAGGTACTTCTTCTAAAAAATCAATTATCTTTTGGAATTTTTAACTAAAAAATCTTCTCTAAATCAATTATTTTTTATAATTGAATAATTAATCCTAATTTAAAAAATATTAAAAAATATTTGAATTTTTTCAAAGAATTTTACTATAATAAAAATAATTTAATTGTTTCGAAGGATTTATTAAAGTTTTAGAAAATAATTGAACTCTTTCGTGAAATTTTACAGTAAATAATTGAATTTTTGCAAAGATTTTACAATTTTTAAAAAGATAATTCAATTGTTTAATGAAATTTTTTTTTACATTTTGTTAAAAATAATTACATTTTTGCAAAAAAATTTACTATTTTTATTAATAAAAATAATTGAATTCTTCCGAAGTTTTTAATTTGAAACATTTTCAAAATTCAATTATTTTGAAAAAAAAAATTGAATTGTTACAAAGAATTTCATTAAAGTTTTTGAAAATAATTTAATTCTTTGAAAAAATTTAATTAAAAATGTTTTTAAAATAATACTTAAATTGAATGTTTCGTGAAATTCTAATTCCTACGGAAAAATAATAATTATTAAATATTTATTTAAAAAGGAAGTTATTTACGTCTTTGAATAAATTTACAATTGAAGAAATTCGTAAAAATATATGTCAATAAATTTTGATTGACTGAAAAAAGAATTAGGGAAAAATAAAAAGAAATTTTTTTTTTTGACGACCCTGAAAAAAATAAATTTTGAAAACATTAAAATTCTGTTCACAACTTATTTACTCATAGTAAATAATCCTTAATTTTTATGGAAAATTCTTTTCAGTCAATAAATTTTGATTGACGGCTGAAAGAAATAATTTTTTTAAAAACCTTTTTTTTCATTTAAAAATACTTTTATATCGATTGGCTTGCGAGAGGAAAAATTAAAGTTTAATTAAAAAATTGCCGCAAGAATTCGAGAGGGCGGGGAAATGAACAAAATTCCATTCATGAATTAGCAGATGTTTTCGTTTGAGTATATAGCTGAGGCTTGAGTGAAATTATTGTGGGTGGATTTTAATGGCGTAGGATGTGTTTTTCCTCACTAATTCACGTCATGACTTGATCGATCACTTTCACACTAAACACCCATCAATACATAAAAAAAAGGGAAAAAAGGGAAAAAAATAATAATTGGATAATAGTGGATAAAAATTTTACGAATGCATAAAAATACGGAATATTGAGAGAAACGAAAGTAATTTTTCGAGAAAAAAAATTCGAAAAATCCACAGACAATTAAATGTAAATTGTTTCATTATAATTTCTATATTTTTATCAAAAAAATTCTATTCAGCGAAGAGAGCATTTAATTAATTTGTCTCTTTGAATATTTTTCAATTTGGAGGTAAATTTCTTGAAAATAAATTTTTCGTTTAGAAAAATATTTTTGATATTAATTTTTCGTTTTTTCTTGTTACAGAGGTCAAAATGGAACTGGAAGATCTGATGGCTGACATTAAGAAAACAGCGAATAAAGTTAGGGCAAAGTTAAAAGGTATTGTCTATTTATTTTTATCTTGAATTTATTCAGACCTCGGATACACATTTTTGGACTTTTTTCAACTATATTTTCGAAAAAAGCAATTTTTTCTACTTTTTTCAACTATTTTCGAAAAACAGCAATTTTTTCGTCTTCTTTCAACTATTTTAGAAAAAAAGCAATTTTTTCTACTTTTTTCAACTATTTTCGAAAAAAAAGCAATTTTTTCAACTATTTTCGGAAAAAATCCATTTTTTTGTCTTCTTTTAACTATTTTCAAAAAAAAGCAATTTTTTCGATTTTTTTTTAACTATTTTCGAAAAAAGCAATTTTTTCGTCTTCTTTCAACTATTTTCGATAAAAAGTAAATTTTTTCGACTTATTTTCAAAAATTGAGACTTTTTCAGTGAAAAATATAAACAAAACTTTCAAAAATTATTTTTCAATAATATTTCTAATTAAATTTTCGAAATATACAATTAAAAAGATTTTTGAATAATTTGAAATTTTGTCAAATTTAATTCAAAATAATTATTTTTTTCAAGTGTTTTATTACATTTTTTGAAAATCAACTTTTTAAAAATAATTGAATTCTCAGAAACTTTTCTTTCAAATATAAAAAATATCAAATTTTTTGTATAAATTACAAATTTTCTCAATTTTTACAGTGTAAAAAGTAACTGAAGACAAATCTTTCGAAAATTAGTTTTGAATAATTTTTCTAATTAAATTTTCGAAATATACAATTAAACAGATTTTTAATAATTGAAATTTTGTAAAATTTAATTGAAAATAATTGATTTTTTTTCAAGAATTTTATTACAATTTTTGAAAATCAACTTTTTAAGAATTTTAAATGCTTAAAATTTGAAAATAATTAAATTCTCAAAATCTTTTCTTTCAAATATTACAACAAAATACCAAATTTTTGTTATAAAATGCAAATTTTTTCAATTTTTACAGTACGAAAAGTAACTGAAGACAAATCTTTCGAAAATTGCTTTTGAATAATTTTTCTAATTAAATTTTCGAAATCTACAATTAAACAGATTTTTAATAATTGAAATTTTGTAAAATTTAATTGAAAATAATTGATTTTTTTCAAGAATTTTATTACAATTTTTGAAATTCAACTTTTGAAGTATTTTAATTGCGCAAATTTTGAAAATAATTGAATTCTCGTAGAACTTTTTCAGAAAATTATTAAAAATAATTGAAAATAATTAATTTTTTTCAAGAATTTTATTAGGTACAATTTTTGAAAATCAATTTTTGAAGTATTTTAATTGCGCAAATTTTGAAAATAATTGAATTCTCGAAGAATTATTTCAGAAAATAATTGAAAATAATTGATTTTTTTCAAGTATTTTTGAAAATCAACTTTTGATGAATTTAAAATTTTGAAATTTTGAAAATAATTGAATTCTCAGAAACTTTTTCAGAAAATTATTAAAAATAATTGAAAATAATTAATTTTTTTAAGAATTTTATTAGGTACAATTTTTGAAAATCAATTTTTGAAGTATTTTAATTGCGCAAATTTTGAAAATAATTGATTTCTCGAAGAATTATTTCAGAAAATAATTGAAAATAATTGATTTTTTTCAAGTATTTTATTACAATTTTCAAAAATCAACTTTTGATGAATTTAAAATTTTGAAATTTTGAAAATAATTGAATTCTCAGAAACTTTTTCAGAAAATTATTAAAAATAATTGAAAATAATTAATTTTTTTTAAGAATTTTATTAGGTACAATTTTTGAAAATCAATTTTTGAAGTATTTTAATTGCGCAAATTTTGAAAATAATTGAATTCTCGAAGAATTATTTCAGAAAATAATTGAAAATAATTGATTTTTTTCAAGTATTTTATTACAATTTTCAAAAATCAATTTTTGAAGTATTTTAATTGCGCAAATTTTGAAAATATTTGAATTCTCAAAGAACTTTTTCAGAAAATTATTAAAAATAATTGAAAATAATTGCTTTTTTTCAAGTATTTTATTACAATTTTCGAAAATCAACTTTTGATGAATTTTAAATGCTTAAATTTTGAAAATAATTGAATTCTCAGAAACTTCTTCAGAAAATTATTAAAAATAATTGATTTTGAGTTGAAGTTTAGTTAAAAATTGTAGAAAAGAATTGAATTTTGGAATAATTTTAATTTTTCGAAATTATTTAATTTCAGAAAGTTTTAAATTGAAAAATTGAAAATTATTTTTTTCTCGTGGAAAAACAAATAAGAATCATTTAAATATTTAATCAACAAAATTATTTAATTTTTGAATATTTGAATTCTTAGAATTTTCTTAATTCTAATTCTTTAAAATTCAATTATTTTTCCTATTTTCAATTACTCCAAAAATTCTAATTCGTACTAAAAATTACAGTTTTTAGAATTTTTTTTTTTTTTTTGCTCTTTAAAGTCGATCCGAGGTCTGATTATTTTATTCTTCAATTACATAATTAAGTTCCTAGTAAATTTGCTGCACTGGAAAAAAAAATTCAATTCAATAATCAATTACTATTTATCAAATAAATATTTACTGGAATCAAATAATTTTTATTTAAATCAAATTGTATATTTAAAGTTGAATTTGGACCAATTTATTTATTGTATTTAAAATTTTTTAAAGCAAAATTTTTTTGAAGCAAAATTTCTTTGAAGCAAATACATAATTGATAGAAATAAAAATTATTTGATACAAGTATTTTTTTTTTTTTTATTTGATAATAGACAGGATAATGGACAAGTATTTTAGTCAAATTAATTTTCATAATAAATAGAAATAAATAGATCATAATAAATAGTAAAAATATTTTTTATTTCTGAAGGAAGAAGAATTTTTTTTTTCTGAAACAATTGACTAATAATTGTTCTTTTTCCGTTTTTAGTAATAGAGCAAAACATCGAGCAAGAGGAGCACACGAACAAATCGTCGGCAGATCTTAGGATACGCAAGACACAACACTCGACGTTGTCTAGGAAATTCGTCGAGGTGATGACAGAGTACAATCGGACGCAGACTGATTATAGGGAGCGGTGTAAGGGGAGAATACAACGACAACTTGAAATTAGTAAGCGACTTGATTCACCCCCAATTTTACGCAAGTGGCAATTTGTCAGTTACCACCAAAAGGATTCACTTTAGTCACAAAAGATGTCGTACTCCAAGGGGCTTTCATTTTCAGATGCATGTTCCTTCAATTTTTCTCTTTCTCTCTTTCTCTCCTTCTCAATATTTAAATTTCATTCGCATTCATATTTTCCTCTTTTCCATCATTTTTTATTCTGAAAATTTATTTTTCACTTATTTTTTTATCTCTATTATTAATTAATTTATCATTTTTATTTTTCATTTTCTATTTTTTATTTTTTTCTCTCTTTTTATTTCTCTCTTCTTTACTCTTATTTTATTTTCTCTCTTTTACTTTGTAAATTATTTTTCCATTTATTATTTTCTTTATTTTCTTTATTTTCTTTATTTTCTTTATTTTCTTTATTTTCTTTATTTTCTTCATTTTCTCTACCATTTGTAGTAAAATTACTTTGATTCGTTTCTTCAATTAATTTTCAATTTGTCCTCTTTTGGACAAATTTTTGAATTAAAAGAAAAAAAAATGTTTTTAAAGTTTTGAACGTTCAAATAAGCGACCATGTTTTTTTACTTCTTTTAATTTTAATTTTTTCTTTAATAAAAGAAAATTATTTTTTACATTAAAAATTGGATTTTTAACTAAATAATTGTACGAATTTTAATTATTCTTCTTTTTTTTTGTATCAGTAATTTGGAAAAATATTTCAGAAACAAATTTCGTTGGTTTGAAAAAATTTCGTTCAAAACTTTAGAAAGATTTATTTTTCGTATTTTTATTTTTTTGTTCTCTTCTTGTTTTTATATTAATTAACAGAATTCTTAATGAAATAACTAAAATTTTAATTTCTTACTAATTTTGACCATCTATTTAATGATTTTCGAAAAATTAGTCTATTTCTCTAATGATAATAATAGAATTTTGAAAAAAGTGTAGATATTGATTAATTTATTTTATAAATAGAAGAACTTCAAAAGGTTTCAATTTCAAATTTCGGAAGATTTCAATTTTCCGTAAATTTAATTAGAAATTTTTAAAGAAATTAGATTTTTGAAAAATTTTAATAATTCAAATTCTTATGAAATTAGTTACATTTTTTAATATATATATAATATATTTAATTAATTATTAAAAATAATGGATTTATAGAAGAATTTTAGTTTAAGAAAACTAAAAAATAGAATTTTGGAGAATTTTTTTTTTATTGCAGAAATTCAATTTTTTTCAAAAGTAGTAAAATTCTTCGCAAAAATTCAATTATGTTAAAAAATTTGTTTACTTTCTCGATAAAATTTCCAATTATCTTTATAAATAATAAAATTCTTCTTCAAAAATCAATTATTTTCAAAATTGATTTTCCAAAAGAATTCAAGTATTTCAAAAAATTTTTTATAAAATTCCACGAAAACATTTCATTATTTTCATAAAATAATAAAACTTTTAAAGGAATTCAATTATTTACAAAAATAATAAAAATTCTTTGCAAAAATTTAATTGTGTTCAACATTTTTTCTTTAATTCTCGTGAAAATTTCAATTTTCTTTATGAATAATAAAATTATTCCCTAAAAATCAATTATTTTCAAAAATTTTAATAAAATTCTAAGTAAAATTTCAATTATTTTCAAAAATTCCATTATAACGTGAATTTTTTCAACATTTTTCAGGACCTTTGACGTAAAAATTATTAAAAATAATTAGTTAGAAATTTTAGAAAATAATTTAATTTTGAAGAAGTTACAAATAGTAACAATTTTTAGAAATAATGAAATTTTGAAAGATTTATCAATTGAAATTTAAGAAAATTTGAATTTTTAATGAATTTACTTAGAAATTTTTAAAAACTCAATTTTTAATTAAAATAATTAGTAATTTGTAATTAAAATAATTAGTTAGAAATTTTAGAAAATAATTTAATTTTGAAGAAGTTACAAATAGTAACAATTTTTAGAAATAATGAAATTTTGAAAGAGTTATCAATTGAAATTTAAGAAAATTTGAATTTTTAATGAATTTACTTAGAAATTTTTAAAAACTCAATTTTTTTTAATAATTTTAATTAGGTACAACTCTTTTGAAATTAATTAAATTTTTAATATATTTTTAATTATTAATTATTCAATTATTAAACATAATTTATTTAAAAGAATATTATTGAAAAATTAAAAATAATTGATTTTAAAGAAGAATTTTCGTTACAAAATCTTTAAAATAATTGAATTTTAAAAATGTTTCAAATTAAAAACTTCGAAAGAATTCAATTAATGTTATTAATTAAATAGTAATTTTTTTTTGCAAAATTTCAATTATTTTCAATAAAATGTAGAAAAAATTTTCATTAAACAATTGAATTATTTTTTTAAAATAGTAAAATATTTGTAAAAATTCAATTATTTACAATAAAATTTCACGAAAGAATTCAATTATTTTCTAAAATTTCAATAAATTCTTCGAAACAATTCAATTATTTTTATAAATATAGTAAAATTCTTTGAAAAAATTCAATTATTTTTAATATATTTTTAATTATTTAATTATTTTTAATAATTGAATAATTATTCAATTATTAAAAATAATTGATTTAAAGAAGAATTTTTAGTTAAAAATTCCAGAAAATAATTGAATTTTGGAGAAATTACAAAAACTTGCAATTTTTAGAAATAATTGAATTTTGAAAAGGTTTCAGTTTGAAATTAAAGAAAATTTGAATTTTTAATGACTTTAATTATAAATTTTAAAAAACTTAATTTTTTGAATAATTTTTAATTACAACTCTTTTGAAAGTAACTAAATTTTTAAATATATTTTTAATTATTAATTATTTAATTATTAAAATTGTGGATTTTAAAGAATACTATTAAAAATTATTGATTTAGAGAAGAATTTTAGTTAAAAATTCCAGAAAATAATTGAATTTTGGAGGAATTGCAAATAATAGATAGTAAATAATAGAAAATAATAATTTAATTTTGAAAAATGTTTCAGAAACAAATTTTGTTCATTTAAACGTTAAAAACTTTAAGAAGATTTATTTTTCTTATTTTTATTTTTTTTTTATTTTCTTTGTTCTCTTCTTGTTTTTTTCTTATTATAATTAAAAGAATTCTTAATGAAATGACTAGAATTTTAATTTCTTAGTAAAAGAAAGTCTCTTTTTTAATGATTTTCGAAAAATTACTCTATTTCTCTAATGATAATAATGGGATTTCGAAAGAAGCGTAGATATTAATTAATTTCGTTGAATTTTCAGCGGGTAGGACGACCACTAATGAAGAACTCGAGGAAATGCTGGAACAAGGAAATCCAGCTGTGTTCACGCAAGGGGTGAGTTGTTAATGATAAGAGAAACGATTTCTCTTATCTTCAGGATCTTCTTCTTTTTTTCGTCATTTAAATCGAAATAAAGAACCAAAAGACAAAGGAAAAAAGAGAAAAGAGGTCAAAAATATGAATTTGAATTAATTAATTTTTTTCTCCTCAAATTATTTACTATTATTATTAAGGAAATTAATTAAATTTTATTTAGTGAGCACTTTCATTAATCACTAATGGTTTGAATATCTCTAATCACTAGTTTATTTAGAGTTGAAATGAATATTAAAAATTCATTAAATTAAAATTCAACTCTTATATTTTTTTTCTTTTTTTTATTTTAACTAAGACGATCGAGTGATTTTATTCTTATTTTTAAATAAATTCTAAATAAAATGAAATAAAATAAAAAAATATTTATTATAAATAGAAATTGTTTCGAAAGAATTTTCATTACAATTCACTTAATTTAATAATTATTTTTTCGTGTAAATGCACCGAAAAGAAAATTTATTTGGTTAAAATAACCGATTACTAGAATATTATTAATTAAATATTTACAGAGCATCAAATAATTTTCTATTTAAATTTTCATTTATTTTTGTATCTATAAAAAAAATTTTTTGCATAATGCGATCAGTAAAAAAGAAATTTTTAACAAAACATTTTATTATTAAATGTTTTTTCATTTTTGTATCTATAAAAAATTAAAAAAAGATTTTGCATAATTCGATCAGTAAAAAAGAAATTTTAAACAACATTTTATTATTTTTGTCGAGAAAAAATTTTCAAAATGTTTGTATTAAAAGTTGTAGTGTCAATTATTGTTTTGAAATTGATTAATTTTTTTTTATCGTTTCTTGGAGAATCGGGTTCATTCGTTTTTATGTAATTGAACTTAATTGTGGGATTATAAAAGAAATAGAATGTGTGTGTGTGTGTTTTTCGAGCTCACCATCGGATTAAATATAATTAACTGGGTAATTCGATGGCTGAGTGAGAAGGATATTTTCTCGAATTAATGAAATCTATTTTGGTCTCGATTTTGAATGATAATAATGTATTTATTACAGATTATTATGGAAACGCAACAAGCGAAACAAACCCTTGCAGATATTGAGGCGCGTCACGCTGACATCATTAAATTAGAAAATTCCATCAGGGAACTTCACGACATGTTCATGGACATGGCAATGCTCGTCGAAAGTCAGGTGAATATTAAAATAATTTTTCTTTTTTTATCAACGGATTTATTATTTACTTTTTTTTTCTTTTTTAATTGAATAATTATTTTTTGTTTCTTTATTTTTTTTTGTTTTTTCTTATTTATTTATTTAAATAAATACAACAATTTATTTATTTTTGTCCTGTTTATTTATTTTTCTTCTTTTTATTTATTTTTCTTCTTATTAAATTTTTTTCAATTTAATTTTTGCTTTCTTTATTTTCGTTTTTTTATTTATTTTTGTTCTTTTGATTTATTTTTTGTTCTTTTTATTTATTTTTGTATTTTTTTATTTATTTTTATTCTTTTCATTTATTTTTGTTCTTTTAATTTATTTTTGTATTTTTTGATTTATTTTTATTCTTTTGATTTATTTTTGTACTTTTTATTTATTTTTGTTCTTTTTATTTATTTTTCTCCTTTTGATTTATTTTTCTTCTTTTTATTTATTTTTCTTCTTTTTGATTTATTTTTCTTATTTTTATTTATTTTTCTTATTTTTATTTATTATTCTTCTTTTCATTTATTTTTCTTCTTTTTATTAAAGCGTATTTTTTTGGTTTTTTCGCTTTTGGATCGCTACGAATTGATAGAAATAAAAAAAAAATCCGAATTCGGAGAGGAGAGCTTCGATAAGATTTTAAATCGGTGTCTTGAATGTAAAGAGAAAAAAAGAGTGGAGAAAATCACGTAAATAATTCATGTCATGTATTTTCAGGGTGAGATGATAGATCGCATAGAATATCACGTGGAACACGCAGTGGATTACGTTCAAACGGCCACACAGGACACCAAAAAAGCACTCAAGTATCAAAGCAAAGCCCGACGGGTGAGTCATTCAGGAACTAATAACTCTTGTATTTGTTCACATTTAATTCATCACTTTTTCTTTAGCCCCCCCTTCTCTCTTTCTCTCCTCATATTGAAAATTTCGAAGTATGACTTCAACTACAAAGTCGGAATTACTTTTTTAATTCTAATTTCCAAAATCAGGGTTGCCACAAGTCGGGGAAAATCAGGGAATTCAGGAAAAAATCAGGAGAAGTAAAATTGATCGTGGAAAAGTCGGGGAATTTTGCCAAAAACTACTGCAAAAAAAAAACTTCTGGAATTTGTGAGAAAATTCAGAATTTTTATGTCTTTTCAAAATATTGTTATTGTCGTTTCAAAATATTAAAAAGATTTAATTTAATTTTTAATTTATTTCTATTTTCTATAATTGAACTTTACGGATTTGGAATTGAATCTAAATTTTAAAAAAATTCAATTTTAAATCAAATTCTTGAAAAATGAAAATAATTCAATTATTTGGAGAAAAGAAATAAAATTCTAATCACGAGATTCATTTATTTTCAAATTTTAATAAAATTTCTCGGAAGAATTCAATTATTTTCAAATTTTAATAAAATTTCTCGAAAGAATTTAATTATTTTTCATAAATATTTATAAAATTCTATTGCATTGCTTTCAATTGAATTTTAAATAAATTCGTCGAAAAAAATGTGCAAGAATTCAATTATTTTCATATGTCAAATAAAAATCTTCGCTGAAATTCAATTATTTTCAAAAATTTGAATAGAATTGCTCGCAACTTTTAATTATTTTAAAAAAAATTTTAATAAAATTGCTGGCAAACAATTTAATTATTTTTTAAAATTTGTTATAAAATTCGTCATAAGAATTAAAATTTAATTATTCTCAATACAGTTTTAATTGAGTTCCTCAAAAGAATTTAATTATTTTCATGAAATTTCCATTAAATTCTAAAAAAAAAATTCAGTTATTTAAAAAAAATAAAATTCTTAGCATCAGATTCAATTATTTTAAAATTTCGATACAATTTTAAAAAAATTTCTCGGAGGAATTAAATTATTTTTAATAAATTTTTATTAAATTCAATATAAGAATTAAATTATTTTCAATACAATTTTAATTAAATTCGTCGAAAAAATTTACAAGAATTCAATTCTTTTCATAAATTAAGTAAAATTCTTGGCTGAAATTTAAGTATTTTTCAAAATTTTTAAAAAATTGCACGAAACAACTCAATTATTCAAAAATTTTTTTTAATAAAATTGCTCGCAACAATTTAATTATTTTTTAAAAAATTTTTATAAAATTCTTCATAAGAATTGAAATTTAATTATTTTCAATACAGTTTTAATTGAGTTCCTCAAAAAAATTTCGTTATTTTCATAAAATTTTCATAAAATTCTAAAAAATAATTCAATTAGTTTAAAAAAAATAAAATTCTTAGCACGAGATTCAGATATTTTTTAATTTCAATACAATTTTAATAAAATTTCTCGGAGGAATTCAATTATTTTTAATAAATTTTTATTAAATTCAATATAAAAATTGAATTATTTTCAATACAATTTTAATTAAATTCGTCGAAAAAATTTACAAGAATTCAATTATTTTCAAAAAATAAATAAAATTCTTCGCAGAAATTCAATTATTTTCAAAAATGTTTATAAAATTGCTCTGAACAATTCAATTATTTAAAAAAAAATTTTTTTTTAAATTCTTCATAAGAATTAAAATTCAATTATTCTCAATACAGTTTTAATTGAGTTTCTCAAAAGAATTTAATTATTTTTATAAAATTTTCTTAAAATTCATCAAAACAGTTAAATTATTTTCAAAAATTTTAATAAAATTCTTAGCACGAGGTTCAGTTATTTTCAAATTTCAATACAATTTTAATAAAATTTCTCGGAGGAATTCACTTATTTAAAAAAAAATATTTCATTACAGTTTTCATTACAATTTTAATTAAATTTGTCGAAAAAATTGGTAAGAATTCAATTATTTTCATACTTACAACAAAATTTTTCGCATAAATTCAATTATTTTCTAATTATTTTTAATATAATTTTAATAAAATTTCTCGTAAGATTTCAATTATTTTTTATATTTCTATATAAGAATCCAATTATTCTCAATTTCTTTCTTCAAAAGAATTCAATTTTTCAATTACTCACAAAATTTCCATAAAATTCTCCAGACAAATTAAATTTTTTTCAAAAATTTCAATAAAATTCTATGTAAAAATTCAATGTTTTCAAATTAAAAACTATATAAAGTTACAAAAATTAATATAAAAAAGTTATAAAAAATGTTAAATGTTATTTTTTAAAATAGGAAAAAATGTTAACTTTTAACGCAAAATTGTGTAAGAAAAATTAATTTCTAGATTTTTTTTTTTGCAATAATATTATCACAAAACTTATTCTCTGATCTTGAGTAAATAAAAATTTGATTTGAATATTTAATTTTAAATCAAAAATTAAAAAAAAATTTTAAATAAATTAATTAAAAAAATTAAAACAAAAGTGATAAGAAATTCTAAAAATTATTTTTTTTTTCGATTCTACATATAGAAATTTTTTCTTTTTAAGGAAATTTCTCAAAAAATTGTGTTGAAAATAATTAAATTAGTGTGACGAAATTTTAATTGAAAATTCTAGAAAATGATTGAATTGAAATTTTGAAATTAATTTTTGATAAATTACTGTAATAATTCTTATGAATTATTGAATTTCAAAGGAAATTTATCAAAATCTCTTAATTAATATGGAAAAATAATAAATATTTATTTAAAAAAATAAAGTTGTTTAACGTTCCGAATAATTTTAGAATTAAAGATACTTAAAAATAAATTTATTTCATACATTTTTTTCTGTATCTAATTATTATTTTTAGACCGGAATTAAAATAGTTTTTGGGGAAAAAATCAAAGTTTTGTCTAGAAATTAGGGAAACGTCAGGAAAAGGCGAAAGTAAATTTTTGTGGCAACCCTGAAAATCAATAATCGAGTCACTCTTTTTTGATTGCTGTCTCTTGACTTTCTTTCAATTTCAAAAGTTTCTTTAATAAATTTATTTATTTAATAAATGATTTATTATTCAATAAATCATTTGTTATTTAATAAATATACATAATTTCATATTTAATTACTATTTAATTCTTATTTACGAAAATTTAAAAAAAAACTGTATTTTCATCATTCTGTATTCTCATCATCATTGTTATCTCGAAATAAAAAAAAAAGAATTTAAAAAATGTGTGACCAAATTGGTGAAATCTAGAAAAAAGAATGTTTTTGAAAGACAAAAATCATTTGTTAAAAATAGCATTCCTTTTTATTTTTGCTTAATTTGATTTTTTGTCTTTTCAAACTATTTCTTTCTCTCGATTTTTTCAAAAACCGGACGCATTTGTAATTTAAATTCTTGACGAATTTGTCTTGTGAAACAGGTTTTCTCTTTTTTTTTTTGCATCATCGCAAGTTACAAATCGTCAAGACGATTCGCTTTTTGCCATCGAATCGATGCTTACGTCAACATACTACTAATCCTTTCTTTCTGTTTTTTTTTTTTTTTTTTTTGACTAATATTGTTTTTGTTTTTTGTAAATTAAAATTTATTCTTAATTTTCTCTGCCCACCATCAAACCCCCACAAAACTAATCATTATAAAAACTGCCATAAAATTCAGTGTGCCTCGTCTCTTAACATGGGTGTGCTGATTGTGCCTCTGTCCACTATTGCTCTAACTTTACAAAACCGCTATTAACTATTTTAACTTAAATAATTGTTTAAACGTCGTTTTTGTCTTCTGTGTACATTTTTTATGTGATGTGCAATTTTTGCAAAAATTCCTCACCTCTACTTCTACACACTCTTGTACATATATAAAAAAAAGAAACAAAATAATTTTCTTTTTCTTTATAAAAAAAAACAAGGTTTCTTCTTTTATTTGGAAACAATTTTTTTTTTTTGTTACAAATAAAAATATATTATTTTTAGGTTTTTTTTTAATTTTATTTTTATTTTTGAATACTGCTCGTGTATATTAAGTCTACAATATTGTACTCGACGTTTTTGTGTGTTTGGTGTCGTAATTTTTATGGCGAGCCGTTTTTGTTTTTTTTTTTTTGTGTATATTGTTAAAAGTTGTGAGCGTACGTGAGTGTAACACTCTCGTTCTATATGTCAATCCACCGAATGCATCTTACAAAAATTTTGATATTTATGAAATTCTATGAAAAAAGGCTTTTTGGTTTTTCAATATATGTATACGATTTTTGGATTTGTATATTACGCACGTTTCCTTATTATAATGAAAAGATTTTCATTCCCCATCGCAAACATGATTTTCCTTTAGGAGATTCCTTTCCATTGGTATATAGGTTGAACTTATGGACCGGAGAAAACAGACTATCGACTTTAAATCGGGTTTAGCGATGAACCAGTTGTCCGATGACCTTGTGTCTAATCATTTCAATCAATTTGTTTCTGAAAAGGAAGAAGTAATTAGAGAAGTTGATGAAATTTCTTTCAAGGTAACATTATTAATGAGAGATTCACTGTTTCCTTTTCTTTTCTTTTTTATTTTTAGCCGCGGATACGAAATTTTTTTCTTTTCGACATTTTTCATATTTCTGAAGAATTTTTTGTTTCAGGGTTGCCACAGGTCTGGGAAATTCAGGAAAAAGTCAGGAAAAGTAGAATTGATCAGGAAAATCAGGAAAAAAATTCAGAAAATTTTATTAAAAGTAGTGGAAAAAATTAAATTTTTAGAATTTATGAGAAAATTCGGAATTTTATTGTCTTTTTTATTTTCCTCATAAATTATGAAATTTCCACGAATTTTAATATACAATATATTTAATTAGTTATTAAAAATTATGGATTTATAGAAGAATTTTAGTTCTAAATACAAAAGAAGAATTGAATTTTGGAGAATTTACAAATGATTGCAGAAATTCAATTATTTTCAAAAGTACCTTATAAAATTCTTCACCAAAATTCAATTATATTCAAAATATTTTTTGAATTCTCGTCAAAATTTCAATTATCTTTATAAATAATAAAATTCATCTTACAAATTCAATTATTTTCGAAAAATTTAATAAAATTCTTGGCGAAATTTCAATTATTTTCAAAAAATTTCCTCATTTCAATTATTTTTAAAATCTACGATTTTAATAAATTTTTCCAAAAGAATTCAATTATTTAAACAAAATTTTAATAAAAATTCCACAGAAATTCAATTATTTACCAATTTTTTTATAAATTTCTTCGCACCAATTCAATTATTTTGAATTTTCTAATGAAGTCTGTCGAAAGAATTCAGAGAACTGAAAAAAAATAGTTCTGAGAAATTCAATTATTTCGAAAAATTTAGATAAAATTTTTTTTACAATTCTATTATTTAAAAAAATTTTGACAAAATTCTTTACAAGATTAAGTTAATAAAATTTTTCTTAAAAAATCAATTATTTTCATATAAATAATAAAATTTTCCCGAGAATTCAATTATTTAAAAAAATTTTGATAGAATGCTTTATAAATTTGAAAAATTATAATAAAATTGATCAATACAATTATTTTCGTAAATTATAGCATTCTTCCTAGGAATACAATTTTTGGCAAAAATGTTTATAAAAATCTTCGAAACAATTCAATTATTTTCGTAAAAAATAAAATTCTTCGAAGTAATTCAATTATTTAAGAAAATTTTAATAAAATTTCTTCACAAGAATCTAATTTTTTTTCAAAAAAGAACTTTTTTAATAAAATTCTTCGTCAGATTTCAATTATTTTCAATTTTTTAATGAAATTTCTCGGTGGAATTTAATTATTTTCAAAAAGTTTCAAAAAAAATTCTGAGAAAGTCAAATTATTTTTAAAAATTTGAATTAAATTCTTTAAACAAAATTTTTAATTATTTTCATAAATAACCAAAATTATCGTAGAATTTTAATTATTTTTTATACAATTTTAAATAAAATGATAGAAAATTGCATTTATTCTACAAAATTTTTATTTTAATTTTCCAAAAAAATTAAATTTTTTAAAAAAAGAATTTGATTCTTTCTTTCTTTTTAGAAATTCAATTATTTTCATAATTAAAAAAAATCATCGTATTCTATTATATTCAAAATTTTTTAAAAATTACCCTCAAAATTTCAATTATTTTCGTAGATAATAATATTCTTCTTCAAAATCCAATTATTTT
The DNA here is from genome assembly GCA_032872505.1 of Leptopilina syphax. Classification (NCBI taxonomy): domain Eukaryota; kingdom Metazoa; phylum Arthropoda; class Insecta; order Hymenoptera; family Figitidae; genus Leptopilina; species Leptopilina syphax. Next base: position 24,346,229 of record CM065468.1, on the reverse strand, counting down.
CAAAAAATTTTTAATAAAATTCTTAGCAAAATTTCAATTATTTTTCAATTTATTAAAAAAAAATTTGATAAGAGATTCTACATTTCAACATTTAATTATTTTCATAAATAATAAAATTTTTCTTCAGAAATTTAATTATGTTCAAATTTTTTTTTTTTTAATTTTCGTAAAAATTTCAATTTTCTTTATAAATAATAAAATTATTTTCAAAAATTTTAATAAAGTTCTAACTAAAATTTCAATTATTTTAAAAAATTCCGTTATAACGTGAATTTTTTCATAATTCTTGAAGACCTTAGTCGTAAAAATTATTAGAAATAAAATTTTAGTTATAAATTTTAGAAAATAATTGTGGAGAAATTAAAAATAGTTACAATTTCTAGAAATAATTGAATTTCAAAAAGATTTCCGTTTGAAATTTAAGAAAATTTGAATTATTAATGAATTTAATTAGAAATTTTAAAAAACTTAATATTTTGAGAAGTTTTAATTACAGTTCTTTTGAAATTAATTGAATTTTTTAAATATATTTTTAATTAATTATCTATTAAAATTACTGATTTAGAAGTTTATTTTTAAAAATTATTGACGAAGAATTTTAGTTAAAAATTTTAAAAAATAATTGAATTTTGCAGGAATTGCAAATAAAATAGCAATTTATGGAAATAATTTAATTTTGAAAAAAGGTTTCAAATTAAAATTTTTGATAATTAGAAGAATATTATTTTTAAAAAAATTGATTTAGAGAAGAATTTTATGTTTAAAATTATAAAAAATAATTGAATTCTAGATAGAAATAATTGAATTTTAAAATGATTTCAAATTAAAATTCTTGAGAAAATCTAAATTTTTAATACTTTTAATTAATAATTCTACAGAATTTATTTTTTTTGATCAAGTTATTTTTGAATAATTTTACAATTAAAGAAATTCGTAATTAATTTTTCTTTAATTAATTAAAGAAATATGGAATAGAACTTTTTTTTTTGGTATCTAATCAATTTTAGGGTAAATCAGAATATTCTTTAGGATCAGGAAAAAAAGTCAAAAAATTTTCTGAAAATCAGGAAAAAAGGAAATTAAATTTTTGTGGCAACCCGTTATTTTATTTTCCCTATTTTTTTTATTCATCAAGTGGAAAAATTCATTTTTGGAAAATTAACTTTTTAAAATCAGATTTTTAATAATTTTGAACGTTTTGCAAGTGATTCCACTTTTGGTAGTTAATTATTCCAATATTTTTATTTATTTATTTTTTTTTTTGAATTATTCGTTTTGTGTGCGGTTAAAATAATATTCTCCTTTTCTTTAAATTAAAAACAAATGCCAAGTATTTTTAGTATCTCTGGTCTGAAAAATAAAAATCCAACTCCTGAATTTTCCTGTTCTGAGAATAATTTCCCTTTTTCAAGTCCTAGTGCGATTTGTGATTAACCAGAAAAGCCGAGTCAAATCTATAAGACAATTTAAACAAAAAAAGTAGCAGTAGTTTTAGTTTATAGTCCAAAAATAGTGATTTTATTTATTTTTTTTTCTCGCAAAGAACTTAACTTATTTCACTAAAGACTGAACGCTTTTTATATTAACAGGTTATCAATATTATTCAATACAGAGTTAATTAATGTATTAATTAAAATTTATGTATTAATTAATTACACTTATTCGTTAAAATTATTTATTTATTAATTTATTAATAAATACCTAAGGAACTTTTTATAAATAAATAACTAAATTAATTAATTAAGTTTATTAAATTTATTAAATTTATTTATTAACAGTCATAGGGTATTTATTAATGAATTAATAAATAAATAATTAAATTCATTAAATTCATTAAATTAATTTATTTAATTTATTTAATTTATTTAATTTATTTAATTTATTTAGTTTATTAAATTCATTAAATTTATTTCGAACATTTTGTTAGTCAAGGAAAAATTCTAAGTTCGAAAAAAAAGGAAATGACAGATTTTCTATAAAATTTTTTAAATAATTTTCTACAGTTCAATTTGAAAAACGACAAATTTTTTTCTCTTCTGGAAAATTAAATTTCTAATTTCGTATTTAAAATTTAGTTATTGCATGAAAGTCAATTTCATGTTTTATTGAATTTTCATTTTTCATTTCGCTAGTGTGAAACTCGCCAACAGAAAACTGAAACTCACTTCTTTTTTTTTTTTGCGATAACTTAGAAATGCAAACTCCGAGAGTTAAAAACTAATTCCCACTTGCGAATGAGACTGAAAACTAACTTCGATTTTTCTCTTTTAAAAATAATTACTTTCAACATCCTTCAAATGAAGGGAAATTGATGTCAAAGTTTCCTATGAAGGGAAAAAAATTCAAAAAAAGAAAAAAATCAAAGAAGACGAATAGAAAAGGAGAAATTACTACTTTGCAGAGAAAAAAGTTGTTCGTAAAGAAAATTAAAGTAAAGAATAAAGAAAATTTGTAAAAAAAAAAAAAATTAGAAAATCTGTCATCTGCAAAATAAAAAAAGAAAGACAAAATTTATTTCTTGGTTTTTTTTTGACAAACGTTTTTGTTTAATTTTTTTTTATTATTATTTTTTTTAATTATTTTTTTTAATTATTTTTTTTTTATTATCTTTTTTTATTTTATTTTTTTAGTAATAATTTGAGAAAGAAAAGTTGGGAAAGGGAAATTTGTGACAAGGAGAATAGAAGATTATGTGACAACAAAAAAAACAATACAGTGTTTAGAATGTTTAATTGTTGGAACAAAAAAAAAAAAAAAAAAAAATTCTTTATTATTGTGAAAGCGGATATGCGAATAAAATTGTTGAATGTGTTCGTGAAATGTTTTTTGGTAGAAGCGACGAAGTAGGAGTTTTTTTGTAGTCGTCATTCGTCTTTAAGTGTTTAGCGATGAAAAACAACTGCAATATTCTTTTGCTCCCTGATAATCGAGTGACAACGAGCAACAGCAACAAGAGCATCATCCTTACGCGTGTTTTTGGTAATTGCATCGAATTATTGTGAATTATAATTTTCCAGCAGGCGGCAAGCACGTAGCATGATTTTAATTACATTTATAACTTATAGTCCCCTTAGAATATTCAACATTTAGTTTCGTAGTAATTAGCGATGTGATTAGACATTCTTGAATGCTTAGAACACCAAAATGAGTTTCATCAACTTGTTCTCTTAGTTGCCTTGTAAATTTTAAGCTAAATTTCATCAAAAAAAAATTTTTTTTCCTTTTTTTACACAGAAAAAAATTTTTTTTATTTAAATAATTATTATGAATTAAATATTTAATTGAATCAAATAATAATTATTGGAGTCAATTAAACAGGGTGCCTACTAACCGGGAAATCCGGGAAATAACCAGGAATTTTTACACCAAATTAAAAAAAAGTTTTATTATTTAAATTTATTTTTAAAAAATCGCTTTTTATTTCTTTATTTTTAATTATTTATACTGTTCTCTAAATTTCAATTAGTTAAAAATAATTAATTTGATAGTAAAAAATCAGTCACTAATTCAAATATAGTATGCAAATAAATTTTTAAAAAAAATTATCGAATTAATAGAAATTTTGTGAAATTCAACTAGAAATAAATAAATTTGTTAACGAATTTCATTAAAAACTTTTTAACGAATCGGATTTTCAAAGTATTTTAATTTTTAATAATTGATAAATAATTGAATTTTATAAAGAGTCACTATTCAAATGTATTCATGTTTTTTAGTTCAAAAATTTTTTTTAATTTCTCTTCAAAATTTCAATTATTCTAATAAATGAATTCATCTAAGAAATTCAATTATTTGAATTTTTTTCAAAAAAATTTAATAAAATCTTCTAAAAGAATTCAATTATTAAACTAAAATTTTTGATAAAATTCTACGCAAACATTTAATTATTTTCATAAATAATAAAATTTATAGCAAAAATTCAAGTATTTTCAAAAATAATAAAATTTTTCACAGAAATTTAATTATGTTCAAAAAATTTTTTTTTAAATTCTCGTAAAAATTTCAATTTTTTTACAAAATAATAAAATTATTCTCTGAAATTCAATTATTTTCAAAAATTTCAATAAAATTCTAAGTAAAATTTCAATTATTTTCAAAAATTACTTTATAACGCAGAATTTCAATTATTTTTAATAAAATTTTAATCGCATTCCTCGAAAAAAGTAATTATTCTTAAAAATTTGATTAAAATTCGTCGAAAGAATTCAATTATTTCTAGAAACTGTAAAAAAATTCTTCTCAAGAATTCAATTATTTCCATAAATATAATAAAATAAATTTTTTAAAAATTCTTCTCAAAAATTCAATTATTTTGACAAATTTCAAATTCTTTATGAGAATTAAAAATATTTTTTACGTAATTTTTAATGAAATTCCTCGAAAAAATGCAATTATTTTCAAAAATTCTTGTCAAAATTTTAATTATTTTCAAATATTTTTCCAAATTTAATTTTTACTATTTTTAATAAAAAAAATTTCCAAAAGAATTCAATTAGTTAAACAAAATTTTAATAAAATTCTACTTTACCATTTAATTATTCACATAAATAATAAGATTCTACTTAACCATTTAATTAATTTTATAAATAATAAAATTCTTCATAGAAATTCAATTATTTGCAAATTTTTTATAAATTTCTTCGTAATAATTCCATTATTTTCAAAAATAATAAAATTCTTGTTAGGAATTCAATTATTTTCATAATTTAAAAAAATTCATTCGCGAATTTCAATTATTTTTAATACAATTTTAATCGAATTTCTCGAGAAAAGTAATTATTCGTAAAAATTTTATTAAAATTCGTCAAAAGAATTTAATTATTAATTATTAATTGAATTTCTCCAAAGAAATTTACTATTTATAAAAGTAATTGAATCTTTCCTAAGAATGTTATTATTTATGAAAATAATTAAATGTTTGCGTAGAATTTTATCAAAATTTTTGAAAATAATTGAATTTTATTGTGAAGAACAATTTAATTGTTTATAAAAATTATTGAAATTTTGAGGCAAATTTAAAAAAAAAATTTTAAACATAATTGAATTTCTGCGAATAATTTTTATTACTTTTGACAAATTTTTCGATAAAAATTTTTATAAGAATACAATTTTAAAAAACATTCAATTATTCAATCAATTATTTATTTTTATATTTAAATAATTGATTTTTCGTAGAATTTTTCATTAAAAAATTGATTCAAAAACTGAATTAATTAATAATTTTGCAGAATTTAATTTTTTTAAAAAATTTTAATTCAAATTTCTTTGAAATTATTTCAAATTTTTGATTTTTTAATATTGTATATTAAATTGAAGAATTTTTGAATAAACGAAATTTTATAAAATTGAATATTTTAAACAGATAATGGAATATAAAATTTTTACAGATTTTTAAAAATAAATTATTTAAAAAAGAATTTTAGTTAAAAATTTCAGAAAATAATTGAATTTTGGTAATTATTCTTAAAAATTTTACTAAAATTCGCCGAAAAAATTTAACTATTTTTAGAAACTGTACAAAAAATCTTTTCAAGAATTCAATTATTTCCATAAATAGCAAAATTCTTCAGATTTACTAAATTCTTTTAAATATTATTTAAAAAAAAAATTCTTCACAAGAATTCAATTATTTTCATAAATTTTCATAACATTCTAAAAAAAAATTCAATTATTTTCAAAAGTAATAAAAATTCTTCGCAGAAATTCAATTATGTTTAGAAATTTTTTAAATTCTCCTCAAAATTTCAATTATCTTTATAAATAATTAAATTGTTCTTCGCAATAAAATTCAATTATTTTGAAAAATTTTAATAAAATTCTACGCAAACATTTAATTATTTTCATAAATAATAACATTCTTTTGAAGGATTCAATTACTTTTATAAATAGTAAATTTCTTTGTAGAAATTCAATTAGTATCATTACATTTTAATAAAATTGAATTAATCAAATTTTCAATTATAATTATGAACAGACAAGATTATTTTATGAAATTGGAAAATTATTTGTTTACCTAATTCAATTATTTTCCAAATTTTTAATTAAAATTATTAAAAAAAACATTTTCGAAAAAATTTAAAGAAACTCGTCAAAAGAATTTAATTATTCATAAAAACTCTAAAAAAAATTTTTGGAAGCCATTTGTAAATTTATTTATGTTCGAAATCGAATAAATTTAAATTTAATAAGAAAAAAACCGGGAAAAATTAGGAAATCGCCGGGAATGAAATGAAATGAATTTATTAGTTCAAATGCCATTTAATTGACTCCAATAAATATTATTTGAATCAAATAAATTTTTTTTTCAGTGTATTATTTTTTAATTATCGGAATTTTTTAATTTGGAAATCAGTGAAAGGAGAAAATCAGGGAAATAGAAATTAAAATTTTTGTGAGAACATTGAATTAAAGAAACGAGAGTTTGGATTTTTTTTTAATTTTCAATCGACTAAAGCGACATTTTTAAGGTCTGAGAAAAAAATTCTATCAAAAAGTAAAGATTAAAATGAATATTTTAATCTTTACTTTTTGATAGAATTTTTTTTTCCTATTTTATTGAAAGATTTTATTGGAAGATTTTTTTTTTTTGAAATTTAGATTAAAACTGAGAATTTAGAATTTTTTGCTTCTTGAAAAAGTAGAAAAGGTGAAAAATGAAATGTCTATAGAAAAATTCGTAGATTACATCACGAAACAAAAAAAAATTTTCTTCATTTTTTGATAAACTTATTCTTTTGGCTATTTCCGTTTTATTATACGATTTGCAGAATATTGTTTCGTTTGTATAAATAAAATATATTTTCTTATTTCTGGAATTATTTTCTTCTACATATAATTTGTGAATATTAATTCTGTTGTATATTATGATTATATATTCTACAAAAATAGTTTTTATCTAGTTTTCTCTCGACTCGCTTTTAAGTGCATGATAGCGTCACACTGACAAGGCAAATAAAACGTCCGGTCATGATGTAATGATATTTAAATAACGATTCGCAAAACTCAATCATCACAAAACATATATAAAATCGTGAGCATCGAACTTCATCTTTTTTCTCTTTCTTAATACATTTTCGAAAATTTATTTCAATTTTCTCTCTTTAAAAAAAAAAAAATAATAATATTCTTTCGTCTTGAATTATTTTCTCTTCGCACCTTTGAATATTTTTTTTTTCATGCACCTAATGAGGCTTGACGAAAAGATCCGGGCAAAGTATTTTCTTTTTTTTTTAATTTTGTATTTTTAATTTTTTTACACACGACCTTATTTGAAAATAAGATCGTGGAGTTTTCTCTCGTTCTCTCGATGACAAAAGAGGAGAAAAAAAAGTGAAACTAAGAACAAAAGAAGAATGAGGAAAAAGGGGAAGAATAATAATGAGAGGGTTTTTGAGCTTTGCCCAGATCTTGGTGCTCGCAAAATTGACAATGCTCGTTTGTTTCGTAATTTTCTTGAAAATTTCACATATATATTTTTTATATATATGTACAGGGTTGCCACAGTTCAGGGAAATGAGGGAAAAATCAGGGAAAGTAGAATTTGTCAGGGAAATCAGGGAAAAGTCAGGAATTTTTTTTTTTAAAGTACTGGAAAACATTAAATTTTTACAATTCCATAAAAAAATTATTCTTCGCAGAAATTCAATTATGTTCAAAAATTTTTTTTAAATTCTCGTTAAAATTTCAATTATTTTTAGAAATAATAAAATTCATCTTTGAAATTCAATTATTTTCAATAATAAAAGTTTCCAAAAGAATTCAATTATTTAAAAACAATTTTTATAAAATTTATAAATTCTAAGCAAATATTTAATTATTCTCATAAATAATAAAACTTTCACAGGAATTCAATTATTTACAAATATTTTATAAATTTCTTCGCAATAATTAAATTATTTTCATAAATAATAAAAAACTTTTACAGAGATTCAATTATATTTTCGTAAATAATTAAATTCTTTTTTGGAATTCAATTATTTTTATAACAATTTCAATTATTTTCATAATTAATAAAATTTCTCAAAAGAAATCAATTATTTACAAAAATTTCAATTATATCATTTTTGAAGAAATTCAATTATTTACAATAACATTTTTTTAAAAAGAATTCGATCATTATTTTACTTCAATAAAATTCTTCTCAAAAATTCAATTATTTTAACAAATTTCAAATTCTTTATGAGAATGCAAAATATTTTTTTTATAATTTTAAGTAAATTCCTCGAAAAAATTCAATTATTTTCTAAAATTTTATTAAAATTCGTCAAAAGAATTTAATTATTGACAAATTTTCTGATAAAAATCTTTATAAGAATACAATTTTAAGAAACATTCAATTATTCGATCAAATATTTATTTTAATATTTAAATTATTGAATTCTCGTAGAATTTTCCATTAAAGATTGATTTAAAAACTGAATTTTAGTTAAAATTTTAGATTTTGAAAAATTTGAATTTTTAATGAATTTAATTAGAAATTTTAAATAACTTAATGTTTTGAAAAATTTTAATTACAATTTTATTGAAATTAATTGAATTTTTTTAAATATATTTTTAATTATCAATTATTAAAATTATTTTTTTAGAAGAATATTATTGAAAATTATTGATTTTGAGGAGAATTTTTGTTAAAAATTGTAAAAAATAATTGAATTCTGGATAGAAATAATTGAATTTCGAAAAGGTTTCAAATTAAAATTTTTGAATGTTTGAATTTTTCATACTTTTAATTAACAATTCGGTAGAATAAATTTTTTCGAAAAATTTTAATTGAATTTTTTAAAAATTATTTAAAGTTTTTATTTTTTAATATTTAATTGAATAATTTCCGAATAAACGATTAATTTTCGTAAAATTGAATTATAAACAAATAGTTTTGAAAATTCTGAAAAAACTTTTTCAAAAATTATTAAAAATAATTGATTGAAAGAAGAATTTAATTAATAATTCTAAAAAATAATAATTGAATTTATAATGATGAAAATAATTTTGAATTAACAATATTCTTAATATATAATAATGATAATACTTTTATAAACTGTTTAATTTCAAAAAGGTTTGAATTTAAAATTTCTCAAAATTTTAATTCAATTATTTTTCAAAGTTTTAATCAAATTCTAAGTAAAATATCAATTATTTTCAAAAATTCCATTGTAACGTGAATTTTTTCAAAATTTTTGAAGACCTTTATCATCAAAATTATTCAAAATAATTGATTTAAAGATGAATTTTAGTTGAAAATTCCAGAAAATAATTGAATTTTCGAGAATTTACAAATAGTAGCAATTTTTAGAAATAATTGAATTTTGAAAATGTTTCCGTTTTCAGTTTAAACAAATTTGAATATTTATCGTATTTAAATTAGAAATATTAAAAAACTTAATTTTTTGAAAATTCGAATTGCAATTCTTTTAAAATTAATTGATTTTTTAAATATATATTTTTAATTTTTAATTATTTAATTATTAAAATTATTGATTTAGAAAAAAATTTTAGTTAAAAATAATATTGATTTTAGAGAAGAATTTTTGTTAAAAATTGTAAAAAAATAATTGAATATAAAGGATGAAAATAATTTTTTAAAAGTTACAGTAACTATTGATAATTGATAAAAAATAATAATTAAATATTTATTTAAAAAAGAAGTTATTTGATGTTTTCGAATAATTTTAAAATTCAAGAAATTCGTAAGTAAATATTTAACAGAACATTTTTTTTGAGTAAAATTTTTTCCTTTATTTTCTAAAAATAATAATTTTTTTAAAAAATTTCAATTTTGTTTTAAATTAAAATTTGCAATATTGACAAATAGAATTTATAAACATTTTTTTTTTTTTAAAGAACTTTGAATTTTATTAAAACAATTGAAATTAAGAAATAGAATTGATGCAAATTATTTCCTTATGAAAATTGAGAATAATTTTAATAATAATTAATAACTATATAATTATATAATAAATAATAATTATAATAATTTTCTTATAAGTTGTTGAATTTCGAAAAGATTTGAATTTTAATTTTTTGAAAATTTTAATTCCTGTGGAAAAATAGTAGGAATTATTAAGATATTTATCGAAAAAATTATTATTTATTTTAATAATTTTAATATAATAATTTTATTTTTTTAATAATTATTTATTTATGTTTTCGAATAATTTTACAATTGAGGAAATTCATAAATAAGTATAGTAAATTTTTTTTGAGGAATATTAGTTACTGAAAATTTTCTTAATTATAATTTTTTTATTATTAATTTTCTTAAATTTTATTTTTAGAGTGAATTTAATTTTTTAGAGTGAAATTAGGTTTTTAGAGTGGATTCGGGAAAAAGTGAAAATTTTGTCTAAAAATCAGGGAAAATTGAGAGAAAAAGTAAAAAATAAAATGTAAAAATAAAATGTTTGTGGCAACCCTGATGTACAATCTCTTTCTTCTTTCTTATTTCATTCCCAATTAATTTCTCCTATTCGTGAAAACAAAATTTGTTGATTGTTATCGGGCCGTTTATACCCATAACAATACTGACTGATATCGATTCTGCTTTTTGTCCACAGAAAATGATCATGATTATGATCTGCGTCGCAGTATCTCTGGTCATATTGATCTCCATTGTAGGAGCGTTTCTTCCGTCATTCTAAATGGCCGTAGACATAGAGAGACAGGGAGAGAAAAAAATAAGAGAGAGAGAGAGAGAGCAATAGATAGATAGACAAATAGTTAGATAGCTAGACATGAGGGGAGAACAGAAAAATAAAAAATAAAAAAAATTACTTATACATATACAAAATATAAATAATAAAAAAATATTACACTCCGACAAAAAAAAAAAAAAAAAAAACAACTCAGAAAGTAGCAAATATCGTTGCAGCGAACAAAAAAAAATGAGAAAGCACTTCTGATTGGTGATACAAAACAAAAATCCGGAGGATGACGAAAAAGGAAATAAATTACACACTTTTTTCTAAAAACAAAAAAAAAAGAAAAACAATAAATAGCGAAAAATGGATGTGACGACGACTCTTCTCGTATAAAAAAAAAATTGAGCGCGAAACGAGTCGACGCGTGGACTGAAACGTCACAAAATTCTTGTACAGGACATGAAAAAAAAATAACAAGACTTTTTTATAGTTATGCCAACAATAATTGCATATTATTACTCCAACGATAACACCAGCTTAGCACCGAACAAAAAAAAATTAATCCAAAAGCAATACTAACCACGCATCGTGATTTATCGAAAAATAAATATATTTTCGCACTTTGTCCCTCTCAGCTGTAAGTATTCGTCACTACAATGTTTCTTTTGTTTGAAAAAAAAGCTTTCTAAATTATAACCAAAGAAAAAAAAATAGTGCAGCAAAAAAAAATTTTTTTTTGTTTTCCTCTGCCATAAGTAGAGAAACAAATTCTGTGCTTTTATGTTTAATAAATGTTTTTTTATTTTTTTTTTTTTAATGTTAATTTTGAAACTTGTCAAAAGTGTACTCGTATTGTTCAAGTGTCAATTGTCAATTGTAATTTGTAATTTGTAATTTGTAATTTGTAATTTGTAATTTGTAATTATTTATTGTCTGCTGATTAAATGGTCTTCAAATGACTTCGTTTTGTAAAGGAAATATTGGTAAATCTCTCATTGCATATTTTGTTTCCAAAAAATCAGCTTCTAAAATTATTTGGGTAATTACAGATTTTCTAAAATGAATTTTCTACTTTTTTCTTTTCTACAATTTTTTTTTAATGAATTGATAATTTCTGAAATTTTCTAACTTTGGTATTTTTAATAGATAATTTTTTTAAAATGGTTTCAATTTTAAAATTAATTTATTAAAAATCATTAAATTCTAGGCAAAGAATTTCATCAAAAAATTGAAGAATATAATTGAATTCCTTCGAAGAATTTTATTATTTATGAAAATAATTGAATTATCGCTAAAAATTTTATTAAAATTTTAAAAAATTGTAATTAAATTCTCTTTAAGAATTTTGTTATTAAATATTCAAAAATAATTGAATTTTTCGAAAAATTTTATTAAAAATTGAAAAATAATTGAATTTTTCAAAGAATTTTATTAAAAATTCAAAAATAAATGAATTTTTCAAAGAATTTTTTTTAAAATTAAAAAATAATTGAATTTTTCAAAGAATTTTATTAAATATTAAAAAATAATGGAATTTTTCAAAGAATTTGACTAAAAATTCAAAAATAATTGAATTTTTCAACGAATTTTATTAAAAATTAAAAAATTAATTGAGAGAATTTTTCAAAGAATTTTATTAAAAATTCAATGGTAATTGAATTTTTTAAAGGATTTTATTAAAAATTCAAAAATAATTAAATTTTTCCAAAGAATTTTAATATTTATAAAAATAATTGATTCTTTCCAAAGAATTTTACTATTTATAAAAATAATTGAATTATTTCAAAAAATATTATTAAAAATTAAAAAACTATATTCTTTCATCAAATTTTAATAAAATTCTATTAAAAATAATTGAATTTCTTCAAAGGATTTATTAAAATTATAGAAAAATTATTGAATTCCTAACAAGAGTTTTATTATTTATAAAAAATAATTTAAATGATAAAAATAATTTGAAAATAATTAAATTTTTCCAAGGATTTATTAAAATAATTGTAGAAAATAATTGAATTTTTCAAAGAATTTTACTATTTATAAAAATAATTGAATTATTTCGAAGGGTTTATTAAAATTTTAAAAAATAATGGAATTTTTTTTTTAAATATTATTAAAAATTAAAAAACTGAATTCTTTTATTAAATTTTATTAAAATTCTATTAAAAATAATTGAATTTCTTCAAAGGATTTATTAAAATTATAGAAAAATAATTGAATTCCTGAGAAGAATTTTGCAATTTATAAAAATAATTGAATTGTTTCGAAGGATTTATTAAAATTTTTTAAAATAATTGAATTTTTCAAAGAATTTTATTAAAAATTTAAAAATAATTGAATTGTATCGAAGGATTTATGGAAATTTTAGAAAATAATTGAATTATATCAAAAAATTTTACTATTTATAAAAAAATTGAATTTTTTCGAAGGATTTATATTTCAAAAATAATTGAATTCTTTCAAAAAATATGATTTAAAATTTTAAAAACTGAATTCATGAATTTTTATTAAAATTGTTTTAAAAATAATTGAATTTTTGCGAAGAATTTTACTATTTATAAAAATAATTGAATTTCTTCAAAGGATTTGTTAAAATTATAGAAAAATAATTGAATTCCTGAGAAGAATTTTGCAATTTATAAAAATAATTGAATTGTTTCGAAGGATTTATTAAAATTTTATAAAATAATTGAATATTTTCAAAGAATTTCATTAAAAATTTAAAAAGTAATTGAATTGTATCGAAGGATTTATTAAAATTTTTTAAATAATTAAATTTTTTTAAAGAAGTTTATTATTAATAAAAATAATTGGAATTTTTTTGAAAAATAGTATTAAAAATTTTAAAAACTGAATTCTTTCATGAAATTTTATTGAAATTATATTAAAAATAATTGAAGTTTTGCAAAGAATTTTACTTTTTATAAAAATAATTAAATTGCTTTAAAGGATTTATTAAAGTTTTTAAAAAATAATTAAATTCGTGAAAAGAATTTTATTTGAAACTATTTGAATTTTTACAACAAATTTTACTGTTTAATGAAATAATTGTTTTTTTTCAAAGATTTATTAAACTTTTTAAAAATAATTGAATTCTTTCGTGAATTTTTATTGAAATTTTCTTGGAAATAATTGAACTTTTGCAAAAAATTTTATTATATTTATAAAAATAATTGAATTCTAGCGAAGAATATTATTATTCATCATTTCATCAAAATAATTGAATTCTTGAGAAGAATAAAGTTTATTAAAATTTTTGAAAATATAAACAGTTATTATAATTAATAAATGATAAATAATAAATTAATAAATGTAATTAATGAATGAATTTTTAAAATTTTTGACTTTGAAATTATTCCAAAATTTATATTTGAAAATAAAAAGTATTAAATGAAATTTAGTAAATAATAATTATATTTACTTTATATTATTGTTTTCGAATAATTTTACAATTAAAAGAAATTCACAAAAATGTATTAGAAAATTTTTTTTAATATCTAATAATTTTTAGACTGATTCGGAATATTTTTTAGTCTCACGGAAAATTCTGCCTGGAAATCAGGGAAAAGTGAGAGAAAGAAAAAATTAAATTTTTGTGGTAAATGAAGAACAGAGTAAAGTGCTTTTTTATTCAGAAAGTTATTTCTTTTAATAAGCAAAAGAAACTTGAAGATTCCATTAAAACGTCTCAAAAAACAGTTGAAGAAAATGAAATAAAATCAAAGAAAATCTTTATAAGCAAAATTTACATAATTAAGTAAATAATATTCTGAAGCAATGCGAGATTTACCAATCACTGTGATAAATATTAATCGTGCAATGTTCAGCCTAAATGTTATTGAAAAAAAATTAATAATAATAACAATAAAATGCTTTTCACTATTTTTCATCTCTAAATAGCACGACTAACGTTAAAACGCACGCTAACTATAAAACGTGTGATATTATCATGTTTCCCTTACAATTCTAACTTCTATTGTTATATATATTCGAAACTTGTGTTTGTGCCTTCAAAACTATTCTATAGTTCGCATTCAAGATTCACTGCCAATAAAGGAACAATCACTTTGGTGGAGAATCGCATATTGCTAGATATCAATTTATTCAATGTAATAATAAACGTAAAATATTCTGTCAAAACTTGAGAGAGAAATTCGAGTCTTTTTCAATAATTGTTACGATTTTTTTTCTATTTCGAATTTAAATTTTCTCATAAATTCTATTTTTATTCTTTTGTAAAAAAAATATTTCGAATTTCTTGACAAATTTTTTTTTAATATCTCAGCTGGACAGAATGTTTATCACTTGAAAAGATTTTCAAAACGAAAAATGACTTATTTTGATTAAAAGATTTATTCTGAATGAAAGAAGAAAATTTTCTGCTTTATAATTGTGTAAAACAGAATTTTCTTCTTATTCACAGAAAATTAATTTTGTGAAAATTAATTTTTTTGACATTTATTTTGAAAAAATTAATTTTTTGGGAATTTATTTTGCGAAAATTAATTTTGTGGTAATTTATTTTGTAAAAATTAATTTTCTGGGCCTTAATTTTGTAAAAATTAATTTTTTGGGAATTTCTTTTGTGAAAATTAATTTTGTTGGAATTTATTTTGTGAAAATATTAATTTTCTGGGAATTTATTTTGTGAAAATATTAATTTTCTGGGAATTAATTTTGTGAAAATTAATTTTGTGGGAATTTATTTTGTGAAAATTAATTTTTTGGGCCTTAATTTCGTGAAAATTGGTAATTTTTTGGGAATTTATTTTGCGAAAATTAATTTTGTTGGAATTTATTTTGTGAAAATATTAATTTTGTGGGAATTAATTTTGTAAAAATTAATTTCTTTGGAATTTATTTTGTGAATATTTATTTTGTTGGAATTTATTTAGTAAAATTAATTTTCTGGAAATTTTTTGGAATTTATTTTGTGAAAATTAATTTTTTTGGAATTTATTTTGTGAAAATTAATTTTGTTGGAATTTATTTAGTGAAAATTAATTTTGTGAGAATTAATTTTGTGAAAATTAATTTTATGGGTGAATTTTATTTTGTAAAAATTAATTTTCTGGGAATTAATTTTGTAAAAATTAATTTTTTTGGAATTTATTTTGTGATAATTAATTTTGTGAAAATTAATTTTCAGGGAATTAACTTTCTAAAAATTAATTTTTTTGGAATTTATTTTGTTAAAATTAATTTTTTTGGAATTTATTTTGTGAAAATTAATTTTCTGGGCCTTAATTTTGTGAAAATTAATTTTTTGGGAATTTATTTTGTGAAAATTAATTTTTTGGGAATTTATTTTTTGAAAATTAATTTTCTGGGTATTTATTTTCTGAAAATTAGTTTCTTTTTGGAATTTATTTTTTGAAAATTAATTTCGTTTTGGAATTTATTTTCTGAAAATATTAATTTTTAATAAAGTCATTTCCCCGTGGAGAAAATCGGTTTAAGTGCAAGAATCAGCGAATAGAATTAAAATTAAATCGTTTTGTTTACAGAAATTGATCCTGATCGTTGTCTGCCTGACAGTGGCGGTCATCATTTTGATAATCATTTTGGTAACTAATTTGAGCTGATCTCGTGGATGGCCAACGACTCGATCCGAGACCAGTGACACAAGTGCACCTTTCCTGAGCACAAATTCATTCATCTCCCGATTTCAGTTCGTCCTTGACATCATCCCAGAGGCTCCACAATTATTATTATTAATCACCAAAAAAAAAAAAAAAAACACTCTCCTGGACGTGTTCAATGAGATATTCGAAAAATCCGTTCCACGTCTTACGTTCTCCCCCCAACAAAAAAAATCAGCGATCGTCGTTATATTTTAAACAAAATTTTCTTCTTGTAAATAATGTTCTGCATTATGTCCAATAATGAAAAATGTCAAATACAAAAATTCGCATCCCAATCGAGAAAATGTCTCTCTCAAATGCTACTAGAGAAAAAAGAAATCAATTTTTCCTAAAATTCTTAAAAATATTAAATGTTTCTGTTTGTAAATTAATTTAATTAATTAAATTAATTATTAAATTAATTTTAATTTTATTAATTGATTAATTTATTTTTGTATATTTTTCGGTTTAATGTTAAATAAATCAAGTTATTCAATAATTAATGTTAAAAACATAATTGAATTCAAGTTATTCAATAATTTATCGTGAAAAAATAATTGAAAAGAAAATTAATTGAATTCAAGTTATTCAATAAATTATCCTGAAAGATTAATTGAAAAAAATTACTTGAATTCATTCATTCAATTATTTATCTCGAAAAATTAATTGAATTCAAGTTATTCAATAATTTATCTTGAAAAATTAATTGAAATAAATTAATTGAATTCAAGTTATTCAATAATTTATTGAAAAATTAATTAAGTTCAAGTTATTATTGGATAACTTGAATTAATTAAATTTGTCTTGAAAAATTAATTGACTTCAAGATATTCAATAATTTATCTTGAAAAATTAATTGAAATAAATTTCTTAAATTCAATTTATTCAATAATTTATTGAAAAATTACTTGAATTCATTCATTCAATTATTTATCTAGAAAAATTAATTGAATTCAAGTTATTCAATAATTTGTCTTGAAAATTATTTGAAAAAATTGAATTAATTGAAAAAAATTAATTATTACTTGAATTCATTCATTCAATTATTTATCTTGAATAATTAATTGAATTCAAATTATTTAATTATTTGTCTTGAAAAATTAATTGAATTCAAGTTGTTCAATAATATTTGCCTTGAAATATAAATTGAATTCAAGTTATTCAATAATTTATCTAGGAAAATGAATTGAAAAAAAATTACTTGACTTCAAGTTATTCAATAATTTTATCTCGAAAAATTAATTGAAAAGAAAATTACTTGAATTCGGTAAATTTATTTGACAAACATTTTAATTTATTAATTTTAGAAACTTGGGAACTTTTTTCTTTACTCGTTATCGAGCAATATAAATATATTTTTTCTTTTTTGTAAAAAGAAAGAAGATAAAATTTGTAAATATTTGATACATTTGAATATTTGAATTTAAAGATTCATACTTTTAGGTTTTCATGTTTCTATTTAGAAAGTAGAACTTTGAATTTGAATAATCATTCAATTAGATACTGTGTAATTAGTACCAGTTTTTGAAATATTTCCCTGAATCACGGAATTGAGTAGCCTAAGTCGCTAGGCTTATAAATTATTTCGCAAATAATTAATTACTGAAAAAATTTTTCACTTAAAGTACGTATTTAAATTTATTTTTTAAAAATTTATTTTATTTATTTCATTAACTTTATTTATTTTATTTACTTTATTTATTTTCATATTTTCATATTCTTATATTTTCAATATTGAAAACAATTCAATTTAATTCAATTTAATATAAAAAATGATTCCTAATAAAGAATAATTCTTAATAAACAATTAATAATTATTAATTAATAATTATCATTTTAATTTAATTTTCATATTAAAATTATCGTATTTAATCAATTATATTTTCTATTAATAATTCTCTATTAATAGAAACGATTATTAAAAAAAAGAGAAAGAAATAGAAAAAAATAGAAAAAAAATAAAAAAGGAATAAAAATTTACAAACCTTTTACAAACCTTCAAATATGAATCTGAAAATATTTGCAAAGGAGGAAAAAAGTAGAAATTTTTTTTTTGTAATTAAAGAATGTCTTTTCTCTTGTAGCGATTTTTAAGATTTAATATTATTATAAAAATTTAAAATTATTATAAATTAAGGAGAGATTTTTCTCTGGTTTCACAAAGGTGGAAGATTCTTTGATGAAACGAAAGAGAGAAAAGAAAATAAAAAAAAAAAACTGATCTGCATTTTGAAAATGCATTTTAATGTCAAAGCTCTAAGTCAAGTTAAATAATACACTTTTTCAATAAGTGAATTTTACGCATTTTATTAATTGAATGAAAAATGCGTAACAGTATTTTCTGCACTATTATAAAATAATCATGTTATTGTCGTTATTAAGTTGTCGATAAAAAAAAACAAACAAAAACAAAGGGCATATTAATGAAACATCTCTGGAGGCTACTTTATGTACATATATATATTATTTATGTTAGTAGAAAATTGTTTGTACTCTTAAAGATCATAAATAACGATCTTTGTATAGAGGGGGAAGTATCGATATCGAGTCTATAAGTGTTGTAGAAATTAGATTTGTTTTTTTTTCTAAATAAAATACAAATAAATATACGCAATAATAAAAATAGAAAATCGTCAAAAAAAAAAAAAAAAAGTTGTGACTGGAAGGGAAATTTAGACTGGCTCTTTTTCCACATTCCGTTAAATAATTTGTCACTGAGAGAGAGAGAGAGAGAGAGAGAGGAAGAAGCAATTTTTTTATATTTTGCTAAGGTGCAATAATATTTCAAATTATTTTTCTTTTTTTAAAAAATTTCTTTTGAGATGGACAAATGTAGTGAAAACAAGTGAAAACAAAGAAACTAAAAAATTACTGAGAAAAAATCGAATTATTCAAAAAATTGTATTTCGAAATTTTTATTTCTGATTAATGAAACTTACGAATTATTTTGTTTCTAAACTTGCGAATTGAATTTTCATCGACGAAAATATAAAAACGAAAATATAAAAATTTAAATTTAACGAAATATGTTTTTTGCGATTCTGAAATATTAATAATTATTGAGATTCGATTTTTTATATCTCAGAGAATTTGAAAATTACGCTCGAGGTGTCTATATAAATATATAAATAAATATATATGTTGAAAAAAAAGAAAGAGTTCGAAAAGAAAAATTTGTAAATACTATAAATAATTATAAATAAGCGTAAATTTCGTTTATAATACTTCGCAATACTCTTCGTAATAATTATCAGCACCCCAAAAATTAGTGGATAGTGACGAATAATAATATTGTTAAAAATTGAAAAAAAAACATAATGTTATCATAATTTTCGAAGGGGAAACTTGACCGAGGATATGCTCTAAAAAAGAAAATCTCAAAGAATTTGAAAACAAAACGAATAATTTATTAGAAAAAGAAAACCAAAATTTGACTTTGAATTTCAGAAATTAAAATTCGAATTTTGAAAAATTTCACTGGTTAGAAGAAATAAAATAATTTTAAAAGAAAAAATATTGAAAAGAAAAAATAAGAAAACGAAAAAATATGAAGAAGAAACGAAATATGAGCGAAGGAAAAAAGAGAGATAGAAAATTTAGAGAAAAAAGAAATTGAGAATGTGAATTAGACGATAAGAATTAATAAATGGAAAATTGAGAAAAGAAAACTAAGAAAGGAAATAGAATGAAAATAAAATGAAATTAAAAAAAGAGGGTGAATTAAAAATAGATTGACAAGTGAAAAAAAGAAACTGAAAATAATTTTCTAAGGAATTGGAGAGCGAGAAAAAAAATTCGAAGGAATTGGAAAGAATTGGAAAAAATTGGAAGAAATTGGAAGCAACTGGTAGAAACTGAAAGGAATTGGAAAAAACTGGAAGGAATTGAAAAAAATGGAAAAAAGGAGAATAATAAAGAGGAAAATTCATTTGGACCTGAAGGGAGAATAGAAAAAAATTCAACAATACGTGGTAGAGGGTAGACAATAAAAACTACGTTCAGGAAGTATATATATACACACAGACAATTGCTGCAAAAAAATTTAATGATTCAAGAGGATAATACGAAACTCTAGGCAAAGCAGAAGATTGCTAAGACGATTTCCGAGTCGACAAAACTTTTTCAAGTAAGTATGGATATTGAGCGTAGTTCGATGTCGTGCTTCTGTACCTTTTATTTTATATATATAACTCTATATGTAAGTATACGAAGCTGCCCCAAAAAAAAAAAAAAAAATTATATTTTCACTGTCGACGTTGCATTTCTTTATCGTCCTTCTCGATTTTTTTAAGTACTTTATTTTTTAAGTACAAAATATTTCTTTATAAATACGTAACGCTGTTATATTTTGTGATCGAAATTTACGTCCCTTCTTAGTTTTGCTATTTTTTAATCAAAATCAATTTTTACTTTAATTTTACGAATTTTTTTCATCACCATTTAGTAAATGTAATAATTCAATAATTCAATTTTACCAAAATTGATTTATGAATATAAAATTATAAAATAATATAAAATCAAATATAGATCGTATATTACAATTAAAATTATAGAAACAAAGCAGGGACGTTTTTTTGAGTCTTTTTTTCCTTTTTTCTCCGCCGCACTGGGAAATTAAAGAGAAACGAATCATTCACTTTGAAAAGAGAATAATGGTAATAATTATTTTTTAACCGTGAATTGTGATTTCTTTTTGGTAAAAAGTACTTTTTTCAAAAGCCTTTGCCTTTGAATACAAAGGTATTTTGCCAAAGGTAAAAAAAGATTTTTGCCAAAAAGAAAATTTTTTGCTAAAGGTAAAAAAAAATGTTTTTGACAAAAAGAAAAATTTTTTGCTAAAGGTAAAAAAAGAGGTTTTTCCCGAAGGTAATTAAAAATATTAATTTAAAAAACGATTTCCTAGGGCGGTTGTATTCTGTAATTGTGGAAAGTCGAATCATATTTATACTTTATTAAGCGAGATGTTTTTTTTCATTGTCCTCGAGTCAACGATTATTCAAATACCTATGTATAACAATTGTGTAAATAAATGTCTTTGTTTTAGATTTTTTCAGTTACTTCTTATTCGATTTTGTTTCCGGAATTCTTTTTTTATTTTCTGTGTATTAGATTTTTTTTTCTATAAAATTGTTTTTAGTTTATTCAAAAAAAAATTGTTTTTAGTTTAATTCAAAAAGAATTGTTTTTAGTTTGTTCAAAAAAATTTTTTTGGTTTATTTATTTATTTACTATAATATTAATGTAGTATTGTTTAGAAACTAGTGATAAAAGACTACTGTGCAATATTTCCTGAGAAAAATGTAAAAGCAAAAAAGAAAAAAAAAATTGTGTAGTGCAGAATTTTACTGCAAAATAGATGAGAAATTAAATTATGTGAAATAAAAGAATTTTAATTGAATTTAGAAAAATTTGTATCGAGTAAAATAATTTTTTTTTAAAAGAGAATAAAGAAAAAAAGAAAAAAATAAAATTATTCTGTTGAGAAAATTTTAAGAGCATTGAAAAGAGAGTCACAATCTGCACACCACAGTAAATATTTAATATTTAGAGTAGAGATTGAAAAAAAAGTAGAATTGAAATATTTAATTATTATTCGTGATTGATAATAAATTTTTTTGTGGATTTGTTACTGAGAGCAGAAGAAGATCATGATCTTGATTTGCCTCACCATTCTTGCCATTGTCGTGGCTACCACCATTGGTGGATATTTCGGACTGTGAACATCTAAAAACAGGTGAAATCTTTAATTCTTAATTGTAAACTATTGTAATTTTTATTTTATTCACAGGCTTCGCACTCATTTACTCAAATCTACTATTTACTAGTTTTTTTTAGATTTCAGCAAACTAAAAGCTAAAATTTTTTTTTTTTTTTTTTTATCATTTTCACTACTTTAAATTCCCTAATACTAGAAATCAAAAACTATTCTCAAAAATTGTAACCAAATTCTTTAAAATGATTCAATTATTTTCAAAAAATATTCAGAATTCAATTATTTTCAAATAATATTAAAAAATTCATTATTTTTAAAAGAATATTCAAAATTCAATTCTTTTCAAAAAATTTATTAAAATTCAATTATTTTCATAAAATTTTACAAAAGAAATCAATTAATAATTCTTTAAAACGATTCAACTATTTTCAAAAAATATTCAGAATTCAATTATTTTCAAATAATATTGAAAATTCAATTATTTTCCAAAAAAATATTCAAAATTCAATTCTTTTCAAAAAATATTTTAAAACTCAAATATTTTCATAAAATTTCGCAAAAAATTCAATTATTTAAAAAAAAAAAATTGATAAAATTCATCAAAAATTCAATTATTTTCATAAATAATAAAATTTCCGCAGAAATTTAATTAATTTAGAATAGCATTTTCAAAAAATTTAATTATTTAACAAAATTTTTATACAATTCTTCACAATAATTCAATTACTTTCACTAATAATATTTTTCAGGAAAATTCAATTGTTTAAAAGAAAAATTTTTATAAAATTCAAAGCAAAAATTCAATTATTTTCATAAATAATAAAAGTAATCGAAAAATTTCAATTATTTTTAATATTATTTTAAATTAATTAATCAAAAAATTCAATTATTTTCAAAAATAACAAAATTTTTCACGGAAATTAAATTTTTTTAAAACATTTTATTAAAATTTTTTTTTAATAATTCAATTATTTTCGCATAAATTATAAAATTCTTCTCAGGAATTTAATGATTTTTCAAAATTTTTATAAAATTCTTGTCAACTGTTCAATTATAATCATAAATAATAAAATTTATCGCAGTATTTAAATTATTTTTTATATAATTTTATAGAAATTGTTAAAAAAAATGTAAGTCTTTTTAAAAATTTAATTCAATTCCTCGAAAAAAAACAATTATTTAAAAAACTTTTTTTAAATTCTTTTGGTGAATTCAATTATTTACAAAAATATTATAATTTTCCACCGAAATTCAATTATTTTTAAATATTTCAATAAAATTGTTCGAAGAAAATCAATTACTTTAAATAGAATTTTAATTAAATTTTTTTGAAATAATTCAATTATTATTCTTTTAGATTTTAATAAAATTCTTCCCAAGAATTCAATTATGTCGATAAATAACAAAATTATTCCTGAAAATTCAATTATTTTGAGGCATTTTAATAAAATTCTTTGCAAAAATTCAATTATTTTCATAAATAACAATTCAATTATTTTAAAGAATTCTAATAAAATCGTTGTCAAGAATTTAATTATTTTCATAAATAATAAAATGCTTTTTAGGAATTCGCTATTTAATGATTTTCAATATCCACTATTTTCATAAAATTTCCAAACAGAATTCAATTATTTAAAAAAAAATTTTTTTTTTAAATCTTCGTAAGAATTTAATTCTTTTCATGAAAAATAAAAATTTTTCAGGAATTGAATTATTTAAATTATAATTTGCATAAACTAAGTCGAAAGAAATCAATTTATTTATCGGATAAGAAAGAAGTAATTATTATTTTTTTTTTTTTATGGAAATTAGAAAAAGGTCAGGAAAATAAAAAATATAAAATGCAATTTTTCGTCAGTTTTGTAAAGTTTCTAAAACGAGTTTTTTTTATTGTCAAGTTTAATTTTTCGATATAGCTACATTTTTACTACTTTATTTCGTTTCAAAGCTACTTTTTACTACTTTTTTTTTTAACATTAATTATCGAGTACGAAGTCTGTATTCAATTTAATTTTCATTTAATTTTAATTGAATTTCCTTTTGAACTTTTAAATTCTCATTAAAAATTTAATTTAATAAATTGAAATTGATTGATTGATGCAGCGCCTTAGCAAAAAAGAAAAAAAAGAAAAAAAAATGAACAGAATAGAAAAATCTAATGAGAAATTTTTTTTCAGGGAGGTGAGAAGACATCGAGATCGAGCTTGCCTTTTAGAGAGATTTATCTTCTTTCGACAAAGTGAAGCAGCACACGCATATCGCCAGGAAACCTGGAGATCGAAAGTTTACTTTGACGTAGTTTTAATCATCGTCATCATCAGGCCAGAATGTCATCGTCATCATCATCATCATCATCATCATCATCATCATCATCATCGTCATCGTCATCATTGTCATTGCACTTATTAGGATTATCAACATTATTATTATTATTATCGTCATCGTCATGATCATCGTCATCATTTTTTCTGTCATTCGATATTACCACCGGCCTTAAAATCTAATAATTCAGCAGCACTCGTATTCTTCACATTGTTATCATCTCTTTAGTGCGTTACACAAAAAAAAGAGAAGGAAGTAGTCATTGCACCAAAAAAAGACAAAAAAAAACGAAAAAAACCAAGTCTCATATATTAAATTAAAGAAAGAAAGAATATTCATGTGCATATACATAATTACATATACTTATAAATAAAAAAAAATATATCGTAGCCCATTTAGACGTTAGGCTAGCGTTAGACGAGTTTTGTTGAGGAATATTTTGTATCGAACGTACCGTAGCTTATAGCTACCAGTTTTTTGATCAACGGCAGTTAAAATTTATGATACTTAGTTTAGAATTCTCTTACTCTCGTCTCATTTCAATTTAGACATTTTTTTTTTACTTTTTTTATTATTTATCGAAATTTTTTCGACATTTGTACTTATAATTTTTATTTTCAGCATTAACTTTTATATTTAAGTTAAGATAATAAGTTTTTGAAAAATTTTCCGGAAAATTGCTTTTTACCAAAAAAGTAGAATGAAACAATGTTAAAAAAAAGAAAAGTTTACAAAGAAGAAGCAAAAATAAATTTCCTATAAATTTTTCAAAGAAATTTATTTAAAAACTCACTATAATTAAATCCGAATTAGAAAAAATCAAAAAAAGTGTTGGAATTATACTAAAGGCAATTTTTTCCCTAATTCGGTGAAATTGATCTCGAAAACTAGGAAACTAAAAAATCTCCACAATTCTGAAATTTGGAAAATTGAATAATTTTTGCAATTTAGTCTCCTCTGAATATCTCTTGAGATTGTAGAAAATTTTCAACTCGCTCTTTTAGGTAGATTAGTGCAGATTTTCCGAGGAGGCTTTTAAAATAGAAGAGCAAAAGTGCTGGCCCAAAAAATATTGCATTTTGCTGCAGTAAAATAAATATTACATTTATAAATATAGATGTTACGAAAAGAAATTAATTTAACAGAAAAAACAACGTTAAAAAAAAGTTTCGAATGAGAGGAAAATTTTCCCCAGTGGACCTGAGAAAAAAAAGTCTTTTTTGGGAAAATTTTCTAAATCACATTCAAGGCTCGTTGAAATTGAAAAATTGTAAATGTACTTTCACGATGTATAGTTAGAACGGCATGAAACACGGATGTTGATCGAAATTTGTTGATCATCTTGATAATATGCATATACATATTATAAATATTATAAATATTAATTGATAGTCGATATTCAAAGGGAGAAAAAAAGAGAAGAGACGGTAATGTTAATGTTTTGTTGACTATATTATATATAAACGTTGAGGTAAATACGGTGTCAGAAAGACTATGGATTACACTGTTCAAATTAATAACATTAATTATTATAATATTATGAATCAAGGTGGCGACGCGTCGCATCATGCGTCACTGAACACTCGATGCGAGAATTGTATTTTAAGGCCACCCTTGCATTGTACAGAAAGTGTATATGTCATTGTTAGCCTAGATAGTTATGTTGCTATTTCAAATATTATTAAATTCTTGAATGACTTTATAAATAAGAGGCGCGAGATTCCAGAAACGCAAGAATTCCGAATCCTTTTTGTTTTTTTTTTTTTTTTGTTTACCGTCGATTCGCAAATTAATTTCAATTGTGCTCGATTTTTCAAACAAATACTCAAAAGTTTTCAGACTAAAAATTTAATTTGTAAATTTTCGAAAATTTTCAGATAAAAATTTAATTTGTAAATTTCGAAGATTATACTCGAAAGTTTTCAGATTAAAAATTTAATTTGTAAATTTTCAAAATTATATTCGAAAATTTTCAGACTAAAACACTCATGTGTAAATTTTCAAAATTATACGCGAAAATTTTCAGATAAAAATTTAATTTGTAAATTTCGAAGATTATACTCGAAAGTTTTCAGATTAAAAATTTAATTTGTAAATTTTCAAAATTATACTCGAAAATTTTCAGATAAAAATTTAATTTGTAAATTTTCAAGATTATACTCGAAAGTTAAAATTAAAAATTTATTTTGTAAATTTTCAAAATTATACGCGAAAATTTTCAGATAAAAATTTAATTTGTAAATTTCGAAGACTATACTCAAAAGTTTTCAGATTAAAAATTTAATTTGTAAATTTTCAAACCAATACTCGAATGTTTTCAGATTAAAAATTTAATTTGTAAATTGTCAAAAATTTTCGAATTGCAGACTTCGTACTCATCAACTAAAATCTATTAACTACTTTTTTTTTTAAACAATTTACTACTATTTGGATACTTTTTTTGGATTTGTGACGCTTCTTTTCTCCTTTTTTAAAAAAAAATCACACTACTTAAAATTCGCTAGTAGTTAATAAAAAAAAAGATTACTCTCAAAAATGTAAATAATATTCTTAGAAACAATTGAATTTTAATTAAATTCTTTCAAATGGTTCAATTATTGTAGAAAAATTTTCAAATTTTCAATTATTTTCAATAACTATTATTTTAACAGAATTTCACAAATGAATTAAATTATTTTTAAAAAATTTTTTGATAAAATCAATTATTTTCATAAATTATAAAATTTTGATTGGAATTCAATTTTTTGAAATACAATTTTCATACGATTTTTTGAAAAAATCAAGATTTAAAAAAACTATATTAATAATCGTTGTGTTCCTGTAATCTGTTTGCAGTTTGAAGTTAGTTGTTATTTGCTTTTTTGTTTCCTAACTTTTTAAATAATTTTTTCAAAAAATTTGAAAATAATTGGATTCTTTCGAAGAATTGAAAAAAAAAATTCAAAGAAATTCTTCGCGAGAAATCAATTGATTTCTCGCGAAGAGTTTCTTTGAATTTTTTTTTTTCAATAACTGAGTTTCTTTAATTATTTTAACTGGAAATTATTAAATAATTGAATTTTATGAACAATTTCTTTCAAGATTTTAAAATAATCGTGATTCTTAATAATTGAAATCAAACAATTTTATTAATTTTTGTAAATTATTAAATTCTTTTGAAGAATTTCTTTAAGTTTTTTTTTGAATAATTTGAAGTGAACATTTTTAAGTTTATTAAAATTAAATTGAAAATAATTGAACTTCTGAGAAGAATATTATTATTTATAAAAAATTAATTTAATTCTTGAGGTGAATTTTACTAAGACTTATCAAAATAATTAAATTGTTTCGAAGGATTTATTAAAATTTTAGAAAATAATTGAATCTTTTCGAAAAATATTATTAAACATTTTTTAAAAAGTTAAATTCTTTCATGAAATTTTATTAAAATTGTATTAAAAATAAGTTAATTTTTAAAAAGAATTTTACTATTTATAAAAATAATTGAATTGCTTCGAAAGATTTATTAAAATACTAGAAAATAATTGAATTTCTTCGAAAAATATTATTTAAATTTTTTTAAAAAGCTGAATTCTTTCATGAAATTTTATTAAAATTGCATTTAAAATAATTGAATTTTTTCATGTAATTTTATTAAAATTGCATTAAAAATAATTGTATTTTTGAGAAGAATTTTACTATTTATAAAAATAATTGAATTGTTTCGAAGGATTTATTAAAATATTAGAAAATAATTGAATTCTTTTGTGAAATTTTATTGAAAATAAATGAATTTTTGCAAAGATTTGAAATAATTTAAATAAAATTATTTTCGAGAATTTAATTATTTTAATAAAAATAATAAATTTCTTCTCAAGAATTAAATTGTTAATTTTTTCTCAAAAATTCAATTATTTTCATAAATAATAGAACTCAACGCATAATTTTTATTATTTTTAATACAATTTGAAATCAATTTCTCGAAAAATGCAATTATTCTGAAAAATTTTATTAAAATTTTTCGAAAGAATTCAAATTTTAAGAAATATTCAATTATTCAATTATTTGAAAATTTTTGACGAATTTAATTGAAATAAATTTTATATATCTTAAAGAATTTTATTTATATACGCATTTAAAAATGACTTTGAAATATAATTGTATTTTTGAAGAATTTAAAATTAAAATTCAGGAAATAATTGAATTTTGCTCAAATTTAGAATTGAAGTTATTTTCATAAAATTTTTCGAAAAAGATTTTTATAAAATTCTTCGTAAAAATTCATTTGTTTTAAAAAATTATTAAATTCTTCTGATAAATTCAATTATTTTGAAAAATTTTAATAAATTCCGTCACAAGAATTCAATTATTTTTGCTAATCATAAAATTTTTCGTAAAATGGAATTATTCTTGAAAATTGAATTCAATTATTTAAAAATTTATTAATAAAATTCTTTATAAGAATTAAATTTTAAATATTCAATTATTGAATAAATTATTTATTTTTGTATTTAAATAATTGAATTCTTGTAGAACTTTCTAATAAGAATTGATTTTTGTTTAAAATGTTCGAGAAAATATCTCTGCAAAATTTTTTTTGTGAACTTTTGGTTTTGGAAAAAAAGGTTTTTGGTCATTGGTAAAATTATTTTAGAAATGTTAAAAAATTTTATTAATTTTCAATAGCTACTTTTTTTCTATACTTTTTCCACTTTTGAAACTACTTTTTGCTAGTTTTTTTAAAAATTAATTATCGAGTATGAAGCCTGGATTTGAAAACAAAAATCTATTTTACTTATTTAATTTTATTTGTTGTTTGTCTTCTTTGCAGTTGACGTTAAATAGTTTTAGTCGACGAAAATTAAGAGCCTGACAATTTGAATGAAAACTGAATATTTTATGAGTTGAGCTTTGTAGGTCGACCAATTTACTAATCACAGTGACAGTCCTAGGAAATATATTCAACCATTAATAATCGAGTGAATCAAAATCGATATTCAAACCATTCTGAAATAATTTTTCTCTGAAATATTTTTCAAAAATTTCAATCTGCAATTGTTAGATCGTAAAAATACAACTTTTCTAAAAATTTTTAATAATTGACATTTATTTTTCGTATTATTTATTTATTTCGTATTTATTAATTTATATATTATTTTAGAAAAATTGATAATTTAAATTATTAAATTAATTGAATATAATAAATTAAAAATGCAAAATCACTTGAAACCAAAAAAATTTGTTTGTTTAAACAAACAAATTTTTTTTTCGTTTCAAGTGTAAAAATAAAACTTTGGAAAACGGAAAAATTCTTACGTGCCTGACTCATAGAAACAATCATAATTGTACGAAAAGTATTGTGCCTAACTTTTAATAGAGAAAGACTGTCATAAATCCATGCATCATTCGCAAAGACTGTATCGCACATTTTAATATTAAAACTTTCACAAAAAAAAATGTTTTTATTAAAAAACTAGTTTTCTTTTTTGAGTCACAAATCAATGGACTCGGATTTCTTGCGTTTCAAGTTCTTCGTACAATTTTAGTCAGATTCTATAATGCGAGAATTATTAAGAAAAAAAAATATTGCATGATTTCACTATTTTATCGTTTGTATGAAATTCAATTTTTTTGTAAGGCATTAAAAATAAATTTTAAGTAAAAGTAAAAAAAATGTAAAAATACATTTCCGAAAAATGTAAAAAGAAAATACAAGCAGCAGAAATTGTAAAAATAAAAAAAAACAAAGAGTGAAGAATAAACTCTCATTAGAATGGATTTTTTATAAAAATTATTTTCCAAAGAGGGAAGAAAAAAAATTGTATTTTCGAATAATTTCCGTTTTTTAGCATTTTCATAAATTCAGGAAATTGAATGTAATCTGAAATTATATTTCAACGATTCGATTTGAAAAAATAAATTCAAGAAAAAGAATTTTGAACTGATTGACGGAAAAGTAAGAAAAAAAAATAAACTTCTTCTCTTGTTATCAAATTGTATCTAAGTCGTAATCGAATATTTAATTCCAACACAAACACACACATTTTTCACGTGTCGTTATACAGATCTCTTCGATATACATGTATTTATCTCTATAAATAATGATATATTTATCTCTCGTGACAACTTCGGGCTAAGATGAAATTCCAATAATCTAAAAGCTGAATTCTATAGTACGAAGAATTTTGAATGCGATCGAATTAAAATTACTTCTCAATTACTACTATTACTAATTACTACTTCCTTTTTAGTCCTATCATGCGTTGATAGTTGTAAAAAAAACCGAGACTACCACTTTCATTTTTGATCGAAAAAGAAATTTTTCTTTTGTCAAATTTCTTTTTTTAGAATAATTGTGAATATATTTATTTATTTTAAATGCTGTGAAGAATAATTATTAGAAGAGATAATTATTTTAAGCTTCCTTGGCGAATTAGGAATTAAGAATATTATTATTAATTAAATAGTAATTGAAAAAATAAATTCAGTGGTGAACTCGGTGAAAAATACACCATGATTCTCTAGTCAAAATTCCATTATAATAGCTTCTGCGTCAATCGAGGCATTTAACTTTTATCTCAAATCTTAGAATAGAATTTAGAAAGTCCTCGTCATAGGAATTGAGAGATAAAGTTAATTTCTCATCGATAATGTAAGTTTACGAATAAAAGTTACATTGGTGCACAATCGACTGTGTATTAAACGAGTTTGGCCTAAGATGCTGCAATTGCCTGAGGTTGATTCGATTTTTCAATTTCGAGAAAAAAAACACCACTTCTTCTCCTTTTTTTCTTCTATAAATTTCGAATTTGAAAATTTTCTCGAAATTTTATTGGTGTTTTGAAAATTCGAAATTTAATTTTTAAAAAAAGTTTCATTGTTTCTAAAAAGGGAATTTCGTTTCTAAAATCAGAATTTGGAGAGAAATTTGAGAAAAAATTCGAGAAATAAATCAACCTCAGCATTCTTATTTGCCTCAGAGTATTGCGTAATAATTATACTGTTAACATTCTATTGAAAATTATGGTAAATTAAAAATTCAAATCTCCAATATCGACGAAAAAAAAATGAGAATTCGGTACGACATTGTAAACATTGTAAACAATTATTCGAGTTTAAACAAAAGAAAAAAAAAGAAGAGTGTGATAAAGTGTAAACAATGCTGTGCTACATTTGAGGCATCAGAAATGTGTTACGGAGCCGTGTCACATCGGTGCAATTATTAACTACGAAAGGCTACTTCAATAACCTTATAAGTGTCAATTCCAACTATCAACTTAATTCATAATTTTCAAAAATTGTAAAAAAAAAGAAGAGAAAAAAAAACAAGAGAACAATTTAAATGATAGCATAAAAGTTCGCATGATATACCTCGGTTTTCATGTGACAAAGTGAGATTATTAATAAATTAAAATTTTAAAAAAAAAGTTTACCAACTACACTGTAGTACGAGGAATGATGAGAATAAAAAATATATATATAAATACTTTTTATTATAGGTATTTCATAGAAGTTCATATAAAATAAAGATACTGTATCGATGATTAATATTACTAAATAAATCAACA
This sequence comes from Leptopilina syphax, assembly GCA_032872505.1. NCBI lineage: Eukaryota > Metazoa > Arthropoda > Insecta > Hymenoptera > Figitidae > Leptopilina > Leptopilina syphax. Next base: position 24,314,389 of record CM065468.1, on the reverse strand, counting down.
ATGTTTTCTGCTTAAAGTGCATTACGTTTCAATATTTCAAATTATTTTCATTTCTGTTGATTTAAAATCGTTTTTTGTTGTCAGAGAAAGAAAATCCGTATTTTCTCTAAGGAAAATAATTTTTTACTTTTTTTTTTACAAAAAGAGTTTCTTCACGAAGGAAATTTCTTTCTTAACGAAAAAGTAAAAAATACAACAATAGATTTTGAATAGACACTATTTCAGTAGATTATAAATAAAAATTTATTTAAAATATTTATTATCAAATTTACCGAATTTAGCTAAATTTACAATTTATTATTATTAATTTAATACAATTAATAAAATTAATACAATTAATGAAATTAATACAATTAATGAAATTAATAAAATTAATAAAATCAATAAAATTAATAAAATTAATACAATTTATAATACGAATGAAAATTATAATCGTTCGAATCAATGGGTCGAAAAGAAACGAAAATTTATTTAAAAATATAATCATTCGATAATTATGGACACGGATTATTAAAAATTATCGTAGAATTCAATAAAAAAAATTGTAAATTAAAGAAAAATGTATTTTAAAAATACAGAAAACATTTGTACTTGACAAATATTAATGTTAATTAAATTTGCGTAAATGAGATGAAAAAAAAAGAAATTTCAGAAACTAGTTTCAGTTTCTAAAATTCTTATAAATAAATAATATTTACGGAATTTTTAGTCTAAGAAACATTTTTTTTTATTTTAATTTCTTCTGCGAGAGAGATGTCGTTCGAAGTCTAAATAATAATTAAAACAGAAAATAAAGTATAGTAGAATTATTTAGCAGACAAAAAAAAACTCGAAATTCAAAGTAACATAGAAAATCGAGAAAAAGCGATTGCACTATACTTGTAAATATTGAAAAACCAAGGCAGTGTTCTTTTAACGAATTCTAGACTAGAGTGCTAAAAATAAAAATTATATACGAATAATATAAATTAGTAGAAGCTTTTGTCTCGCTTAGCTAAAAAAGTGAAAGAAAAAAAAAAGTTCAGCGTTACTCTGTATCTTTCGATGTGATTTTCAAGAAAACCTTAAAAACCAATTTTAACGTTTTTTAACTATCCTCACCGGACACCTAGAAACAAAAAAAAGAGCACAAAAGAATTTAAGAAAAAAAAAAGGAAAATGCACTTACAAATAAATTTCAATTTGTCCATGTGCATGTTAGTTCTAAGAAATTTGAAGAATAGAACTCGAATTTTTTTATAGATTCAAAATAACAAAAAAAAAATCCATATCAGTGCACTGAAATAAAAATGAGAAATAGAGGAGCTTCCAAGTGTCGTGAATTTTTGAGACTGTAATTTGTGAAAGATTTGCATTTTTCCCTTTATTGAGGACTGCAATTATTAAAAATTCTCAAAATTTCATTTTTCGCACTTTTTTTCAAATTATTACCGATCACTGAAAATATTTGTACAAAAAAAAAGATAATAATTATTTCCCCAAACAAATTATAATCATTGTCAAACAAAATATTTTTAAAAACGAATTTTTTCGAAAAGTTTTCTATTTTTTCCTTTTTCAATATTTGAGAATTTTTAAGAATCACACACTAACACTTTAAAAAAAATAATACTCGAAATTGCGAATGAATGAAATAGATTTTATTTAAAAACTTTTCATTTCATAAATTTATAAAAAAAAAGAAAATTCAAAATTTGAAAAGAGTCGAAAGTTTTTCCGTTAAAAAAAAAAGTTTCTATAATACTTAGACACACACATTTTTTATGGCGAAAAACTTGAAAATTATTTTTTAAAAAAAAGGGACAATTGAAAAAATAGAGAGTGATATAAAAAGGTGAATTAAGAAAAAAAAATTATACATAGCATTGTACTTTCTACTAGAAATGTAAATGGCTTTTTTATGGGACTGACGCAAATCTATTTAAAAGTCAATAATCAATATTAATCATTTTCAAAAAAAAAAAAAAATCGTTGAAGAAATGGAAAAGATTGAAGAGAATATTCATTCAATTTCGAAACTTGTAAATACACGTTCATTAATTTCTAGAACGACGTAGACAATAAATATGAGTGTTCTCTCTTTCTATGTAGCTTCTATTTAAATTTAAATTTAATTAAAATTTACATTTAAAAAAAAAGGAATACTCACCACAGTCCCATGATGAAGTCGACGAAGTATTGTTGTTCTTAAAACGAAAAGAGTGTTTGAAAACTTAATAGAATGGGGATAAGTTTAAAAAATTGAGGCACTCTTCGTTTTGAGGGATCGATACGAAATTCCAGTGTTTATCTCATTTTAATCGAAGTACTGCTGTAAAATGTACATTTTAAGATTAGAAAAGTAAACTTCTAAACAATTTTCTTGGACCTTTTGATTCATTTTCAAACTCTTTTATTTATTTTCATTTATCTTCATTTATTTTTATTTATTTTTATTTATTTTTTTTTTTAATACGAATGAAGAATTCGACTTATTTTAACCTTATTTTCATTTTATTTCTATTCTTCGAATAAAAAAACTAAATTAAATAGTTTATAAAATATTTTCAAGTATAAATTTCAAATTCACCTTTTGGTGAATATTTGTCGCAAGTAAATAAATATATTTTGCTTTTAGACATTTATTGGTTCAAGACTTACATATCTTTTAGAAGTCAAACTTTTACAATTCAACGAAAGTAAAATAAAATTAATAAATACAATAATGATCACAGCATCATAAACTATAAACTATACAGAACACAAACGTAAAAAGAATCAAAACATTTTCAAGAAATGCTATTTTGATTTTACACAATTAATCAAAGAAACTAACTTCTTGTCACGCTTTTAATAATTCAGTTCTTGAGGTAAAAAAAGGTATTGAAGTTTCTCATTTTTTATATGAGAAAAAGATAAAAGGTAAAAAGTGTCAAATAAATAGAATTAAATTCAAGAACTGAATCTAAAGTTTTTGTACATATTTGCAAAATCAGTCAGTTATTAAATAAATAAAATTCAACTATCAATGAACATTTTTAAAATCCGTCAAATGGGATGAAGGATAACGAATAAATAGTAATAATAATTAAACTAATTAATTTTACATTTTTTTTCCGAAAACAATAATTCTCTTTTTTTGGTGTTTTTTTTTAAATTCGACGCGTAATAATTAAAAAATTGACTTCGAGAAAAAATATTGTTCTTTTTTGCAAACCTTCAAATTACGTGGGACATAGATTGGAGTCTTTGATATCGGAGACAATTTCTGCTTTATGCAAGAGTTCCTTATCGAAATCACCATCGTTCTCGATTTGTTCTGGTCCTTTAAGGGCGAATTTCGAAATAAACTCCTGCACATCCTCGACATCAACGTAAGACATACTCAGATGACAGCCCCAGGTCAACAAAACTAGCGGCTAAATGAGAAACATTAAAAATTAATGTACGAGGAAATTAAATAAAAGTTTATAAAAAGTAAAATAAATAATATACCCATTTTGTTTGTTATATGCTTTTTTCTACAACAAATTTCGTTTGACTGATTTAAATTATTATGCAAATTATTCTCCTTTTTATTTTGAAAAAATACTAGAAAATTGGTAATTGTTAAAAAATTTTTATTTAGAAGTAGGAAATATATCAATTTTATGCATAATATTTATTTCTCAATAACAATATTGTTTACAAACTCATTTCTTTCTTTTGGGAAAAAAAACATTAGACATTCCCGATTCTTAATATTTTTGTAGAAAATTCTCAATTTTCATAAGTAAATAATTTGCATCAATTCTATTTCTTAATTTCAAATGTTTCAATAAAATTCAAAGTTTTTTAAAAATATAGAATAACAATGTTTATAAATTATATTTGTCAATTAGAAAATTCAATTGAAAATGAAACTGAAAATTTTTGAATTTTTAGAAAATAAATTGAAAATAATTGAAATCTGACAAAGAATTATATTAAATTTTTTTAAAATAATTTAATTCTTGTAAAAAATTTTATTTTTTAAAATAAATTAAATTCTTGTGAAGAATTTTATTAAAATTTCTTATATAATTGAATTGCTTCGAAGAATTTTATTTTTTACGAAAATAATTGAATTGTTTCGAAGATATTTATAAACATTTTTGACAATAATTGTATTGCTAGGAAGAAAGTTATATTTTACAAAAATAATTGTATTGATCAATTTTATTATAATTTTTTAAATTTATAAAGCATTTTATCAAAATTTTTTTAAATAATTGAATTCTCGAGAAAAATTTTATTATTTATGAAAATAATTGATTTATTGAGAAGAATTTTATTAACTGAATCTTGTAAAGAATTTTGTTAACATTTTTTTTAAATAACAGAATTTTTAAAAGAATTTTATTTAAATTTTTCGAAATAATGGAATTTCTAAGAACTATTTTTTTCAATTCTCTGAATATATTTGAATTCTTTCGAGAAACTTCATTAAAAAATTAAAAATAATTGAATTGGTGCGAAAAAATTTATGAAAAATTGGTAAGTAATTGAATTCCTGTGGAATTTTATTAACAAATTTCTAAATAATTGAATTCTTATGACGAATTTTAATAGAATTTTTACGAATAATTACATTTTACAAGGAATTCAATTAAAATTGTATTAAAAATAATTTAAATTCTGTGATGAGTTTTATTATTTATGAAAATAATTCAATTTTTTTCAGTTTTTAACTAAAATTCTTCTATAAATTCTTTATTTTTAATAATTAATTAAATACATATTGACAAATTTAACTAATTTTAGAAGATTTTGAATTATTAAAATTTTTCAAAAATTTAAGTTCATTAAAATTTCTAATTAAATCCATTAAAAATTAAAATTTTATAAAATTTTATATTGAAATCGTTTGAAGTACATTTATTTATGAAAATTGTAAACGCAACTCTTAAAATTGAATTAATTTTGAAATATTTAAGTAAAATTATTTATTAAATAATTTATTTATTTTATTATAGTTGTTCAAGATTTGAGTTGTTTAAAAAGAAATTTTTGTCAGAAATTTAAAAAAAATTGAAGTTTTTGTATTAGAATTCGTGTTAATTTTATAGTTTACGAGTCAAATAAAAAAGACACAAAAACTCAGAATTTTCTTATGAATTCTAAAAATTAAATTTTTTTCACTACATTTAATAAAAATCCCTGACTTTTCTCTGAATTCCCTATGTCAGAATATATGATTCTTATAATTATATTAATATTAAAACTATATATATTCCAATTCATATTTTATTTTTATAAAAAAAAAATTTGAATTAAAAATTTCTGCGTTCTGGTACTTTTAAAATTAATAATTTTATTTGAAAAAAGTTATTGAGAAATCAGCCGCGCGCGAATTGTTGCTAGTAAATAGTAAATAAAATTTCTTACCCTGTCAGTAGAGACAAAATTCGAAGGAGATATTATGTGTCGCCTAATGCAGCCAGTGACTAATTTTCTCAAGATTTCTACTTCTAAATGATTCGCGCAGGGATGGTAGAGCATCACAACAGCTCCGTGCTGAAAAAAAATGATCAGTTAGCAAAATATTGAAATAAAATTGATAAATAACGGATTTGTATTATTTTACCTCCAAACTGTGAAGCCACCTCTGCCTTGGTAGGAATTTATATTCACCATAAACTGGCCAAATTGGTCTGTGTGTGCCACTTGAAAAAAAATACCAAACATTTATTTTTCAAAATTAAATATTATATTTTATTCTACATTTTTTATTTCCCTGAATTTTGTCAAATTTTCATGAAAAATATTTACTTTCATTCTTATTTCATAATTTAACTTAAGTTATAAATAAATAATAGTAATAAATAATATTAACTTAAATCCTAATTTTAAGTTACTTTATCAGTTAAATTTTGCAACAATTAATAATTTTATAAACGATAAAAACTTACTACAAGGGAAGATCTTCATCATACTCGATAACATCCGTCATGCATTTATGAATTGCCTGTAAATTGTCACAATATTCATTAAAATAATCAAAGAAAATAGTGTAAGAAAATTAATTATTTTTTCCTTACCACATAGTTGTCTGGAATTTTTTCGCAATAAAATTTAGGATCTATGTTATAAGTAGGTTTGATCCTTCGATCGTAACAGGTGTAATCAGCTGGAGATTCATCCCAGTCAACTGTTAAATTTGTCTAGAATGATATTAAAAAAGTGAAAAATTTTCTTTTAAATATTCAGAACTTCAGCAAAAAAAAAAAAAAAATACATAAAGAGTATTTTAAAAATTGACAAAAGTAAAACAAACCTTTCCATCATCACACAAGGAAGATTTTTCACCCATGGGAATCATGCCCGATGGATGTGGATGTTGTAGAGCATTTTTCGGTTCAAATACTGGAGGAATCTTTGGAGGAGGCGTTGGATCTGAAGGTCTACTAGGAAACCAACGACCTAGCCATTCATCATCTTTTTCTGGTTGCTTGTCTCTCTCAAGCTCTAAAGAGAATTGTTTTCAATTTTGAAACATTCATTAGAAAATTAATTAAATTAATTAATAAATTAATGAAATTACTAGTTTCCTACCTGGTGGATTTACTTCCAAGTGATCGTGAGGTTGGAATATAGGAGGAATCTTCGGAGGAGGTGTTGGATCTGAAAGTCTACTGGGAAACCAACGTCCTAGCCAATCCTCATCTTTTCCGGGTTGCTTGTGTCTTTCAAGCTCTATAGAAAAAGTTTTTCATTATTGAAACGTACAGTAACTAATATATTAAATAACAATTAAATAAAATTACTACAGGGTTGCTACAAAAATTTAATTTTGTTTTTCCTTGACTTTTCCCTCATTTCCAGACAAAATTTATACTTTTTCACTAACCCTGAAGAATATTCTGATTCACTCCAAAAATTATTAGATACTCAAAAAAATGTTCTATTACATTTATTTACAAATTTCTTTATTTGGAAAATTATTCCAAAACATCAATAACTTCTTTTTTAAATAAATATTTAATAATTATTATAATTTTAAATTTTAAGTGAAATTCATTTTTTAATCAATTTTTATTAGAAAAATTCAAATTCAATTATTTAAATACAAAAATAAATAATTTGTTAAATAAATGAATATTTTTTAAAATTGAATTTTTATGAAGAATTTTATCAAAATTTTTGAAAATATTTGAATTCTTTCGGCGAATTAAAAAAAAAATTAATAATAAAAGCAAATTTATATCATTTTATTTAAAATTGTATAAAAAATAATTGAAATTATACGATAAGTCTTGTTATTTATGAAAAGAATTGAATTCTTGCAACGAATTTTATTACAAATTTTTTTAAAGAATTTAATTCAAATTTTTATTTAAATCTTTTTAAATAATCTGACCAAGAAATTTATTAAATTTCATTTTTCTTAAATTTATGTAAAAAATTTTATTTTTCAAAAAAAAATTAAATTCTTGTGAAGAATTTTATTTAAATTTCTTAAACAATTGAACTGCTTCCAAGTATTTTATTTTTTACGAAAATAATTGTATTGTTTCGAAGATTTTTAAAAATTGTATTTCTAGAAAGAATGTTATATTTTATTTTACAAAAATAATTGTATTAGGTAATCAATTTTATTATAATTTTTTAAATTTATAAAGCATTTTATTAAAATTTCTTAAAATAATTAAATTCTCGAGAAAAATTCTATTATTTATGAAAATAATTGATTTCTTGAGAAGAATTTTATTAACTAAAGCTTGTAAAGAATTTCGTCAACATTTTATTAAATATAATAGAATTTATAAAAGAATTTTATTTAAATTTTGCAAAATAATTGAATTTCTTAGAACAATTTTTTTTAATTCTTCGAATATATTTGAATTCTCTCGAGAAACTAGATTAAAATATTAAAAATAATTGAATTGGTGCGAAGAAATTTATAATAAAATTGATGAGTAATTGAATTCCTGTGGAATTTTTATTACAATTTTGTTTTATTAATTTAATTCTTTTGGAAAATTTTATTAAAATCGTGGATATTAAAAATAATTTAAATGAGGAAATTTTTTGAAAATAATTGAAATTTTGACAAGAATTTCATTAAATTTTTTGAAAGAAATGTATTTTGAAGAAGTATTTTATTCTTTATAATAATTTAAATTTGGACGAGAAAATAATTGAATTGATTCGAATGTATTTATAAACATTTTTGACAATATTTGTATTCCTAGGAAGAAAGTTATATTTTACAAAAATAATTGTATTGATCAATTTTATTATAATTTTTTAAATTTATAAAGCATTTTATCAAAATTTTTTTAAATAATTGAATTCTCGAGAAAAATGTTATTATTTATGAAAATAATTGATTTATTGAGAAGAATTTTATTAACTGAATCTTGTAAAGAATTTTGTTAACATTTTTTTTAAATAACAGAATTTTTAAAAGAATTTTATTTAAATTTTTCGAAATAATGGAATTTCTAAGAACAATTTTTTTCAATTCTCTGAATATATTTGAATTCTTTCGAGAAACTTCATTAAAAAATTAAAAATAATTGAATTCGTGCGAAGAAATTATTAAAAAAAAATTGGTAAGTAATTGAATTCCTGTGGAATTTTTATTAAAATTTCGTTTAAATAATAAAAATCTATTGGAAAATTTTATTAAAATCGTAGATATTAAAAATAATTGAAATGAGGAAAATTTATGACAATAATTGAAATTTTGGCAAAAATTTTATTAAATTTTTTGATAATAACTGAATTTCGGAGAAGAATTTTATTATTTATAAAGATAATTTAAATTTTGACTAGAATTTTTAAACATTTTTGAAAATAATTGAATTTATGCGAAGAAGTTTATCATTTTTGAAAATAATTGAATTTCTGTAATCAATTGTTCTTAAAATTTCTATTTAAATTCATTAAAAATTGATATTTACTAAAATTTAATTTGAAACCTGTCAAGTTCATCTATTTATGAAGATTGTAAACGCAACTCTTTTGAAATCCAATTAATTTTGAAATTTTTAAGTAAAATTATTCTTTACATAATTTATAAGTAATAATTTTATGATTTCTTTAGAAGAATTAAGTTATTTAAAAAGAAATTAGTGTCAGAAATAGAAAAAAGTGAAGGTTTTGTATTAGAATTCGTGGCATTTTCATAGTTTATGAGGCAAACAAAAAAGAATTTTCTACCTGGTGAATTTATATCCAAGTGACCGTGAGGCTGAAACTTAGAAAGAATCTTTGGAGGAGGCGTTGGATCGGAAAATCTGCCAGGAAACCAACGACCTCGCCACTCGTCATCGCCTCCTAATTCCCTGTATTCTCGATTTCTATTTATATAATTTTTCAATAAATGTAATATATCCTCTGGTTCATCAACATCTGAAATATATCAATTTATAAAATAAATATCTGTTTATCTAAATTTCTTTTATCTTTCATCTAAAATCAAGAAAAAAATCTTTCAATTTAATAAAGAAAAAGTTATCACTTATGAAACAAATACGTAACAATACATTTAAGAATATAAATTATTAGGTTTCATTACTTAAAATCACAAACATATGTGATGAAAAAAAGATAAAAATATGCGTAAATAAATATCTGAGTTAGGTTATGTCTAGAAATTACAAGTTTTTTATAAAAATGTTACCTGTAGGTTCATAGTCCTCATAAAATTCTGCCTTAAGTCCAATAATTAAAATATTTATCAATAAAAAATAGTTTCTTAGTTGATTTAACATGTTTTACTTATATATTGATTTTGTTCTTGTGTTATCAGGTGGAGGTTTTGGTTTAGAATTGTAAAGAATAAAAGCAACTAATCAATATTCCTTCTGACGTTTTGACATTTGACAAATTTAGAATGAAGTTAGTCACAGGTGCAAAGTAAACAAGTCGCGTGATTCGTCAAAAAGGTTCAAAGTTGGACAAATTTGGAATTGAATAAAAAATAAAAAGTACTGTAAAAATTTGATGATAAATTCATAAGAAAATATTAACGATATGTTAACATTCTAAAAAGAATAATTATAAATTATAATCGTTTTAGGTTAAAAATCATTGTCTTTTACAAATACAGTTTTAACAAAGGGAACAAAGTGAACAAAGTTTAGAGTGAAGTTACTCACAAAGATTTGAAACATATCTGAATTCTGATTGGTTGAATACCAAAACAAAAAAATGACAAAAGAGTTTGAATGAATTGAGGTTATGTTTATGTTGTTACCGTTTTGTTGTTATACGGAAAATGACGCGGTGAAAATATTTCTCAATATTAATGGATACCAATGGATCAAACAGACCAAGTTTGTATATTATCCATAGTAGAATATCTGTGAATTCGACATTAAATACAGTATATTATTATTAATTCACTATAATTATAGAGTGAATGCTTTGACAGTTCCTGACCATGTCAGCGTCGCTTTACATTTCTGTTTTTTTTCTTAAATTCATTTATATTTCATGTACTATTCACATTCATTCATGTAGTATTTAATTATTTTTAGCATTTATTTTATTTATTAACAGAAAATTAAACTGATTTTCCTCTCTTAGACTGATTTTAGTGATTTACAAAAGGAAGAACGCTATCAGAATCTGGCGAAAAGTTTGAAAGTAACTCGTTTAAAAACAAATGCAAAATCACAATTAATTCCATGGTCGAGTTGTTCCAGTATAAACGGTGATCCGTCAGATGCGAATTATACATTAGCTTCACAATTCTCAAAGACTGGCAGTGAAATTATCACATCGTCACGAAATTTAAAAAATCTCATTCATAAACGATCGTGTTATTCACCAATGGCAACGTCAAGTGTCAAAAGATTTTGTGTAAATGAAAAAAATTCAAATGATAAAGAAATTATGCCGCCTCCAAGTTCTTATGGAATTCGAACACCTCTTAAGAGAACTGCTTCCGCGGATCCTCCACAGGAACGAAGTAAATTCTCCCGTCAATCTACGCATGATAACAATCATTTTTCTGAAGAAAAACAAACGCACTTTGATTTAAATTCGAGTAAAGATTTTTCAGAAGGTCACGTCGGTGGTACTTCTGATTCACAAAAGGAGAAAAACAGCGAACGACATTTTTATCGATGGAGAGTTTTTCTCAATGATCGGGGAGAATTATTGATTAAAGGATTACTGAACAAGTGAGTGAATTTAAATTTTTAATTGTGGTCAGTGAATTACAATGAAAGTAATTTAGATGAAATAATATCATTTATTATTTTCAGTGAAATATGGGCTCGCAGTAAAACCAGTTGCAGAAATGCTGTCACCGACAAAATTGAAATCGAAATATCAGCACACGTACTATCTTAACGGGAATATAATCGATGAAAAGAATGGTAATTTTTTGTATTTTCTTTATACAATTTGAAATTATCGTAATTTTTGAACAATTAACAATTTTCTAATATTTTTTTTATAAATAAAAAGGAGAAAAATTTGCATAATTTTGATCACACAAACGAAATTTGAATGACAGAGAGAATTATCAATGATACAATTTTAATAAAATTTTTCGAAAGAATACAATTATTTTTAAAAAAGTTTTAAGTAAATTCAATTATTATCAAAAAATTTTAAATAAATTCAATTATTTTCAACAATTTTGATGAAATTCTTTTTAAAAAAATAATTATTTTCAAAATTTTGAATAAAATTCCATCAAAAAAATCAATTGTTTTCAAAATTTCAGATAAAATTCTTCAAAATAATTCAATTATTTTTATAAAATGTAAAATCTTCTGCAAGAATTCAATTATTTTCATTATTAATAAAATGTTTCGGAGGAATTCAATTATTTTCAATACAATTTTAATAAAATTTCAATTATTTTCAACAATTCTGATAAAATTCCGAGTAAAATTCTTCGAAACAATTCAATTATTTTTATGAATTATAAAATTTTTTGCAAGAATTCAATTATTTTTGTGATTAATAAAATTCTTCTGAGAAAGTCAATTATTTTTAATACAATTTTAATAAAATTTCTCGAAAAAATAAAATTATTTTTATTAAATATTAATATGCGATTATTTTCAAAAATTTTAATATAGATTCAATTATTTTTAACAATCTTGATGAAATTTTGTTAAAGAAATCATTATTTTCAAAATTTTTAATAAAACTCTTTCAAATAATTCAATTATTTTCAAAAAATTCTTCAAAACAATTCATTTATTTTTATGAATTGTAAAATCCTCCGCAATAATTTAATTATTTTTTTAAATAAGAAAATCCTTAGCAGGAATTAAAATATTTTCATAAATAATAAAATTCTACAAAGGAATTAAATTATTTTTGTAAATAATAAAATTCTTCTGAGAAATTCAATTATTTTCAATATAATTTTAATAAAATTTCTAGGAAAAAAATTCAATTATATTCAAGATCATTTTAATAAACTTTCTCTAACAGGTACAATTATTTTTAAGAAATTGTAATAAAATTTTTCTAAGCAATTCAATTGTTCTCAAAAGTTTTTAATACAATTTTTTTGTAAATTTCAATTATTTTCAAAATTTTCAATTAAAATTACTTTAAAAAATTACATTATTTTTACGAAATTTAATGAAATTCTTTTTAAAAAAATGTAATTTTTATTTAAAGAAACTCTCATAAAATTGTTTAAAAGAATTTAATTTTCTATGAATTTTTGCATAATTTAAAAAAATAAGTGGATTTTTGAGAAGAATTTTATTAAAATTGTATTTAAAATAATTGAATTCCTGTGAAAAATTTACTATTTATCTATATTATAGAATTTTTTCGAAGAATTTAAAAAAAATGTTTAAAAATAATTTAATTTTCCCTTGAATTATTGAATTCCAGGGAAAATTAAAATTGTTTTTAAAATAATTTAATTTTAGCGAAAATTTCATTATTTATGAAAATGTAATTGAATTCTTGAATTGAATTTTCTTAAATTTTTTTAAATAATTGAACTCTAGGGAAAAATTCAATTATTTTAAAAAGTAATTGAATTTTCTCGGAGAATTTTTACAACATTTTTTTGCAATAATTGAAATTTTCGATGAAATCAATTAAAATTGTATTGAAAATAAGTGAAATCCTGATAAGAATTTTATTATTTATATAAAAATAATTTAATATTTTCACGAAGATTTTATTATTTATAAATTGACTTTTTGCAAAGATTTTTAATACAATTATTGAAGATACTTGAATTCTTCATAAAATTCAATTACTTTCAAAAATTTTCATTAAAAATTATTTTAAAAAAGCTCCACTTTTTTCAAGAATATTAATATAAATTCTTAAGAACATTTCAATTATTATAAAGAATTTTAATAAAAATTAAACTGGTTTTACCCGTTAACATTTTGAATAAATAAATAAATAAATAAAAGTCTTGCCGAGAATTAAAATATTTTCAATACAATTGTAAGTAATTATACGTTTTCTCGAAAGAATTCAATTATTGAAAAAAATATTAATCAAATTCTTGAAATGAATTCAATTATTTTCAAAATTTTGTTTTAATTACTTTGCAAGAATTCAATGATTTTTAGTACATTAATTTTAAAATTGAAAAAAATTAAAAAGGAATATTATTTGAAAAGTTGGGAAACAAAAGAGCAAACAGCAACTAACTTCAAATTGCGAATAGATTGCGCCGGAATACAGCGATTATAATATAGAAAATTTAGATATATAGATTCTTTCAAAACAAAAGATAAAAACGATTTTAAATACCTGATTTTCTTTTCTTTTTCAGAATTACCAAAATATATTTACCAGAAATTCTATAATGGATTTCCCGACGATTGGCGAAATGTTCATGTAATATGGAAAAATTTCGTCGCTCAGGGATGCGGTGAAAATTTTCGCTGGCCAATGGACGTTAATTACAGTGATGATGATCTAAACAGTGAAATAACAGATATTACTCATATGCAAAAAACAGAAAAGAAATTCCAAGAATTGAGTTCGATGGAGAAGTCGACACCTCAACGATCATCTGGTTACATTTCTGATTTTCCCCATGAAAGAGAAACAACAAAAACTATCGATAAAGCCCGAAAAAATCAATCAATGGGAAATAATTTTACAGTAATTACCGAAGAATTCGGCGAAAAAGAAAATAGAAGTCTACACGAATCTCGAAATCAGACAAATATGACTATGGATACTTCATGTTCGGGAAAATTATACACAGCACTACATTACGCTCTAAGTTTAAAGGATATTATTTTCGAAAATAAACTCACATTCATAACACAAAATTTACTGCATGAAAAATGTCCGAAGGAATACGTTCAATGTGTGAGTAGAACAATTAGAGATTTGAATAATATTCTTTCCGTTAAAATTGGCGATCAAGATGAAAATACCTTAAAAAAGTTCATGGACAATCTTCACACGAAAGATTCAGAAAATTTTACTCCAGATTCTTGTTTAGCACAAGACGACGATTATACATCCAGAATTGATGAATGCGAGGCAAATAGTGAAAAAATCACAAAAAATAATTCTAACGATATTAATGAGAAATTGATGAGACAAATTATAACCGATAAAATAGTACAAGAAAATGATACTGAAGGATTGAGCAAAAATAAAAATAAAGAGTATGCATTAAATTCCAATATCGAGAAGAATTTAAATTTAAATTTTAATGCTAAAACAAAAACCCGAGAAACAGATTCCGAAAGTGAAATATATGCCGGTGTACCTAAAATATCGGAGAAAATATTACAATCGAAAATTTATCACAAACGACAGAGAAGAATTGACACTAACGGAAAAAGTAGAATACGAAGCACTAATAAAGAATCTAAAAATGATTTACACGACGATTCAAGTGTTAGTATTCTTGAGGATGAATTTCATAAAAATACCACAGATAACGAGAGAATTGTACGAGTAGATTCGAAAAATTTAAAGACCACCGGAAATCATTCAAAAGTCGATGATTTCATAAAAGAAAGAAGAGCTGATCCACTAAGAGAAAATCACGTTATTGATAATAATAAAAGTTCCAGTAAAATTCCCCTTTTCTCCAAATTGCCAAATACAAATAACGATAATAAAAAATTAATCGTCAATAAGGAAAATATAGAAGACGATAATGATACTTTTCAACGAAGAGATGACTATTCAGATTCTACGCAACGTAAGGAAATACAAAATCAAAAACCAATAATTACAAATACGGAAAATGTGAATTTTCATAATTTTAAAAAACCTCAAAATCCAACAATTGAACAAAATCCACATGTTTTGAAACAATCTCAAGTTAGACAGAATCAAGAAGAGAAAATTGGGGAAATTGGTAAAAATTCATCTCAAGATACTTTTGGTTCTGTGGAGAATCCGAAAATTTTGACAAATTGGATACCACTCGTTACATTTGTTGGTAATAAGTGTCAACTCGTTTTTGAAGGAACTTTGTTGAAGTAAGATAATTATTATTATAAAAATAATTTATTTATAAATTACACTAAAATTACAAAATTTTATAATAAACAAATTCTTTCAGCTCGGTTGGTCAATTGATGAAAAAGAAATTAACTACAAGTCAAGTTGTAAAACGAATTTCTACTTCCACGATCGAGACATCAGATCATCAATTTTATAAACTACTTGGGGAGATTAGTGTCAAAAAACATGGTAAGGAAAAGATTTAGAAAATTAATAAAATTCGTTACAAGAATTCAATTATTTTCATAAAAAATAACAAAACTTATCGTAAAATTTAAATTATTTTTGATACAATTTTAAATAAAATCATAGAAAATTGCATTTATTCTTAAATTTTGTTTTAAATTCGCTGAAAGAATTAAATAATTTTTAAAATTTTTGATAAAATTCTTAATAAAAAATGAATTTTAAGAAATATTCAATTATTTAAAAAATTATTTATTTTTGTATTTAAATAATTTAATTCTCGTAAAATTTTCTAATAAAAATTGATTAAAAAATGAATTTCACTTAAAATTTAAAATTATAATAATTATTAAATATTTATTTAAAAAATAAGTTATTGATGTTTTGGAATAATTCTACAATTAAACAAATTCGTAAATAAATGTAATAGAACATATTTTTGAGTATCTAATAATTTTTTGAGTGAATCAGAATATTCTTAAGGGACAAGGAAAAAGTTTAAATTTTGTCTGAAAATCAGGGAAAAGTCAGGGAAGAACAAAATTAAATTTTTATAGCAACCCTGTAATAATTGTTTCTTTTTTCCAGTTGTGCCCAAGGAACTTTTGCCTCATTGCAGAACTGGATGCCCAGTGAACATTGATCAATTTTGTTCGTCGTGGTTAAAATTGAGAGGAGGTATAATTTAGAAAGAATTGCTTTTAAGTAGCAAATGTTACGCATGTTAGCGTCAGAAATTCGATATTCAATTTATAATTATTATTATTATTATGCAACTTACAAATTTTTTGAATTTTAAATATTTCAATTTTTGAATTAAATTTCAAAAATTAAGAAAAAAATTAGTTAAAAAAAATTAAAAACGATTTAAAATTAAAAAAAAAATTATTAACTAATTTACTGTTTAATTATTATTTTCATAAATAATAAAATTTGTCGAAACGATTCAGTTATTTTTATAAATTGTGAAAATCTTTGCAAGAATTAAACTTTTTTGTAAATAATAAAATTTTCATTGGAATTCAATTTATTATTTAAAATTATCATGAAATTTAAAAAAAAACATTATTTAACTATTTTTTTTTAAATTCTTCGGAAAAAATCAATAATTTTCACATATAATAACATTTTTCACGATAATTTAATTATTTAAAAAAGTTTGAATAAAATTCTTCGTAAATATATAATTAATTTCATAAATAATAAAATTCTTATCAAGATTTCAATTTTTTTTTAAATTTAAATAAATTCTTAGGAACAATTCAATTATTTTTATAAATAGTAGAATTCATGACTGGAATTCAATTGTTTTCAATACAATTTTAATAAAATTTTTCGAAACGATTCAATTATTTTTATACATTGTGAAAATATTCGCAAGAATTAACCTTTTTTTTAAAAATACTAAAAATTCTTCGTGAAATTCAATTATTTTCAATCAAAATTATTTTAAAAAATTGAATGATTTTCAAAATACTTGAAATTTTTCAAAAAATTTATTATTTACGAAAAGTAATAAAATTGTTCAAAAGAATTTAATTTACTATCAATAATTATTAATAAAATTAAATAATAGAATTATTAATTACAATTATTAACACAACCGATTATTTTAAAAGATTGAAAGAAAGTTTTCATAAAATTCAATTACTTTCAAAATTTTCAATTAAAATTATTTAAAGAAACTATTATTTTAAAAGAAGTCAAAGAAATCCGTCACGAGATTTTAATTATATTCAATACAATTCTAATCAAATTTCTCGCAAATTCTTAAAAGAATCCAATTATTTTCATAAACAATAAAATTCGTCGCAAAAATTCAATTACTTTTAATACAATTTTAATAAAATTTTTCAAAAGAATTCAATTATTTTCAAAACTTTGATAAAACTCTTTAAAACAATTCAATTATTTTTATAAGTTGTCATAATTCTTCGCAAGAATTAAACTTTTTTTATAAATAATAAAATTCTTTTCTGGAATTCAATTATTTTCAATACAATTTTAATAAAATTTTTCAAAAGTATTCAATTAGTTTGAAAACTTTTATGAAATTCTTCGAAACAATTCAATTATTTTTATAACTTGTGAAAGTCTTCATAAAAATTAAATTTATTTTTTAAATAACAAAATTTTTCTCAGGAATTCAATTATTTTAAGAAAAAAATTTTTTTTGCGAACAGATTATCGTAATACATCGATTATTAATATAAGAGAAGATAAGTTTTTTATATTTAATTAATAATAATCGATTGTTGTTAATTTCAGAAAATAATTTAGTCACGGAACGTGCACAAAAGTCTGACGATGAAAAAAAATATGTTCCAATCAGTTCTCGTGGTAGAAATATTCGATCGCCTATGAAATATTGGTCAGGTAAAAAAATTTCTTCATTCTTATTTAAAACTTTTAAAAATTATATTTAAATTATTTTCCTTTAAAAAAACAGGTGAGCGTAATTGCATGAAAGATGGAGATATCGTTTACGTGTCGGGTGATCCAAAGGAAAAATTTGTGACTTCTACAAATGATAGTCCACAAAAAAATCGGGTGAGTTAAAAAAAATTTGCAAAATATTAAATTTTTTATTAAATTTTTAATTTAATTAAAAATTTTTTTTTATTTAATAATAATTTAAATTAAAAATTTTAATTATTAATAAATACAAAAAAATTTTTAATTTATTATTTATATTTTTAAAATTATTTTCCAATAAATAATAAAGTTGAGAACTAATTTAATTTTTTTGTTTTTTTTTTGTTTTCTAAATTTGGAAATAATTGAAATTGCAAGTGTAGAGGTCATCGGAACATGTAACCACTAATGAAACAGCCAAGGGTGTTTTGCATTCGACAGAGAGACGTCACGCTAAAAATAAAGTCGCTCAAAAATTAAAATTTGTCTCAAGCGAAAGCGAAGAAGAACAAAAAGACAAAGACAATGTACGTTGATTATGTAAAAATCAATATGTTTGCCATTCTTTTTCATTATTTTTCTGTTTTTATTCTTGAAAAATAAAAATATCTTAATAGAAAGTTGATTTAAAAGAAAACTTCAAAATAAGGAAAAATTTAAGAACTTCGAAAAATTAAAAATAGGGAAAATAAATTAAAACAAAAAAAGACGATATTTTCTTTATAAATATCTATTCAATTATTATTATTAGACAAAAAATAATATAATTTTTAATCAAAATTCCAACTAAAAGAAAATAATTGAATAAAATATTTCTTATTAATTAAAAATCATAATTACGATTATATCATTTACAGAACAAGCATAAATCTCATTTCTATGCATTCAGGAAAAGACAAAAAATTTCTTATCAGGATTATGACGACGATGAAAATTATCCCATCATTCAAAAGGGAACAGAAAAACCGAAACAAATGTAAGTTTACAGAAAAAATACAAATTTTGAAAAAAATTGAATATTATGTTTATATCTAAAATTATGTTCATTTAAAAGTATATTTTTCTATCTATCAACAATTTTAATTTAAAAAAAAAATCTTTTGTTACATGAATCAAAGGCAAAGAGGAAGAAATTCTGGACCTATGATTCATTTGACTTATGAGAAAAAAACTGGAAAAGAAGATATAACATTATCAGATGATCAAATTTCGGTTATTTGAAAATTTTTTGCAATTTTGATTAATTAAATTTGTAAATACAAAATAATAATGATTACAATTAACATTTTTTTAAGTGTTGATTATTTAATTAAGTTTTCGTAAATATATTATAAATATGTGTATATTCGTTTAATTATAAGGAATGTTTAAAGAAAATTAAAAAACGTACAACGTATAAAATTTATTTCTGTAATTTTTGTTTATAATAAAATGTTAAAGAAATAATAAAGATATTTTTGTCTGCAAATCTACTTTAGTAATTTTTCAAAAACTATATTAATTATTAGTAAGTATTATTAATGAAATTTATGAAATAGAATAAATTTAATTACGATAAAAGATATTCTAAAATCGAAAGGTTTCGAAAAAACCAAAGAAATTTGTTAAAGGGTTTTGAATATATTTATTATAATATATGAATGCAATACATAAAATGTATTTCACCGTTTAGCCATTGTAAAAAATATATGAGAAGAGCACATTTTTATTAAAGATTTTAGAAAAAAAAACAAATCGTAATATCCAATAAAATATTTCCTTATTCAGCTGTAATTAAAAATTAAACAGCGATTATAACAAAAATATCAATTACACATAAAATCCGATTTTGTGATGTATTAAAATTCTGAGATCAATGAAAATGTATAAAAAGACATTTGACATGTATATAAGTAAATTTGCTTTTTTGTCGCGAGACTTTGAATAAAAGACTAGATTTTATCGATTCCAGTTGAAAAAAATTGAAGTAGAAAAAAAATTTAACACAAAAAATCGCCTAAAGAAAATATGATTAATAATCAAATTTTGTTAATTTCTGAATTTTCCCTCAATATAATTGTAAAGACAAAATTGTGTATATAAACCTATATACAATTGATTATCTAGAACAGCATTTTTACAAATATTTCTGGATTCTGTTTCTAAAATTTTTTCAAAATTGCAATCTTAATTTCTTCTTCTTTTTTTTTTCCTTCAAGAAACATTTGTAAATTATGTGTCATCTAATTAACATATTTTATAATATAATCGATTATGCATTATGTGTGAAAAAAAATTATATTACAACAATTTTGCACTAAATGTTATTGAACATTCGTCAATAATAAAAAAAATTCTGAGAATTGTCTTATCTCAAAAGCAAGAGAAAAAGAAATTCGGATAAAAATTGATTAAAATTTCCACAACAAAAACAAGTACAATAAAAATTTTCAAAATTCATTTGTTTCCAAATTTCAATATTAGAAAAAATAAATAATTTCAACAAAACAAAAATGACTAGATTTAATTGCCAACAACAATAAAATTATTTTGTTTTCTTTAAAATAATTCTTTTACATAAAAATTTATATGTAAACTGTAAAAGTTTTAAAAACGAAGAGAACTATATCTCTTGGTAATAAATAAGTATAATCTTAACTCTTTGATTAAAAAATTAACTAAATAAGTTAATTTGCAATAGCCTGTGACGGAAAGAAGAAACAAACTTCTTTCCTTCGTTCTTTAAAGAACTTCTTTTGAATTTTGACACAAATGTTAAAAAATTTTCACTTTTTCGACTGATAAATTTGTTACGAATATTAAATAATAATAAATTATTTATAGTTGAAAAAAAGTTCCACAGGCCTCGGATCAACTTTTATATTGTATTTTCGTGATTTTCCCTTTTCACTGTTTTCAAAATTCAATTATTCAAAACTTAAATAATTTTGTTAAATAAATATTTTAAAATGTTTCTTATTTGTTTTTCCACGGGAAATAAAATTTTAAAAATTTCAATTTAAAACGTTATGAAATTAAATAATTTCTAAAAATTACAATTATTTCATAATTCAATTGTTTTCTACAATTTTAAACTAAAATTCATCTCTAAATCAATTATTTTTAATAATTTTCCGAAAACTCTTCGAAAATTCAATTATTTTTGCAAGATTTGCAATTAAATTTCTGCAAAAGTTGATTTATAATAATTAGTAGTATTTTATTACAATTTTTGAACATCAACTTTCGAAGAATTTTAATTCCTCAAATTTTGAAAATAATTGAATTATCAAAAACTTTTCTTCGAAATATTGCAATAAAATATCTAAATAAATTTTCGAAATATTAAATTAAAAATATTTTCAATAATTTAATTAATTCAATTAATTAAATTTAAATTAATTTTAATTAATTAAATTTAAATTAATTTCAATTAAATTAAAAATTTTTTAAATTGAATATTTCGAAAATTTATTTAGATATTTTATTGCAATATTTCGAAGAAAAGTTTTTGTTAATTCATTTATTATCAAAATTTGAGGAATTTAAATTCTTCGAAAGTTGATTTTCAAAGATTGTAATAAAATACTAATAATTATTAAAAATCTTTTTGATTCTATATTTCGAGAGTTTAATTAAAAAAATTATACAAAAATAATTTTCGAAAGATTTGTGTAATAGTTATTTTTCTTACAATAAAAATCTGAAAAAGTTACAAATTATACAAAAATTTGGTATTTTATTGCAACATTTGGAAGAAAAGTTTTTGAGAATTCCATTATTTTCAAAATTTTAGGAATTAAAATTCTTTGAAAGTTGATTTTCAAAAATTGTAATAAAACATTTGAAAAAGTCAATTATTTTCAATTAAATTTTACAAAATAAAATATTGTTGCAATATTTGGAAGAAAAGTTTTTGAGAATTCAATTATTTTCAAAATTTAAGCAATTAAATTTCTTCCAAATTTATTTTTAAAAATTGTAATAAAATACTTGAAAAAAAAATCAATTTCAATTAAATTGTACAAAATTTCAATCAAAATCGTTTAAATTGAATATTTCGAAAATTCAATTAGAAAAATTATTTAAAAATAATTTTTGAAAGATTTATCCAATATTTAGTTTTCTTACTATAAAAATCGAAAAAATTGCAAATTATACCAAGAATTTGGTACTTTGTTGCAATATTTGTAAGAAAAGTTTTTGAGAATTCAATTATTTTCAAAATTTGAGGAATTAAAATTCTTCGAAAGTTGATTTTCAAAAGTTGTAATAAAATACTTGAAAAAAATCAATTTTAATTAATCAAAATCTTTTAAATTGAATATTTCGAAAATTCAATTAGAAAAATTATTCAAAAATAATTTTCAAAAGATTTGTCTACAGTTATTTTTCATACTGTAAAAATCGAAAAATTTTGCAAATTATACCAAAAATTTGGTATTTTGTTGCAATATTTGGAAGAAAAGTCGAAAAGTCGCAATTTTGGGGAAATATATCGAAAAAAGTCGCTCTTTTTGAAAATGGTTGGAAAAAGAATCTAAAAAGTCATAATATCTGAGGCCTGGTACTAAATAATCTTTTTGTTAAAGACTATTAACAGAAAAACCTCGCCAATCAAGTTGGTACCTTAAAGAACTTGAGAAAAAGCCTCTTAAAAAACTTCTTTTTCCCTCGCTTTTTTGTTCAAGCAATTCTGTTATAATATTTAGAGTACCGAAAGGCAAAGAATTTTCTCTATTTTGTTTGATTAAACAACGCCTAAACTATAAAGAACGATATAATATGAAAGAACGATGTTGTTAGCTTTCGTCGTAAAGTGGCGTTCCATCGCCACTCAATGACATACTCCTCGGACTAGAATTCGTGAACGGAGTACTGTTTCGTGGCGATTTATACGACGGAGTTCTCATTTTCTCACGAGTCGAGCCAATTGTAAATGGATTATCGTCCTTCTCTTGATCATCATCTCTCTGTCGATCTCTCGACGAGCCAATTGTAAATGGATTATCATCATAAGATGGACTTTTATCACGCGATGTATTTGCATTAAATTTCCCGCCGCCACCACCACCACCACCACGACTTCGCGGACTTTGCTTATATTTTGGCGATTTATTACGCGAGTATGATGGCGATTTACCTCTTGATGTACTTGACAGTGATGGTGATTTTCCCCGTTGATTCATTGAATACGACGGTGATTTTCCTCGGAATGAGCCCGATGATGAGTACGTTGGAGTCTTGTCCCTAGAAGAAAATGAATTATTATCATCAAACGATTGTTTCGGTGTATTGTCACGTGACAATCCTTTTGTGAATGTATTGTCGCTCATGTCGAAGTGACGATTGTCTTCGTTTTCATAGCGACGAGGAGTTCGACGATCTTCATCGAATCTTGGAGTATTGCCACTGAAATCAAATTAATTGGAAATTAATACTAATCTCATATTTAATAATTAATTAAATACTAGAAAATGATACGTTTGCGGAACGCCGAATCCCATTTATTATTATTTTGTAAATTAAAAAACTTTATATTTTCAAGAATAAACATCAATTTTTGAATGATTTCAGATTCAATATTTAAAGAATATACTTATTAAGTACATAATATTAAATATTCTTGTTTATTATTATTCAAAAATTTTAATAACATTTTGCGCAAGGATTTCATTATTCTCTTAAATAATAATTTTTTTAGAGCAATTCAATTATTTTCAATACAATTTTAATCAATACAATTATTTTT
Source organism: Leptopilina syphax (assembly GCA_032872505.1). Lineage (NCBI taxonomy): Eukaryota > Metazoa > Arthropoda > Insecta > Hymenoptera > Figitidae > Leptopilina > Leptopilina syphax. The sequence goes on along the minus strand of CM065468.1, from coordinate 24,290,622 downwards.
CAAAATATTATTTAAATTCAATTATTTTCAAGAATTTTATTATAAATTCAATTATTTTCGACAATTTTGATGAAATTCTTTTAAAAAAATCATTATTTTCAAAATTTTTAATAAAATAAAATTCCTTCAAAAATTCAGATAAAATTCTTAGAAAGCAATTCGAAACAATTCAATTATTTTTATGAATTGTAAAATTATTTCCAAAATTATATTATTTTTAAAAATATTATTTAAATTCAATCATTTTCAACAATTCTATTCAAATTCTTCGAAACAATTCTATTATTTTTGTAAACAATAAAATTCTTCTCAGAAATTAAATTATTTTCAATACAAATTTAATAAAATTTCTCGAAAGAATACAATTATTTTTAAAAATATTATTTAAATTTAACTATTTTCAACAATTCTGATAAAATTCTTCGAAACAATTTAATTATTTTCATTATTGTGAAATTCTTATCAAGAATTCAATTATTTTTAAAATTTTTAGCAAACAATATTTTTAAAAACTCCATTATTTTCAAGAAAATTGAAATTAATTCTTCAAAACAATTCAATTATTTTAAAGAATTTTAATAAAAATCTTGCCAAAAATGAAATTATTTCCAATACAATTTTAATTGTATTATCTCCAAAGAATTCAATTATTGAAAAAAATATTGATAAAATCCTTAAAATGAATTTAATTATTTTCAAATTTTTTTATAAATACTCTACAGGAATTCAATGATTTTCAGTAAATCGACAATTTAATTATTTCTGAAAATAATTGAATTTTTGAATAGAATTCTATTAAAACTTTTTTTAAATAATTGAATCCCTGCGAAAAAGTTTATTATTTTTGCAAATAATGGAATATATGCAACATCTAAAAAAATAAGTGAATTTTTGAGAAAAATGTTATGAAAATTGTATTTTAACTAATTGAATACCTGGGAAAAATGTACTTTTTATTGATATAATCAAATTCTTACGAAGAATTTAAAAATATTGTAATTTTCTCTAGAATTCAATTAAAATTATATTTCAAATAATTGAATTCCAGCGCAAATTTTATTCTTTATGAAAATAATTGAATTCTTGAATTGAATTTTATTAAAAGTTTTTTAAATAATTAAACTCCTATGAAAAATTCAATAATTTTTTTAAATAATTAACATTTTTCGAAAATTTTTTACAAGATTTTTAAAAATCATTGAAATTTTCGAAGAAATCAATTAAAATTGTATTGAAAATAAGTTTTAAGAAACTTATTTTATTAAGATTTTAAAAATTTTTAAAGAAAATCTTCATAAAATTCAATGACTTTTAAATTTTTCAGTAAAATATATTTTAAAAAACTACATTATACTTAAGAAAATTGAAATAAATTCTTCAAAACAATTCAATTATTTTAAAGAATTTTAATAAAAATCTTGCCAAAAGTTAAATTATTTTCAAATACAATTTTAATTACATTTTCTCCAAAGAATTCACTTATTTTTCTAAATACTAATATTCTTCGAAGGAATTCTATTATTATCAAATTTTTTGATAAATTTGTTTGCAACAATTCTATGGTTTTATCAAATAAATCTTTAAATAAGTGAATTCTCTCAAAAAATTGTAACAAAATTTCTAAAAATAATTACATTTTTCAAGAAATTTATTTTCATATGTATTAAAAATAATTGAATTTCTGCGAAAAGTTTTATTATTTGAGAAAATAATTAAATCCATAAGAAGAATTTTATTATTTTTGAACATAATTAAATTTCTGCAATATTTTGAAATGCAAAAAAAAAAAAAAAATTATTGAATAATTGAATTGTTTTTTAAAATTCAAATCTCATAAATAATTTTATCAACAAATTTTTAAATAATTGACTTCTTTCGACGAAATTCAATAAAATTTTTTTTAAAAAAATTGAAATTCTGTGAAGAGTTTTATTATTTATGAAAATAATTGAATTTCTAAAAAGAATTTTATTATTTACGAAAATAATTGAATTTCTAAAAAGAATTTTATTATTTACGAAAATAAATGAATTATTGCGAAGAAATTTATAGAAAATTTGTAAATAATTGAATTCCTGTAAAATTTTCATTATTTTATGAAAACAATTAAATGTTCGTCAAGAATTTTATTAAAATTATTAACGAACACGATTATTTTAAAAACTTGAAAGAAATTGTTCATAAAATTAAATTATTTTCAAAACTTTTAATTAAAATTATTAAAGAAACTCCATTATTTAAAAAAAAATTCTTTGACAATTTTCCAATCCATTTGTTTACAATATTCAATTCTAAGAAATTTCAATTATTCGTAAATTCTTCAATTAAATAAATATTAGAAAATAAAAACTTAAAATATAATATTAAAAAAATTCAATTAAACTTTTTCAAAAAAATTAATTTCAAAATTCAATTATTTTTAAAAATTAATGCTGTATTGCTTTTAATATTCAATTATTATCTAAAACTAGCCAAACTATCCGCGCGCAAGCGCGCGGGAATGTTGTATGGGGCTGCTTATTTTAAACAATTTAAAAAATTTTAAAGAAATAATTATTATAACCTAACAAAGAGATTTAACTAACAAAAATTCAAATAATTTCACTCAACGGTCTTAATTTAAATAGAATTTACATTACTAGACTTAAACTATGGCTAGAACAATTACAATTAGTGTCTGGGTCATCTTTTGCATTGCTTATTTTATAAAGCCATTTTAAATTAAATACTTTTTAAAGAAATAATAATTATTACACACTGAAAAAAGTTTTACTTGAAATAGCGATAAGTTTCTCTAGAATAACGAAAGTATTAATTGAAGCACTAAATAATTTCGCTACTAAAGTGAAATCTGTAGTTCATCCAGCTAAATATTTTTTGCCGTGCATAACGAAAAAAGAATTAAATTAACATCAGATTTTCTACATTCAAAAAAAAACGAATTCAAATAGAAATTAATCATTTTACAACTTAACCAAATTCACCCCAGAAATCACTGAATTCGATAATTTAGAAGAAAGTCAGACAAAACCAGGGTTCCTACAGAATCTGGAAATCATGGAAATGGTATGGAATTTTAAAAGGCTTCTGAAAATCAGGGAAATCATGGAAAAGGCCTGGAATTTTTAAAAAATTCTAAATTTTATCAGTTTTCCATTTTTTCTCTTGAATTAAAAAAAATCCAAATAATAATAATAAAGCTAAATGGTATAAAAGAGAAAAAAAATGTTGAATTTTAAGAAATTCAATTTTTCTGAATTTTTTCGAATTTTTGATAATTTTTGATTTTTTCCCAAAGAGTCGAGAGTATTAAATAAGTAAAGTATTTTCCAAAAGCACAAAAATAATGAAGCTAAATCCTATAAAAGAGAGGAAAAAATGTTGAATTTTAAGAAATTCGGATTTTTGAATTTTTGATAATTTTCGATAATTTTAGATTTGTTACCAAAGAGTCGAGACAATTTAATTAGTAAAGTATTTTCCAAAAGCACAAAAATAATGAAGCTAAATCCCATAAAAAAGAAGAAAAAATATTGAATTTTAAGAAAATCGGATGTTTGAATTTTTTCGAATTTTTGATAATTTTTGATTTTTTCCAAAGAGTCGAGAGTATTAAATAAGTAAAGTATTTTCCAAAAGCACAAAAATAATGAAGCTAAATCCTATAAAAGAGAGGAAAAAATGTTGAATTTTAAGAAATTCGGATTTTTGAATTTTTGATAATTTTCGATAATTTTAGATTTGTTACCAAAGAGTCGAGACAATTTAATAAGTAAAGTATTTTCCAAAAGCACAAAAATAATAAAGCTAAATCCCATAAAAGAGAAGAAAAAATATTGAATTTTAAGAAAATCGGATTTTTGAATTTTTTCGAATTTTTGATAATTTAAGATTTTTTACCAAAGAGTCGAGACTATTAAATATGTAAAGAATTTTCCAAAAGCACAAAAATAATGAAGCTAAATCCCATAAAAGAGAAGAAAAAATGTTGAATTTTAAAAAAATCGGATTTTTGAATTTTTTCGAATTTTCATTAATTTTAGATTTTTTACCAAAGAGTCGAGAGTATTAAATAAGTAAAGTACTTTCCAAAAGCACAAAAATAAATAAGCTAAATCCTATAAAAGAGAGGAAAAAATGTTGAATTTTAAGAAATTCGGATTTTTGAATTTTTGATAATTTTCATTAATTTTAGATTTTTTACAAAAGAGTCGAGACAATTTAATATGTAAAGTATTTTCCAAAAGCACAAAAATAATGAAGCTAAATCCCGTAAAAGAGAAGAAAAAATGTTGAATTTTAAGAAAATCGGATTTTTGAATTTTTTTGAATTTTTGATAATTTTAGATTTTTTACCAATGAGTCGAGACAATTTAATAAGTAAAGAATTTTCCAAAAGCACAAAAATAAATAAGCTAAATCCTATAAAAGAGAGGAAAAAATGTTGAATTTTAAGAAATTCGGATTTTTGAATTTTTGATAATTTTCATTAATTTTAGATTTTTTACAAAAGAGTCGAGACAATTTAATATGTAAAGTATTTTCCAAAAGCACAAAAATAATGAAGCTAAATCCCGTAAAAGAGAAGAAAAAATGTTGAATTTTAAGAAAATCGGATTTTTGAATTTTTGATAATTTTGGATAATTTTAGATTTGTTACCAAAGAGTCGAGACTATTAAATAAGTAAAGTATTTTCCAAAAGCACAAAAATAATGAAGCTAAATCCCGTAAAAGAGAAGAAAAAATGTTGAATTTTAAGAATATCGGATTTTTGAATTTTTTCGATTTTTTGATAATTTTAGATTTTTTACTAAAGAGTCGAGACAATTTAATAAGTAAAGTATTTTCTAAAAGCACAAAAATAATTAAGCTAAATCCCATGAAAGAGAAGAAAAAATGTTGAATTTTAAGAAAATCGGATTTTTGAATTTTTTCGAATTTTCGATAATTTTAGATTTTTTACCAAAGAGTCGAGACTATTAAATAAGTAAAGTATTTTCCAAAAGCACAAAAATAATGAAGCTAAATCCCGTAAAAGAGAAGAAAAAATGTTGAATTTTAAGAAAATCGGATTTTTGAATTTTTTTGAATTTTTGATAATTTTAGATTTTTTACCAATGAGTCGAGACAATTTAATAAGTAAAGAATTTTCCAAAAGCACAAAAATAATGAAGCTAAATCCCATAAAAGAGAGGAAAGAATGTTAAATTTTAAGAAATTCGGATTTTTGAATTTTTGATAATTTTCGATAATTTTAGATTTTTTACCAAAGAGTCGAGACTATTAAATAAGTAAAGTATTTTCTAAAAGCACAAAAATAATGAAGCTAAATCTCATAAAAGAGAAGAAAAAATGTTGAATTTTAAGAAAATCGGACTTTTGAATTTTTGATAATTTTGGATAATTTTAGATTTGTTACCAAAGAGTCGAGACTATTAAATAAGTAAAGTATTTTCCAAAAGCACAAAAATAATGAAGCTAAATCCCGTAAAAGAGAAGAAAAAATGTTGAATTTTAAGAATATCGGATTTTTGAATTTTTTCGATTTTTTGATAATTTTAGATTTTTTACTAAAGAGTCGAGACAATTTAATAAGTAAAGTATTTTCTAAAAGCACAAAAATAATTAAGCTAAATCCCATGAAAGAGAAGAAAAAATGTTGAATTTTAAGAAAATCGGATTTTTGAATTTTTTCGAATTTTCGATAATTTTAGATTTTTTACCAAAGAGTCGAGACTATTAAATAAGTAAAGTATTTTCCAAAAGCACAAAAATAATGAAGCTAAATCTTATAAAAGAGAAGAAAAAATGTTGAATTTTAAGAAAATCGGATTTTTGAATTTTTTCGAATTTTCGATAATTTTAGATTTTTTACCAAAGAGTCGAGACTATTAAATAAGTAAAGTATTTTCTAAAAGCACAAAAATAATGAAGCTAAATCCCGTAAAAGAGAAGAAAAAATGTTGAATTTTAAGAAAATCGGATTTTTGAATTTTTTTGAATTTTTGATAATTTTAGATTTTTTACCAAAGAGTCGAGACAATTTAATAAGTAAAGTTTTTTTCAAAAGCACAAAAATAATGAAGCTTAATCCCATAAAAGAGAGGAAAGAATGTTAAATTTTAAGAAATTCGGATTTTTGAATTTTTGATAATTTTCGATAATTTTAGATTTTTTACCAAAGAGTCGAGACAATTTAATAAGTAAAGTATTTTCGACATTAAAAAGTTTGACATTAAAAAATATATAAAAAATGCCAATACTTAACCCACAAAATTAAATTTTCAAAACAAACAAATGAATGCAGATAATTTGCTAACGGAAAGGAAACTTACGATTATTATAATGTATGTATATATGTATATGTATATTTCTATTTTCTATCAAAACGTATAAAAAACAAAAGAATAACTATAACTAACTTCAAGTGTGGACAGAGATCCGGAAATCTGGAATCACGACGATTATTATATATAATTTTAGTTAGTTTTATCTATGAACAAATTAAAATTAAATTTTTAAGAATAATTACATTTTTCGAAAAAATCGATTAAAATTGTATTAAAAATAATTCAAAATTCTGCGTTGAGTTTTATTATTTGTGAAAATAATTGAATCCCTAAGAAGAATTTTATTACTTTTGAAAATAATTGGATTTCTGCAATCATTTGTAATTTCTCAAAAATTCCCTAAACTATATCAAATACAATTTACAAACTTTTTGTCTTTTCAATGAAATTACGGACCTTCTTTTTTAAAAAAACTGACTTTTCCGGACTTGAAGTTTACGACTTATTTTACGTAACGAATGTTTTCAAAGACATTATTTCTGCTTTTCTGTTGATCTTTCAGAATTTTAAGTGGTCAATCTTTTTCTATTTGATTATATGTCTGTGGTTCATATTATTTTTTCAGAATAGAATAGAATTGCAAATTGGAAAAGCAATATTAATTATTACTATTAATTTTTTACTAAAAATTTGTAAAACTATTTGAGGGCATAAAAAATATTGTTCAAGAGTATTTCAAGTCATGATGAAAAAAATCTGCTGACATTTCCCGGTTTTCCAGGACATTTTTAATTTCCCTGACAATTCCCAGTTTTCCAGGTGTTTTTCTTTTTTTGGAAAAAAGAAAGAGGTTACTTACGAAGATTTATTGGAACCGGCCTGACGAGCCCAGGCCATGGCAGCTTTTTTCCAATCCATATTATTTCCGGAAGGAGCATTAGAAGGAGGCGGCGTTGGTCTCGAGAGACTGGGGCTACTGTGGTGGATTGGTTGGATCGAAACCGGTGCTGGTTGCAAAAATGGAGTTTGTGGCGTTCGATAAGGCGTCATTGCTTGGAAGGGGGTTTGACCCGATGGAGTGTAAGGCGTATTTGGATAAGTGTGAATGCCACTGTAGCCCGCAGCACCAGGAGTGTGTGGCTGGTACATCTTCTGATTCGCAACCTGCGACAGCGAACTTAAAATATGTTGCGGCATATTTTGAGCCACTCTCTGAATCGCCTCTTGATTAACACCTACAAACAAAGAAATGTCACCAATAACAGAAAACAAAAATAACCAAAAAAATAACAATAACAAAAATGATACCAGATACCAGAATCAAAATTATCATCAAAACTTTTACCTCCTGGTGTATGGTACGGAGTTCTAGTCGACATCATTCCTCTCGGAGTGCTCGGAGTCGCTTGCCCTGGTAGCGGATCTCGGAAATGTTCCTTGAACCATTTCAATAAATCAGCGACTTTGCTGAACATTTGTCCACGAAATCGAAAACCCTCTGGCGAAACTGTCACATATTCATGACGACATTGAACTCGTGGCAAGTAGGAAAGGAGAAATTTTCCCGGAATATTTTTAGCTGCTGAAATAATGTAAGGAATGCCGCCAGGATTCTCCTTCTTCTGGGTCTTGAGCAATTCCTCGGCTTTGTCCTTAATTCCATTGACACTTGCTTTATAGTATTTGAATTCAAGTAGTTCGGAAGCATAAGCAGCCATTGGATTTATATGTCGAGCGAGGATTTCATCAAGATCCTCAAATTCCTCACCGCCAATCCACAATCGATGACCTAGGGAAAATGCATTTTCTTTGCCCTCTTCACGCACGTCGATATGCTGATGAACTCCATCGGTCACCTTCCACGTCACTGTCAAATGATCAGCACCTTTGCTACTCGGTCTGATAATCGCGTCTCCCTGCTTCATACTCTGCAAAAGCTTCTCCGATTCCGAGAAACTAATATTGTGAAAAGATGGATGAACAATAACGCGCTTCACGTAAGTTTGTCGTTGTTTCACTTTCTTCGCGTCCTCCTCGACCTGACGATCTTTCTCCTCAGAATCGGTGTCATAAAACGGATCCTTCTGAGGCCTAAACACAAAACAATGTAAACAGACTTTTTTTATTTCAATTTAAGTAATTTTTAGGCCAATTTATTAAATTATTATTTATTTATTTAATTTTTTGTTTCTTTGCAAAAACAGGGTTGATACAGGATCAGGGCTCGAAACAGTGAAAGTATTTAAAAATACGGACATTACGAACCAAAAATGAAAAATTACGGACCAATTTCTAACAAAAATTTAACCAAAAATTTAGTCCGAGTCAAATAAGAGAACATTTTACTTAAAATTATAAATTAAAATTTTCTTAACTATAAAACATGAAGATATCGATAACTCCGAGTCTTCGACTCGGAATGGTCGATTTCTTCATGTTTTATAATAATTAATGACCGAGTGGTAAAATCATTATCAATTCAATTATTATTTTCATGAATTTCTAATTAAAATTCTTCTTTAAATCAATTATTTTTAATAATTTTCGTAAAAGTTCTTCTTTGACAATTTTCAAATCCATTTCTTTCGAATATTCAATTTTACGAAATTTCAATTATTCGTAAATTCTTCAATTAAATATAACATTAGAAAATAAAAACTTGAAATAATTTTTAAAAAAATCCGCAAACAAACTTTCTCAAAAAAATTAATTTTAAAATTCAATTATTTCTAAAAATTCACGACAAGAATTAAATTATTTTCAATTTAATTTTAATTATATTTTGTCGAAAGAATTCAATTATAGAAAAAAATGTTGATAAAATTCTTGAAGCGAATTCAATTATTTTCAAATTTCTAATTTTTTTACAAATACTTTGCAAGAATTCAATGATTTTCAGAACATTAATTTTAAAATTGAAAACATTTAAAAAGGAAAATTATTTCAACAGTTTGGAAACAAAAAAGCAAACAGAACTTTATACTGCGAACAGATTACCGGAAAACGATTATTAATATAGAAGATAGATTTTGATTGGAAATTTTGAAAATAATTTTCATTATTTTTGATACAATTTTAATCAAATTCCTCGAAAAATGTAATTATTTACAAAAATTTTATTAAAATTCGTCAAAAGAATATAAAAATCTGTTGATGAAATTCTTTATGAGAATTAAATTTTAACAGAACATTCAGTTTTTCAATAAATTATTTATTTTTAAATTTAAATAATTGAATTTTCGTAGAATTTTCTAATAAAAATTGATTCAAAAATTAATTTCCGAATAATCGATTTTTTATTTATAAAAATAATTGAATTTTGCATCGAATTTTATTACACTTTTTTTAAAATAATTGAATTCTTTTGAGAAATTTCACTACTTGTAAAAATAATGGAATTCTTTCCAAGGATTTTATTAGAAGTTTTGTAAATAATTAAATTTTTTTTGAAAAATTTTATAATTAAAATTTTTATAAAACAATATCTTCGTCAAATTTCAATTATTTTCAATTTTTTAATGAAATTTCTCGATAGAATTTAATTATTTTCAAAAAGTTTTAAAAAATTTCGAGAAATTCAAATTATTTTAATAAATTTGAATAAAAATTTGACTTAAATTCTTTAAAAAATTTTTTAATAAAATTCGTTGCAAGAATTCAATTATTTTCATAAATAACAAAACTTATCGTAGAATTTCAATTATTTTTTATATAAAATTTTAAATAAAATGATAGAAAATTGCATTTATTCTTAAAATTTTTTTTTTGAAATCCGCCGAAAGAATTCAATTATTTTTAAAAATTTTGATGAAATTCTTCATAAAATTCAATTTTAAGAAATATTCAATTATTTAATAAATTATTTTTTGTTGTATTTAAGTAATAGAATTTTCGTAAAATTTTCTAATTAAAATTGATTAAAAAATGAATTTCACTTAAAATTTTAAATTATAATAATTATTAAATATTTATTTAGAAAAGAAGTTAATGATGTTTTCGAATAAGTTTACTTTTAGAGAAATTTGCAAATAAAAGTATTAGAAAATTTTTTTGAGTACCTAATAATTTTGAGAGTAAATCAGAATATTTTTTAGAGTCAGGAAAAAAGTGAAAATTTTCTCTATTTAAATATTTGTGTTAACCCTGAAAAAATGAACTTACCTGAATTCATTCTTTTTATCCGAAAGATCGCTGCTTTTACTCGTGCACTCAACACCGAATTTTTCCACCTCAATTTTGATAATTCTACAGTGAATAATCTGCCCCAGTCCAACTCTCTCCTCCGGATTGGCGACGTGCTTATCAGACAGATTTTTAATATGAATATAGCCCGAAATTCCATTGTCCAATCGCAGTCGAATTCCAATTGCTTTGCCAGGACAAGATCCAGCGTCAAAATGATTCCACACCTCGGACAATTCGGGAAAATCGTTCTTCAAACAAAACGGACACTGCCAGAGCCCTGTCTCATCATTCCTCACCGGATTCGCCTGATCGAGTTGATCTCCTTGTGGTTTTCTCCGACTAATCCCAACGACAGTCGCTAAAATCAATTTCCCCTCGTAGAATGTTTCCAGCGTCTCCTTGGTGAGCATATCGAAGAGTTTCTCCGGATTCGGCGATTGATAAACAACTCTGAGATCCTTGTATCGACTGTTCAATTCCGCCCGGATATCATAGAGTGTCACACGTTTATTTCCAAAACCCTGTCTCTCTAATTCCTCCGCAAATGCATCGAGATCCAAGTCCTTCAATTTCTCCGGCGACTCCAAAATCTCCTCCAAAGCTCCCGCCGGATTCGCATCCTCGTCGTCGTACTCGAGCGCATCGACCGCCATTTTTCTCGCCCACTCATAAGTCTCCGGATGAACTCTCGATCCATCGAGGACCTCAACATAAGCCTCCGTACTATCCCCAAGACTATTTGTATCAATTTTAATAAATCCCGCGCAATTAATAAACACCTTTGGTCCCATATGACAAGCAGTGACCAATTGCGTTCTATTCTCCAATCTCTGATTCGTCTGCTTCAAAATTTTAATCAAAGCCTGTCCCTTTCTCTGACCGAGCCCACAGACAAATTGCACCAAATTCCCACAGTACGCCTGTTGCACAGCTTTGCTAATATCCACTCCAACTTCATTCACACGATTCACAAATTCAAGATAAATATTCTCCAACAACTCATCCTGAAGCAATTGATCCTGCAATGGATGAAACTTGAGACAAAGTATCTCCTCATCAGCGGTGCATAATTGCGAAAATTCCACCAATGGATCCTGCATTCTTCGCGACAATGAAATTGCCTGTCTCAATAGTTCGGGATAATCACGAAACTCAGCGATTCCTTTATTACTATTTGCGTAAATTTTCGCCAAATCATTCTCGCAGATTTCCACCTGAACAGCAGGAAATTGTTCTTCCTCAACGAGATTTGTGATAATTTCCTTAACATCAGCTTGAATCATTAAAGCCTCCCTCGACTCGCCACCAATGACAATTAACTGTGGTTTCTTGGTGGCGATAAAATTTCGAATTGCCAATAGATCTGCCTCCTTCATGACTTTCTCGTCGCGGCGGAAACTATTTTTCCGCTTGAGAAGATGAGGAAGACGTAGATGATCAGTACACTCGCCATCCGGTGAGATAATGCAAGCAAATGCCGATTGTGAATAATCGGGAACGTAGGAGAGTCCCATAACTCGTAATCCTCGACTTGTGTCCCATTCCTCGTCATCTTCCTCGGGAAATTCACAAGTGTAGGGTGATACTTTCAGCCAGTTGTACATTTTTCGACAGCACGATCTCATCACGCATTCTTTTGCCTCGGCGAGCAAATTTGCACGTAATTCCTTCTTTAGGTCCGGAATCACCTGCAATTCACAAAATTGAATTTCAATTAATTCAATCAATTAATTTAAAAAGAGAGTAATTTCGACTCAATTATAAAATTCAATTCAGATTTTCTTCTACAGAAAATTTGACGATAGGCGGGAAATGTAAAAAAACAAAAATAAAACAATACCTTCCGAAAAAGTAATTTTGAAATAATTCCACGATGTTTCCACTTTCCTGAATATAAAATAAAAATCTATATTAATAATCGTTGTATTCCGGTAATTTGTTCGCAGTTTGAAGTTAGTTTATGTTTACTTCTTTGTTTCCTAACTTTTTAAATAATTTTTCTTTTTAAATATTTTCAATTTTAAAATTAAAATATAGGTTAAAAATCATAAAATTGTTGCAAGGAATTTCATCAAAACATTTGATAATAATAAAATAAATTGTTGCAAGGAATTTCATCGAAACATTTGATAATAATAAAATGAATTCAAAGAAATTTTATTATTTAGGAAAATAATTGAATTCTCGTAAAGAATTTTGTTCAAATTTTTGAAAATTCCAATTAAATTCTTTTTGAAGATGTAACGATTGTCAAAAGTAAAATACGAAATTTCGTAAATTTGAAAATTTACGGGTGCAAGAAATTTTAGTTACGGCACTGTAAGTTGCGCGCGCGTCGCCCCTCCACCCGGCGACGACTAGACTCGTGCTCCCCGACGGTCTATAAAAGCCGGAGCGCGACCAGAATCTACGCAGACGAAGCGGTTCTACCGCGGGCCAAAGGGTTATACCCTAAAAGCAGTTATACTGCAAGGGCGATTGCTCACAAGCGGTTTCTACCGCAATTAACGGGTTTATAACCCTAAAGTGGTTGTACCACAATGAAAGAGGTTATACCTCGAAACGGTCCTACCGTGAGCACCAGGAGGCGATTGCCTCGGGACGATTGTGGTGCCGACGAATTTAAGTGGCGTTCGTCACACCCGAGAGCCGTCTACGATAATAACGATTCCGCCGTTGTCGATAATTTCCGATTTTTAGTTCCCCGTCTTACGAAATGTTTTACGTGATATCCGATTTTTATTGTTCTTTCTGATCTCTGTAAATACTGTAAATATACGATCTTTTGTGTTTCTGTAATTGAACTTGTTAATTTCTAGCATAATTAACGAACCCTGACCGACGAGCTAATCCCTCACAATTAACAATCATTACAGATTTGGCGCCCGAACAGGGACGATTTTAATTAAACAACGATTCAAATTTAATTAAATAGAGCCGGTTAATTGTTTTTCGATTTCCCCGTTTTTTTTGTTCGTTTCAACGCGTTTAAAAATCGTTTGACTTAGTCTACACCCGCGATTTTTATTCCTACAGTATCTTTTGATTCGCGAAAAACCGATCGAAACATTTCGTCCTCCACGCGTTTTTCGTTTATAGTTCATGCAACGTAAAACCGATTTTCCTTTTTTGTTTTTAATATTGTTTCGTTATTACAAAAAGTCGCGCCTTTGGAAATCGTCCGTATCGATACCCGTACCTGTTATTTCGTCGATAGCTAACGCTTCCCGGAAATTCCATCATCCGTCAAAACCCGTATTACGTCTCATACGTTACTGTACCGAGAATAAACGAACCGTCGCGATTAATTTTCGAGAAGATTTTCGCATATCCAGGCAGTCGTTTATTCTATTACCGTTATTAATTCACGAATTACGAATCGTTATAGTGTTCGATAGAATAATAGCAAAACCGTCGGTCATAGATCTGTTCATACCGGATTTAAACGCGATTATTCATACGAATTCGATCACTTATAAAATTACGAACGTTACGACTTGTTTTCTACAAAAATATTCAACGCCGCAGAATATTTCAACGCACCGAATTTTACGAAATACGAAGGAATGTCTCGACGTCGAAGAGACATTTTCTTATCATACGGAAATATTTTAACGTCGAAGAAATATTTCAACGAACCGATATTTTTCATGCATTTACCGCCGCGTCGGATTAATGTATTGTAAAAATTTACGTACGGAGTTACGTTATTGCAAACGTCGCCGCAATACGTACACTCATCGTTAGCTGTTTGTACGTCGCTCAAACAACTGACACGGGATGGAACAGGTTAGAATCGAAAACCTCAGCATCAGTTTTAGCTGTACGTATATTTCGTAACTAATCATACGATGTTCGTCCATTAACGCCTTAATACGACCCGAATTAAACGAAAATTAATCGTTACGAAGATGCAGTCTATCGATTTGAGACCTCCATCGGTTCGTTATCAATTAATTATTTCGAATCCACGATTACGAGAATAAATACTGATAGTCCGTTATTGAAATCATGTCGTTGACGCAGACCCCCTCGCGATACCCACAACGCTCGTGATAAACACGTCCGCTTTTCCGAATAACGTTCCTCATTTTCGATTTCGACACTTCTGTAATTACTAAGAAATAATCACGTAGTGCACGGCATTCTATACTTCGCATAGACCTCGATTAAAAATCCGATCGCGCAGTCGAAGAAAATAGTTCATCTTATACGCGAAATGATTAATCTTAAAAATTGTCTGAATACAGAAGGCGAAAGCTAGCAATACGCTGCGAGTTTTCGTAACGCTTCAGAAAACTCCTTTTAACGTGTAAAACCTTGAAGTAGGTCTAGATTATTTCGGTCTTTTAAACCTGCGACACTTCAAATTTGTACACTTCGTTACCAGTTTACCGTCATTCAAGATTTATATTCTATATCTACGTCTGAATAATTTTGTAAATACGTTATGTTCTTTTTTTTATGTTATTCTCGATTCCGTTACCGTTCGAAAATGTTTTTAAGTTACGTCAGTCCGATATATGAAAGATAAAAATCAGTTTGAAAATATCTCGATCTGTTATGCCGTTAAGTTTTATGTTTACACAAAAAGAAATACGTACAATCCGCTAATTGTAATCTACGTCTACGTTCCGTTAATGTTTATATTCGAATTTACGTTTTGTTTTAATTACGTCCAATGTTTTTAATTTTGTATAATTAGGATAAATCGCGTCGTTACATACTCTTGTATTTGAATAATTTTAGTCGTTCTAAAAATTTGTTACGATAGCTGTCTGCGTTTGGTACTTGTGATATTTGTTTAATTGTATTATATTACCAGTTTACGTTAATTTATCGTGTTTATTCGTTGTAAAGGCCGAGACCAAACAGAAGATTCCGTCAACACTAAGAAGACCATCGCCATTAGTGATCAGTTTACGTACGTTGAGATGAAGCCTTGTGACAATCATGTCGATTACCAGTAACAGTCATACGTTATGAAGTCTATAAGGGCACAGTCATCAGTATTATTACATAGTCGCTGTCCAGTCAAGTTTTACTGTTCGAGTATTCAAAGTTATATCAGTATCCAACCGAGTTAGCCATACGTATCCAGTTTATTTCGGATTTCGCTACCGTTACGTAGCCCAATGGTTCAATCAAGGACAGTTACGCAGGCTTCCCGTTAGATGATGGTCCATCAACGATACGCTGAATGTACAACGCCTTCCCGACAACTGATAGTTTGGTCCGTCTTTTAAAAAGTGCTTGGTGCAGTGTTTAATTTGTGTTATAATAAATAGACTTTAATGTTATTAGTGTTTATAAACTTACGTTTTAAAAATTGTTATATTCCGCAATTACGTCCTACACCCAACGCGTTCCATGTTTTACGAATCGGAAAACTTCGCTAAAGTTTTCCTCCTTTACGAAAGAGGGGTGTAACGATTGTCAAAAGTAAAATACGAAATTTCGTAAATTTGAAAATTTACGGGTGCAAGAAATTTTAGTTACGGCACTGTAAGTTGCGCGCGCGTCGCCCCTCCACCCGGCGACGACTAGACTCGTGCTCCCCGACGGTCTATAAAAGCCGGAGCGCGACCAGAATCTACGCAGACGAAGCGGTTCTACCGCGGGCCAAAGGGTTATACCCTAAAAGCAGTTATACTGCAAGGGCGATTGCTCACAAGCGGTTTCTACCGCAATTAACGGGTTTATAACCCTAAAGTGGTTGTACCACAATGAAAGAGGTTATACCTCGAAACGGTCCTACCGTGAGCACCAGGAGGCGATTGCCTCGGGACGATTGTGGTGCCGACGAATTTAAGTGGCGTTCGTCACACCCGAGAGCCGTCTACGATAATAACGATTCCGCCGTTGTCGATAATTTCCGATTTTTAGTTCCCCGTCTTACGAAATGTTTTACGTGATATCCGATTTTTATTGTTCTTTCTGATCTCTGTAAATACTGTAAATATACGATCTTTTGTGTTTCTGTAATTGAACTTGTTAATTTCTAGCATAATTAACGAACCCTGACCGACGAGCTAATCCCTCACAATTAACAATCATTACAAAGAATTTCTTTGAATATTTTTTTCAATAATAAAGCTTTTTTAAAAATTTTAATTAAAAACTTTAAAAATATGTAATTTAATTTTATGAACAATTCCTTTAAAGTTTTTAAAATAATCGTGTTTGTTAATAATTGAAATTAAACATTTAATTAATTAATTTTATTAAAATTTTAGAAACTAATTGAATTCTTTTGAAGAATTTATTAGAAGTTTAGAAAACAATTGAATTTTATTGAAAAATATTTTTAAAAATTAAAAAAAATTGAATTTTTGCAAAGAATTTTACTATTTACAGATATAATTGAATTCTCTTGAAGAATTATGTTAAAATTTTTGATAATTCTAATTAAATTCTTTTTAAAGAATTTCTTTGAATTTTTTTCAATAATAAAGCTTTTTTAAAAATTTTAATTAAAAACTTTTAAAATAATTGAATTTTATGAACAATTTCTTTCAAGTTTTTAAAATAACCGTGTTTGTCAATAATTAAAATTAAATTATTTAACTTTAGAAAAGAATTGAATTCGTTTGGAAAATTTTGTAACAAATTAAGAATAAAATTGAATTCTTTCGTGAAATTGTTTTGAATATAATTGAATTATGCAAAGAGTTTTACTAATTATAAATGAAATTCGATTGTTTCGAAAGATTTGTTAAAAATTTAGAAAATAATTGAATTCTTTAGTGAATTTTTTTTTAAAATAATTGAATTTTTGCAAAGATTTCACTATTTAAAAAAATAATTGAATATAATTCAATTTTTGCAAAGATTTCACTATTTAAAAAAATAATTGAATTGTTTCGAAGGATTTATTAAAATTTTAGAAAATAATTGTATTCGTTTTGGAAATGTTATTAAAATTTTGTTAAAAATTAATTCAATTTTTGCAAAAAATTTTCCTATTTATATAAATAATTGAATTTTTACGAAGAAGGTTATTATTTATGAAAATAATTGAATTCTTGGGAAGAATTTTCTTAAAATTTTTTAAATTAATAAACAACAATAATTAATTAGTAAATTAGTTAATAATTGAATTTTTTTAAAGTTTGAATCGTATTCCATCAATCTGTTCGCGGTTTGAAGTTAGTTGTAATTTGATTTTTTGTTTCCTAACTTTTTAAATAATTTTTCTTTTTCAATATTTTCAATTTTTAAATTAATTTATTAAAAATCACAGAATTTTTGCAAAGAATTTTATCAACAAATTTGAAAATAATTAAATTCCTCCGAACAATTTTATTATTTATTAAAATAATTGAGTTTTTATGAAGAATTTTACTAAAATTTTTGAAAATAATTGAATTCTTTCAAAATTTTTTGTTAAAATTCCATTGAAAATAATTGAATTCTCACGAAGAATTTTATTAAATTTATGAAAATAATTGAATTATTTCCAAGAATTTTACCAAAGTTTTGAAAATAATTGAATTCTATCGAAAAATTTTAATAAATTTGCATAGAAAATAATTGAATTCTCACGAAGAATTATATTATTTATGAAAATATTTGAATTTTTTTGAAAATAATATTTTTTTTCAATAATTTTAATTGTACATTTTGAAAGTAATTGAATTTTATCAAGAATTTCTTTTGAGTTTTTAAAATAAACGTGTTTCTTAAAAATTTTAACTAAGCATTCAATTATTGAATTTTATTAAAATTTTTAGAAAATAATTTAATTCCTCTCAGAATTTTATTACAATTTTTCTAAATAATAATAAATAATAATCAAATACATTTCAAATTAAATCCATTTGTATTAAAATATTAAGAATAATTCAATTCTTTCAAAGAATTTCTTTAAATGTTTGAAAGAAGAACAAAAATTCCTTTTTTTAAAAATAATCGAATTTAAACATAAATTTAAACAAAAATTTAATTCTTGCCAAGAATTCTACACTATTTATAAAAAAAATAATTGAATTTTTTCGAAGATTTTATTATTTATGAAAATAATTGAATTTTTTTTGGAAATAACAATATTTTTAATAATTTTAATTGAAAATTTTTTTTAAGTATAAGTGAATTTCATGAAGAATTTCTTCTAAATTTTTAAAATAAACCCCTTTATTAATCATAGTAATTAAACATTTAATTATTGCATTTTATTTAGATTTTCAGAAAATAAATGAGAAATTTTTTTGTTTTGTAAAAAAATTTTAATTCTTAATTTTTAAAATATTGAATTTTAAATCAAAAATATTTAATTAATTGAAACTGAAATTGCTTTTGAATTTAAAAGATTTGTAAAGTAAAAATTTTTATTTTTAAGTTGGGAAAAATTTTACTATTTATAAAAATAATTGAATTTTTTAGAAAAATTTTATTATAATTTTTAAAATAATTAAATCCATTCGAAAAATTTTATTAAAATTGTATTGAATTCCTGCAAAGAATTCTATTAATTTATAAAAATAATTGATTTTTTCCGAAGAAAGCTAATTATGAAAATAATTGAATTCTCGGGGAGAAACTTATTAGAATTTTTAAGAACAATAAACAATAATAATAAGTTATGTAACTTAATAAATGATTTTTTTAAATTTTAGATTCTAAAATTATTCAAAAATTGAATATTTAAAAATAAAAAATTTTATATAGTAAAGAAAATTACCATTTTCATAAGAGCCATTTCCACACTGCCAACTCGTAGTGCATTCCAGTCTTGAACATTTTTACTGAACTCATCTCTATAATAAAGTTGTTTCATTTCCTCAATAAAATTTGCGCTCGTATTGCCCTCAATGGAATTACTGAACGAAATGGTAATCAGCTTATCTTCCTCGGCGATAATTAATTTTAAAAAATGATCACCAATCAGATCGCGTACGGGTTTATTTTTCAGATATTTCATCGAGAAAATTGGATGATTCTCATCGATTTCCTTCATTCCCTTCTTTGTTGGTCGTATTGATATTTTTGCTCTCTCCATATAAATGTCGCGCACACATTTTCGCACAAGGGGTTCGCGCGCCAATTGAAATGCCACCATTAATTGTGCGGCTTTTAAAACTTCGTCGGAATTCTTAAATTTCTGACCAATAAATTCTTCGGCAAGACTAATTGGTTCCATTGGTTCTTGATCGACTTCGTGTCGTTGATAATTGTCTCGTAAATTTTCAGCAAAATTCTCCGGTGAGAGTCCAAATTTTTTCGCCAAACTTTCCAATCCAGCTTTACGACAAATCTCATAAGGACCAGTGCGAGCGGCTTTTTTCAAAATCTCATCAGAATTATCCTCCTCTTCCTCCTCCTCATCTTCCTCAGGCGGTGGTTCCTCACCATTTTCCTCAGCCTCAAGAATCAATTGCTTACGTTTTTGTCGTTTCGCCTCTTTTCTTGCCTCTCTCTCCTTCTGCCTCACTGCTTCCTGCATCACCGGAATTTCATGATTGTAATATAAAATAAAATGATGATAAATATCATTGAGCTCTTCACTTGTTTGTGCATTTTTCAATCGTTCAACGTCCTCGTCTTTAATAACTCGCAGATTTTCCGGCAATGGTGCATCGGGATTTTTCATTATTTCCTCAAGTTGGAAATTTTTCATTTTTTCAAAAAGTTTCAAAAGATTTTCCTTTCGTTGACGAAGTTGACACCATTTTGCATCGAATTTATAAACTTTCCACAAATCGTTTATATTCAATTCAGGCAAAACGTATTCTTTACGATAGAAGGAAATAAAAGGCACTTCGAAATATTGATTTCGCATAAAGTCCAGGGCCTTTTTGATCTTTTCTATTGTATGCGGTGGTTTGTTGGCTCTCTCTTTTGCCTCGGCATTCAAATGCGAATCTTGAACTGAAATTGTTGGCCGATGAAATGCTTGTTCGTAAATCCATTTTGCCTCGAGATCCAATTCATCGGAACCTTCCGGCACTGGTGTCATTGGCACTGAACGAAGTTGTATTCTCTCTGGTATGTCTGTTGTTCGAACCTAGGAATAAGAATTAAAAATTAAAATCAATTCCGAATTGTAGAAAATTGTAAATAAATTTTTGTCACTAACTTCGTTGTCAAGATCCGTGAAATGTCCACGCTTGAGTTCGCAGGGTTCGTAAATTTCAAAAATACTCTTTTTCGTAGTCTTCTTTTTCAGTTGTTTCTTCGGTCTCTTGGGTTTGTCAATATCAGCCTCTTCATCAACGTAATCATCTTCCTCTTCGTCTTCTTCCTCCTCGTAATCTTCTTCTCCGTATTTGTCAAACTCGTCGTAATCGAAATCAACACCAAAAATATCCTGCGCCTCTTGAAGAGCTCTAAAGTAAAAAGTAGATAGAAATATTTAGTTTTTAACGTTTCGAATAAATTTCGAATTATAAATGTACTTACGCATCTGAAAAGATATGTTTTTTCTTCTTCCTTTTCTCAGCTATTGGTCGACCGTCATCATCGACAATAAAATCGTCTTCTGAATATTCTCCCTCACTACCTTCCTCATCAAAAGTTTCTATTTCCGGTCTATGACTTCTTTCACTCCTTTCGTCCTCCTGTTAAGAATAATTTTTTTCCCCTTATTAAAAGTATTTTTTCACTATTCTATAAATTATTTTTATATACAAAATTATTCTCTTACTCTACTGAAAAATTTTTATAAATATGAAATGATTAATGTTCGAAAAAAATTTATTTAGTAAATATTTACCAGTACGTCACGTTCCTGATTTTTGCAGACATGAAAAAAGGGAATTTAAATATATGCAAAATTTTAAATAAATAATAAATAAAAAACTTACATCTCCTGAACCTTCGAATAATTGATTTGCAATTGCGTCTCTCTCTTCTTCCACTTCGTGTTCCTGTTCTTCTTCAGATTCTTCATCTTCAATTTTTCGAAGACGTTTGAATCGTTTCTGCAAAAAAAAAAAACAAATTTTATTCTTTTTCAATACAAATAACTGTTTGCTAGTAATTTTGAGAAAAAATGAAAAAAGAATTTATCAAATAAAAAAAGTCTTACCCTCTCGACTTTAACGCCAAGATTTTCCTCAATGAGATCATAATCATCATCTTCAAGACGATCATCAAAATCTTCCTCGTCACTTTTTTTGCGCTTTTTCGAACCATCGCTGTCCTCTCCGTCACTGTCGTCTTCCTCGATTGGATTGTCATCAATCAAATCTTTTAATTCTTCTCTCAAACGATCTTCATCATCTATAAAATTTTGAAAAAATTCCTTTTTATAATTAATTTAATAATTATTATTTATAATTTAAATAATTTTATCAATCAATAATAATTAAAATAAATTAAATCATTTAAATAATTAAAAATTTTAATAACAATAAATTAAATAGTTTAAATAATTAAAAACTTAAATAATACATAATAATTAATAATTTAATAATAATAATTAATTGTAATTAATAATTTATAATTAAAAATACAAAAAGCTCAAAGTTTTATTTATAATTAAGACCAGAAAATTACATTATGTAAT
Source organism: Leptopilina syphax (assembly GCA_032872505.1). Taxonomy (NCBI): domain Eukaryota; kingdom Metazoa; phylum Arthropoda; class Insecta; order Hymenoptera; family Figitidae; genus Leptopilina; species Leptopilina syphax. Next base: position 24,268,640 of record CM065468.1, on the reverse strand, counting down.
TATAATTATTGTTAAATAAATAAAATAAATTGAAATTATTATTCGCTTAATTAATAAATAAACAAATATTTAAGTGAAAGTACTCAAAACACACGAGGTTTTAATAAAAGAAAAATTACTAACTGATCTGAACCGATTCCTAAACTCCAAAAAGTAAAAAATAATTTGCAATTTTAACAAAACATAACCAATGACAAAAATAACTAACCTTCGTCTTCCTCATCGCTCTCTTCCATTGCCTTAAGTTTTTTAAGTTTCTTCCTCTCCGTTGGATCCAATTCATCCTCATCCTACAAAATTACGAAAAAAAATGTAATATTGACATATTAAAAACAATTCTCCATTTATATTCGATACAAAAATAAAGAAATTGTCACAAACACAAAAATAGACACAAAATTGTCGATATTCAAAGCATCGTCATATTGCACAAAAAAATGCCTTCTTGTTTCAAGAAAAAATTAAAAAACAAAAATAATTCTACTCGGGCTGATTAAGAAAACTGGAAAATAAAACTATTTTTACGCAAAAAACTTCAAACTACCCAAGTTTATCTAACAATTAATAGATGACTATTTTTACAACATCGATTATAAATAATTTGCTTTGATTATTGAGGTGCATTAACAATTTTTTACATACATCACTCTCTTCTGCTTCTGAATGTAAAAAGTCTGCCATTGTCACAAAATTTCGAACACCTTTTTAATTAGAGGAAAATTTGGGAAAATTATCTTTTGATCTTTTTCAATGAAGACGACACGCAAAAAAGTAGTACAAGTAACTGTTCACACGCGACACTGCGATCAACTTTTTCACGCATGCGTTTCCAAGTGCGGCGGTAAATTTCTAATTTTCAATTAATAAAAATAAAAAAACAATTCACCTAAATTATTTATTAAAAAAATTAAAAATTCAAATTTTTAATTGCATTTTCAATTTTTTTAAATTAAATAAAATCTTTAACCCGTTAAAAATAGATATATTTTTAATTAAAAAAATTGAAAAATTAATTAAAAGTTTGAATAAATAAATTTCTATTTAAATTTAAATAAATAAAGAAAATTTCAATTAAACAAATAAATTTCAATTTCAATTTAAAACTGTAATTTTTGATCGGAAATTCTGAAACTTGAAATAAAAACAATTTACAGCGATTTTTTTTAATAAAAGACTAGAATTAACAATATTTTAATTAAACAAATAAATTTAAATTTCAATTAAACAAATAAATCTCAATTTCAATTAAACAAATGAATTTCAATTTACATAAAAGAAATACATTTCAATTTAAATTTAAAACTGTAATTTTTAATCAGAAATTTTGAAACTTGAAATGAATACAATTTATACAAAGTTTTTTTTAATAAAAGACTAGAATTAACAATTTTAATTAAACAAATAAATTTCAATTTCAATTAAACAAATGGATCTCAATTTCAATTAAAGAAATAAATTTCAATTTAAATTAAAAAATAAATTTCAATTTCAATTCAAGAAATAAATTTTAATTTCAATTTAAAACTGTAATTTTTAAACAGAAATGTTGAAAATTGAAATAAAAACAATTAACAACGAATTTCTTTTTGTTTACAAAAGACTAGAATTTTTATTTTTTAAAACTATTATTGTTTTTCACAAAAGACAAACTAATATTTTCAATTATATTCGTAGTTGATTTTAAATTAAAAACAATAAAAATAGTTTTGAAAGATTTCAGAATAAATTTCCCAAGGATAAAAGACAATATTTTTCAAAAATCTCTCAAGGGTTCAAAAATACATTTTTCGTTTTTAATTTCTCTAGAGAAATGGCAAAAAAATTCTGTTTGAAATGATAAATATAAATTTAACGATTCTATAAAAAAAAACATTTTTCTTGTGACTAAATGAAAAATTATCAAAACCTGATCAAAACAATATTAAAATTATTTCTTTTAAGTTTCAATTAAAAAAGTTTCAGGATGTTTTTTTTATTTATTTATTTATTATTTTATTATTCATTATATTATTTATTTATTTTTTTTATTATTATTATTATTATTATTATTATTATTATTATTATTATTATTATTATTATTATTATTGTTATTATTATTGTTATTATTATTTTTATATTTATTAATTTTATTATTTTTATTGTTATTAATAAAAATAAAAAGTATCATATAACGGAACATAAATGTTTATAGTTTAAAAATCAAAACTAATTTCAAGTTAGAATATAAATTGAATTTGTAATTGAAATAAAAATATAAATAAAAGAATGTATTTTTTACACCCAGAAAAAATATATATTTGACTCAGAGCCAACTAGACTTTATATTCGTGTCAAATAAATTTTATCTAGGAGTTAAATGAAATTTTATTTAAATCAAATAAAAGTTTTATTTACGTCGAATAAAATTTTTATTTAAAACAAATAAATATTCTAGTTGGCTTTGAAACAAATATACTTTTATATAATTCAAATAAATTATATTCGGTTCGAATAAAAATTTTTTTAACCCAAATAAATTATATTTGGTTTGAATAAAGTTTTATTTAACTCAAATAAATTATATTCGGTTCAAATAAAAATATATTTGGTTCAAATAAAATTTAATTTAACTCAAATAAATTATATATTCAGTCAAAAAAAATTTTTTTTTCCGGTTATATAAATTCCAAATAACAAAATTTCCAGTCAAATATATAATTAAAATTGAAAAAGATAATAAATAAAACAATTTTGTCTAAAATTTTAACGTCAGAGAGAAGTAAATAAATTTCCCCAAAATTGGGATTTCAGAAGAAAATGAAACGAAGAAAAAAAGAACAGGACAATCCAAGTATCATGGATGCTGGATATGATGATGGAACTTCACCTGGGACCCTGGAATGCATTAGGAAGGATGCTGGAGACGAGGTAAAATGATAATAGGCATATATAGAGTAGCCGGAGAGGATTCCAAGTTTCCAGCAAATATATTCGCGCACCAGGTCCACGCAGATAGATCCAGCCTGTTTGGGTTGGTTCAACGACCACCGCCCTGTTCTCAGCCAACCCCAATCTTGGAATCCATCACCAATACCATCAAGCCAACACCAACATCTGAAACACGAATAACAACACTATATACTATCCTCAATTTATCAAAAAATATAATTTCAAATTTAAAAACATCACTTAATTTGCTGAATTAGAGTTTATATTTATTAACTCGTTTGCAAATTTTTACAAAAATTATTATTTGCCAAAAATTACAACTATTTTTATAAAATTATTATTTGCCAAAAATTACTATTTTTCAAAAATTATTATTTGACAAAAATTACTATTTTTATTTATTACTATTTTTATAACATTATTATTTGTCGAAAAATATTACTATTTCTATAAAGTATGTCAAACAAAAAGAAGAATGAAGAATGATAAACAAAAATTAGAATGAAAATTAATTATAATAGAGGATGAAATCTAAAATTTATTATTTATTATTATAAAGCTGTATATTAAAAGAAAATAAATTTTCAAGTAGAATAATTGTAATGAAAATAAAATAAGTAACATAATTAGTTGAATGTAGAAATTAAATAATTAAATTTGCGAAAATAAAAAATATTTCACCCCTCATTGAATGTGATTGATAAAAATTAAATTTGACTCTAATTTACAAAATTTGAAATGTAAAAACAAAACTATTTATATAGATATATATTTCTATAAATTCTAATTATTTTATTCGGCGAATAATTGAAATTGAAAATTTCAGAAAATCTTGAATAGAAATCAGAGAGAAAAATTGAAAAGTATAAATAAAAATAAAAATTGAAAAATAGAAATAAAAAGAAAAATAGAAAATATTAATAATAATCGTAACATTCAAAATTAAGGTAAAATTAATAATAAAATGTATATTGAAATAAATTAAATTAATTAAATTAATCTTAACAGAAAAACGAATAGCGACAAGTAAAGAAAAAGACAAAATTAATTAATTTTTTCCAAACCAAAAAAAAAAAAAAATATAAATATTAAATTTCTGACAAAACGAACAATTGCTAAAAATGAAATAATAAAAAGAAACCAACTTGAATTCAAAAATTGAACCAAAAATTTGAGGCAGAATCTCCCGGGTACGAAATAAATGATTTTCGTCCCTGATTCATCCCCGACGACCTTTAGGCGAGCCAGGGATGTCAATTCGACTATGCCAGTTCCCTCGAGTCCAGGGTTAGACGCAACTGGCCGCTAGTCTGCTCCCTTCTTTCGCTAGTTTCATTTCATTTATTCGTTTTTTAGTTATTCTCTTCAGTTAAATAAATAAAAAAGAATAAATAAATAAATTAGAAACGTTCATTCGATTCGTTTCTTAAAAAGTTGATTCAACTTAAAACTGCAATATTTGCTTTTTTGAAAGAAGATCTCTAAAAAAAGAAAATACAGTTCAAATTAAAAAAATCAATTTTTTCCATTGCTACTGTTTCAAAAAAAAAATACAAAAAGTATACATACTTGAAAGAAAATCAATAAAATTCTCCAGTGTAGATAGAATCTACTCAGGTTTGTGGACTGAGTATACCTTCGCACATTTCAGCCGTATACGTAAACAACGGGGAAAAAATCTCTTCAAATTTGACGATTTCGTTGCAGTTATTCATTCCAGGTACGTGAATTTTCCTCCCGCTAAAATAAAATTCAAAAAATAAATATTCAAAATAAATTTTATGTAAAATTTTGAAAAAATATCGAAATTAAGTAAAAAGTATAATAAAACTTATTAGAAAATTAACTGAAACTAAGAATAACTAAAAATGTCTAAAAATATCTAAAAATGACTAAATGACTAAAACTAAAAATGACTAAAAATCGAAAAACTTAAAACAAAATTAAATTTAAAATGAAAAAAATTAAAACTAGGAAATCATTAACAATTTTTTTAATTTTTGTTCCGTTCTAGATTTTATTATTTTTAATTTACAATATTAGTCCTATTATCCTTTAAAAATTGGAGTTCGAAGATAGAAATTGTGATTCATAACAGTTTTGTAGAATTAATTGTCAATTATATTTTATAACTTGAATTATACTTTTTACTTAATTTTACAATTTCTCTTATTTATAGTAAATATATGTTTATATTTTAATTTATAATTTTTTAATAAGTATATAATTATTATTGCTGTTTATATGATTTTCTGTCTTAATAAATCGATGTAAATTTTATTAAAACTACCAAGAAATGGAGATAAAATTTTTAAAATCACGAAGAAGAAAAAATTGTGTTTAGTCAGACGAAAAAATCCGGATAAAATGAAAATGTTTCATTTTAAATCGTATATTTTTCTTCCTTTCGCTTAAATTCACTTTCAATTAAGTTACTTTTTTTCTCTTTTGGAAGCACTCGGAATGAAAATTCTTTAATCGTCCCACCCGACTTTATCGAAAATTTGTTCAATACTTTTTTAATCTTAAAAAAAGCCCTGAATTTTTCATCAATCTGACTGGAAGAATATACATCTCAAACTTATATTTGAGCAATATTTTTAAAAATTTGAAATAGAAGAAATATTACTACTATATTGATATATTTTTCAAAAATATTTGAATAAAAATCTTTTCACTGTCCAAAATTACACAGCGGAAAATTTTTGTCTTTCTTTAATTTCAATCAAAAAAGTTTGTTTACAATTAAAACAAATAGTTTGAATTTATTCAAATTAAAACAAAAAGTTTTAATTTATCAAAATTAAAATAAAATGTTCTAATTTAATAAGGTAAAGCAAAAGGTTTTAATTTATTAAAATAAAAATAAAATAAATTGTTCTAATTTAATAAATTAAAACAAAAGGTTTTAATTGATAAAAATTAATTTAAAATGTTTTTTTAAAATAAATTTTAATTTTAAAATAAACAAAAAGATTAATAATTAAAAATTAATCTTATCAAGTATTCCAAGTCTTGAGATAGAATTTGCGAAAAAAGAATTTATTTTTCTTGATAAAAAAGAGCGTTAATAAATCAGCTCGTGAGAATAATTAATTTCCAGTGTGTAATTTTGAAAAAGGAAGAAATATTTGCGAGATTTATTTTGTAAATAAACAAAGGAATAAATCTCGGATTATCTGCGAGGTCGTCTGGAAAGTAAGCGTCGAGGTGATGCTCGTCTGACGACCTTTGCCCTGTTCTTTCCTGTAGCCAGGTCCAAACCACCCTTTGTCAGCTGATTGAAATCGATAATGGTGAGCTTTGGTTCCGTGGAGCGTCTCGGCTCGGCTATTTTGCCGACGAGCGGTGCCCCGGGACTCCGGAACCTGTAGCTTAGGTTTCTGCCGCCACCGCCGCCGCCCGTTCCAGTTCCAATCCCGGCCCCACTTCCGGTTCCCGGCACGCCGACGTTCATTCGCGTACCGCTCATCGATCGGTAACGCGGCTCCGCTACAGGCATTTCACGGAAGTACCTGCAAATTACAAATGAATGCACTAATAATAGAGGGAAAAAAAGACGAAGAAGAAATAATTACAAAACTGACAATCAAAAAAAAAAAAATAAACAAAAAAAAAGGCGTACAATTTTTTCCCTATTTTACAAATCTTTTAAATTTAAAAGCAATTTTAGTCTCAAATGTTTAAATTTTTTTTTGATTAGAAATTCAATTTTGTTAAAACTTTTGAGAATATAATTGAAGTTTTGAGAAAAATGTATTACAATTTTTAAAAACAATTGAATTCTTTGGAAAAAATTGATTAAAATTGTATTGAAAATAATTGAATTCCTGAGAAGAATTCTTTTTTGTTTGCAAAAAAAAAAATTAAATTATTTTTTAAAAAGAAGTAAATTTTTTTTACAAACAAAAAAATCATTCTTCTTAGGAATTCAATTATTTTCAATACAATTTTAATCAATTTTCTCCAAAGAATTCAATTATTTTTAATAATATTATTTAAATTCAATTGTTTTCAAGTGTTTTAATAAAAATTCAATTATTTTTATAAATTGTAAAATTCTTGTCTAGAATTCAATTATTTTTGTAACTAATAAAATTCTTCTGAGAAATTCAATTATTTTCAATACAATTTTAGTAAAATTTCTAGGAAAAAATTCAATTATATTCAAGATAATTTTAAGAAAATTTCTCTAACAAGTTTAATTATTTTTAAAAATTGTAATAAAATTTCTCTAAACAATTCAATTGTTCTCAAAACTTTAAAAAAAAATTCTTTGTAAATTTCAATTATTTTCAAAATTTTCAATTAAAATTATTTTTAAAAATTACATTATTTTTACGAAATTTAATGAAATTCTTTAAAAAACAATGTATTTATAAAAAATAAGTGCATTTTTTCGAAAAATTTTATCAGAATTGCTGAAAATATTTGAATTTTTATTAAAACTCTTGAAAATAATTGAATTTAAATAATATTTTCAAAAACAATTGAATTCTTTCAAGAAAATTGATTAAAATTGTATTGAAAATAATTGAATTCCTAAGAAGAATTATGTTTCTGTTTGTAAAAAAAAGTTACTTCTTTTTTAATAAAGAATAATTTAATTTTTTTTTGCAAACAAAGAAATAGTAAACTCTTCTCAGGAATTAAATTATTTTTAATACAATTTTAATTAATTTTCTCGAAAGAATTCAATTGTTTTTTAAAATTGTAATACATTTTTCTCAAAACTTCAATTATTCTCAATAGTATTTAAAAAATTTAATTATTTTCATAAATAATAAAATTCTTCGAAAACATTCAATTATTTTTTTTATAAATAGTAAAATTTATGACAGGAATTCAATTATTTTCATAAATTAAATTATTTTCAAAAACTCTTTATAAAATTCAATAATCAAATGTTGAATTAAAAATTTTAAAACACGTTAAAACACGTTTTTTTTTTAAATTGAAACAAATATTTCATAAAATTCAATTACTTTCAAAATTTTCAATTGAAATTATTAGAAAAAAAAAATTATTTTCAAAAAAATACAAAACTTCTTTTAATAAAATTTTTATCGGAAATTTAATTATTTTCAAGATGAAATTTTAATAATATTGTTCGAAAAAATTCAATTATTTTCAAAATTTTTATAAAATTCTTCGAAAGAATTAAATTATTATTTTTATAAATTGTAAAATTCTTCTGAAGAATTAAATTATTTTTCTAAGTTAATAGAACTGTTCTCGGAAATTCTATTAAATATAATTTCTCGAACGGATTCAATTATTTTCAAAATTTTCAATTGAAATTATTTTAAAAAACTACATTATTTTAAGAAGATTCAATTATTTAACAATTCAATTATTTTTATAAATTGTAAAATTCTTCGCAAGAGTTAAAGAATTTTTATAAATAAAAAATAATTAAAATCTCCTCAGGAAATCGATTATTTTCATTACAATTTCAATCTTTCTCGACAGAATTCAATTATTTTCAAAAATTGTAATTGAATTTTTCTAAAAAAATCAATTATTCTCAAAAGTTTCGATAATATTCTTTGTAAATTTCAATTATTTTTCAAAATTTTCAATTAAAATTATTTTTAAATTATTAAATTTATTTTATTATTATATTATTATAAATTATTATAAAATTTAATAATTAAATTATTAATTGCAATGAGTAACATACACGATTGTGTTAAAAACTTAGAAGAAATTCTTCACAAAATTCAATTTTAGTTTAAATATTTTCAATTAAAACTATTAAGAAAAACTATTATTTTAAAAAAAATTCAATTATTTTTCTAAATATAATAAAATTCTTTGCTAGAATTCAATATAATTTTAATAAATTTGTTCAAAAGAATGCGCAATTCTTTTCAGAACGTTAATAAAATTCTTTTTATGAATTAAATTATTTTTATAAATATTGTAAAAATCTTGTCAAGAATTAAATTATCTTTAAATAAATTATAAAATTCTTCGTAGAAATTCAATTATTTTCAATTAAAATTTTTTATAGATTTTAATTATTTTCAAAATTTTCAATTAAATTAAAAAAAAAATTGTTGAGAAGAATTTAATCTACCTTGAATATTTTCAAAATAAATTGATGAAAATTTTAATTTGTATTACGATTTATAGAATATTAATTCTTAATGATTAACTACGAATTAAATATTTAAAATTTTCTTCCACAATTCAAATAAGTAATAATAAAGAGTTTAAAATTTAGAAATTAATTAAAATTAAAAATTATAGCTAAAAAATACACATTTGAAATTGTGCATTATAATTGAAATGGAAATGATATTCACTCGTGGATGCTGGTGAAATGCAGAGGCGCTGGAGTTCTAGCTGTCCTGGGACGAGGATCCCGAGGAACTCGATATCTCTGACGAGATTGACGTCCTCGTTTCGCTGAAGGCTTATCCGGCAAACTCGAGGGAATCAATCCTGTTAGCTTGTAATATTCTAAAAATACCCTCGCCAAATTTCTTCCTACTCTGTAATCTATTTAACAGTTAAGGCCTAAGATATAATTTTCAAATTATTTTCCATGCAGAAAAAAAAATCGTTTTCATATATTTTTAGATCAAAACTGTATAAATTATAATAAATTAAAAAAAAATATATTAAATCAAATTGAAAATATTAAAATAAAGCAAATAATAGTCCGACAAATGCAGTTTAAAAGAATACTTATAACTTAATGTTATAGGAATGTTCTCTTTTTCTATTTTTTGCTTCTTATTTTTCTTTTTCTTTGTAACAACAATTGTTTAATCGATACTTTATATGTATAACTTTTTAGTTTAATTATCCTTTCGTGAAATTTATTTCCACTTTAGTTTAGTTGTTGAAATTTCTTTTTCCACCTGTCTGACAAAGATCGCACTTTAACACGAGTGACTAATCAGGCCAAACTGGAAGTGAAGACCCACTCGTGCAATGATGTTTCTGTACAGTGAAAAGTTTCAATAAAGCTTGCCCGTGCAAAAACAAATTATCCTTAATTTTATATTTAGTTTTAGTCTCTTGACACTCAAAACACGCAATTAATTTCCATTCCTACTTTTTAAAAAAAAAAAAAAAATATCAGCGTGGTCACAGGTTTCAGTTTATTAATTTCCCTGACAATTTACTGACATTAAAATTATCTTCCCTAACAAAATTCTTTATACAGGAAAATTTGAAAGTTTACAAAAAATATGTAAAATTAATGAAATTTAATAATTTCTAAAAATTAAAATTATAACCCTTTCTGATATCAATTATTTTTTTTTTTACAATTTTTAACTAAAATTCATCTCTAAATTAATTATTTTAAATAATTTTTCAAAATTTCTTCAAGAATTCAAATATTTAAATTTAAAAATTCAATTTTTTATCATAATTGTAACTGTTCACGTTTTTTTCTTAAGTTATTAAGGTATAATATTTTTAAAAAAATTAAATAAAAATAAAATAAAAAAAAATAGAAAAAAATAATAAATAAATAAATAAAAAATTAAATTAAAATTATTTCTGAATAATTTTTGAAAAATAATAGTTTTTTCATTCCTACACAATTAAAAAATTTTCAAAAAATTTACATTTGGTAAAATATTTTAATAATAATTGAATTTTTAAAAAATATAAATAAATAATCAAATTTTTGAAGAATTTTATTTATAAATATGACCATGAAAAAACACTTCTAAAAATTAGTTTTTAAAAATATTTTAATGTAATTTTTCGAAAATAATTGAATTTTAATTAGAAATTTTGAATATGATTTTTTTCTTCAAAACGATAAAAATTATTATTGTTTTTGTATGTATTTGAATTTTTGATAATTCAATAATTTTCAAAATTTGCAATTAAAATGCTTTAAAAGTTGATTGATGTATTTGAAAAATTTAATTATCTTAAAAAATGATTTAAAAATAATTTTTAACAGATTTTTTTACAGTTATTTTTTGCACTATAAAAAGAGAAATAGTTACATTTTATACTAAAAAATATGTTTTAGGGTAAAGACTCTAAAGAATATTCTGATTCACTCAAAAAAAGTATTAGATACTCAAAAATATGTTAGAAGATTCATTAAATAATTAAATATTTCTTAAAATTGAATTTTTATAAAGAATTTTATCAACATTTTTAAAAATAATTGAATTCTTTCGGCGAATTTAAGAAAAAATTAAGAATAAATGCAATTTTCTATAATTTAATTTAAAATTTATTCTATAAAAAATAATTGAAATTCTACGATAAGTTTTGTTATTTATGTATAAAAATTATTGAATTCTTGCAACGAATTTTATTGAAAAATTTTTTTAAAGAATTTACTTTAAATTTTAATTCAAATTTTTTAAAATAATTTGAATTTCTCAGAATTTTTTAAAATTTTTTGAAATTAATTAAATTCCATCGAGAAATTTCATTAAAAAATTAAGAATAATTGAAATCTGCGAAGAATTTTAGTATATTTTTTTTTAAATAATTTAATTCCTGTAAAAAAGTTTATTTTTGAAAAAAAAATTAAATTTTTGTGAAGAATTTTATTAAAATTTCTTAAATAATTGAATTGCTTCGAAGAATTTTATTTTTTAACGAAAATGATTAGATTGTTTCGAAGATTTTTATAAACATTTCTGAAAATAATTATATTCCTTTGAAGAACGTTATATTTTACGAAAATAATTGTATTGATCAATTTTATTATAGATAGATAGATAGATTTTTATTTCCTTAATGCTACATGTTTACATGTTAAATTTTTATTATAATTTTTCAAATTTATAAAGCATTTTATCAAAATTTTTTTAAATAATTGAATTTTCGAGAAAAATTTTATTATTTATGAAAATAATTGATTTCTTGAGAAAAATTTTATTAACTAAATCTTGTAAAGAATTTTGTCAACATTTTTTTAAATAGTAGAATTTTTAAAAGAATTATATTTAAATTTTTCGAAATAATTGAATTTCTTAGAACAATTTTTTTCAATTCTCTGAATATATTTGAATTCTTTCGTGAAACTTCATTAAAAAATTAAAAATAATTGAATTCGTGCGAAGAAATTTATTTAAAAAATTTGGTAAGCAATGGAATTCCTGTGGAATTTTTATTCAAATTTTGTTTAAATAATTAAATTCTTTTGGAAAATTTTATTAAAATCGTAGATATTAAAAATAATTGAAATGAGGAAAATTTTTGAAAATAATTGAAATTTTGACAAGAATTTTATTAAATTTTTTGAAAATAACTCATTAAATTAATTTATAAGTAATAATTTTATGGTAGTTCTTGAAGAATTAAGTTATTTAAAAAGAAATTATTGTCAGAAATAGAAAATATTGAAGGTTTTGTATTAGAATTCGTGGCATTTTCATAGTTTATGAGGCAAACAAAATAGACTCCAAAATTCAGAATTTTCTTATAAATTCTAAAAATTTAATTTTTTCCAGTGCTTTTAATAAAAATCCCTGACTTTTCTGTGCTTTCCCTGACCAATTCTAATTTCCTTGACTTTTCACTGAATTCCCTGACCTGTGGCAACCCTGTTATTGACATGTGGCCACCCTGAAAATATATTTGTTCTAAAGTAAAAATAAAATTTCCATTTAAAAAAGGATACATCCTTCCTCAGTGTACGGCAAAATGTCAGTGGTTCCTTTTCGGGAATATCCATACATCGAGACGAGAATTGTGTAACAATTCACATGCTCGCTGAGAATAGAACAAAGGTACCGACGAGCAGTTCCGGATTTATGCAAATCCTGATTATACATCGTGTTTCCAGCCTCATAGTCCTCGGCGTGTTGAGCAAGTAGTTTTGGTAAGACAATGTGTCTCTCGTACCTAAGGGGCTGACAGCCATTTTATATACATATATATTTGTCAAATTTTGCAAAATAAAAAAAAAAAATACTACTTGCAAAAGAACAAGATTTACATTGCTTTTCGCTCTCTGTTGATTTTAGAGCAACTTTTGAATTTGTAGGTTCTTATTTACACGGACAGAAAATAAATATCAAATTTCGTAAAAGTATTTTACAATTAGATATAACAAATAACTTTAAATAAACTTGTATGATAAATAATAAAATTCAATTACTTTTTTATAAATAGTAAAATTCATCGCAGGAATTCAATTATTTTTAAAACTGTTAATTAAATTCTTGACAAAATTTTTAATTATTAACAAAAACTTTAATAAAATTGTTTACAAGAATTTAATTTTCTATCAAAAATTAAAAACAAACTTTAACAATAAAATTTTATTAATTACAATTATTAACAAAATCGATTATATGCAAAATATATTAAAGAAATTTTCTAAAAAATTCAATTATTGTCAAAATTAAAAATAGTATCTATTCTTCGAAAGAATTCATGAAATTCCTTAAATGAATTCAATTATTTTAAAATTAAACTAAGGTAAATACTTTTTTTTTAAATAATTTTTCTTTAACTCTCATGAAATTATGTTTACCTGTAAACATCGTCATATGTGTTGCCATAAACGAAAACACCAGTGGCATTTGTGTGAGCGTGAAGATCCAAAACACAGTCCAACGGTGTTTTATGATCCTTGTCAAGTGACTCCAAAAGTGATCGCGTCGCCTCCAGGGTTGGATGAATCCAACCGGAAATCCGATTCCAGGACCTGTTTAGATCCATGCCCATGAGCGTCGACCTAAATTTCAAAATAATGTATAAATTATTTTCAACAATTTTAATAGAAAATCAATTATTTTCGACAATTTTGATGAAATTCTTTTTAAAAAATCATTATTTTCAAAAAAAAAATTCGATTATTTTCATAAATAATAAAATTCATCAAAGGAATTCAATTATTACCATAAATAATAAAATGTTTCAGAGGAATTCAATTATTTTCAATACAATTTTAATAAAATTTCTCGAAAGAATACAATTATTTTTAAAAATTTTATTTAAATACAATTATTTTCAAGAGTTTTAATAAAAATTCAATTATTTTTAACAATTTTGATAAAATTCTTCGAAACAATTCAATTATTTTTACAAATTGTAAAATTCTTGGCAAGAATTTAATTATTTTTGTAACTAATAAAGTTCTTCTGAGAAATTTAATTGTTTTCAATACAATTTTAATACAATTTCTAGAGAAAAATTCAATTATTTATTTATTTATTTAATTTACATTCATTTAATTATATTCAAGATAATTTTAGTAAAATTTCTCTAACAGGTTCAATTATTTTTAAAAGTTGTAATAAAATTTCTTTAAACAATTCAATTGATCTCAAAAGTTTTAAATAAAAATTACATTATTTTTACGAAATTTAATTAAAAAATTTTGATAACATTTTGGAAATAAATTCAATTATTTTCAAATTTTTTTATAAATACTTTACAAGAATTTAATAATTTTCAGTAAACCAAAAATTTAATTATTTCTGAAAATAATTGAATTCTTGAAAAGAATTTTATTAAAACTTTTTAAATAATTGAATCCCTGCGAAAAAATGTATTATTTCTACAAATAATTAGATTTTTGCAAAATTTTTAAAAATAAGTGAATTTTTGAGAAGAATTTTATTAGAATTGTCTTTAAAATAATTGTATTCCTGTGAAAAATATCCTACTATTTATTAATATTATTGAATTCTTTCGACGAATTTTAAAAAAATGTTTAAAAATAATTTAATTTTCCCTGGAATTCAATTAAAATTGTATTTAAAATAATTGAATTCCAGCGAAAATTTTATTATTTTTAAAAATAATTGAATTCTTGAATTGAATTTTATTAAAAGTTTTTCAAATTATTGAACTCCTATAAAAAATTCAATTATTTTTTAAAATATTTGAATTTTCTCAGAGAATTTGTACAAGATTTTTAAAACTAATTGAAATTTTTGAAGAAATTGAATAAAATTGTATTGAAAATAAGTAAAATCATGATAAGAATTTTATTACTTATATAAAAATAATTGAATTTTTTATGAAGATTTTTCTTAAAAGTTTTAAATAAAATTCTTTGTAAATTTCAATTATTTTCAAAATTTTCAATTAAAATTATTTTAAAAAACTCCATTATTTACAAGAAAATTGATATAAATTCTTCAAAACAATTCAATTTTTTTCTAAAATCTTAATAAATCCTTCGAAACAATTCAATTATTTGTATAATTAGCAAAATTCTTCGAAATAATTTAATTATTTTTATAAATAGTACAATTTTTTGCAGGAACTCAATTATTTTCAAAACAATTTAAATAAAGTTACACGAAAGAATTTAAATCCTTTTCAAAAATTTTCATAAAACTTAATTTCAACAAGAATTTAAATTCTCTAAAAATAATTCAATTATTCTCAAAATATTTTTAAAAAATTCTATATGAAAATTAAATTAATTTCAATACAATTTCTAAATATATTTGTCAAATAAATTGAAAGAATTCAATTATTTTCAAAAAATAATATAATTCTTCAGATGAATTCAATTATTTTGAATATGCTTAATTTTAATAAAATTCTTTACAGAAATTCAATTACTTTCAAAACAATTTTAATAGAATTTCTCGAAAGAATTTAATTATTTTCAAATATTTACAAAAAATTTATTTATTTCCTAAAATTTTAATAAATTCTTCGGAACAATTCAATTATTTTTAAAAATAGTAAAATTCTTCGCAAGAATAAAATTATTTTTATAAATAATAAAACTTTTCTCAGGAATTTAATTATTTTCAATGCAATTTTAATAAAATTCTTCTTTACAAAATTCAATTGCTTTCAAAATTTTTAATTATAAAATTATTAAAAAAAACTATTATTTTAGAAAAATTAAAAGAAATTCTTCAAAAGAATTTAATTAGTTTTTTTTAAATTTTAACAAAATTCTTCCCGAGAATTCAATTATTTTTATAAATAAAAAAATTCTTCTCATGAATTTAATTATTTTTAATACAATTTTAATAAAATTCTTCTTTATAAAATTCAATTGCTTTCAAAATTTTCATTTAAAATTATTAAAAACAACTCTATTATTTAAAAAAAAATTAAAAGAAATTTTTCAAATGAATTTAATTAGGTTTTTTAAAAATTTTAGAAAACTCTTCCCGAGAATTTAATTATTTTCATAAATAAAAAAATTCTTCTTAGGAATTCAATTATTCTCTTTATATTTTTTGATAGGATTTTTTGCAAGAATTCAATGATTCTTAATTTATATTTATTATTTATATTAATTTTAAAATTTCAAACTGCGAACAGATTACCGGAATACAACGATTATTAATATAAATTATTAATATAAATTAAAATAAATTATTCAGGAAATGAAAAAAAAATACGTCTCACCTATAATTCCCGAGAAAAACACCGTCTGGATTGAGCATGGGTACAATTTTAAAAACAACATATTCCCGAAGAACCTTAGCGATTGGATGTGCGCTGACCAAAAAATCCATGAGCCCCTGACAAACAAAGGAGGACGGCGACTCCCCAGGATGGACTCTCGACAAAACAGCAACCACTTTACGTGGATGCTCCTCGCATTTTTCATTCGACGTAATCGTGATCAATTCGACTTTTCTCTTTTGCACCGAAGACGATAAATTCTCCCTTCTCACCCATGAATATTTCAATGCCAAATTATCCAAATGTCCCTGGTAACGTGTATAGGAATAAGGATACGTGAGACAAAATTGATAGGCCTCGTCCTCACGATCGAATGCAAAGGCAAAACTCAAAACGTGATGATTTTGATGTTGCGCCGATTTATAGTAAAACACCTGACGGCCGGGTATTCTTTGCCATTTTGGTCGACTGCTGCTTTTCACGAGGGGCGTCATTCCATCGCGAAAGAGATTTTTACTCTTGGAAATGTTGACGATGTTGAATATCACCCTCTGGTCGACTCTGACATTGTCAACGGTGAAATTGAACCAGAGCCTTAGGCGTGGACTACAGGTGTCTGGCCGAATGAAAAGGTCATATTCGAATTCAGAGACGAGGTCTACTCTGCCAAGGTTCCCCGTTTCGAAAGAGGCGTCGAAACAAAGATGTCCCTTCTTTGCCTTTCCACTGTGACCCGGTGGACGTATCACCAATTTATTCACGTTTCCAAGTCCTCCCTCTGCCTCGCTGTCCTCGCTCTCTGAAAATACATCAGTTCTTTTAAATTTTATTTTCCAATTTTCCCCAAATTATTAATTTAATTAATTAGGGCAAATTAAAATTAAACACAAAAAAAAATTCGGACAATAAATAAAATATTTATTTACACCACCGTTTCGAAATCTAAATGATTTCCTCTTCAGGGAGTCTATCCAAAAAAATATATGTATACAAAATTTAAAAAAATAATAAAAATTATGTACATAATTAAAATACATAATAAAATTTAACAAATTAATAAATAAAATAAAAATTAATGAATAATTATCTTAGAAAAAAATAATAATTAAAATAGACAAAGACTTGAATTTTATGCCCTGACGATGGAGTAGAGTCTGGAGTCAGAAAATTATAAAGGAAAAATTTAAGTTTTCATCTATTTTAATTATTATTTTTTGGTAAGATATCATTAATTTTTATTTTTTTTATTTATTGTTAAATTATTTTTTATTATTATTATAATGTATGTATATAATTTTTATTATTATTTTAATTTTGTATATATTTTTTTAGATAGACTCCATGAAGAGGAAATCATTTAGATTTCGAAACGTTGGAGTAAATAAATATTTTATTCATTGTCCGAATGTTTTCGTTTAATTTTCCTTAATTTATAAAGGATCTCGGATGTTAAGGATTATTTAACTAATTAATTAATTAATTAATTATCAAATATTTTTTAATTTTTCCGGAGAAAGTTTTTCTAAGGATATCAAATTGAGACAAGAAAACAAATCAAAAATGTTGCTTCGCAACACTTTTGATTCGTTTCTTGTCTCAATTTTGTTATCCTTAGAATAACTGTGGAATTAATTAAATTAATTATGTTTCAATTCTCTTTTTGAATTTTTTTCAAATTTCTTTCAATGTTTGAAATTATTTTCTACTTTTAATTCATATATTCTCTATTACTGCATCAGTAATAAATTAATCTTATAAAATAAATTTTGTGATGCGCTCCGAGGAAAGATTCTTAAGAAGCAAAAAATGTTGCGTTATCAGGCTTCGCACTCGATGATTAATTTTAAAAAAAAAGTAGCAGAAAGAAGGTTAAAGACCGAAAAAAATAGCCATCGAAAAATTAAACTTGACGACAAAAAAAACTCGTTTTAGAAACTTTACAAAACTGACAAAAATTGAATTCTTACGAAGATTTTACAAAAAATTTTTTTAAATAATTGAATTCTATTTGGAAATTTTATAAAAATGGTAGGCATTGAAAATAATTGAATTCCTAAGAAGCATTTTATTATTTATGAAAATAATTCAATTCTTGCGAATGATTTTCTTCAAATTTTTATAAAAATATTGTTATTTATGAAAATAATTGAATTTTTGCGAACGATTTTATTAGAATTTTTTAAAAGAATTGAATTTCCAAAAAAAAATTTATTACTTTTAAAAATAATTGAATTTCTGTGATAAATATTGTTATTTATGAAAATAATTGAATTTTTGCGAACGATTTTATTAGAATTTTTTAAAAGAATTGAATTTCCAAAAAAAAATTTATTACTTTTAAAAATAATTGAATTTCTGTGATGAATATTGTTAATTATGAAAATAATTGAATTTTTGCGAACGATTTTATTAGAATTTTTTAAAAGAATTGAATTTCCAAAAAAAAATTTATTACTTTTAAAAATAATTGAATTTCTGTGATGAATATTGTTAATTATGAAAATAATTGAATTTTTGCGAACGATTTTATTAGAATTTTTTAAAAGAATTGAATTTCCAAAAAAAAATTTATTATTTTTAAAAATAATTAAATTCCTGTGATGAATATTGTTATTTATGAAAATAATTGAATTTTGCAAAAAAATTTATTAAAATGCCTCAAAATAATTGAATTTTCGGGAATCATTTTGTTATTTATCTTTAATAATAAATTTTTATTCAATTCTTATAATAATAATTTCAATTCTTCTATAGAATTTTATTAAAATTTTTGAATATAATTGAATTTCTTCACGAAATTTTAATAAAATTAAATTGAAAATAATTAAATTCCCTTGAAGAATTTTGAAAAAGTTCTTTTGAATAATTGATTTTTTTTTTTAATTTAATAAAAAATTGTATTTCCAATAATTGAATTCCTGTGAAAATTTTATTGTTCATGAAAATAATTAAATTTTTTCAACAAATTTTTTAAGAATAATTACATTTTTCGAGGAATTTGATTTCAAATTTTATTAAAATAATTAAAATTCTCAGATGATTTTTATTATTTATGAAAATAATTGATAATTCATAAGAAAAATTTTATTATTTATCAAAGTAATTGAATTTCTGTAAAAAATTGAATTATTTATAAAAATAATTAAATGTTCGCGTAGAATTTTATCAAAAATTATTTTGAGTATTTAAATTGATTGGGAAAAATTTATTTAAACAATAAATATTGAAAATCATTGAATTGGGGAAATTTTTTGAAAATAAGTGAAATTTTGCAAAGAAATTTATTAAAATTTTTGAAAATAATTGAATTTCTACTAAGAATTTTATTGAAATTTTTGAAAATATTTTAATTTATTTAAAGTATTTTATTATTTATGATAATTGCATTTCCGGGAAGAATTTCATTATTTATGAGAATAATTCAATTGTTACAAATTTTTTTGGACAAATTTAATGAAATTTCATTGAAAATAATTCAATTTTTATATAGAATTTTATTAAAATTTTTAAAAATAATTGAATGTTTTCAAGAGATTTTATTAAAATTGCATTGAAAATAATTGAATTCCCGCGAAGAATTTAGAAAAAATTCTTTTGAATAATTGAATTGCAGTAAAAATTTTATTATTCATGAAAATAATTCAATGTTTGCGAAAAATTTTATCAAAATTCTTTTCAATAATTGAAATTTGTTTTGGGAAATATTATTAAAATAGTAGATATTGAAAATAATTGAATTTCGAAAATTTTTTAAAAATAATTAAATTATTGTTTCTAATAATTTTATTCAAATTTTTGAGAATAATTTTTTTATTCCAACTTTTAGTGAATTTAAATGTGCAAATTCTGAAAAGAAAGAAAAAAGTAGCTTTTAGTGTCACAAAGGAAAAAAAAAGTCCATGAAAACTGGTTTCAAATTTAAATAAACAAAAAGGAACTTTTAACCAAGACGAAACTAACACGAAAATAACTTCAAAATTTTATGTATTATTATTATTATTATTTTAGCTTCTTAGGTACCTTTTTTGGGAGCGTGTCACATTTGCAAAAAAAAAAAGAGAATTATTTCCTCAAATTAAAAAAAAAAAATAAATGTATTAAGTAACAAAAAAAAAATATTAGAGAAAAATGTTTTCCAGCATCCAACCGGCTCTTTGATAGAGACTCGTGTGCTCGAGAGGATCACGACCCTCGTGGGTCATTTTTTTCCCTCTTTTTTTTGGGTATTTTTCAAGAAATTATTAGAGGTTCCTCCTCGTCGAGGAGACCGAAAACGACTGATAATTTTCAACTAGTTGTGGATGATCGTTAGTTAGCGTGTGATAGTTAACGTTATAGTTGAACACCTTGTGGGTGAGAATCACGTTACATCCGATCTTCACGTGACTTGCTTCGTGACGAGCTTTGCACACGAGAATCCGAAATTTAGAATTCGCGTGGCGAAAGCATTGATAGGTCATTCAAGAATTTCCCTCATTTCCTCAACTGCCATGTGGCCCGCAAATAATTACTCTTACACCTCTCGAATTTTTTCCCACCCTTTTTACTATGTAAATGAACTTGCAATGAATTCGAAAGAATTCAGTTATTTTCATAAATAAATAATCAAATTTTTTCGAATAAAATAATAATTGAAAAAAAAATAATTGAATTATTTTCAACAAAATTTTAATAAATTCTTCGAAACAATTTATCAATTATTTTTTTAAAATTGTAAAATCTTTGCAAAACTTCAATTAATATCAATAAAATTTCACGAAAGAATTACATTTTGTTTCTTAATTATTTATAAAATTTTCCAAAAAAATTCAATTATTTTCTAAAATTATAATAAAATTCTTCCTAAAAATTCAATTATTTTCATCAAAAATAAAATTCTTTGGAAGATTTCAATTACTTTCATTAATAATAAAATTCTTCATAGGATTTCAATCATCTTCAAAAATTTTAATAAAATTCTTCCTAAAAATTCAATTATTTTCATAAAAAATAAAATTCTTTTGAAGATTTCAATTATTTTCATTAATAATAAAATTCTTCGAAGGATTTCAACTATTTTCAAAAATTTGAAACAAATTTTTGTCACGAATTCAATTATTTTCTGTAAATAATTAAATTCTTTACAGAATTTTAATTATTTTCACAAATTTGAATCAAATTCTTCCTAAAAATTCAATTATTTCGATAAAAAATAAAATTCTTTGGAAGATTTCAATTATTTTCATTAATAATAAAATTCTTCGAAGAATTTTAACTATTTTCAAAAATTTGAATCAAATTTTTGTCACGAATTCAATTATTTTCTGTAAATAATTGAATTCTTTACAGAATTTTAATTATTTTCACAAATTTGAATCAAATTCTTCCTAAAAATTCAATTATTTCGATAAAAAATAAAATTCTTTGAAAGATTTCAATTATTTTCATTAATAATAAAATTCTTCGAAGGATTTCAAGTATTTTCAAAAATTTGAAACAAATTTTTGTCACGAATTCAATTATTTTCTGTAAATAATTGAATTCTTTACAGAATTTTATTATTTTCACCAATTTGAATCAAATTCTTCCTAAAAATTCAATTATTTCGATAAAAAATAAAATTCTTTGGAAGATTTCAATTATTTTCATGAATAATAAAATTCTTCGAAGGATTTCAACTATTTTCAAAAATTTGAAACAAATTTTTGTCACGAATTCAATTATTTTCTGTAAATAATTAAATTCTTTACAGAATTTTAATTATTTTCACAAATTTGAATCAAATTCTTCCTAAAAATTCAATTATTTCAATAAAAAATAAAATTCTTCCTAAAAATTCAATTATTTTCATAAAAAAAAATTCTTTGGAAGATTTCAATTATTTTCATTAAAAATAAAATTCTTCGAAGGATTTCAATTATTTTCAAAAATTTTAATAAAATTCTTCCTAAAAATTCAATTATTTTCATCAAAAATAAAATTCTTTGGAAGATTTCAATTATTTTCATTAATAATAAAATTCTTCGGAGGATTTCAATTATTTTCAAACATTTGAAACCCTTTGTTCACAAGATTTCAATTATCTTTTTACAAAATAAATTTTTTTGGAAGATTTCAAATCTTTTCATTAATAATAAAATTCTGCGGAGGATTTCAATTTTTTTCAAAAATTTTAATAAAATACTTCAAAAAAATTCTATTATCTTTATAAAAAATAAAATTCTTCTGAGGATTTCAATTATTTAAAAAAATTTGTATAAAAATTCTTCGCAAGAATTCAATTATTTTCATAAATAATAAAATTTAATTATTTACAGAAACTAATAAAAATGTTTAAAAGAATTTAATTTTCAATCAATAATTTAAATATAAAATGTTAATAGTAAAACTATTAATTACAATTATTAACAGACTCGATTATATTCAATAAATTAAAAAAATTTTTTGAAAGAATTCAATTATTGTCGAAACCTTTTAATTCCTTGAATAAATTAAAATATTTTAGATAATTGTAATAAAATTCTGAGAAGAATTTAATTATTTCCTAAAAATTTTAATAAAATTCAAGAAATTAAATGCTTAATTTCAATTTTTATAGCAAACACGATTACTCTAAAAACTTGAAAGAAATTCTTCGTGAAATTCAAATATACTTACAAATTTTCAATTAAAATTATTAAAAAAATATTATTTAAAAAAAATTCAATTATTATTATAAATAATAAGGATATTTGGGAGAATTCAATTACTTTTAATAAAATTTTTCCAAAGAATTCAATTTTTTTCAAATTTTTTTTTATAAAATTCTTCAAAACAATTCAATTATTTTTTTGAATTATGAAATTCTTTGAAAGAATTAAATTATTTTTATAAATAATAAAGTTCTTCTCCGAAATTCAATTATTTTAAAAAATTTTTCTCCATTTAGAGAATTTTAATAAGAGTTTAATAAAATTTTCCTAAAAAATTGAATTATTTAAAAAAAATTTAATAAAGCTCTAAGCAAAAAATTCTTTGCGAGAATTCAATTATTTTTCTAAATAATAAAATTCTTCGAAGGAATTCTATGATTATCAAATTTTTTGATAATTCAATTTTACGAAATTTATTCGATTATTCGGAAATTCTTTAATTGTATATTAGAAAATACAAAATTGAAATAATTTCAAAATTAATTTTATTAAACTTTTTCAAGAAAATTGATTCTAAAGAATTGTTAGTTAAAAGTATGAAAAATTCAGATTTTCAAAGATTTTAATTTGAAAGTTTTACAAAATTCAATTAAATTTCTAAAAAGTTGCGTTATAATGATTTTAATAGGTATTCAATTTACTATCTAAACTCTATTAACAGAAATTTATTTTTAATAGAAAATTCTACGAGAATTTAATTATATAATTACAAAAATAAATAATTTATTGAATATTAAATATTTTTGAAAATCGAATTCTCATAAAAAATTTAACCAACAATTTTTAAATAATTGAACGAATTTTAATAAAATATTTAAGAATAATTGCATTTTTCATGAAATTCATTTAAAATTGTATTGAAAATAATTGAAATTTTGCGACAATTTTTATTACTTATAAAAATAATTCAATTCTTGCGAAGAATTTTATTAAAAAAAAACATTTTAAATTATTGATTTCTTTCAATAAAATTTATGAAAATTATATTTTAAATAATTGAATTGCTTTAAAAATGTTACTATTTATTAAAATAATTGAATTACTTATGCGAAGAATTTTATTAAAATTATATTAAAAATAATTGAATTTCTAACAAGAATTATTTTGTTATTTATGAAAATAATTTAATACCTGTAAAAAATTTCATTACAATTTTTTTTTAAATAATTGAATTCTTTTAGAAAACTTTACTAAAATTATTATTAATAACTTAATAACTTTATTAAACTTAATAACTTTATTAAAATAATTGAATTACCTAGGTATACGAAGAATTTTATTAAAATGATATTAAAAATAATTGAATTTATCTAAAATACTTTATTATTTATGAAAATAATTATTGAATTCCTAAAAATAATAATTTTGTTATTTTTAAAAATAATTGAATCTCTGTAAAAAATTTATCATAATTTTTTTTTTAAACAATTGAATTCTTTTGGAAAACTTTATTAAAATAGTAGATATTGAAAATCATTGAATTGAGGAAAATTTTTGAAAATAATTGAATTTCGGAGAAGAATTTTATTTCTTTTGAAAATAATTGAATTTCGGAGAAGAATTTTATTACTTTTGAAAATAATTGAAATTTTTATGAGAATTTTGAAAAAATTTTTGAAAAAAAGTTAAGAAAACAAAAAATCAAAGTACAAACAGATTCACAGAATGCAACGATTATTTAATATATATATATAGATTAATCGTCGAATAAAAAACGATTGTCTATAACTATATCGATAATCACTCATCTTCTCTATACTTTGTTTTCTAGAGTTTTATAGACTAAACTATAATGTAACAACGATTTATATATAAAGAGAATGTAAGTATAAATTCAAAGTCTAAAAAGAGAAGAAAAAGAATCATTGTATTCCTATCAATTGTCTTATAGACTGCGGGATAATAAATATCGCTCTCGCTCTTTCTCTCTCTCTCTCTCTCGACTAGAGCATTAGAATTTCCATAGATGAGAGCGATATATTACTAAAGTTTCAACGGATAATAAAGTTTATAAGTTATAGATGAAAATATGTCTCAAGTCATTGACGTCATGCATTTATTATTTATTTATTTATTCCTGACTCACTACTGCTCTGTACGGAAGAAGAACTATACCCTGAACTTTATAGCATAACTCGAGAAGTCAATGAAACTCACCCTTATTAAAAGGACGGACAGAAATATCTCAACTCCGATATATGATGGTATATCTTAAGAATACCTGTTGGTTGACCTCAAGACTTTCTCATATGTCCATTTTTACGATTACTCTATTCACTTTCAACTGAATATGAATACAAATTCATATTTTATTTATATATAAATATTTCTTGCGGAAAATTCTATATTTTATTGATTCGAAAAAGTATATAAATATTATTATTGATGCGGAAAAATTACATCCATATCAAAGGTGAATGTATTCTATTTTGTTTACGAAAAATTAATTCAAATAGTAAATTATTAATTGATTCTTTTTAGAAAATGAATATAATTTTTAGAAAAATTAAAAATATAAATAAAGAAAAATCTATATTAATAATCTTCTTCTTTTTTATATTAATAATAGTTTTATTCCGATAATCTGTTCTCAGTTTGAAATTAGTTGTTATTTGCTTTTTCGTTTTCTTAATTTTTTCTAATAATTCCTCTTTGTACATGTTTTGAACAAATAATTTTAATAATTTTAATAATTTTAATAAATAATAAATAATTAAAAATCATTGAATTCATACAAAAAAATTTTATCAAAAAATTTGAAAACAATTAAATGCCTTTGAAAGATTTTATCAAAATTTTTGAAAAGAATTGAATTCTTCCGACGAATACTTTTTTGTTTATTTAAAAATAATTGAATTCTAGAAAAGAATTTTATTACTTATGCCAATAATCGAATTCTTCTAAAGAATATTATTTTTTATGAAAATAATTGAATTCTTGCGAAGAATTTTATTAAAATTTTTGAAAATAATTCAATTCCTAAGAAAATCTTCATTATTCATAAAAATAATTGAATTCTTGTGATGAATTTCTTAATTTATAAAAATAATTTAATTTTTTCGAATAATTTTATCAAAAACTTTGAAAATAATTGAATTCTTTCGACGAATATTTTTGTCTATTTAAAAATAATTGAATTCTAGAAAAGAATATTATTACTTATGACAATAATCGAATTCTTCCTAAGAATTTTATTGAAATTTTTGATAATTTAATTCTTGACAAGAATTTTATTAAAATTTTTCAAAATAATTGAATTCCTAAGAAAATCTTCATTATTCATAAAAATAATTGAATTCTTGTGATGAATTTCTTAATTTACAAAAATAATTGAATTGTTTCGAATAATTTTATCGAAAACTTTGAAAAAATTGAATTCGTTGGAAAATTTCATTAAAATTCAATTGAAAGTCCGAATTGAATTCTCGCTAAAATTTTTAATATTTATGAGAAATTGAATATAATTGAATTTTTATAAAATAATAGTTTTTTGAATAATATTAATTGAAAATTTGTGAAAGTATAATTGAATTTCTTGAAGAATTTCTTTCAAGAATTTTAAAATAATCGTGTTTAAGAATAATTGTAATTAATAATTTTATTCTTAAATATTTTTGAAATTATTGATAGAAAATTAAATTCTTTTAAACAATTTTATTAGAGTTTTCGTAAATAATTAAGTTCTTTTTTTTTGAAGAATTTCATTAAATTTCTTAAAAATAATTGAATTCCTGAGGAGATTTTTATTATTTATTTATAAAAATAATTTAATTCTTTGCGAAAAATTTCACAATTTATAAAAATTATTGAATATTTTCGAACAATTTTATCAAAAAAATTTGAAAATAATTTAATTTTTTGGAAAAATTTTATTAAAATTCAATTGAAAGTAATTAAATACTCGAAAACAAATTTTATTATTTTTATGAAAATAATTGGATTTTTTTTAAAACAATGAAGTTTCTAATAATTTTGAATTGAAAATTTTGAAAGTAATTAAATTTTATGAAAAATGTCTTTTAAATTTTAGAAAATTTGTAAATAATAGCATTTCTGTAAAAAAAATTTATTATTAGTGTAAAAGTAATTGAATTATTACGAAGAAATTTATAAAGAATCTGTGAAGTTTTTATTATTTATGAAAATAATTAAATATTTGCATAGAATTTTATAAAAATATTGTTTTCAAATAATTGAATTCTATTGAAAAATTCTTTTAAAATAGTAGATATTGAAGATTGAATGAATGAAAATTTTTGAAGATAATTGAAATTTTGTCAAGTATTTTATTAAAATTTTTTCAAAGAATTGAATTTCGAAGAAGAGCTTTATTATTTTTGAAAATAATTTAATTCTTGCGAAAAATTTCACAATTTATAAAAATAATTGAATTTTTCGAATAATTCTATTAAAAAAAAATTGAAAACAATTAAATTCGTTAGAAAAATTTTTATTATTTTATTATTTTTGAAAATAATTTAATTCTTGCGAAAAATTTCACAATTTATAAGAATAATTGAATTTTTTCGAATAATTCTATCAAAAAAATTGAAAATAATTGAATTTGTTAGAAAAATTTTGCTAAACTGCACTAAAAGGAATTGTATTCTCGAAAAGAATTTTATTGTTTATGAAAATAATTTAATTTTTGTAAAATTTAAAAGTTTCTTTAATAATTTTAACTGAAAATTTTGAAAATATAATTGAATTTTATGCAGATTTCCATTCAAGTTTTAAAATAATCGCGTTTATTAATAATTGTAATTAAACATTTTATTAGTGAATTTTATTGAGATTTTTAGAAAATAAATAAATTCTTTTCAGAATTTTTTTATAATTTTTTTAAATAACTGAATTAAGGGAATCCAATTAAATACATTTTAATTGAATTTAAAAAAATAATTAAATCGTCTCGAAAAATTTTATAAAAAATATATCAAAAAATAATTGAATTCCTGCGAAGAATTTTTCTATTTATTTATAAAAATAATTTAATCTCTCCAAAGAATTTTATTACTTACTAAATTAATTGAATTTCTGCCAAGAATTTTATTAAAAGTTTTAAAAATAATTAATAATCATAATAATAGTAAAAAATTGAATATCGTTTTTTGCGACAAATTTAATAAATAAAATTTGGAAAAATTTAATTTAGAGAATAAATATCAGTCAAAGAAAGTCATAAAGAATGGCAAAATTAATTTTCAGAAAAAGAACACTAATAGAAATGTCTAAATATATTAATATTGATTTACAGAACATGCTCTCTGCGGTAAGCCAGACAATAATATTCCTTACTCCAAAATGAGAACAGTATCCGATTTCGAATTCAAATTTAGATAATATCTCAGAAAAATTTAATTAAGATAATAAAAGAACCAATTAATAGTTTAATTAAATTAAAAATAGAGATTTTCTCTTTCTTTACATTTCCTCTCTAAAAAAACGTTTCATAATTGAAAATAATTCTTTCAGAAACTTTTAAAGTATATAAACAAAAAAAAATAATAAAACTCGACAGAAAAAGAATGAAAATACTAAACATGTAATTAAAGTTAAAAAAAGGAGAGAATGCAAATTAAAAAATGAAGTGATTTGGTTGTGATAAGAAATAATGGGGGTGAATAGTGAACACCACAAATGGCAAGGATTTCCGGAGAAGTTGAAAGATTTTTCGAGTCCAGACGGACAACCGGAAAATTGTAAAGATCCGACATGGTAGCACGCACGTAACGTTAGAATCGCAGCACCTTCGTGACTCTGCGAATAGAACTAGGTAAAAGGTCTATCTTGCCTTTTAATACTATAATGTTTGGGCATATACATACCAGACTCGTTGTCCGACATATTGAAAGCGGCAGGACGAGGGCAACACTGTCGGCTTGCGATGCTTGCAAATTCAGGTTCCAAAAACTTTGGGGACATTTGGCCAGTTAGCCGGTTTCCTTGGTATTGTTAAATCGATAAAATAATATTCCTGATATGCGTGTGCTGTTTCTTTAAATGCAATGTGTATGTGCCTTTTTTGTGAAATTAGATATTGCACACTCTCCAATTATTATTTCTTCCTTCCGCTCGAGTCCTGAAAAAAAAACAAATCTCTTTTAATTTCTCAAAAATTATAAATGTCTTTTAATTGTAAACATCAAGTTTATTCTAATTATTTTTCTATTTTTTATTTAATATATTTATCAATTTCAATATTTTAATTTTCAATTTTTATTTCAAGAAAAAGTGGAAAAAGAATTGCTTCAGATTTTTCCAAACTATCTCTTTTCATATCCTGAAAGAAAGAGAGCTCTGAGGTAAATATACTTTTATTTGACTGAAATAAAATTTTTATTTAAAAAAAATTTTATTTATAAAAAATAAATTATTCTTTTAAATAAAAATACAAAAACTTCCACTCGGAGAAATTTAAAAAAATCAGGCTTCGTAATGAATTTTTATTTTATTATTAATGAAAATAATTGAAATCTTTCAAAGAATTTTATTATTAATGAAAATAATTGAAATCTTTCAAAGAATTTTATTTTTCATGAAAATAATTGAATTCTTCCAAAGAATTTTATTTTTTATGAAAATAATTGAATTCTTGCGAAGAATTTTATAAAAATTTTTGAAAATAATTGAAATCCTCAGAAGAATTTCATTATTAATGAAAATAATTAAAATCTTCCAAAGAATTTTATTTTTTGAAGATAATTGAAATTTTGTCAAAATTTCAAATTTTTGAAAATAATTGAAATCTTCCGAAGAATTTTATTATTTATGAAAATAATTGAATTCTTCCAAAGAATTTTATTTTTTATGAAAATCATTGAATTCTTGCGAAGAATTTTATTAAAATTTATGAAAATAATTGAAATTTTCAAAAGAATTTTTTTTTATAAAGATAATTGAATTTTTTTGAAGAATTTCATTATTAATGAATATAATTGAAATCTTCCAAAGAATTTTATTTTTTACAAAGATAATTGAAATCGTGTGAACAAAGGGTTTTAAATTTTTGAAAATATTTGAAATCCTCCGAAGAATTTTATTAAATGTTTTTAAATAATTCAATTGTTTTGAAACATTTTATGATAAGTTAAAATAATAATAATAATAATTTAATTATTACGAATAATTTAATTAAAATTTCGTTCAAAACAGATGAATTCTTGCTATGGAGTTTATTTATTATTTACGAAAATAATTTAATTCTTACAAACAAATGTAATCAAAGTTTTAGAAAATAATTAATTTCTTTCAAAGAAATTTATTAAAATATTTTAAATAATTGATTTCTGTCGAAAAATTTTCTTTAAAATTTGTATTTTAAATATAATTGAATTCCTGTGAAAATATTAATTTTCAACAAATTTTCGAAATTCAATTATTTTCAATATCTAATATTTTAATATTTCCCAAAAAAATTCAATTCTTTAAAAGAATATTAATTAAATTCTTTACAGAAATTCAATTATTTTCATAAATTATCACATGTTCACAGAAATTCAATTATTTAAAAGAATTTTAATAAAATTATTAGCGGTAATTCAATTATTTTCATAAATAATAAAATACTTTAAATAAATTCCATTATTTTGGATATAATTTTAATGAAATTCTTTGCAGAAAATCAATTATTTTCATAAGTAATAATACATTCTTACCGAAATTCAATGATTTAAAATATGTACATTTTTCATTAAATTTTTTAGAAAAGAATTAATTATTTAAAAGAATTTTTTTAAAAATTCTTTACAGCAATTCAATTATTTTTAATGCAATTTTAATAATATTTCTTGAAAAAATTCAATTGAGGCCTTGGATCCAATAACTCGCCCGACGCTCGAAGGCACGCGCTAATACCAGTCGGGTAGCAGTGAGTGGCCCAGAGGCGCTCACTGCTCACTGACTGGCAGTTGCGCGTTCCTCCGAGCGTCGGGCGAGTTATTGGATCCAAGGCCTCAATTATTTTCAAAAATTTTAATAAAATTTCTCGAAAGAATACAATTATTTTTCAAAATAATATTTAAATTCAATTATTCTCAAGAATTTTTTATTATTTTTGTAAAATTCTTGTCAAGAATTCAATTATTTTTGTAACTAATAAAATTCTTCTCTGAGAAATTCAATTATTTTCAATACAATTTTAATAAAATTTCTAGGAAAAAATTAATTATATTCAAGATAATTTTACTGAAATTTCTCTAACAGATTTAATTATTTTTAAAAATTGTAATAAAATTCTCAAAAGTTTGAAATAAAATTCTTTGTTAATTTCAATTATTTTCAAAATTTTCAATTAAAATTATTCGCTGAAATTCAATTATTTCCATAAATAATAAAATACTTTAAATAAATTAAATTATTTTTAAAAATCCAATTACTTAAAAAAATGTTTTTTTTAAATTCTTTGGAAGAAATCAATTATTTACCAAAATGTTAGAATTTTTTTACAGGAATTCAATTATTTTCAAATATTTTAATAAAATTGTTCAAAAGAAATCAATTTTTAAAAAAAAATTTAATATATTTCGAATAAATTTAATTATTTTCTAAAATCTTAATAACTTCTTCGAAACAATTCAATTCTTTTTTAAATAGAAAAATTTTCACAGGAATTTAATTATTTAAAATAACATTTTTAATAAAATTTCTGAAAGAAAATCAATTATTTACAAAATTGTCTTTTAAATTTGAATTTCAAATAATTGAATTCTTGTGAAAAAAATATTATTTCTGATAAATTTTTTTTGTATAAAATAATTGAATTCTTTTGAGAAATTTTTTTATAGAATAGTAGATATTGAAAATATTGAAACTTCGGCAAAGAAGTTTTATCACTTGAGAAAATAATTGAATTCTTGCGAAAGATTTTCCAAAAATTTTTGAAAACAATTGAATTATTTCAAAGAATTTTATATCAAATTTTCAAGAATAATTTTTCTATTTCAACTATTGGCAGATTTAAATTTGTGCAAATTTTCAAACAAAAAAGAAAAAAGTATCCAAATATTAGCCAATTGAAAAAAGTAGTAAATAGTAGTTTTTAGTAGATGAGAACAAAAGCCTAAAAATTCTAAAATTCTAAAATTGAAAAACTGAAAATTCTGTTCAATTTTACAAAAGTTGGGGCAGAAAAAATGTCTGCTAAAGTTACGGAAAATTCTCAAAATACAAGAAGTAGAAGAATTATAAGTCAATCAATTAAAAATTCATTCATTCTCCAATTCTTAGCGTGTCTGTAAAAAACCACCCCTTGGAGAAAATATTTGAAAGTAAGAAAAAACGACGAGGACCACTTGAATTTTTTTTTTCGGTTGTTTTTCCAGTAACCTCGCTTGAACTTTAGTGACATTCTCAGGGTCGTTCAACCAATTGCATTGCCTCAAAGTTCTACGCGATGGAGTAAAAGCCCTTTTACACGTGGAAAGAGGTTGGCAACCCTGACAGTTGGCACTCGTTGCCATTCGGCTCTTTCATCCCCTCTCAAGCAATTTTCAACCTCTTCTTTTGTCTCTTCCACCCCTTTTGCTCTAATTCACGCAAGCGCACTTTTACACAACTAAAAAAAAAAAACAGACAGAGAGAGAGAGAGCGAGAGAGTGCCTTGAAAATTGGGGGTGGTGGACTTTTCCTTCGGGGGTGGGTGTGTTGAACGTTGGTAGCCCTGGTTTCATGGACGAGAAAGGGAGAGACGATGGGGTAGTTCCAGACAGAGGAGAGAGAACAAACCCCGGAGTGAATGACTGAGAGCGTGCCCAGGGAATCGATAATCAAACCCCACCGAGAACCCCCTTCTCGTTTCATCATCCTAGTTTGCGACAGTGGCGTAGGAGAGAGCAGGAGAGAGAGAGAGAGAGAGACCAAACGTAATTTCTGGAGTTCAATAAACATCAAAGCCCTGGATGCTCAGGAGGCGACGAGTTTCACCCTTCGTTTGAATTTCTAATTGCATCGCCCGTACACACTCCTCCTCCTTCTCCTCCTTGCAAGTTGTGCAAGTCCCTGAAAAAGAAAATTTATTAATACTCCAGGTTTTTTATTTATCCATATAAAAAAAAATAGATGTGTGTGCATACAAAAGTCACAGGGATTTGAACATATGTTACGAAAAAGAGGGCGAGCCTTTTTTTTCGCGGGGTGCCGACCTAGGGAAGCTGAAATAGATCTCTTGTTAAAAGCAGGGATGATACACGACGCACTACTGGTCAGATCGAAAAAAGCGCTAATAAAAATCTGCGCTTATTTCTCAGGGCTCGAATCAGTGAAAGTATTTAAAAATACGAATCAAAAAATACTTAAAGAATCAAAAATGAAAAATTACGGTCCGAATTTCTGACAAAAATTTAAGTCAAATATGTAAGAGAACATTTTTCATTAAAACTATAATATAAATTAAATTTCACGAACCAAAAATGAAAAATTACGGACCAATCTCTGACAAAAATTTAAGTCAAATAAGAGAACATTTTACTTAAAAAACTATAAATTAAATTTTATCATAACATAAAACATGAAGAAATCGATCACTCCGAGTCTTCGACTCAGAGTGCTCGATTTCTTCATGTTTTATAATTATCAAAGATGGCAAATTGATAAAATTATTATTTTATATTATAAGAATATTGTACTTCCTCAAAATTCTTTTCATCATTTCAATTCAATTATTATTTTCTAGAATTTTTAACTAATTCTTCTTTAAAGCAATTAATTTTCGAAAAAGTTCTTTGACAA
This sequence comes from Leptopilina syphax, assembly GCA_032872505.1. NCBI lineage: Eukaryota > Metazoa > Arthropoda > Insecta > Hymenoptera > Figitidae > Leptopilina > Leptopilina syphax. The sequence continues at coordinate 24,234,981 of CM065468.1, read as the reverse complement.
TTTTCAAATTCATTTCTTTACAATATTCAATTTTACGAATTTCAATTATTCGTTAATTCTTCAATTAAAAATACATTAGAAAATAAAAACTTCAAATAATATAAAAAAAATTCAATTAAACTTTTTCAAAAAAATTAATTTCAAAATTCAATTATTTTTAATACTTATTTATATTTTAGTCGAATTCCTCTCGAAATAGAAAATTATTATTAAAAATTTCATTCAAATTCTTCGAAAGAAATCAATTATTTCCAAAAATTCTGATAAAATTCAATTGTTTAATTACAAAAAATAAATAATTGATGGAATAATAAATTTTTTCTTACAATTGAATAATTGTATTGAATTTTATCAGAATAATGATAAATGAAATCATATGAAGAATTTTATTATTTTTGAAAATAATTGAAATCCTCCGAAGAATTTTATTAAATTGTTTAAAATTGTGGAATTTTTTTGAATTATTTTATGAAAATTTAAAAGAATAATTTTAATTCAATTATTTCGAATAATTTAATTAAAATTTCGTAAAAAATTGATGACTTCTTGCGATGGAGTTTATTATTTACGAAAATAATTTAATTCTTACAAACAAATGTAATCAAAATTTTAGAAAATAATTAATTTCTTTCAAAAAATTTTCTTAAAATACCTATTTTAAATATTTGATTTCTGTCGAATAATTTTCTTTAAAATTTGTATTTCAATAATTGACTTTCTGTAAAAATATAAATTTTCAACAAATTTTCAAATTTTATCAACAAATTTTTAAATAATTAAATTCTTTCGTCGAATTTTAATAAAATTTTCAGGAATAATGAAATTTTTCGAGTATTTCGATTAAAATAGTATTAAAAATAATTGAAATTCTGCGATGAGTTTCATTTTATTTATGAAAATAATTGAATCTCTGTAAAAATGTTATTATTCATGAAAATAATTGAATTATTGTGAAGAAATTTATAACAAAATTTGTAAATAATTGAATTCCTGTGAAATTTTTATTATTTATGAAAATAATTAAATTTTCTTTAATAAATTGAATTCTTTTAAAAAATTTTATTAAAACAGTAGATATTAAAAATCATTAAATTGTAGACAATTTTTGAAAATAGTTCAAATTTTGACAATTTTTAAAATATTAAACCTTTTCTAAATTCAATTATTTCTAAAAATTTTATCCTTAAATGCTCTTAATATTCAATTATTATTATGTAAAATTTTAACTAAAATTCATTTTTAAATCAATTTTTATTAGAAAATTCTACTAGAATTCAATTTTTTAAATTATTTCAAATAACAATTCAATTAAACTTTTTCAAAAAAATTAATTCTACAGAATTTTTAGTTAAAAGTATAAAAAATTCTGATTTTCAAAGATTTGAATTTGAAACCTTTTCAAAATTCAATTATAAAAATTTCAAGTATTTGTCACTTCTCCAAAATTCAATTCTTTTCTATAAAAGTTTTAATTAAAATTCTTCTTAATTATTTTTAATTATATTCTTAGAAATCAATTATTTTTGATAATTGAATAGTTAAAAGTTAAAAATGTATTAAAAACATCAATTAATTTCAAAAGAATTGAAATTAAAAGTTTTGAAAAAATAAGTTTTTTAAAATTTCTAATTAAATTCATTAAAAATTCAAAATTTTCTTAAATTTCAAAATGAAACTTTTTCAAGACTGGATTTTATTTCTAAAAATTTCTAATATTTGTAATTTCTCAAAATTCAATTATTTTTTTAAACCTTTTTTAAAAATCAATTATTTCTAAAAATTTATCCTAAAATGCTCTTAATATTTAATTATTATGTAAAATTTTAACTAAAATTCATTTTTAAATCAATTTTTATTAGAAAATTCTACTAGAATTCAATTATTTTAATACAAAAATAAATTATTTATTAATTGAATGTTTCTTAAAATTGAATCTTTGTAAAGAATTTTATAAAATTAATTTTTAAATATGTCAATTCTCTTGACGAATTTTAACAAAATTTTAAAAAATAATTACATTTTTAAAGAAATTTGTTTAAAATTGTATTAAAAATAATTGAAATTCTGCGAAAAGTTTTATTATTTGTGAAAATAATTGAATCCCTAAGAAGAATTTTCTTATTTTTGAACATAATGAAATTTCTGCTATAATTTGTAATGCAAAAAATAATTTATTGAATAATTGAATGTTTTTTAAAATTGAATTCTCATAAATAATATTATCAACTAATTTTTAAATAATTAAATTCTTTAGACGAATTTTAATAAAATTTTTAGGAATAATTACATTTTTCAAGGAATTTGATTAGAATTCTAGAATAATTGAATTTCGGAGAAGAATTTTATTATTTCTAAAAATAATTGAAATTTTGACGAGAATTTTTTTTAATTTTTGAACATAATTTAATTTCTGCGAAGAATTTTATTATTTTTGAAAATTATTGAATTTCTGCAATCATTTTTAATTTCTCTAAAATTTTCCAAATTATATCCTACAATTTACGAACTTTTCGTTCTTTTCTCAATCAAATTACGGACTTAAACCCTTTTTAAACATTTTTGCTCTTTTTTTAAACACTTTTGCATTTTTTTAATAGTTTTTCTAATTGTATGGAATTTTTTTTTTTAATTGTAAGAAGAGACTTTTTCTTATTTTTTAAAAATAGGATGGAAATGCAAATTTTCGAAAACACTTTCTATATACTTCTGGGAGAAGGAAGCATAAATTCAGCCCTTATTGCACGGTTATTAACATTGATCTCTCTCTCCTTCTTTCACTTTCTCTCCATCTCTCTCTTCACATGTTCATGACTCATTAAAAATGGTTAGTCTACCTTCTATTATACAAAGACAATGTATATCTATATCCATATATATCTCTCTCTAAGAATAAATTATGCATGGGTAAAGGCACAAAAGCCACGCGTTGGAATAAAACAACCCCATTTGATGAGCTGATATCAAGCAGGAGTAATGGCAAAATAGTATAGTTTCTACGTCTAGTTAAGTCTCGTTTCGACTTTTTTTTGTAACATATCTTCGAGTTATTCTTGTATCTAGTGTTTGGAATGAAAATTATACGAAGGGAATCGACTCTCTACAATACAACCGCACTGGTTCAACTTTTTTCATTAGATCCAAAACATTCGATGAAAACTGATTTTAGTTTTAGGGAATTAAAAAGAAACTTTTAATTGAAGTAAAAATAACACGAATGTCACCTTAAAGTGAATTTGCTTCTTCAGGGTTGCCACAGGTCAGGAAAAAGTCAAGGAATATTTATTAAAAATAATTCAAAAATTAAATTCTCATAGAATTCATAAAACAAAATTTTGAATTTTAATACCTTTTTTGTTTCCCTTAAAAATTACCAAGAATTATAAGTTAAAAAAGCAAGAATATTCTATTTTTGCCAAGAATTTATTTTAAATAATTTAATTTTTAAAGAACTATCAAAAAATTAATAATCAAAATTATTTAATGAAGAATTTAAAAAATTTGTTAAATAATTTTTAAAAATTCAATCATTAACTATAATTTACTAATTATGATTATTAACAAAAAAACGATTCTAATAAAAAAAGTAAAGAATTTTACTTTTAATAAATTTTTTCACAACGAATTTAACTATTTTCAAAGTTTTTGATAAAATTATTCGAAAAAATTCAAGTATTTTTATACATTTTGAAATTCTTTGCCAGAATTAAATTATTTTTAGAAAATTTTGAAATTCTTCGCAAGAACTAAATTATTTTTATAATTATTGAAATTGTTTGCAAGAATTAAATTATTTTTATAAATAATAAAATTCTTCTTCAAAATTCAATTATTTTCAAAAATTATAATGAAATTTTTCCAAAATTGCAATTATTTTCAAAAATTTGTACTCAATTCAATGATTTTGAATATTTAGTAGTTAGATAAAATTATCCAAATTAATTCAATTACTCAAAAAAAATTTTGATAAAATTCGACGCAAACATTTAATTATTTTCATAAAAAATAAAATTTTCATACAAATTCAATGATTTATCAAAATAATCAAATTTCTTTAAAGGAATTTAATTATTTTGATAAATAATAAATTTTTTTTAGGAATTCAATTATTTTCATAAATAATAAAAATAATCGTAGAATTTTAATTAGGTATTTTAATTCCATTTCTCGAAAAATTTTATTATTCTTAAAAATTTTATTAACGTCGTTGAAAAAATTCAATTTTAAGAAACAATCAATTAAATTATTCAATAAATTAATTATTTTTGTATATAAATAATTGAATTCTCGAAGAATTTTCTAATAAAAATTGATTTAAAAATGAATTTTAGTTAAAATTTTAAATAATAATTGAATATTCAAAGCATTATATAGTGAATTTTTAGAAAAAATTGAATTTTGGAGAAATTACAAATAGTGGCAATTTTTAGAAATAAAATGGAATCTTGAAAAGCTTTTAGTTCAAAATTTAACAAAATTTTGAATTTTTAATGAATTTAATTAGAAATTTTAAAAAACTTAATTTCTTCAAAAATTTTAATTCTAATTCTTTTGAAATTAATTGATGTTTTTAATATATTTTTAATTTTTAACTATTCAATTATTAAAAATAATTGATTTCTGAGAATATGATTAAAAATAATTGAGAAGAATTTTAATTTAAACTTTTATAGAAAAGAATTGAATTTTGGAGAAGTGACAAATACTTGAAATTTTTATAATTGAATTTTGAAAAGGTTTCAAATTCAAATATTTGAAAATCAAAATTCTTCATACTTTTAACTAAAAATTCTGTAGAATTAATTTGTTTTGAAAAAGTTTCATTGAATTTTTTTTGAATTTATTTCAAATTTTTATTTTCTAATATGAAGAATTTTCAAAAAATAATCGATGAAATTTTATAAAATTGAATATTGTAAACAAATAAATTTGAAAATTCTCGAAGAATTTTCAAATTTATTTGTTTACAATATTCAACTTTATGATATTTTAATTAAAAATAATTAATTTAAAAAAGAATTTTAGTTAAAAATTGTAGAAAATAATGATAAAATAATAATTTTTGTAAAAGTTCTTCGAGAATTTTCAAATTTATTTGTTTACAATATTCAATTTGACGAAAATTCAATTAAAAATAATTAATTTAAAAAAGAAGTTTAGTTTAAAATTATAGAAAATGATTAAATATTTATTTAAAAAAGAAGTTTTTTGTTTTTGAATAATTTTACATTTAAAAAAATTCGTAAATTTATTAGAACTTTTTTTTTGAGTATTTAATCATATTTAGAGAGAATCAGAAATATTTTTCATAGGCAAAAGTCAAAAATTTGTCTTGAAGTCGGGGTAAAAAAAATTAAATTTTTGTTGCCTGAGATTTCAATTCAAACTTCTTTTAAGCCAATTGATTTTCAATTTCTAACAGAGGAGTAAAGCCGAAAAAGAGCCTTATCTCAAAAACACGAGTAACTATTTTACAAGATAGATTCGGGGGGTGAAAAAAAAGAGAAAAAGAACTCTCCCGTCCATTACCTTCCTTATCGAGCAAGGTTCATAAATTGGAAGATCTCTCTAGAAAAAAAAAAGTAAAAAAAAGGCCCATTTCCCGAGGAAACCACCCTTACCGAAAAATATGACTCTTAGAGAGACTAAAAAGAAAAAAAAAAATCTTCTATATCTATATAGTGTTAGATGTATCCTCATCCTACTCGCGAAACCCGCGATTTTTCACGCGGTGAAAAACGACGCGAATTCCCTCCACACCCCCCTTTTGCCTTCTTCCCTTCCAACCCCCTCTTTACCCTTATCAACAGAATCCGCGCCTGCGAACTCGTAGGGGAGGCAACTCTCTCTTTCTCTCTCTCTCGCTTGGTTTCGAATTTTGTGAATTTTCTTTCTCCCTCTCGTAGCACTCGATATGCTTGTCTCTCTCGCTCCTTCTCCCTTTCCGGGCAACTCGAGGATAGGTCGAGGGTGCAGTCGCCCAGGCCGGCAAACCTTCTCGTCAGTTTAGTTATCGCACCACATAAAGGCATTGCGTTGTAGACACCGTTACCCGCAATATTATTCTCTTACTTATTACCTTTAATTAATAATTCGTTGATTCGTTCGTTCGTCCGTTCGGTTATTTATAAAGGTCCGTACGTTCGTTCAATCGTCGATTCATTTTTCAAACTCCAAATCCCACACCTTCTTATTTTTTTTCATTCTCCAGTCCTCTATATATTATATATCATTATATATATATCTTCTAAATTTCCAGAGTCAACACATTCCCTTTCTTTTTCTTCATTTACTCTTGAATTCTGCAACAAAAAAATCCAGTTTTCTTAATACAAAAATAGCGCAAAAAATTTCTTGCAAACAAAAATTATAACATGAAATTTAGAGTAATAATTGAGAGATAATATTTCAATTAATCCCCCTTCTTTTATTTATCGCTCAAATCCAAAATAAAAAAAAAATCGTGGCGTCTACTTCGTGGATACAAAAGGTCTGCTAAAAATACTTTTATTTTCATCGGAAAGAAATATCATAGAATTTAGAAAAAGAAAAAAAAATCCCATTATTTAATCTTCGAGTTCTAAAGGCGTTCTCAACTGGAAGATTGTTTTTAAAGAAGAGACGTCTCCATTGGAGGGTTTTTGGGCGTGGACACTTTTTAAAATTTAAAGGCTGTTTATAAAAGAAAATTAATATCAGGTTCGATATTCGAAACACGCGTTCACATTTCCTATAAATACTGAAATAGAATTAAAATATTTAAGAAAGGGGAAAAGAAGGGAAATTTTAAACCAAAAAAAAGAGAGAGAAAAAAGAGACTGTTTAAAAGTTAGTGTTATAATCCTAACCGAATAATAAAAGATTCAATTTGTTATTTAAATATTTAAAAAAAGGGAAAATATAAATAAAAATAACGGACCCCGGCGCTACAATTTCTAAAACAACGTCGTAAGAAAACCTTCTTCTACATTCCATTCTGCCGCTAAAAGTCTCAGCATCCTCCAACCACTGATTTTCATCGTTAAAAGACCGGTATGTTTCATTTGTTTCTTTACTTTTTCTTATGTCTTTTTGTTATTTGAATTTATTATGCCTAATGTTGAATTTATTAATTATTATTAATTATTATAATTATATTGATTATTGATATTTGATGTCCCCCATCATCATCCAGCTGTTACATTTTTTTCCATTACATTTACCACTCTTCCCATTTCTGCAATTTTAAATCAAATTTATCAATTTAAAAAACGAAAACTAACATTTTTAATTTTTATAATTAAAAAAATAAAACAAACAAATTTTTTTAATTAAAAATATTTTTCTTGTTTTCCAAATAGGAATTTTTCCACTATTTTTTTTTCGATTATTGCATTTTCCAGTGAATTTTCTCCAAAAACATTTTCCAAAACTCGATTCCATTTTTTTTTCGTTTCACCTACAATTATATGAATTATTTTTATATTTTTTCTCTTATATTTTCATTTTACAAAAATATTGTTATCAAATGTTTATATTTCCTCATTTTTTAAAACAAAATCTCCTATTTTCGAAGGATATTTTACTATTTTTAATATTTTTTTTCTAATATAATTTCCGTACCTCTTTCGTAATCGCGGCCACGTACTAGGAACGCGGATTAGTAAACTTTGGATTAATAAGATCGATTAATTAGTTCAATTAATAAAACCCAATTATTGTATCGATTTACCGAATTTTTTGAATAAACTGAATGAATAAATAAAAAATAAAAAGTGCAAATAGTGAGTATTGGAATTATTTACAATATTTCCACAACCTTTTGATTTTTTTCTAAATATTACTGTCGAATGAAAATTACCAAACAAAAAAATTACTATTTACGAATAAATTATTTTCTAAGGAGGAAAATAATAATTGAGTGAAAAAATTATAATTAAATTAAAAAATAATAACAAAAATAACAAAAAATTATAATTAAATTAAAAAATAATAAAAAATTAATAAAAAATAATTATTAAAAGTCGAAATCTTCTTTCAAAATAATTAAAAAACAATTATTTAGTCAAATTAATTATTTCTGTCGATAACAATTGTTCAAGAACATAAATAGAATTTTTGACTTTGAATTATGACGGAACGTGAAAAATTTCAAAAGGAAATAGTTCTAATTCTGCGAACATTTAATTACTGAATTTCCTGCTTTAGAAAAATTCATCAAATTATCAGAAATTCTTTTTAATTTTACAAAAAAAAAAATTAATAATAATAGTAAAAAAAATACATTTTTAATTTGGAAAATTAGTTTTCATATTTTGAGAAATTCGTATAAAAATTCCAAAATATGAATATGAATCACTGTCTATTTTTTTCAAATAAATACATCTTGTAGAAAATCGCAGAGAAATTCTCTTAAAAAGCAATTATTGTCTATAAGATCTTCTACCTTTTTCATAAATAGCATCATTACAGGACCTATAAATTCTAAAATAGTCATCTTTAAATGTCTTTACATCACCTATAGAGTACGTAATCAATAATTTTATAAATATCAATACATCTTCAAGGACATAAGCATCATCTCGATTAATTTGATTTCAAATTTTTTCCATCTAGGAAAAATTGAACCTTTTGAAAACAAAATTGAAAATTTCAACCGCTGTTTCAGTTTGTTAATTAAATAAATTTAATTTCGGAGCAAATGTAGATTAATTTAAATTTTCCTGTTTTCTTCCTAATTTTATTATTTTGGCGAATAATTAAAAATTCAATTAAAAAAATCTAATTTCGGAGCAAATTATTATTTTGGCGAATAATTAAAACTTCGATTTTTGTTTTTCATAATAAACAATTTAAAATTCTATATTCAATTCACAATATTCTTATGTTGAAAGTGGAAAATTTCTTTAAAAAGTAAAGTCTATTTATTGGCACCGAACGCGATTGTTGCTACCAGACTTTGGTATTGATTAGCAAAGAAATATTTGTGAGAGGGAAACTTTTACGAACTCCTCTATCACGAGAGCGATACACTTTTTTTTCTTGTCCCGAAAAAATTCTATTTTTAGACATTTCCTTTCAAGTTTTCAAATCAAAACGTTGTCTTATCATTGAAACGAAAATGTTCGGTTCATCAAAATAATTTTATATAGAAAACAAAAAATTTTATGTGACAAAAACAAAAATTTTCTTATAAAAATCAATTGTGAAGGAAAATTTGTTTCCTCTTCATAATTTTTGGAAACTCAAAATTCGTTTTTTAGAATAATTAAAACTACATTGGAAAAAAAGTTAAACATTACACGAAATGAGAAAAACTTACTAAAAGAAACATCGATGATCTAAATGAATGAATCCTTGCAGACGTAAGCAATGACAAAATAACATCAGTGGGAGTTGATAATATTTCAGCACTTTTTGATCAATAACCCCCTCGAGTAGTTTTTATTGCGCAAGGGGTGTGGGAGAGTAAAGTGAGATATTAAAGATGTCCGCCGCGAGTGTCCTGGGCGTGGCTCCTGCGTACTCGAAGAGTTGTGGAAACTCCATTTTTTTCCATTCCTTATCTCTCTCTCTATCTCTCTCATAATAATCATTTCCAGAGTAAAACATCTTTTTTTCTTTTTTGTTGGAAAATTTCATCTTCCCGGGACTTGATTGCTTATTTTTCCTTTCCTCGCGAGCAGCTGAAAAAATGATCATTAAAAGTGAATTAGACATATATGTATCCTAATAATAATCCTTTCAAAGAAAAGGACTTTGAAGAAGAATAAGAAGAAGAAGAGTTAACATGGGAATAATGGAAGACAAGACAAGGATAATGCAAGTGCTGGAAGTTCTGGAGACACTTCCGCACGTGCGCTCGACACAAAAATTCACGGTGCGTCAGAATCGGCCTTGAGAAAATACATCCCTTTTGACAAGCGCCACTCGCATCGATCTGTCGCCATTTTTTTTCCTCCTTTTTTTTCTCTTATTTTTCTGATCCCAATTTTTATGAATGCTTTTTTTATTTCTCTTTCTCTCTTTTCAGATTCGCGAAAAATCGACGTTGCAACGTTCGAATAATTTTGCACTTTTATATTTTATGAGGAAAATTTTCCGTTTTATTATCATCTTGAGTTTTTTTTTTATATTTGGAAAAAAGATTCTATCTAGAATAGAAAAAATATTCTTTAAATCGTAAACTGTTGATTACATAAAATTATTTTTTTTTCTGTTTCTAAATTTCGTTTTTGCTTCTTAAGAGTCAATTTTTGATAATATTTCGTGTTCGTTTCAACGTTCAGAATTTTTGGAGCGTTTTTTCTGGAAATCAATTCTAGGGAACTAAAAGAACTACTTCGAAAACAAAACAAGAAATTTTTTAACACAACTTCGATAATTAGAAACAATTCAAAGAAAATTAATATACAAAATGTGGCGTGCTTTCCAAAAAATGGTAAGAAGCAAACCAAAACCTGGAAAACTTGGAAAAGTCAGGGAATTTTGATCGAAATCCTGGAAAATTGTTGTTTTCTAAACATATTGTGTTTATTCTTGAAATCTAATTTCACTTAAATATTTCAAAACTAATTCAATTTTAAAAGAGTTCCGTTTACAATTTTCAAAAGTAGATGAACTTCAAAGGGTTTCAATTTTAAACTCGATTTTAAATTTCGGAAAATTTCAATTTTCAGTAAATTTAATTAGAAATATATAACAAAACTTAGATTTAAAAAAAAAATTTTAAAACTAAAATTCTTCTGAAATTAGTTAAATTTAATATATTTAACTAGTTTTATTAAAAATAATAGATTTATAGAAGAATTGTAGTTAAAAACACTAAAACAAATTGAATTTTGAAGCAATTACAAATGATTGCAGAAATTTAATTATTTTCAAAAGTAATAAAATTCTTATCAGAAATTCAATTATTTTCAAAAATTTTCATAAAATTCTTGGCAAAATTTTAATTATTTTTAAAAAATTTTCTCAATTCAATGATTTTTAATATCTACTACTTAAATAAAAATTTCTAAAATAATTCAATTAGTTAAAAAATATTTTAATAAAATTCTACGCAAACATTTAAATATTTTCATAAATAATAAAAATTTCACAGGAATTCAATTATTTACAAATTATTTTCATATATTATTCAATTATTTTTGTAAATAATATTTTTTACAGGGATTCAATTATTTTCATAAATAATTAAATTCAATGCTGAATTTCAATTATTTTTAATACAATTTTAATGCAATTCCTCGAAAAAAGTTATTATTCTTAAAAATTTTATTAAAATTTATCAAAGAAATTTAATTATTTTAATAACCTTTGCTACAATTTTTTTTATTAGAATTTAAGTATTATTTTCAATAAATTTTCAAAATAAATTTCTTTAAAGAATAAAATTATTTTCAATTCAATTCAATTCAAAATTTACGCAATTCTTTGCGTAACAATTCAATTATTTTCAAAATAATTTTAATAAAATTCTTCGCAGAAATTCAATTATGTTTAAAAATTTACAAGAATTCTCGTCAAAATTTCAATTATTTTTATAAATAATAAAAATTTTCTCCGAAATTCAATTATTTTCAAAACCTGTAATAAAATTCTTGGCAGAATTTCAATTATTTTTAATACAATTTTAATGGAATTCCTCGAAAAAGAAATTATTTTTCAAAATTCAATTAAAATTTTTCAAGAGAATTCAATTATTTAAAAATTTGTTGATAAAATTTATTTTAATAAATTCATGGTAAGATTTCAATTATTTTCAAAAGTAATAAAATTCTTCTCCGAAATTCAATTATTTTTAATACAATTTCATTAAAATTCGTCGAAAGAATTCAATTATTTAAAAATTGGTGATAAAATACTTTATAAAAATTCAATTCTAAGAAAAATTCAATTTTTTAATAAAATATTTATTTTTATAGTTAAATAATTGAATTCTCGTAGAATTTTCTATTAAATATTGATTTAAAAGTTAATTTCAAATTAAAATCTTTGAAAATTTGAACTATTCATACTTTTAATTATGAATTTTGCAGAAGTAATTTTTTTCCTAAACTTTTAATGGGTTTTTTAATTATTTCAAGTTTTTAATTTCTAATATATTTAATTGAAGAATGTCAGAATAATCGAAATTTCGTAAAATTAAATTGTAAACAAAAGAATTTTAAAATTAACAAAGAACTTTTGCAAAAATTATTTTAAAAAATTGACTTAATCGAAATAATGAAAATAATTTTTGAAGAAGTTACAGTACCAAAGTAGCAAATTTTAATTAAATTATATATGTTATTGAATTTCAAATTTTTAAATATTTTAATTTCTATAAAAAAAATAATGATTAAATATTTATTTAAAAATGAAGTTACTGATGTTTTCGAGTAATTTTCGTTTTAAAAACCTGGAAAAATTCCGTTTTTTAACCTCGAAAAGTCAGGGAATTTGAAAAGAGCAAAAGCGTGCCAACCCTGAATATTAAAAACGAACGTATTCAAATAGACGAAAATTTATTTTTTCCTCAAATTTAATTTTTTATTTCAATAATATCAAAACACTGATTCTAAATTATCTTATTTTGGTCTTTCCAAAAAATTTTAATTAATTCGACCGAAAGTTTTTTTTAAATCTATTTTGTTGCGCAAAAAAATGAAAATTTTAATTTTTACACGCAATTTCGAATCTGAGAAATTTTTGGTATTCAGACTCAGAAATCAAGAATGAGAAAGTACTAAAATTATCTGGTAATTCAGAACCATTCGTTTTCGGGAATTAGGGATTTGAAATTGATTTCAGATCACAGAAGAAGATAATGATTTCACGAGAGATGCAAAAAAAAAAACTAATCTTAGATTAGAAACGAAAGAATTCGAATTAGGAAACGAGAGAGAAATGAATTTTCAATTTAAAATAGCAAAAAGTAGTAATTTAAAATAGTCTTGATAAAAAACGGAAAGAATTGATAGAGAAAATTCGATTTAAAGTATAATTTGGATTCAAAATAGAAAGAGGCAAGCGGGACAAGCAAGTTTATATCGCCCTGAATTTTTCTTTCACTGTTTTGACCTGAAAAACGTGTGCGGCAAAAAGGAGAACAAGAGCGGTTTTTGAAACAAGAAGAGACCTCGTGAGCAATGTAATTTTTTTTTCTCTTCTCCTTTCTGGTCCTGACTAAACTAAAAGGGAAGAGAGATGCAAAGAGAAAATGAAAGGTAAAGAGAGTGAGAGGGGAAGAGAGTTTAATTCGAATAGCTGAGCCGGGGAGCGCCGGACTCTGTTGGGTATTGATCGTTTCTGGGTCCATGTGTCGCGCGTGCGTTTTATCCTATGGGGTGAACCTGTGGCGAGGGTGAACAGGGAAGTCTGACGGAAAGAGAGTGCAACCGAGACAGGGAAACCAAGAGAGAGAGAGAGAGAGAGAAATGGAGAAGCGACAGTGTTGGGGTTCATATACCCCCGGGGTAGTAGCTGCAACACCGACCAATCAATGGAGCCCCTCAGACACCCCCTAGTCCCTTTTCCTCCATCTCTCTCTCTCTCTTTCGTTCCTCTCTTTTTCTCTCTGTCTCGTTCATTCTCCCGCTGTAATATATGCACTCATTTGTGTATACTTACGTATATATTCCAAGCTACTGAAATTCAAAGAATGCTTCACTCGATTCATGTACAACAAAATTGTACATTTGGATTATTGGAACACTGATTAGATACAGTCTGACCAGACGTCCTTTTTTTAGTGGCTGTCCTTCGAAAATAAATAGTCCGAGAAAACACCAAAATGTCCTCCTTTCTTGAAGAAAATACCAAAATGTCCTTCTTTCTTGAAGAAAATATCAAAATGTGCTCCTTTCTTTCTTTCTCTTTAATGTCACTAAAATTTAATGATCCAGGAAGTGAGAACTTTTGTTTTTTGGTTATCAGCCTATATTCTGGTGGTCGTCCTTCGAAATCATTTGCAAAATCTGGTCATAATAGATTAGGTTCCAAGGTATTCGATGTGTATTATCAAAAAGAAAACTTTCCCTCCGTCCGCACATTGTTTCGAATCTGCGAAAAAAATAAAAAGTCAGAAACATTTTTTATAAATTCATTTCGAAAAAGAAATTTTATGTTACGCGCACTAGCGCGTAACGCCGAACGAGATATTGAATTTATTATTATTATGCAAATTATAAAATTTATTTTCAAATATAAATTTTTGAATAATTTCATAATCAAAAAAAAAAAACTAATTAAGTACATAATTAATAAATGTTTGTATTTTCAAAAATTTAAATATAATTCTTCACAAGAATTCAATAATTTTCATCAAATAATAATTTCATTTTTTTTGACAAAATTCAATTTTTTTTCAAACTTTTAATTTCACGAAAGAATTCAATTATTTTCAAAAATTTTTTTTAAAAATCTTTCGAAACAATATTCAATTATCTTTATAAATAATAGTAAAATTCTTTGCTAAAATTCAATTACTTTTTTAACACAATTTTAAAAATATTTCATGAAAGAATTAAATTTAAAAAAAAATTTTAATCAAATTTCACGAAAGAATTCGATTATGTTTTATAATAAGATCCTTAAAATAAAGATCTTTGCAAAATTCAATAATTATCAATAAAATTTCAGGAAATAATTCAATTATTTTCTAAACTTATTTAAAATTAGTTCGAAACAATTCAATTTTTAAAAAAATTTTAATAACATTTTTCGAAAGATCTCAATGATTTTCTATATTTTAATAAAATTCCTTATACTAATTCAATTAATTAAATTATTTTAGAAAATTGTAAATAAAATTCTGAGAATTTAATTACTTTCTATAAAAATTTTAGTAAAATTCAATAATTTAATTGTTTAATTTCAATTATTAAGAAACACGATTATTTAAAAAAACTTGAAAAAAATTGTTCATAAAATTCAATTACTGTCAAAATTTTCAATTCAAATTATTAAAGAAACTGCTTTAATTAAAAAAAAAATTGAAAGAAATACTCATCTTTCAAAAGAATTTAATTAGGATTTCTAAAAATTTTAATAAAATTCTTGACAAGAATTCAATTATTTTCATAAATAATAAAATTCTTCGAAGAAATTTCTATTATTTTCAAATTTTTTTGACAAAAATCTTCGCAAAATTCAATAATTTTATTAATAATTTATTCATAAAATAAATTATTTTATTAATTTTATTTATAATTTTATAAATAAAATTTCACGAAATAATTCAATTTTTTTTTCTTAATTTGTTATAAAATTTTTGAAAAAAATTCAATTATTTTCTAAAATTTTTCGAAAAAATTCAATTATTTTCTATATTTTAATAAAATTTCTTAAATTAATTCAATTATTTTCATAAATAATCAAATTCTTCAAAGAAATTAAATTATTCTTAAATTTTTCGACAAAATTCTTTCCTTAATTCAATAATTTTCAATAAAATTTTACGAAATAATTAATTTTTTTCTTAATTTGTTGGAAAATTTTTCAAAATAAATTCAATTATTTTCATAAATAATAAAATTCTTCCAAGAAATTCAATTATTCTCAAATTTTTTGACAAAAATCTTTGTAAAATTCAATAACTTTGAATGAAATTTCACGAAATAATTTAATTTTTTTCTTAATTTGTTGTAAAATTTTTCAAAATAAAATCAATTATTTTTTTAAAATTTTTCGAAAAAATTCAATTATTTTCTATATTTTAATAAAATCCCTTAAATTAATTCAATTATTTTCATAAATAACAAAATTATTCGGAGAAATTCAATTATTCTCAAATTTTTTGATAAAATTCTTTGCAACAATTCAATTATTTTCATAAATAATAAAATTCTTCGAAAAAATTCAATTATTCTCAAATTTTTGAAAAGTTCCAATTATTTTCTATATTTTAATAAAATTCTTCGAAGAAATTCAAATAATTTGAAATTTTTTGACAAAATTCTTTGCAAGAATTCAATGATTTTCAATATATTAATTTTAAAATTTAAAATATTTAAAGAGAAAAAATTATTAAAGAAGTTAGGAATTTGGAGTAAAAATACAGAAAGAGAATCTGTTCAATTCTTCTTTAGATCCGAAATATTCATTAAAAAATAGTTTCGAATTTAAATTTGAAACCACTTTTTAATGAATATTTCAATTTTAAATTCGAAACCAGAGTTTTTATTAAATATTTCGAATTTAAATTTGAAACCAATTTTTATCTGAATATTTCGAATTTAAATTCGAAACCAGAGTTTTTATCAGAATATTTCAAATTTAAATTCGAAACCAGATTTTTTATTGAAGTATTTATTACTTTTCAACAAAACATCTAATTTTTCTATTCTGAATTCAATAATTGCGCAAAGGGAAAATATTCCACTGAAATATATTATATTAAAAAAGAAAAAAAAACCACGAATTGGTATTTTTTACAAATGATTCGAGTGAATATATACAAGTTTGTATTAGAGAAAAGAAATGTATTAAATTTGACTGAAGCCTTGAGCAAAGGGAGGGTGGCACGAACCGAGACTGAAAAGGGTAACCCTTTTATTCGAGGAGGATCGAATTGATCGATTAGGATTTAATTTGCGCAAGGAACTGAATCATGGTGTGCGAGCTTGATTTACTCTATACACGAATACTATCAACCCTCTATTACCGCAATGATTTTGTTACAAAAAAGTACGCCAAGAAATTTACAAAAATTCCCTAATAATTGACGGGGGGAATATTTTTCTCTTACCCTTTTTGCCTCCAATGAATTTATTTCGAAAAAATGATACATTTTTCTTTCATTCTAGAAAAAATATTATAATAATTGATTCTAGATTTTTACTCCGAAAAATTAGACATTTTCCAAAAATTTTTGCTTCTGTATCTTTTTTGATAGCGCGTTAGAAATATTAAGAAAAAAAACTGAAACCGGTTTTTTTCTAAATCGAAATAAGTTCACGAAAAATCAACGAAAAAAATTGTAGAAGAAATATTTAAAGGGAGAAATGAATAAAATGGCCGCAAACGTTAAAAGCGAGGCTTTCTCGAAGTCTGTCAAAATTCTAATTACACAGTTTGCAAATGACCCTTCGGGACAGCAACCCCAATGAAAAATTCCCTACATTGATTGAGCCTTGAAGAACCCTACGAATTTTCGTTATATCCATACGAACGGCCATCGTCATATATTTGGTCTAGTTGTATAAAGCATTGGATTTAGCAGCTGTACATTTCCAAAAGGGGGGCTTGTTTATGTTTAAAGAGCCCAAATATCATCGAATCTCATTTTCGAAAAAATCCACGAATTGAAATTCTTCGATATTTTCCACTTTTCCTTTTTCGCTCTTTGCTTTTTTCATATTCACCAGTTTTTCAATTTTATTCCTTTTTTTTATTCCTTCGCGAGAAAAAAGTATTTTTTCCACTTTTAATTTAAAGCAATATTCTGAAAAAAATTTAATTGACTCCAATAAATACAGGCCTCGGATATTATGACTTTTTCGACTATTTTCAAAAAAAGCGACTTTTTCGACTTTTCTTCCAAACACTGAAACAAAATACCACATTTTTAGTATAAAATGCAACTTATTTCAATTTTTATAATGTGAAAAATATAACTATATAGACAAAACTTTCGAAAATTATGTTTGAATAATTTTTTTACGATAGTAAAATTTTAAAAATATAAGTATAATTAAAATATTTTAGAATAATTGGAATTTTGTAAAATTTAATTGAAAATTTAATTTTCTTTAAGTATTTTATTATAATTTTTGAAAATCAACGTTTGAAGAATTTGAATTTGAATTTAATTTGAATTTAATTTTAATTATTCTCAAAAATTTTAATGAAAAATCTTCAAGTGTAAATTTTAAAATGAAAATTAATGAAAATTTTCTTCTAAAAATTATATTAAAATATTTTAGAAAAAAAAGAAATTCTTAGAATTCTTCTATTCTTATTTTTTCAAATTTTAAATATTTCAATATTTTCACTTATATATTTAAAAAGAAAATTCAAATATACACAAAAAATAGTAACATTAAAATTTTTTAGAATTATTTTTATCATTTTTAAGAACACAAAATTTTTAATTCTTAAAAAAAAAAATTTATTAGTTTTTTATAAGTAATAAATAAACTCAAGATTTTTAATTAAAATTCTTCAAAAAAAAATTATTGGTTTTCTATAACTTACAGAAATTCTTTTAAGAAATTTAATTATTATCGAAAAATTACAGTACAATATTTAAAAAAAAACTAATTCTTAGAAATGTTTCATCATATTTTTCTAACAATCAAAAAAATAATAATAATAATAATAATAATAATAATAATAATAATTATTATTATCTATGAACAAAGTAAATTAAAATTCTTAAAAATTTAATTTTTTAGACCTAATAAAATTTTGGAAAAAAACATGTTCATATTATTTTATAATTAAAATTCTTTAAAAATTTTATTTTTTTATATTTTTCAAAAATTCTTTTATTTTTAAAAGTATTTATCAAAATTCAATTATTTTTAATAGATTTTATCAAATTTCAATTATTTGGAAATTTTTCAATTGTAAATTTAATTAAAACAATTTTTTTATTTATCATAATTATTTAATCATTATTATTTTTCCATTGAACTATTATTTTCTAGAATTTTTAACTAAAATTCTTCTTTAAATCAATTATTATTTAAAAGAACGAAAAATTTAGATTTCCAAAGATTTGAATGTGAAAATTTTCAATTATTTTTCAAAATTCAATTATTTCTAAAAATCTATGCCATATAATGCTTTTAATATTAAATTATTATCTAAAATTTAACAGAATTTTATTTTTAAATCAATTTTTATTAGAAAATTCTACGAGAATTCAATTATTTAAATACAACAATAAATAATTTATTCAATAATTGAATTTTATAACAATTTATAAAAATAATTGAATTCATGCGATGAATTTGATTAAAGTTTGTTTAAATAATTGAAATTTTGACAAGAAATTTATTAAAATTTTTGACAATAATTTAATTCTTGAGAAGAATGTCGCTACCTATTTATAAAAATAATTTAATTATTAACGAGAATTTTAAAAAAATTTTGAAAATAATTTTATTTTATTACTTTTCAAAAAAATTGAATTCTTGTGATAAATTTTGATATTTATGAAAATAATTGAATTTTGGAAAAGAATTTTATTAAAATTTCTTTAAATAATTAATTTTAAGGGGGCGAATTTTGTTGTTTAACAAGATAATTGAATTCTTTTGCAGAATTACTTAAAAAAATTTTGAAAATAATTGATTTCCTGAGACGAATTAAAATTTTTTATGAAAATAATTGAATCATTGCAACGAATTTTATTTGAATTTTTTTGAAAGTAATTGAATTTTTGGCGAAAAATTTTGCTATTTATAAAGATATAATTGAATTGTTGACGAAATATTCGTTAAAATTTTTTAAAATAATTAAATTTCTTCGAAGAATTTTATTACTTTTGAAAATAATTGAATTCTTGTAATGAATGTTGTTATTTATAAAAATAATTGAATTTTGCAAAGAATTTTATTAAAATGACTCAAAATAATTGAATTTTCAGGAATAATTTTGTTATTTATCAAGATAATTGCATCACAACTTTTTAAATAATTAAATAATATTAAAAAAATTCATTCTGGTCAGAAATAGAAAAAAAATTTATAAGGTTTTGTATTATCAAATAAATTTTTTTAGTGTACCAATTATTCAATAATTTATAAGAAGAAATCAGAATGAAGAAAATTGAGTTTTTTAGAATTTGAAGTTTGACAATCACGAAAAGGAAAGTAAAATGTATTTGTAAAAAATTTGAGAATAAGAAGTAAAAAAATTTTTTAACACGAAAACTAAGAGGGCGATTTGTACTTATATTGACCTAAAAATCTTTCTCGCGAATGGAATAAAAAGGCGCGAAAGCATCATGACCCACGTTAAGTTTCCTATCTCTTTCACGACACTGAATGTGTATATTTATAGAATTTTACTTCGTATATACATTTTGCTCTTTGGACGTCTTGCCTAAGAGATTCACAATTTACGTTTCCAATAATTTGTTCTCCATTCCAATATTCTCGAAAGTCCCCTCTACGAATAAAAAAAATATTTCTCGAAAGAAAGATGAAAAATAATTAGTAATTTAACCGTTAATTTTTCTACTCTATAAAATAATTTTCCCTCATCGTAGAATATTTTCCTATAAAAATATCAAGTTTTCGAAACAATGATTTTTGAAAATAAAATGTAAATTTTACCTTTCCTATAAACTCGAAATGTGTGTATATGCTGAAAAATAAGTGTCTGGTTTCGGATGATGATGACCCAGTGAGGGATTTGAGCTTTTGAGAGAAAGAGAAAAAGAAAGAGGAGGGAAAAAAAAGTGGTACAAAGAGGAAAAGGGTCTACTTGAGGTCCTTCGCTTGAGTGGTAGGTCATTCGTGCTTTTCTGCTCACATGAACGATGAAACGTGACACCCCCTTTGCTAGTATTAGGGATTTAAAGGCGTTGCCGGAAGTTAAAGTCGGTGAACTGCAAGAATCCAGAACATTGAGCATACCTGCGAGCATTTAAATTCTTCTTTTGCGTTGAGTTGAGTTTCACCACGTGACTCCTTCTCCCCAGACTTGTTATGCAAGTTCGCATCATCTCGCACCTGCGAGATTTCGGAAAAAAATTATCCAACTTCAATCTCGTTTTCTTTTCTCAGCTTTAAATACTTTTTTTCCCGTTTGACAATTTAATTTTCTCACAATTTTCAGATAAAAGGACCAAATGTACCGAATTTGGGAGGTTAGAAAACCATTCGGGGTTGATTCGCAAAACTGTTTTTTACGAAATTTACAATTTACACTGTATGAGTTTCCGGGAAAATATTTAATCAAACGAAGGATAAAGTATTACGAATACTAATTAACGAAAAAAGGGAAAAGTATATAAAAAATACTAATTTAAGTCGCAGTTGTTATCAACAACCCTTATTCTTATGAACAGTAACTTTTTAACTGTCATTTGTTTTCTGTTTTTAGATTTTTAACCATCGAGCAGTGTTGCCAATTGCTCCGATTAGCGCGAAATTTCAAATTTACAAAAAACAAATTTACTTATAACAAAAAATTTGTTGTTAATAATGAAAAAACAAAAATTATTCAATCTAGTAGAATTTATTAAATCGTCAACGTCATTCGTGACTAACCAGACATTATTTAAAGATCCGGAAAATGGCTTTTGCCTGGCGCGAAGTGTTGCCACCCGTCGAAAAACATATATCTACCGGAAATAACCGAAGCGTTCCGAGCGTCACGAACTCGTAACGACGCTAGACGTCTTTTCCGCTCAGTCTCTGGCCAGTCGTCGTGTTTGTAGCGTCGTTCTTTTATTTCCTTTTAGTATTTAGTCGTTGCTTTCTTTCGCATTGTTCGTGTTCGCGTTTCTTAAAAACTCCTTACTCTTTTTATAATTCCGACAACTTCGAAAAAAAACACGAAAGCGTCTGCTTGGAGACAACTTTACATCAGAAAAAAAGAATGGATTATTTTGGAACCCGGTGAAACGCCATAATTACATATATATAGAGAGATATATATATACATATATACTGTGCAACGGTAAAAGTAAAAGTAATTCAAATAAACAAACTTTGTTTCGACAAAATAAATGCTGGTCCGCGATATTAGATTTTCTTTTATTGATTTCATTTCGTTTCGGGCGACGGTGCATTGGGCACAGAGCGTGATATACTAGTCTTAAAAAAAAGCAATTTATACGCTTATAGAAAAAAAAGCTCCAAAAGAGTTCATCAGAGTACTTTTTTTTTGCATATAAAAAAAAAGTGTTGATCTTCCGGCTGTGTTTTTTCTCCATTTGAGGAACAAAATTAACAAAAAAAAGGTAAGATTTCATTTTTTTTTATCCCACGTGCTGGACTTTTCGTGTTATATCATTGCCTATCTCTCTATAGAAGCGTTTCGAGCGTTTCGCTTTTTTAAGCGTGAAACATTTTAGATGACGCTTTTCTATTTGAGTATGTGTTCTCTCATGTGTGTGAGTATATTTTTCGGTTATGTGTATGTAGGTAGGGGAGTAAAGCCACGGTGGGGTCTCTCCCTGAAAGTGGTGGAGTGAGCGAAAACTCCCAGTAAAACGGAACTAGATATATATATATACACCCGGGGAGACTGAGGGGTGAACATGTATTGATCGTTCCCAGCCACGCGATTTTCACGATCCGTCGCCATGGCCACCTGGCCACCAAGCCGAAGATCGTATCTACAATCTACCAAATCGCACCTTAACTTAACCTCCTTCTTTTGCACCCTGAACTTTCATCAAAGTGCCTCAAAGTTGTAATTACCCCCCCTCTCCCCCCCTCGGATAAACAATCCTTTCATTACGAGTCATTAATCTCTTGGTACATTTTGTAATTAAAAAAAAAAGAGTCAAACTGCAATAATTTGATTCATTTATTTTAGAAAATTATTCATTCATTTGTTTTGAATTTGGTTGATGCATTGGTAGCACCACAACACTTTTTGAAGTAAACAAAGCTGTTTATTTATTTTATACGTGTTGAAACCTGCCAAGTGTAGATTTGCGTTCGAATTCTTATTGTTGGGGAATAATAATTTTTATATCGAAAAATGAATTGCGGGTTTTTTTTTATTGTATACAGAGAAGCTTTTTATTGATTAGGGAAAAATAATGAGAACACGCGGAGGATCTTGATGGAAATTGACAATAATTGTTTCATTTATTGATTTAATTGTTTGAAAAGGAAAACAATTGAATGACATTTTAGAATTGATTTTCTTTTTTTGAAGTTTCTCGAATGATTGAAAAGTAACTTCAATTTAATTTATTGAAAAACAAATTCTGCTCCTAATTAGCAATAATGCATAAAGGGTAATATTTATTATTTTTATGTCTATAAAATTTTTAAAATTTATTCAATTACTTTTTTTATACAATTTTAAAAATATTTCATGAAAGAATTACATTTTTTTAAAATTTTTAATCAAATTTCACGAAATAATTCAATTTTTTTTAATTTGTTATAAAATTTTTCAAAAGAATTCAATTATTTTCTATATTTTAATAAAATTCATTAAAAATTATGTTATTTCAGAAATTTGTAAATAAAATTCTGAGAAAAATTTAACTATTTTTTAGAAAATTTTAGTAAAATTACATTATTTAATTGTTTAATTTCAATTATTAAAAAACATGATTATTTTAAAAACTTAAAGAATATTGTTCATGAAATTCAATTACTGTCAAAATTTTCAATTCAAATTATTAAAGAAACTCCTTTAATTAAAAAAAACTTGAAAAAAATTCTCCAAAAGAATTTAATTCGGATTTTTAAAAATTTTCTATAAAATTCTTGTCAAGAATTCAATTATTTTCATAAATAATAAAATTCTTAAGGGAAATTCAATTATTTTTATAAATAAAAAAATTCTTAGAAGAAATTCAATTATTTTTATAAAAAATAAAAATCTTCTCAGGAATTCATTTATTTTCAAATATTTAAATAAAATTCTTGACAAGAATTCAATTATTTTCATAAATAATAAAATTCTTCGAAGAAATTTCAATTATTTTCATAAATAATAAAATTCTTCGAAGAAATTTCAATTATTTTCATAAATAATAAAATTCTTCGAAGAAATTTCAATTATTTTCATAAATAATAAAATTCTTCGAAGAAATTTCAATTATTTTTATAAATAATAAAATTCTTAGGAGAAATTCAATCATTCTCAAATTTTTTGATAAAATTCTTTGCAAGAATTCAATTATTTTCATAAATAATAAAATTCTTCGAAGAAATTTCAATTATTTTCATAAATAATAAAATTCTTAGGAGAAATTCATTTATTTTCAAATATTTTAATAAAATTCTTGACAAGAATTCAATTATTTTCATAACTAATAAAATTTTTCGAAGAAATTTCAATTATTTTCATAAATAATAAAATTCTTCGAAGAAATTTCAATTAATTTCATAAATAATAAAATTTTTCGAAGAAATTTCAATTATTCTCAAATTTTTTTGACAAAAATCTTTGCAAAATTCAATAATTTTTAATCAAATTTCACGTAATATTTCAATTTTTTTCTTAATTTGTATTATAAAATTTTTCCAAAGAATTCGATTATTTTCTAAAATTTTTATACTTTTTTACATTTACACTATTTCTAAGGATATCAAATTGAGACGAAAAACGTATCAACAACATTTTGCTACGTTTTTCGTCTCAATTTGATATCCTTAGAAAAATTCTGTAGTGAATATATTAAATTTTCTTGTAAATATTTGTCAGTGAGAAATACTTCGGAAATATTAAATTTATTATTAAAGAAACATTTAAATGACAGATAATAATATTTAAATGATAGAAAAATTTGGAAAAATTGCTGAAGTAGAAAATTATTGACCAAACAATTCGTTTACGCGAAATTGAATTGATAATTTTAAGGTGTACACACAATGTATTCATTCGACAAATGCCGAGAGCGTCTATTATCGATCGTTTCCTGACTCTGTACCTCCATCTCGTGCTTTCACCATCGCTTGTGGTTTTGATATGCCATTTTCGTCGTATATATAGTCGATTGAAATCAAGATAAATTTACCCACATAATGCACACTAGATGTAGGAAATTTATTGATTTACCCTCAAGAGACAGGCATAACAATTCATTACGATAACAAATTGAATTTTCCCGATAATTTAAATTAATGTTGAGTTTTTTTAAGCGTCTAAATTCGACATTTTGGAAAATGTGGAAATGCTCGGTTTTTTAAAAGTATAATTTTCCGAAAACACACGGCCCGACCACCTTGTGGTGCCTTGTGATGCCTTGTGGTACCTTGTGGTGAAATCGTTGTTCAAAGGAAATGGGGGGGCTTAAAGGGCAGCTGATACATACGTCATAAGGGATGAAGGAAAGTATAAATTATTGCTGTAGGTCTAGGACTGAAATGCCATACCTGGAGGAATAAAAAAAGGTCCATCGAAGTGTGTTAGTCGGTAAATTTGTATCTGATAAATGATCGTTTTAATCCGTCATACCTTGAGATGTTTAACAGATGTTGAATTTATTTTTTATTTCCGCCCCCTTTTTTAGTAGATTTAGAAATTACATTTTGTTTTAAATTTTCAAGAAAAATGTTTGTTTTTAAAAAAAAAATTCTATTCATTTTGCTTTTAAATTGAAAATACATATTTTCTTAAGCACTCAGCTGTCAATGTTGCAGTGATGATTTTTTCTAATTATTTGTAAATTTTTTGCTCCTATTGAATTAGTAAATAAAAAAATAATTATTTTTGTCGCTATTAAAACTACTTTTTGCCCTAATTATTAAAACAATTTTTTTTCTCCAAATTATAGAGATATTATTCTCTAGATGATTATAGAGATATTTTCTGAGTGAAATTCGTATTATTTTCGGGAAGTAAAAGGAAAATAAAATTGAAATATTCAATAACGCTGAGTAATTTGGTTTCAGAAGGAAATAGAATTGTTGTATATAAGGGGGGGAAAAAAGGAGGTGCATAATATATTCCAATGGCTCGTGCCGGCTGTCATGTGTGTAGCAGCTGTGAGTATGCAATCCTCTTTCCTCTTTTTCCTCCCTCTCTCTCTCTCTCACTCTCTCTTTTTCTCTCCCTATTAAAAGTATTCCCCCCTACATCCTTTACTACTGTGCAGGAGTCTCATAATTCCCCATATCTTCTCTATCCTTTTTTTTCATCCCCCCTGTTCAAAACCTACTTTACACAGACATACTCACACACAGGTATTAAGGGCGAGTTTTACACAAGCCACGTTTATCGAGTGTATATAAAATGTGGAAGGATATTGTATCAAGGCATCAGGTTCCCTTATAGGACGAAAACTTTTTTTTTCAGGGGGGGATCTAACAAGCAGATCTCAAATGCATTTTTTCAGGGGTCTCGGTTCACTGTCCTTTTAAAATTATGTATTTTTTTTTCTCAACCAGCTGGTTCGTTTAAATGGAATATAATGCGGGAAAAATTTGACGAAAATCGTGGAAAATGGTGGTGGAAATGTTTATCAATTTCGAGGAGGAATTTTTCTTTTTTAGAAATTCGAATTATTCAGAAATTAATTCAAATTATTTAGATATTTAGATTTCGAAATTATTTTTTACAGCAAAAGGAGAGAATTAGATAATAAAATAGATTTTTAAAAAAAAGTAAAATTAGTAGGAAAATTGATTTTTAAAAAAGTAAAATTAGTAGGAAAATTGATTTTTAAAAAAAGTAAAATTAGTAGGAAAATAGATTTTAAAAAAAAGTAAAATTAGTAGGAAATTTCAATTTTGTGGAAAATTATCCTAATAATTTTTTTTTTTTTGAAATTGTGATGTTTTGTAAATATATTCACTTTATTATAGAGACAATTCTTGAATTTCTTCTCAATTTCTATTCAACGAAAACACTCTCTGGGAATAATTTCTGAGCAACGTTGTAGAGAGAGAAAAAAAAGTTCTCTTGTGACTTACTTTTGACATTAATTATACTGAGAATTTCAAGTGTACTTGTGTTTTGGCGACGAGTTTTTCTGATCCGCATTTGTCATTTATTTTTTTCCCTTTTAGCGTGAATTCTGTTATCAGAGTTCAATGACCTCTTTCAATCTCAGAAGTATACATATTATTTTGATGTATATGAGAGGAAAGAAGCGAATACAGAAGGTCAAATTTGTTAATTATTGATTTATTTCAGAGAAATTATAATCTTTCCAAAAATGTTTTTAAATTATAACAAAAAAATTTTTTTTTTAATTATTATTTTTCAAATTTATTTATTAACTAAATTATTATTTTTTGAATTAATTAATTTATTAATTAAATTATTATTTTTTGAATTAATTAATTTTATTTATTAAATTATTATTTTTTGAATTTATTAATTTACTAATTAATGAATTTATTAATTTACTAATTAATGAATTTATTTATTAATTAATTAATGAATTTATTAATTTATTAATTAATTAATTAATTAATTTATTAACTTATTTATTAATTTTAATTTATTTATTTATTACTCAGTTATTATGTTTATTATTATTATTTTTATTTTCATTTTTATATATTCGGAAGAATATTTTTCTAGCAAAGAAAAATTATTAATTGTTTTGAATATTTTTTTTAAAATGAAAATTGAAGTCTAATGTAAATAATCGTTTGCTTTCAGATTTCTTACGTAGTTAGGTGACGTATTAGAAGAGTGCAATGATGGCAAACGGAATGGATACAGTACAACAAAATGGGGGCTCGACCCTTGGCCAAACTTCACAGGAGGAATCCAAGACAAAT
This sequence comes from Leptopilina syphax, assembly GCA_032872505.1. Classification (NCBI taxonomy): domain Eukaryota; kingdom Metazoa; phylum Arthropoda; class Insecta; order Hymenoptera; family Figitidae; genus Leptopilina; species Leptopilina syphax. The sequence goes on along the minus strand of CM065468.1, from coordinate 24,207,637 downwards.
TTGATTGTAAATTATTTGCCGCAGACAATGACCCAGGAGGAAATCCGGTCACTGTTCTCCAGTATCGGCGAAGTTGAGAGCTGCAAACTCATCAGAGATAAACTCACTGGTAACGCAAATTTCCTATTCTATCAAATTTTCCGTTTTCCTTTTTTTATTTTTCGCATTTATTTAAATCTATTTATATTTTTTTACATTTATTTATATTTATTTACATTTATTTATATTTATTTATATTTATTTGCATTTAATTACATTTATTTATATTTATTTATATTTATTTGCATTTAATTACATTTATTTATTCTTTTTTTTTAATTGATAATAATTTAAGCGTTAAAATGCTTAAAGAACCCCGAAGAGTGTGTAACAACTGGATTTTATTTTTCAGATTTCGGTAAAAATATAAAAGATATTTTATTCCTATTCTCCTTTGGATTCAATTGGCAGTTTAGCAGTTTATTATCTTCAAGTACATTATTCTGAATAAATAAAGTATCTCACACCTGTTGGTGACACGTGGTCTATAAATATAGAACTACCAGTGATGTGTAGAGAATACGAAGAATAGGAAAGACTCACGCCAGTTTTCTCTCGATAGAAAAAAAAGGAAGCCTTCTACTATCAATATAGAAAAAAAAGCCTCACGAGATTTCTTGTTTTTATTATAAAAAAAAAAGAGAGAAATCCCTCAAAAATCATCGCCTGGGGGTGAAGAAAGGCTTCTTTCTTCCAAAAAAAAAAATAAAGAAAAAAAAATTGTATTTAATCAGGTTGTGTTTAATGGAGGAAAAGGAAAATGAAGCGAAAACGTATTGTTGATAATTTTGATTTTCGAATGATTTTTTATTGTTTTATTGGAAAGTCAGGTATTTCATCTTTCATAAATGCAAAACTCACATTTACTGAAGGATTTTTTTTAAGAGTCGACAAATCTCAAAGGATTTGTCGTTTCTAATAAATTTTCTTGTAACTCGCATTTATTTGGCTCCGTATCAAATTTATGAAAATAGTCCGTTGCACTTTGTTATAAAATCAAATCGATGAGCTTTTCTTGGAAATTAATTTTTTTTGCTATACATAATTTTCACTTCTTTCATGGAATTTTATTGACAAAGTATAAGCCTTATGGTAAATTATTCTTTTTTTTCTACTTTTTGTTTTTCAAAAATTTTTCTATTCAAAATAATTGAAATTTAAAATTAAAATTGTAAATTCACAATTCTAGTTTCAGTAGAGAAATGAAGTAAGTTACAAATTTTGAAAAATTTCGAAAGAAAAGCAAAAAATTGAAATGTTTTTTTTTTTCTTCTTTTTTAGAGAGAAAATTTTGAAGAAATGAAAAAAGTGAAAATGCGTAATGCAGTGCGTAATTTTCGTCTGTGTATAAATTCTTGTGTGTTACAGTACGAGTGCGTCAGCACGTGGGTTAGACGTCGCGACGCTATTTTCAGGCACATTGGCGTGGGGGCGTCGTTTGGATCGAAGCTTTACCGCCTTTATGCTGGTCTTATACCACATCAAGCTTCAAAAGATTAAGTAATATTCAAAGCAGGTGTCACGCTAGTCAATTCACAATAGTTGAAAACTCTTCCTGATTTTCTCTCCAAACACAAAAAAAAACAGGACCAAATATTTTTTATACAATTAGTTTAATTCTTTTTTTTTTTGTTATTCATTTCAATTTCGTGCGTTATTTGATCAATTTTTCTTTCAATTAATAAATAATTTAACAACCTTTGGAAAAAAACTCAAAAATTTAAATCTTATGAAATTCTTCCCAAAAAAAAAGAAATAAAAATTTCTTTTTTGTTTTTAGAAATTTTTTTAATCACACTTTTTCTAAGAATATTAAATTGAGGCAATGTATTGAAGCGTTTGCTTCGAAATAATTTTTCGAAAACGTCAATTTGATATCCTTAGAAAAGCTGTGAATATAAATCTCGTGTTTCAAATTTTGCTTTTCGAAATAATTCTATAGGAAATAAATTTTGAGTTTTTTGAAAATAGCTTTAAGATTCAAAACTTCTTTTCATTTATAACAAAAATTCCATTTTTTTATCCATCATTCCTAATTAATAAATTAGAATTTTTGAATTTCTATAAAAAATTCTTTTCTGTATTATTTGAAGAAATGTCAAATAACTTTTTCTTTTGCCGGAAATTTAGTCTTAGTTCTACATTATTTATTTTGTATTAAAATTTTTAAAAAATCCATTAATTGAGTTTTCAAAGAAATTTAGAGGAATTGATTTTTAATTCTTGAAGAACCTAAGAAATAATTAATTATTAATTACTTTTTGATATTTTTCGAGAGAATAAAAAGAAAATTTAATTTTTGTTCAGTTTTTTGCTGTTAAATTATTTATTAATTGAACTCGTTAATATTTTTAACTTTTCGTCTCGATAATATTTTCTAAAATTTTAAAAACTTGTATATTTGTATATTTTGAATAGAGAAATTTTTCGTTTTCATAAAAATATTAATTTAATTTTGATAAAAAAATATTTTTTTGCCAAAAAAAAAATTGTGCCATTCTTTTTCAATAAGAATGCATTTTGTGAAAATCAGCAATTAAAATCTTCAAATAAGCCCGAAGTTTGCAAATCTGCAGAACTGGCCTCTTGGAAATAGCTAGAATTTAAATTGCATTAAAAAAAATTAGAATTAGTTAATGAAAATTATCCAATTTACATTTTCGCTTCCATCCTGTAAAAAAAGTAAAAGAAAAAAAAATTTTGTAAGGAAATATCCGTCATCAAAATTGTCACAAGCATTTTACACCTCTAGGGTGTAATTTGTCTCTGGAGCGTTTGTCATTCGCACTCATCACTCGTCTTTTAAGCTTTAGCCAAGTCGATGTTCTCGACATGAGTGCAAATTCCAATGATGTCTTAGGTGACATGATTCGAGAGCTTTTCAAGCCCCCGAATCAATGAAAAATCATCCTCAAAATATTTTCTTTGAAATTCTTCTCATTTTTAATAATATACATAATTTTCTTAAAATGTTTTTTATACTAATTCATGCTGCTTAAATTCAATGATTATTTATTATTATTTTTTTTCACAATTTTAGTTTTTTAAAAAATAAATTTTTAATATACAAGTTTGATCTGTTTTTTTTTATTCTAGGTCAAAGCTTAGGCTATGGATTTGTTAATTACCATCGGCCGGAAGACGCTGATAAGGCCATCAACACATTGAATGGTCTTCGTCTTCAAAATAAAACGATCAAGGTTCGTGTAATTATGAAAAATAATTTATTAATTAACTTTTATTAATTATTTTGTCATTATTTAAAATTCAATTCAATTCAATTGATTTTGTCGAATCAATCAATTTACGGGGGAGGAACTTTTAGTAAAAACACTAGTAATTTAAGATTTATATTATTTTTTTAGTAATAGTAATAATTAATTACTCAGTAATGATAAATAATTATTTAAGTGAGTGAATTTAAAAAATTTTCGATTCTGGATTTAGAGGGATATTTTTCTTGTTTATCCATTTTAGGGATTGAATTTTGAAATTTATAGAAGTAATAATTGGTTTTTAAGTTTTTCGTGAAGGGAATGAGGAGAGAGAATGTGAAGGAATTTTATGTTATTTGAATTTAAGACAAAATGCGTTTCGCTTGCCAAACGAGCGAATAAAAGACTTTTGCAACGGACGATATTTTAGCCAATTTAATGCGCCAACTTTTCCAAGGTGAAGATTTGGCGTAGTTTCCAGAGAACTTTAATTCTGGATTGTTTGATAAGACAATTTAACTGTCGAGCGATATTTGCTTTATAAATTTTCTCCTAGGAGGCATTTTTCTTTTTATAGAGTGAAGAATCGTTCTCTCCACTATTTAGATAATTATTTTTTTTAATTGAATTTTTCAAATTTTTTACTATAAATTCATTGTATTTTATTTTTTAATTTCTATTTTAATTGTCAAAACAATAAAAATAATAATGAAGTAAATTTCTAAATTTAAATAATAAAGATCTTAAACTTATTTAAATAAAACAAAAATAAATTAGTTCAAAATCTAAAATAAGTAGAAATTTTCGTTTTATTTAATTATTGGATTTAATAGAACGAAAATTTATAGATAAAAATATAATATAGAAAATAGAAAAGTATTTTTAAAGAAAAATATTTTTATAGAAGAATATTTTTATAGATAAATATTTGTCAAAGGGCAACAAAAATTGATAAGCATTATTTTTCGCAGGTATCATATGCAAGACCGAGCAGCGAAGCGATAAAGGGAGCTAATTTATACGTGAGCGGCTTGCCAAAAAATATGGCACAACAAGATCTTGAGAATCTTTTCAGTCCTTATGGAAGAATCATTACGTCTCGAATCCTTTGTGACAACATCACTGGTAAGTCGTTTCTCAACTGTCAATCGTTTACCACTCAAAATGAATTTTCGATTTCATTTTTCAAAAAAAGGCTCGTCTTTGCGTCTGAAAAAATTAATAAAAAAAAAAGAAAAAATAATTTTTTCTTCTATTATCGACAAAAAATTTTCCGTACATTTTTTTTAAGACTTCTTCCAAATTCAACTCAGAAGCCAAACATCAAAATAATTCGAATACGACCTTTGGGATAATATTAAATACGTAATTAATTAATACGTAATTAAATTAATTAAATACCGTTCTAGATTATTTTTTTCTCTCACGGAATAAAAATTATCGTAGGAATAATTTTGAAAAAGAATTCTTCGAAAATATTTTAATTAAAAAAAATTCTCCGCCAACTTTCGTTGTAATATTTAAATTCAGTGCTGAATTTCTTATAATTAATATCATTAATTAATATCATGATAATGATATTGAAAGTACTTTAATGTACTTTATTATACTTTATTATTATTGACACTTTATTGAAAACAATAAAATACATAAAAGAAAATAAAATATAATTTTGAATAATTAAAATTGAAAAGAGAAATTAACTACAACTTGTGATATTCTCGACAGATTGAGAAATAATTCATATTTTGTTTAGAGGGGATAAAAGAAATTTCTCAATCGGTAAAAAAATAAAAAAAAAAGAAAAAGTGCCATTTAAGCTCTTGTTGGTACTGAGTTTTCAGTACTCGAGATTCTCCACTCGCTGTAAGAGAGAAGGTGACAAAAGGTGCGCTTTGTAGATAAGGGTAGGTGAGTAGGCCATGGGGTTGCTTGATAAGGGGGTGGGTCGGTGCGCCTCTTTTCTTTCCAATGAGTTTAAAGAGACCAAAAATAGTTTCTACTAAAGTGGAAACTTAAAGAAATAATCGATTCTTTTTTTTCACACCTTGGTTTTTGAAAAAAATTTTCTTGGTTTTCAACAAAAAAAAAAAACCTACACGACCTTTAGCATTTTTTTTTCTTTGCTCACGTTTGAGGATGAATTCAGAATTTGATTTTTAATTTTGAGAGTGAAGAAAGAAAAGTTGAATTCTTTTAATATAATTATTAATTAATTTATTTATTCAATACAAAAAAATAAATTATTTTAATTGATTAATTAATTTATTCAATACAAAAAATTAATTAATTAATTTATTCAATACAAAAATTAATTAATTGATTAATTAATACAATACGAAAAATTAGTTAATATAATCATTAGTATAATAATTTATATTTAATTAATTACTATAAATATATAAACTTCAAAATACAAAAAGAAATATGGAAATTGAGCTGAATTCATCTTAATACTGAAAAACAATAATTTTGGTAATAAAATACAATTTTTTTTTATTGTATACTTGTAATTATGGCGAATTTTCGGGATAGGATGCGTAATTATCGCAATTAATAATTAAGAAAAGAAACCTTATTTTCGAAAATAAATTGAAATTTTAATTTCAATTTTTTTTCAAACAATTTTGTTTTTTATAAACACAGGCCTCGGGTAGTTTGACTTTTTTTCACTATTATCAGAAAAGGCGACTTTTTTCAAATTATTTAAAAAGAAAATGCGACTTTTTCGACTTTTCTTTCAAACATTGCAACAAACTTCTACTTTCTTGATGCAAAATGAAAATTACTTCGATTCTTATAGTGTAGAAAATAATATTGTAGTCAAATATTTCAAAAATTTATTTTTGATAAATTTTTCTACACCTAATATAAGATTAGATTTTCGAAATATATATTTACAAAATGTTTAAATAATTGCTATTTTGCAAAATAATTTTTTCTTTCTAGTAATTCGTCAAAAATTTTTGAAAATCAAATTTTGTAAAATTTTCATTGTCAATTTTTAAAATAATTAAATTCTGAAAAATTATAATGAAAAATCAAAATGAAAATTAGTTTTAAAAAAAGGATTATTGAGAAATTATTTCAAAAAAGTAATTTTCGAATTTTTTTAAATAATTTTTTAAAATTCGATTATTTTTAATGACATATTTCCGAAAATTAAAAATATTTCTTAAAAAATAAAATGACAAGAAAAAGTCTTTATATGACTTATTTTTTGGAATTATTATTAAAATTTTGAAGATAATTATTTTTAATAATTTGTAATTAAAATTCTTCATGAAATCGATTATTTTTTTTAAATTATCAAAAAATTCTTTTAAGTAATTAAATTATTTTTAAAAAATTATAATTATCTACAAAAAGGTAAATTAAATTTTTTTTAAAAATTTGCTTTATTATAAACTCATAATTATGATTTTGGAATAATAATACACTTTCATATTTGCAATTAAAATTATTCGATTATTTTTTAATATTTTCAAAAAATTCTTTTAAATAATTAAATTGTTGTCAAAATATTGTAATTAAATTTCAATTATTTGGTAATTTTTTAATTATATGTATTTAAAAAATCTATTATCATTCAAAAATTATTTAAAAATATTTTTTTAAAAATTACTTACTTTTAAAAATTTATTTTCATAACTTTTTTAAAATTTAGTTGCTGTTACAATTTTATTGTAAAAAATGAACTTTTGTAGGAAAATAATTGAATTCTCGAAAAATTATTGAAATTTATTGATTCAGATATCTATGTGGAAAATAAATATTAAAATTTTCTTATTTAACAATGACAAAATTATTTAATTTTTGGATACCTAATTGAATTTAGGAAACAGCGAAAGTTCTAAAAAAATCAGGGAAATGTGAAATTAAATTTTTGTGACAACACTGATATGAATTAAAGAAACGATTTTTTAGATTTTTTTTTTTTTATGAATCTTCAATCGACTGAAGCGACTTTTTTTGCGCCTTAAAGTCGAACCGAGGCCTGTAAACACAACCGATGTTTATCTAAAATTTTAAACATTTTTTAAATTATAATTTATTATATAATTTCCAATGAAAGGCAAACAATGTCACATGTTTATTGTTTCCTTGTATAAAATTCCGTTTTTTTTTCTTTTGGTAAATTTTTATTTTCTCTTTTTTTTAATTCCTTATGTGGCTTTTCAGTTGGCTCAAACGTGATAATTGCGTTTTAAATTTCCTCCCTTGCGTTTATGCAGTGCTTGTTTGGTTTTTGAGTTATACACAACCTCATGGTCTCCATCTTTACCGTTACTAATTATCCTTCAAAGTTCTCTCTCTCTCTCTATCTATCTCTCTCTTTCTCTCTTTTTTCTCTATCTCTATCTCAATTCTCAGTTTCTCCTGATTTCGGTTGACAAAATTGTTCATCGTTTTTCTGCCTCATCGACAACAAAATTATTTTTAAGTTATTTACTACGTTCCTTCAACATTTACAAGACAATATTTTTAATTGAATAAAAATTAATTAGATATATTAACTTTTTTTTAGAATTTTTGAAATTTAAAAGTAAGGAGAAAATTTATTTTGATTTTTAATTATTAGAAATGCTTAAGGAGCGTAGATCGTAATTTTACAATTCAGAAAGACTCGCTTGCCTCTCATTCGTTGGTAGTTTTAGTTCTTTTTTCTTTTTTTTTTTTAATTAGAGAAAAAAACGTTTATAATTGACACACAACAGTCGAAGAAAGTTTTAATTTTATTTTTCGTATTTTATTTTATTTTTTTTTTAAATATATTTTTTAAAGCTTTTTTTTAACTATATTTTTTAAATTTAATTCTCGACGAATCAGGGGCGAGCAACTCGTGTTATTTGTATATTTTTAATCGAGATATGATTTTTTCGTTTCTGTTTAGTACGACAGTTTGTGACTGGCGGCGGAGACAATTTGCCCGGTACGTAAAAATAATTTTTTCTTTTCCTCCTTTTTGTTTTTAATCCTAGCTGAACACGAAATTTTAATTTTTTTTTGTATTGGTTGGTTAATATTATTATTATTATTATTATTATTATTATTATTTAGCACAATTCACGAAAATTATTGCTGTAAATATCTGTACAAATATTTCACGAAAAATTTGTTTTTTTCTTAATTACTTTGTTTTCAGTACATTTAATTGTTGGTTTATTTTCAGTATTTTTGATTATTTATTATTATAATTGATTTAGTAATAAATTTTCAGTAAATTCGAATATGTAGAATATATATTTTATTATTTTTCTTTTAATCGATTATTCGAATGCCATGGGATTTAATGATACACTATCATAATTTTGATTTATTTTCGCTTTGCTAAGGTAGATTTTTTTTTAATTGAATTTTTTTCGTTTTCACGCGAAAAGTACTTTTTTGAGAAAACGATTATGTGCGCACCGAGCCACTCGTTTTTTGTTCCACAAAACTAGCAGTTTGATAATTAGTCATCGATTGAACTTTTCGGTATTAAGATCTAAGTAAAAAAAAAAAAAAAAAAATGAGTAAAAAGAAATTTTAGGAAATGGAGAAAAAACTTTTTTCGCACTTGTCTTATTTTTCATGGGAAAAAGAATTTGGAAATTAATTTAATAATTATTTAAATTTGGAGTAATTGTCAATTTTGGAGTTAAATTTGAAAATAAAAGAAAAATGAGATAAGTGACGAGAATGTTATTTTTTCTTCTTTGGTGAGATTAGAATTAAGTTATCAAGAATCAGTTGGTAAAGCCGGCAAAAATGAAGTAACGTTAAAGATATTTGTTTGTCGGATTTGGCAGGTCTGTCAAAAGGCGTTGGATTCATAAGATTCGATCAACGTGTGGAGGCTGAGCGCGCGATACAAGAGCTAAACGGGACCATTCCCAAGGGTTCGTCGGAACCAATCACGGTTAAATTTGCCAACAATCCGAGCAACAACAACAAGGCAATCCCGCCATTGGCAGCATATTTGACACCACAGGCGACTCGCCGTTTCGGCGGTCCAATTCACCATCCAACCGGCCGCTTCAGGTACATTCCACTGTCGCCACTATCCAGGTACCTACTCGCCTCTACTCGCTCTACCCAAAAAGAAAAAAAACAAAAACGAAAAACAGGAAATCAAAGAAAAATTATTACGATAATGTTGATGCTGATGATGAAGATTTGATGATGATGTTTTGCAATCGATGGGACCGGCGCTCGATCGCTTATTTAAAATCAACGTCATCTCTCTCTCTTCGTTCCTACAAAAAAAAAATTCGCGTTTCTTGTTCTCGCCATTACATCACTGCCTATCCTCCTCGAGGCATTTTTTTCAATCTGACAATTTTTAAAGGCCATTTTTCTCCAGTATTCCTAATTATTGTACTCAGAGTTAATGGAGGATGTTTGTTTTTCTTTGTCATTTTTATTTTTATTTTTTAATTTCAATTTTATTCAAGAAATTACTTTTTCCTAATGTTTATTAATTAATAATACTTAATGTTAATTAATTAATTACTTAATGTTAATTAAATAATTACTTAATGTTAATTAAATAATTAATAATCCCCTAATGTTTCTTTCTAATAAGTCAAAAATCCTGGAAGCGTTGTAAAATTCCAAATTTTATTCTTGGAAAAAAATGATATTGATGATAATTTGTTTGGTAGGTTCCCAATGGTGAAGAGGAGAACTCATTAGAAGCTGTCACTCAATTCTTGGTCTTCCAGGGAACATTTTTAATAATTATAAAGTTGATAAAAAAAATATTAAGAGTTTCAAATGTATTTAAAAAAAAAATTTTTTTATTGATGAAAAAGAAACAAAAAACCTTTTCTAAAAAGGCTTTTTGCACTTTGTAAAATCGTTAATTTTGGTAATAAATATTTTCTTAGCTGTTTTTTAAAAGTAATTGTTCCTTATTTTCGTTGCTTGTTGGATAAGGAAATTAATATTAATTAAAAAGAATGAAAAGAGTAATTTATGAAAAAATTGAAAAGAATATTCAAAATAATTTTTTTTTAAACGAAAAATATTGAAATTTGTTTACACGGAGAGAGAATTGTGTGTTAAATCCTGTAAAAGTATTTTACAATTTTGGGAAAAAGTGTAAGAAAATTTAGCAGAATTTTTAGATAAAAAATACTTTTTAAAAAAAAACTTGTGTTAATTAAGCAAAATTAGAATTTAATTTTTTAACTTTTAGTATTTTTTACATCAAAATTTCGAATTTTTCCAAATTTTGACAGAAATACTAAATTTTAGAAAAGTTTCTTAAAATTTTAGTATTTTTTACATCAAAATTTCGCAATTTTTCAAATTTTGACAAAACTACTAAATTTCACACAATTTCTTTTTAATTTTAGTATTTTTTACATCAAAATTTCGCATTTTTCGAAATTTTGACAGAAATACTAAATTTCAGACAGGTTTTTTTTAAATTTTAGTATTTTTTTCCAAATTTTGACAGAACTACTAAATTTTAGACAGATTTTTTTAAATTTTAGTATTTTTTACATCAAAAATTCGCATTTTTCGAAATTTTGACAGAGATACTAAATTTCAGACAGGTTTTTTTCAATTTTAGTATTTTTTACATCAAAATTTCGAATTTTTTCCAAATTTTCACGTAATTACTAAATTTCACATAAGTTTTTTTAAACTTTAGTATTTTTTACATAAAAATTTCGCATTGTTTCGAAATTTTGGCAGAACTACTAAATTTTGGACAGGTTTTTTTTTTAATTTTAGTATTTTTTACATCAAAATTTCGCATTTTTTTTGAAATTTTGACAAAAAATAATTTCATACAAATTTTTTTTTAACTTTTAGTATTTTTTTACATAAAAAGTTCGCATTTTTCCAAATTTTGACGTAACTACTAAATTTCAGACAAGTTTTTTAAAGAAATTTTGGCAGAACTACTAAATTTCAGACAAGTATTTTTGAATTTTAGTATTTTTTACATCAAAATTTCGAATTTTTTCCTTAAATTCTAAAATATTTTACAAAATTTAATATGTTTCTCTTCGTGTAAAAAAGAGGGGGACAATATTAAAAAATGAATATATTTTCAAAAATATATTCATCTTTTAATATTGTCCCCCTCTTTGTTAATTTTTTACAACAATATCAATTTTTTCAACAATATAATTTCGAAAATGTGAGTAAGATTCTCAAAAATTAAAATTATCGTCACTTTTATATTTGCTTTTAATTTTATTCTTGGATAGCGACTTCCGTCTTTTAAATCAGTTCCAAGATAAAAGTTGGCAATATTGATAATGGAACACATTTTCCAACGCTTTTATTATTATTTGACGTAATTTTTTGTTTTGTATTTTTTTTGTATTTTTGTATTTTTTTTTTTTTGACTTTTAATACAAAAAAAAAATGTTACTAACTTCCTATAATTGTAGTGAGTTCCAAAGTTTTCTTTTTCTTGAAATTTGTAAGTCTTCTTATTTTATTTAAAAATCTGTTTTTGAAAGAGAAAGAAATTTAAAAAAATTAAACCTCGTTTTGAAAAAAGAAGTTCAAAAAAAGGTTTCCCTTTTTTAAATTCAATTTCGTTTATTCTTTCAAAAGAAAATTAAATTTCTTTTTTCAAAATTTAAAACTCGAGGCTTTATAACCAAATGTACAAAGAAAAACTAACAAAAAATCCTTTTTCCATTTTAATTCTATTTACTCGAAAAAAAAGAAAGGGAAATTCCGTGGAAAAATGTGGGCCTTGAAAACGAAATTCGGAGGAACAAGGCAATAATAAATAATAAAAGCTACTAAATATAAACTCGTCCTACACAAACACAAGCATTCAGTCCGTCTGTATGTCCTTGAAAAGTAATTTCAACTCTTTGGTAAATAATAAGACGAGAACAATCTTCCAAACAATTTATTTGAAGTAGAGCAAAAGTATGAGTGTGAGGAAATCCTGAAACCTGCTTGTTTTAATGGATTTTTTTTTATTTATTTTTCACACCTTGACATCCAAAAAATTGTACAAAGCCTTCTCTATATTTTTTTTTGCAATTTTAGTTACTCTCTTTTTTAATTTATTGCTTTTATCACTTGTAACTTATTTCAGTTTTAAATCAAATTCAATTTTTATTTATTTAAAGTTGGATACGAATCGTTATCCATTTTTAAATAAATTAAGGGAAATTCTATTTTTAAGGGTTCACCTTTTCAAAATTCAAAATTAATTAAAAAGTGTTTTTTTTTCATTTTTTTCAATTTTTTCAAGTGCGTTAAAAAAGGCACAATTTTTGGCTGAATATTTGGGAAAATCTTCTCTTATGTTGTTCTTTTTGTGTTTTGTTTTAGCACTGGCAAGGCCATTCTTGCCATTAACAAAGGCTTACAGAGGTCAGTATTTTTTTCTTTACTATTTTTCAAAAAAAAAAAATTTCTTTTGCTTTTTTACCAATTTTTGGAGCAGCTTGTTTATTTTTTTCTTCAACTTTCTTTATTTCTTTCTATTGTCATACCTTTCTGTAAATTTCCATAAATATTTTTTTAAAAAATATTCCTTTCACTCATTTAAAAAAAACATTTCACTTACTTTCTTCTAATTTCTTCATTTTCTATTTCTCGGCTAATCTACATTGTCCTCGTACTCATCCGAAAGAATTTTGATTGAAAAATTATTTTTTTGAGTGGCAAATTTTTTAAGATCTTTTTTTTTAAAATGTGAGACAATTTTCTCAGTGATTTGCGAATAAAAATATAGTTTGCAACTAATAAGACTAATGATAATTATTAAAATTTTCTCTTATTGTAAAGTATTGATGAAAATAGTAATTTTTTAAAATTTATTTAGAAATAATTTTCTATTTTGAAGAAATTGAGATTTTCGATTATTTTTAATTATTTTTTTTTAATTTTTTAAAATTATTATTTAATTTAGGATGTAAATTAACTATTTAATATTAATTTACTTTTTAATTTTTTTAGTTGAAAAAAAAAATTAATTTTTTACCTATTTTGAAAAAATTAAGAATTTCAATTCTATTTTTAATTATTTTTTTTCAATAGTTTCTTTAAATTATTTTTATTTCGATAAATTGTATGACCACAAAATGAAATAATTGGAAAAGCAAATGGATTGTACAGACGGACATTTTATTAGGTCGGATAGGCAGAGAAAAAAAAATAATTGAAGTCGGTTGGCGAATCGATTGGAGAACAATTAATTTGAAAGAGAAAATAATAATTTAATAATTCGCACTGTACCAACATTTTTTTTGTTGAAGCATGCGATTTTCTTCAAGATTGATTCTCTCGATCGATTAACTGCGATCGAGATCGTGTACCAATCATTCCCCTCTCTGTCTCATCGCAAAATCTTTTTCCTTTTTGAGAGCACTATTTACAATTTATTCCCAACACAAAGCAACTAAAAATTTATCTTTTCTCTTGTTGAGTAAAAATTTCTTTCCTTTTTTATTTCATTCGAAAATTAAAAAGAACAATTTTTTGGTAAACAAAAATTGATTTTCCTTCAATATTGAATTGAAGGAAAAAAAGTCATGAATTTGTGAGGGGAAAATAGTTTTTTTTTTTGTATTAAAAATGTCCGATACACAAACTCAAGAAATTATAATTATGTATAAAAAAATATGTTAATGGCGATAACGCAGGAGCGAAGCAAAATTATTTCGAGAAAGCAAAATCGAAATGCTTTTTAATAGAAGAAAATAATTGTCGGTTGGTACGAATGAGTAGAAATTTAAATCGATTTTTTATTCTATGATTTAGCTACGCCCCTGTAAAAAAAAGGACAACAAATATAAAATTGTTGTTTAATAAACAATGCGCTACTTATTGTGGCAAAAATTGGTGAACAATTAATGGTTTGGTGTAGAGCAGAGCGAGGCTAGGTGCACGATCTCTTCGACATTGTCAGACAATTTCGAAAAATTTGTCTTTCTATCTCTTTCTCTCTAATCATTAACACGTTGCACAACTTTTCTCATTTTCAAAATCAAAAAAAAATTTTTAATAAACAAAAAAAATTTTTTTAATAAATAAAAAAAGATTGAAAAAAATCAAATAAATTGGAAAAAGAAATAATTTCAAATTAAATGAAATAGAAAATGAATCTAAGAAATCAAGAAAAAGAAATAAATCAAATTGAAAAAAATATATCAAATAAATTGAGAAAAAAAATAAATCAAATTGATAGAAAAATAAATAAACTTTTAAAGTTTAGAAAAAATTCCAAAAGAAATATTATTAATTTAATTTGAATAAAAAGTTATTTTAATAATAAAAAATTTAATTAAATTTAATTTTTATTCTACGTAATAATTGTTTCTTTTTGTAAAAGTTGTGCTTCGTGTTCTTCTCACATCTCTCAGTTCATTTTTCCAGAGAATCGTTTCTTGTTTACAGACTAAAAACCTATATTAATACTCTCTAAATCGGAATTAATCAATATTTCCAAAAAAATTATTCAGATTTAGAGCGTAAATTATTGTAAATAATAATAGAAAAATACGTAAAATATTTAGAAAAATTTTTATGGGTTTTTGTCTTGAAAGCAAAATTTAAAAGTTGACTGATATTCGTTCAAATATTCGCACATTAATTATTTCGTATCTCCTGTCGATTATTTTCATATTAAAAGAAAATAAATTTAAATAATTTCTAAAAATTAAAAAAAAAATGTAAATAAAAATTATGTTTCAGGGAAAAATTCAATAATTTGATTTCGTAACTGTGTGATTATCAGTTGGCTCTTAAAATTTGTTTTTCTATTTCACAGAATTTGAAAAAAGGAGTAAATATTATCCAATCAGAAAGAAACGAATTAAAAATAATTTTGTTTAAAAATCAATTCTGATTTATTAATTAATTAATATTTATTAATTTCTTATTTACTAAATAATATTTATTAATTTTTTATTTATTAATTGATTAATATTTGTTCATTTTTTGTTTAGAAGTTAATTAATATTTAAATAAAGGTGGAAGAAGTTAACAATTTTTTCCACCTTTAATTAAACATTAATTACCGAATGATAAATTCACTTCCTTCAATTAATTAATATTTGTTAATTTATTAATAAATTAATAGATATAAATTTGTTATATACATTTTTGGTATAAATTTGTTAATTGTTAATTAATAAATATTTATTAATGACTAATAAATGAATATCAAAAAATATAAAAAATATATTTTTATTATAAATCTATAAAAAAATATTTCGTACCATATTTTCTGTAGGACAATATTTTCTCCGCAATTCTTCATTCATTAAACGCGTTCGCAATCATTTACATTGGAAACATTTTTGCACAAAAAAAAAAATAAGTCACATTGCGACGCGTCTGTTAAAATTATCAATAATTATTCAAAATATTGATAAATTAACAATTACCCTGAATCTATAAATTTAAAAATTTGAATTGAAAAAGATTCTCGGTTTCTTAAAAAATAAAATTAAAAAAATTAAAATAAAAACTAAGTACTCACCGAGATGTGCCCTATTTTAACGCGGCTTGTGACGTCAAGTAGGTACGTAGATTCCATACCTCTGTAAATATGTGTAAACACAAGTCTGTATTCTCAAATTAATTACTAACAGTAAATTAAAGGGTGCAACTTTAGCCCTTTAATTAATCTAATTTTTTTTTCATTCTTCTTTTCTTAATCGACTCTTCTCGAATCTCTACTATAATATATTATGTACATCTTTCTCTCGTTTCAAAGCATGTTTGTCAGTCTTATTCCCTGTGTGACTTTCTTTTTTATTTATTGATTGAAAAAGAAAAGTCGATTTTTACTTTATAAAATAAGAATTATAATTTTTTTATAAAAAATTATATTTTTTTATAAAAAATTATTATTTTTTACAAGAAAGATTAATTAATTGGCTAATTTTTGAATTAACTTACAGGCTTCGTACTCATCTACTAAAATATTTACTATTTAATTCCTTTTTTTACGATTTACTATTTAAATTGATTTTTCGAAAACTGCAATAATTCTTGAAGTTTAATTTTATTAAATTTCTTTTGAAAGAATTGAATTATTTTCAAAACCTTTTTTGAAAATCAATTATTTTCAATATCTAGGATTTTAATAAAAAGTTCACCAAAAGAATTCAATTATTTAAAAGAAAATGATAAAATTTTTTGCAAAAATTCAATTATTTTCATAAGTTATGAAATTCTTTGAAAAATGCATTTTTTTTTTTTTGAAAATTTAAATTAAATGCTTCGAAAGAATTCAATTTTAAGAAATATTCAATTATTCAATAAATTAAATTTATTTTTGTCTTTAAATTAAAATAATTGAATTCTCAAAGAACTTTCTACTAAAAATTGATTTAAAATTGAATTTCAGTTAAAATTTTAAGAAATATTTAATTATTCAATAAATTAAATTTATTTTTGTCTTTAAATTAAAATAATTGAATTCTCAAAGAACTTTCTACTAAGAATTGATTTAAAATTGAATTTCAGTTAAAATTTTAAGAAATATTAAATTATTCAATAAATTAAATTTATTTTTGTCTCTAAATTTAAATAATTGAATTCTTGAAGAACTTTCTAATAAGAATTGATTTATAATTGAATTTCAATTAAAATTTTAAGAAATATTTAATTATTCAATAAATTTAATTTATTTTTGTCTTTAAATTAAAATAATTTTAGAAATAATTTATAATTGTTGTAAAACTCGAATAATATTTAAATTCTTATTTTAAAATAAAATGAGTAAAGTTTTGAATAATTTTCTTCAAAAATTCTAAGAAATAATTGAATTTTCAAAGAATTACAGTTGTAATTTTTTAGAAATAGTTAAATTTCAAAAAAGCTGTACAGTTAAATAATTTTAAATATTATAATTCCTGAGGAAAAAAGAATAGAAATTTAAATATTTATTTAAAAAATAATTATTCTATTTTTGAATATAATTTGATTTAGAATTTTTTTTTTAAAATTAATTATCGAGTACAAAGCCTGTAACTATTAATAATTGAATATTTCGTCAGTATTCTCTTTAACTATTTTTAATTTGAATAAAAAAAATAGTAAAAATCTATTTTTCTCTTCATATATTTGCTTGTAATTGAAGCGTTCTTTCTTTTACTTTTTTTTTGCTACAATGACCTCTCTTGTACCTGAAACCTACACCAAATTCTTAAATTACAAATATAAATAATTGCCTGATCTGAAAAAAAATGTTTACAATCAATTTCCTTAAATTTACATTAAATAATCCGTAAATTCATTATTATCGTCGAATTTCAGAAAAAAGTCTTGAAAAGTAATTCAATATTATCATTTTAACGAATTGTATAAATATTGAGAAAAAAATGAGCGCGAAATTTGAGAGTAAATTCACTTTTGTGTATCAAAAATTGTACACTTTCATTAATTTGTTGATTTTAATCTTCTCATCAAACATTTACATGTCAAATTTTCAAAACATTTTTTAGCAATTGTTTTTTGTTCAAAAGAGTAAGTATAAAAGAGAAAGGTGTATGGATTGGCAATGTGGCACTATTTTTATATTAATTTTATTTGTATCATTTTATTTCTGTGATGGAAAAGAATTTTTGTTGCTCGAAGAAATTTTTTTTTAATTTCAAAATGTGAAAAATATTTATTTTTTGCAAAATTTGAAGGGGCGCATTATTCATATTGACAATTTGGTCAAATAAAAATTATATTAAATGAAATTTCTAGCTTCTGAACATTTTGCCAAATAGAAATTGTATTAAATAGAAATTTTTTCCAATTAAATTCTAATTGAGTGATTGCACAATAATGGAATTTTTCCAATTAAATTCTAATTAAGTGATTGCTCAATAATGGAATTTCTGTTAAATAATATTTCGCAGAAATAAAAATTCGATTAAAAATTTGATTATGAAATCAATTTTTTACTGTGGAAATTTGTTTAAACAGGCCTCGGATATTATGACTTTTTTTACTTTCATAGACTTATATTAAAAAATTGCGACTTTTTCGAATTTTCTTACAAATTTAGCGACAAAATTTCATATTTTTTAGTATAAAAAATGCAACTTATTTCGATTTTCATGATGTGAAAATTTATTTTTGAATAATTTTTCTAATTAAATTTTTGAAATATACAATCAAACATTATTTTGAATAATTGAAATTTTGTCAAATTTAATTGGAAATAAATCATTTTTTTCAAGTATTTTATTACAATTTTAAAAAAATTTTAATTGAAAATATTGGAAATAATTGAATTTTCAAAAATTTTAATGAAAAATCTTCAAGAGTAAATTTAATAAAAATAAAAATTAAGTTGTAAAAATAATATTAAAATATTTTTGAAAAAAACTAATTTTCCGATTTTTTTCATTCTAATTTTTTAAAATTCAATATTTTCGATTACCTACATTTTTTGAAAATTCAAATACATACAAAATTCATATCATTAACATTTTTTAGTATCATTTTTAACATTTTGGAGAAAATAATCATATTCAAAATTTTTACTTAAAATTCTTGAAAAGATTTTACCAATTTCAATTATTTTTCAAATATTTTACCAAATTTTAATTTTTAAGACATAATTTAATTTTATGTAATTTATTGGAAAAATAAAGTTCGAATAAAGTAAATTAAAATTTTTTTAAATTTACTTTTTAAGACTTACTAAAATTTTGGAGAAATCATTTATAATTAAAATTCTTCAAAAATTTGACAATTTTTTTAATAGTTTTTAAAAACTCAATTATTTTTCAAAGATTTTAACAAATTTCAATTATTTTTCAAAAATTTTACCAAATTTAAATTGTTTTTTTAATGATTTGACCAAATTTCAATTATTTTTCAAAGATTTTACCAAATTTCAATAATTCTTCAAAGATTTTACCAAATTTCAATTATTCTTCAAAAATTTTACCAAATTTCAAGTATTTTTCAAAGATTTTACCAAATTTCAATTATTTTTGAAAGATTTTTCTAATTTAAATTATTTCTGAAATATTTTATCAAATTTAAATTATATTTTAAAGATTTTAACAATTTTCAATTATTTTTAAAAGATTTTACCAAATTTCAATTATTTTTTAAAGATTTTACCAAATATCAATTATTTTTTAAAGGTTTTTCCAAATTTTAATTATTCTTCGCAGATTTTACCAATTTTGAATTATTTTTCAAAAATTTTAACAAATTTAAATTATTTTTGAAATATTTTACCATGTTTTAATTATTTTTCAAAAATTTTAACAAATTTAAATTATTTTTGAAATATTTTACCATGTTTTAATTATTCTTCAAAGATTTCACCAAATTTGAATGATTTGTCAAATATTTTATCAAATTTCAATTGCTTTTCAAAAATTTTACCAAATTTCAAATATTTTTGAAATATTTTACCAAATTTCAATTACTTTTCAAAAAGATTTAAACAATTTTCAATTATTTTAAAAATATTTTATCAATTTCAATTTTTTAAATCAAATTACAATGACTTTTTAAAGATTTTTTCAAATTTGAATTATTTTTGAAAGATTTTTACAAATTTAAATTACTTTTTTAAAATATTTTATCAAATTTAAATTATTTTTTTAAAAGATTTTATTAAATTTGATTTATTTTTCAAAGATTTAAAAAATTTTTAATTATTCTTCAAAAATTTTACCAAATTTCAATTATTTTTCAAAGATTTAAAGAAATTTCAATTATTCTTCAAAAATTTTACCAAATTTCAATTATTTTTTAAAGATTTAAAGAAATTTCAATTATTCTTTGAAAATTTTACCAAATTTCAATTATTTTTCAGAGATTTGACTAAATTTTAATTATTCTTAAAATATTTTACCAAATTTAAATTATTTTTCAAAGATTTAACCAAATTTCAATTTTTTTTTCGATTATTTTTAAAGGTTCTAACTAATTTAAATTATTTTGCGAATTTTTGTTTACTATAGTAAATAAAAATTCGCAAAAGAGAAATTTCGGTTGAAGAAAACATGTAAAATTCTGTCTTTCGGAATTTCTGTAAAATTAGAGGAAAAATGCTAGTAGCTAATAATGCGCTCTAATGAATTTACTTGAAAAAAATGACAAAGAAAAAAAGAGGAAAATTATAATGAGAAAAAAATACAAGGGCATAAAAAAATTCTTTCATTTCAGAAATAAAAGTAATTGAAAGATATTTTAATTACCAGGCAATGTGTTTGAATTTTTGAAGTTTTCTGACAGAGTGCTCTAAATGATGTTACAGGTACAGTCCGCTGGCAGGAGACCTTCTTGCGAATTCAATGCTGCCCGGAAATGCGATGAACGGATCCGGCTGGTGCATCTTCGTCTACAATTTGGCGCCTGAGACCGAGGAGAATGTTCTTTGGCAATTGTTCGGCCCATTCGGTGCTGTCCAATCGGTGAAGGTGATTCGAGATTTGCAGACGAATAAATGCAAGGGCTTTGGCTTCGTGACGATGACCAATTACGAGGAGGCCGTTGTTGCAATTCAAAGTCTCAACGGTTACACTCTCGGCAATCGAGTACTTCAAGTCAGCTTCAAGACAAACAAGAGCAAAGCTGCGTAGGACGAGCAAGTAATAGCCTTCCATCAACAGCAGCAGCAGCAGCAGCACTACCATCATCATCATCATCGACTCTTGCCAGCATCCCTGCAGTTGCCGCCAATTCCACCGCCAATGCCGCCGCCGATTCCACCAGCGGCCGCTCATCTATTCGCCAAAAGGAATAATCAAGTGAGCAGCATCAGCAACGTCATCCTCCAAACCGCCAAACAATTCAAATTGAGTCGCCAGCTCCTCCCGCAGCGGCTGCCACATCATCCTCCCCTACCTCCACCTCCTCCGTCTCATCACCATCATCATCATCCACATCATCATCCCACACCCTGGATCGCTGGCCATTCACTTCCCAGGTGGCCATTCCCAGATCGTTTCAAGCCAAAACAACAACAACAACAGCAGCCATCGTCCTTTATCAAGGACAAAACGGCCACGGCCACAACGAAAAAAATACAGAAAGACAAAGCGTAAATTCTAGAGCTTCTGCTGCTTGTTGGTTTAAATGTCCACTTGCACAGCTCCAAGATCTTCTCTTTGTCTCTACAAAAACCGTTTGGAGGAAAAAAAAAGAAGAGTAGCGCACAGAGGGAGGATCCTGGCGTGTTTCGATTTTTTAATTTTCGCGGTCCGAAATAACCAAAGTCACAATCTCGAAAGAAAAGCTAATTTCGAAGGAGAATCGATTTGAATCAAGATATTGTAACAGTATGAATGAGATGAATGAGAGAAAAATTCGAGTGCAAGAATAATGCTCTGTTTTAAGTATTATAAATGTGAGAGATGCGGTCTCCGATCTTCAGATCAAGACTTTTGAAAAAAAAACTTAGTTACGGGAGGTAAAGGGATGGGGAGAGCGAGATCGGGTCGTCCGATTCCGATTTTGTCGTCTACACAAAACAAAAAAACACAGAGAGAGTCTTGTTTCTCAAATTTTTTTGGGGCTGTATCGATGCAGGTATTACTAAGTCAAGAAAAATCTAGATTGTAGGGGCACACGCGACGTTAGCTGAGACTCGGAGCAGGACTCGCACGGAAGACTTTCTTTTTTTTTCTAGAAATTTATTAAGACAGGCAGCTCTTTACCAAAGTCAGAAGAAAAGAGAAAACTAGTTTCTAAAAATGTGTTAGGACTTAGAATTGAAAAGTAGGAAAAGGAAAAAAAAGTACAAGATTAAATTTGTGGCGTGTACTTAAATTGTATTTAGATACGCAATTTTCGAATTGTGTACGAGAACAGGGAAAATATTCCAATTTACGTAATTAGAAAACATTAGGAATTTCTTTTTTGCGTAATTTGGGAATTTTCAATTTAAATCGATTTCTACCCCCGAGGGATTATTGTAGAGGCCTCCCCCCACCTAGTCAGACAAATGAAACTTAACGGTTTTATTAATTATTACGAGTTTTAATTACTATGCGATAAATTATGATATAAACTATCATTATTAGAATTATAATCTCTTATGATCAATTTCCGTCATTTGTGCTGATTTTTTTTTTGTAACTGCGTGTTTCTTTTAGCGCGTAAAAAATGGACCTTTTTCAAAAAAGAATTTTTTTAAAAAGGAATTTTTAAAAAGGAATTTTTAAAAATAGAATTTTTAAAAATAGAATTTTTTTAAGAAAGGAATTTTTAAAAAAAAGAATTTTTTTAAAAAAGAAATTTTTAAAAAAGGAAATTAAAAAAAATTTTTTTTGGAAAATTTCCATTTTTGACAGAAGTGTAGAAATTTTTTTTCAAGGGAAAAAAAAATTATGTAGCTAATTGTAGTGACTAGATTTATATATAGAGGCTTATGTTCTTTTCTTTCTTTCTTGTTTTTTTTTTTTTTTATTGAAAAAGTAAAAGCTCATCACCAGTCTCCGTCTAGTCCTCGTGCAGATGTGATGCACGACTGTGTATTCGATCTCTTGTCGCGTCGCAATTAACGACGATAGATTTTTAGGATATGCATCGATTAGATGCGCGATTAATTTTTTTTTTCGAGGTAGTATGTAGAAAGTAAATTTAAGGCGCGAGCCCAAAATGTCGTTGACAGTCTCTTCGTAGTTCAAATTTATGAACCTCAGGAAGAAAAAAAAAGTCTTAGAGTTTCTCTTTACATTTCATATTATATTATATATTTATCTATTTAAAAAAAAAAATTCCGATCCGGAGTTTTTTCATTTACAAACAAATCAATTTTTACACGGCAGAAAATTAAAAATCAAAATTGATTAATTTGATAAATTGATAAATTTAAAAAATCGAAAAATTGATGAATTGATAAATTTAAAAATCAAAAAATCGAAAATCTTTTTTTTAAGGAGTTTAAGAATAATTTTTACAATTGACTTTATTTGAAAAAAAGATTTTAATCTTTCTAATATTATATTTCTTCCTTTAAAACTTTTTTCAGTTTTAAAGGAAAAAAAAAATTGTAAACTCCTTTTTTCTGTCCGTGAAAATGAATATTTTCTATAACAATTGTTTTTAAATGAAAATCGGATTTTTTATCAATTTCACACAGATCTCTCTCGGTGCAGTACTTTGGGATTTATTGCAAAAAAAAGAAGTATATTTGCAATAAAAAAAAATCGATTTCCCGAATGCGAGTACTTTCCCAGATTTAAAAGAAAAATATATTTATTATATGCATATATAATTATGTATATGAATATAGTTTCAGTGCTTTCAAATAAACCGGGACAAAACTGTATTTGATTCATAACAATTTTGACAATAGGGCGACTTATTCTCTTATTATTATTATTATTATTCTTATTATTATTATTATTCATACATGTTTGATTACGCGATATACGATGTATTCTTAATTATTATGCGTACCTTGTGTCTAGTCCGGAAGGAGAAGAGAATTTTGTAACTTAAAATTGAAAGGAAAAACATTTTTTTTCTAGAGAAAAAAGAGCTCTTCTCTTCGCCTTCCAATCCAATTCCAGTAATCGATTTTTCTAAGACTTGATTTTATTTATTTAACGCCTTTACACGTAGCTACTTTATTAATTATTATTATTATTATTATTATTATTGATGTCGTCGCGTGATCGTGTGTTAATTATTTTTTTTTTCTTACTAAGTGACGATTTTCACTCGAAACCAAGTAGTGAAACGTATCGTCGAGCAAGAGCGATAGAAAAAAAAGAAAAAAAATTGAAAAAAAAGACTCAAGTGCAAATCAGAAATATTTATGTTGTGTTTGCGAAATTGGAAAAAAAAAATTCGTAAGCTCGAGTGCGTTACACAGTGGCGACTGATTATTGTCACTATTTGGATATTTTTACCGACTAGGAGAATTTACAATAATGATCAAATATCGCCTTCGAGTTGATATCCGGAAAAACAATTAATTTTATTAATTGGTAGAATATGCAGTTCTGACTCTACTTACTTCTATAACAATTTACAAATTTACTCATTTGATTCGAAAAAAAAACTACCACTAATACTTTCTACTACTACTTACTACTTTACAACTACTACTACTACTGTCGCTACTACTACCAACTATTTATTTATTTATTTAATTATTATTATATAACATAACAGAAATTATGTTTTATTTAAGGATTAAACTGATTTGTGTTTGGTTCGAAAAATTGTTTGTTTTATTTCGATTATTTCAGTTGAGCCTCTCGCCCTATCCAAGTTCTTCCTCCTTGACTCCATCTACTAATTACATTTAATTTTTTTTTTTTACATTTGTCTTTTTCTTTGGGGAATGTTTTTTCATTCCCGTTTTCTAGACTAATTGTTTTAGCTATTTAAATGTGACGTTTTTAACTAATATTTGAAAAAAAAATTACAAAAAGTTTCAAAGAAAAAACCAATTTTTTTCAAAAAACCAATTTTTTTCAAAAAACCAATTTCTTTGAAACTTTTTAACATCAAATTTCAAGAAAACAGTTTTGTTCTCCTGAAAGCAAAAAATGGCACGTTAGTCCCTCGGAAGATTTGATCTGTCTTTGTTTTTCATTTTCAAGGATAAAAGGAAATCCAGTGAGGAAAATAAACGCACAGGAATGCAAGCAGCGCACAATTAAAAAAAAAAAGAGTGGAGTGAAAAAAGAAAAATACGTGCGAGTCCTATGCCACAAATAATAAAAATTTTGACCCAAACTCGCTCGCAGCAATGATCTCACGTATAAACCAATTACTAAGAAAAAAAAAATTTATAAATAAATAAAAAGGAGCCACGCTAGTCTATTAACCGTAATATATTCCATATTATTACGTTTAGATATACATTATTGTGTATTGTATTTATGTCTCAATAATCGTTCTTAGTTTAACAAAAAAAGAAAAACCGCGACGATGATGAAAAAAAGATTCTCAAAAAGTGGCGACTGATAAACTATAATTTCGGTCGTGGATATTTTTCCAATTTAATTAACTTATTGAAAAAAAGAAAACTACATAGGGAATGGAATTTCGTGAGCCGCGTGCTTTTATCAAAAAAAGCTTATTTACATAAGAAAGTAGTACGATATTTATATTTAATTATCACGTATTATAATCACTAGTCGCATTATATTGTATTAAACTTAGGTACTCGTACTACTTGCAACTCGTCGCTAGAATTTCTTTCGCAAAAATGCAAAAATGTGTTTTTGCGAAAATATTTTACTGTTGTCACCGCGTAATAAACTTCATTATTCTATTTATTATTATTATAATTATATTCAATTTATATATTATTACTATATATTTATTATTATCAATATAATTATTACCGATATTTAATTCATATTCTTCTTATCTTCTTATAAATTATTAAATTTATCATTCGTCGATTTGTCGCTAAATAATACCATCCAAAAGGTGGATAAATCGACAAATATATAAATCTACGGTTCACGGTTACGATAATGTTCATTATTTATTGAATTTATGACTGGCGCAGAGTGCAGGATACGAGAGCAATGATAAGCGAAATCATTTTTCTCCTTTTTTTGAACGAAAAAAATTCTCGGAACGGCGGAAAAAGTAAACAGTGTCGATCGCGATTTCTAGGTTATGTTATCTGTCAAACCGCGACTCGCGAGGCCGCGATCCGCAGCACTTATCGAACAAAATTCTCGTAAAACTTGTCATTTTCTGACAAAGTTCCAGGGAATTCGTGAAAAAAAGGGGAAAATTGTTCTCCTTTAAACTAAAGGAGCGAATTCGAAGGAAAATTTTTAGGATGAGAATAGTAAAAAAAAGTGAGATAGACACCGTATAGTGTTGTAGATAATAAAAAAAAAATTGAAAAGTGAGTTCGATGCCGATTAATCGTTGGGTTTTCATTAAAAAAAAACTATAGCTTTACGTAAATCGCGGGAACTCAAAGTGGTGCTGTAGACAGAAATTATTTTTCCCCCGACTCACAAGAAAACAAGGAAAACCCAACGATCAACTTCGCCCCCTTTAAAAAGAAAGCAATTTATTTACTAATAATAATTGAACAATGACAAAAAATTTCCCTGCGGAAATAAATGAATCGGCATCGTAGCTCTCTCGAGAAAGAGATTTTTTTCGATACGGCCCCCATATCGTTGATTATTATAAATGCGTGCACAAAAAAAATAAATAATTAAAAAAACAAAGAACAAAATGAAAATTCGATAAAAAATGGAACAAGGAGACAAATAAAATAGAATTTAAAGAACTGCGGAACAAAAAAAAAGTCCGACAAAAAATAGGAACTGAAAAATAATAATTAGGTATAAAAAAAAAATTCTCTAAATCTGAATTAGCCGAAAGTTTTTGATAAAAAAAAAACAATTTGTTTGTTAATTTAAAACAATTTTCTTTCGTCTAATTCAGCGTTTAAAGAGTAAAAGAGCGAAAATTATTGTGAAATAGTGAAAGACGAAAAAAACGAGAAATAGAAAAT
The DNA here is from genome assembly GCA_032872505.1 of Leptopilina syphax. Classification (NCBI taxonomy): domain Eukaryota; kingdom Metazoa; phylum Arthropoda; class Insecta; order Hymenoptera; family Figitidae; genus Leptopilina; species Leptopilina syphax. The sequence continues at coordinate 24,180,979 of CM065468.1, read as the reverse complement.
AAAAAAGAAAGCTGTGAACTAAATAAGATAAATGGGAACTTAAAAATAGAAATTAAGCGGAAAATTATTAAAAATTGAAAGAGATGAGTAGAAAAAGAATTCGAAAATAAAAGAAAAAGAAGAAGAAGAAGAAGGAGTAAAAGAAAAGTCAGAAGATGTAAAATTTGGAGAAAAGATTGATTAAAAGGAAAGGAAAAAAAAATATCGAAAATCGTGGGAAAGAAACGAAATAAATGGAAAGGATACACTTGTACTCTAGCAAAAGACGTCCGGTCGTGGATTAATTAAGTAACAAAAAAAACAGCATAGCAGCTCTAGCTCACCGTAGGCCTAACTAAAAAGTATTTATGTACTATCTATTAACTAAAAAAAAAGAAGCGTCACGGGGCATGGGCTTCGAAAAAAAAAACAAGAAGAAAGCAAGAATGAATGAGTGAGGAGAGACTGCAAACGTGTCAATGATTAAGAGAGAATGTCTTCGAGAAAGTTAAATATTGAAAGAAATAATAATAATCCGGGGGGTCATTTAGGTACCAGAAAAATTACATACTCCGATGCGAGCCACAACGATCGACCGAAACCGATATTAAAAAAAAAAAGTAAACTAGTAATACTCCTTTTTGGATAAGAAAAAAATGGCCAGTGAAAAGTGAGTGCAAACAAAGAAAGGAAAATAAAAAAAGAGCTTCGAGGAGAGATAATCTATAATCTTCTGTACATGTTTTCATTATATTCTAATGATTAATTATCATACGTATAATAACTATGGATTAATTAATGAATTAATTACTTAAATTGATATCTATGAAAAAAGTAACTTAAACGCGAAAAAAAGTGGTAGCTAGTCTGTCAATGGGTGTATAAATATTTAATTAACAATATTCATAGGCGATACGTGATTACAGAGACGCGACACGATTATAAAAAAAAAAAAAATACATATTTAAAACGAACGTGGGAGGGGTATTAGTATAGTTTCGGTGGTTTTTACCAAAATCAATTTCGGTTTCAGATTTTAGGAATGGTGGTGGCACGGCAGGATGCGGAACCGGGAAAAATTTCCTGGTAGAGAGAAAAAAGGAAAAATAATGAAAAATTTATAAAAATTCTTGAGATTTTTATTCTTGAGAAAGAAAGAGAGAATAGAGAATAAAAAGGTCTTGAGAATCTTAACGATTGGACCAAAAAGAATTTCTTTCAAAATGTTAGTCAACTGTAAATATCTGCCCTTTGTTCGAAAAAGTCGAATTGAGAGACAAATTTCAACAAATGGGATTTTTTTGCAAAAAAAATGAAGAAAAAACGAAAAAATACAAAAAACTTTAAAAGACTTAAACCACCGTTCTTTCACGGAGCTCACCGAGATCGTTAAGTATTATATTACATTTTTCAAAATTAATCACTTTTCCGAAGCTTAGAATTTTTTTCCAGTCTAGAAAATTAAATTAGACGAGAATAATTTCAAGAAGACAAGTGATTAATTTTGAACCAACAAAAAAAAAGGCCGTGCGTGTGGATCTTCTTCCACTTTTTTTTCTTTTGTGTAAAAAAAATACAAGAAGTGAAAGAAGTGCCCCAAGACAAATGTTTCGATACATTCCGTATTTAAGGACTTATGTCAAGTTGTCACATTTTTTACGCTGAAAAAAAGAAACTCGTCGCACTTATTCCCTTTTTCAATTATTAAACAAAAAAAAAAAAGGAATTTTTTCGAAGAGTTTCCCAATGTTCAATGACACTTTGACAAAACAGAAGTTATAGAAAAAAAGGATCAAATTTAGATTCTATAAAAATAAAAAAAAATGGGGGTTTTTTTATAAACCACGGGCAAAAGAAAATTAAATAGAAATTATCAGGACCGAAGTTTACAAAAAAGATTTTTTGTAAAAAGTCGTTAGAGAGAAAAAAAACTGTCGTAATAATAACAATAATTAAAAAAAAAACAATATCGACTGAATTGCGTAAGGGACAAAGTACTGTGAAACAAAAAAAAGAAAACATATTATACGGTTGCAAAGAAGTAGTGTATTTTGTGATGGGTTTATAAAAGTAATAATAGGCGATATTGTAGAATAACGATAACGACTTAAATATGACCATTGTAGCGACTATGGTAAGTAAGAGGAACGAAATTACGAATGTAAAGATTTATATTTAAAAAAAAAAGACAGGCTGAGGCGTTGGAAAAATTTCGAGGTTGTCTCACGAATTTTTCTATCGTCAGCGTCGTCAGCAAATCTCGATATCAAAAAAAGAAATTAGCCGGGGGAACGAGTTTTTTTTCCCGAAAATATACGTACCAGAGCTGCGTCTCTTTTTTCTTGAAAAAAAAATAGAATTCTTGACATTTTTATTATTTGACAAGTCTTCAATTGCACTCTCTTGATACTTGATTTCTTTGATTTCGTAAACTAGGTAGTCAAACGTGCTTCCAGTACTTTTTTCTTTCAACAATTCCTCACTTGCACTTGAAAAATTTCAGTATATATATCAAGACCCTTCAAATTGGGTCCGTAATTTGCTTCCTTAATGTCGCTCTCATTTCTGCAAAAAGAAAAATATTTCATTTTTTGATAAAAACAGAGTAAAAAAGAAAAAAAGACAAAAGAGTTCAAAGTGAGAAGAAAAATTGAAAAAATGGATTAAAAAATGAAAATAATTTCTCTTTTGAAAAATGGGAGTGAAGACCAGTCACTGGAATAAAAAAAAAAGTTCTTCCTCCATCCGATCTGCTACTTGGTCAGGTTTTGCACAAACTAATAAATATTGTACGACAAGTGTGATATATAAAATAACTTGTAACTGATTTTCCGTATTTCGCCAAGCGGAAAAAAAATATAAGAGCGTATAGGAGCATATATCGAGGGTTTTTGGGAAGGGTAGCGAATGTACAGTATAATTACTAGAAAAAAAAAAAAAAACAATGAAAAGAAAAAAAAAGATCGTCCAAAATCCTTTTTTTTTGCTATTGCAAAAAGAAATCTGCAAATTTGACGTTTTACGTCAGATTTATGTTTAAAAGAATAAAAAAAAACTTATACCGACAATCCACCCCAAAAACTTCATTTTAAAAATGAAGTAAATTATTCTAATCGTTAAGGATTAGTGCTACCCACAGAGGAAATTTAAGAAATGAAAAAAAAAATTGAATTTTAGAGATAAATTTCCTATTAGGTTTTTGAAAAAAACAAATAAACATTTATTTGCCTCAAATAAATTTTATTTGATCCTAATAGATTTTTTTCTCGCGAATGTTGATAAATTTTGAAAATAAAAGGTTTCGCGTCCCGCCTATAGGAATTGTAAGGTTTTTTCAAGATCCTCGATTCAGAAAAGAAAAAAAATTGAGTTTCTGGATTTGCTTGGAATTAGAGGCCGAAACTATAAAATTAAAAAAAAAAAACTCGTGCAATTTCATGATAATGAAAATAATTAATACCTATTTCACTGTAATCGTTGTTCGCTGAGCCGACGTCACACAAAACCAAAATTTCTCGACACAAATACACTTTAAAAACAAAAATTAAATAAATAAAAAAATACCAGACTGAATGGCGAACAAAATCCGTCTCTGAAAACGTTTCAGAAACTTTTTTTTTTCACTCTCCAGTTTTCTCGAAAACGTCCAGGGTTCCTCTCAATCTGCAAAAATAAAAATTATTATTATAATTCACACTTTTTTATGAATAAAAACAAATTTTTCTAAATTCGAGGAAAAAAAAAATTGGAAATTCTCGCAGGAACTCTGAAATTTCATTGACGGACAGAAAACTGACAGACACGCACACACAAAAACACAGAAAAAAAATTCCACGCGCGCAGTAAAAAACACCAACAGAAGACAAAAAAAAAGATCTCTGTAAAAAATAAAAAAAAAAACCGCAGAGGAAACAAACGTACCTACATTCTTACATAAAAAAAAAACCCGTCATCACATTGTTGATATAAATTGCGATCCATGATTATTACTATTTACGAATAATTATTATCTTGCATTGTCTAGTCATATGTTATTATTGTATAACTAATATTAATTATTAATTAACCTGTACTACCTAGTCGCATTATGTGTTGCATAAAAACTATGAAAAATTCCAAACGCAAAAAAAAAAATAAATAAAATACGAGAGATAGTGCGAGAGAGAGCGAGAGAGAAAGAAAAGGAACATTTTTTTTTGTATAACAACCACAAAAAAAAAGTGAATTTCCGTTCCGGGAGAGAAAGAAACAAGCAGAGAGCGAAAGAGAGCGCGTAACTCCTTCTCTGCAGAAGTAAGACGCCCGTGTAGTCGAAATTTCATTTGAAAACTCGATAAAAATAATCAATATCAATTTTTCAAGCGAAATTTTCAAAAAATAAAAAAGGGAAATTTCCCCTCTAGACGGCAATTCAATGTACAAATACACCGTCAAATTATCAAAAAAAAAAAAAAAAAATCAGAATTCGAAAACAAATCCGAAAAGTAAAAAGAAAAAATAAATTAAATTATTATTATTATTGTAAAAGAAAGAATAGAAAATCGACTCGGGCGTGCTACACCTGTTGGAGCACCGTAGTTAAATATTGTCACACTAAGCACGCGCGCATTGCGAAAACTAGAGTAAAAACAAAAAAAAAATCATCAAGCAATGTGCTCGTGCTGAGGGATTAATAAAAATATAAAAAAAAAAACGAGTATTAAATATATGCGGGGGTCGTGGAGAGGAGGGATCCTTCCTTTTTGGTCAACAGAGACAATTTCTTCGCCCATAATATCCCCGCTGGATAAAAAAAAATAAATAAACGAGTACAATCGTTCGGTTCGATCTCAATATTTCTGTTCTTTTTTTATTCTGAAAGTCTGTAAAATTTTTGCATTCCAGCGTTTTGAGGAGCCAGTCTCCTTGCTCATGCGCCGTCTCTCCTTCCTGTAACATTTATTCTGTTTTTAAGAAAAACAAGAAGATTAATAACAATTAAAGAAAGAAAAAAAAACAAAGAAACCTTCCTTCATTCCCTCCCTCCCTCCCTCCCGAGGAGAGCTCGCGGGCCCTATATTGCAATATTTGTACTTTTCCATGTTGAAACCTCGATATACAATAAATTATATTAATAAACTTTATTTGAGACTGTCATTCCGTCGATGTGAGTTTACAACCCGATATTTCTATTTACATATACATAAAAAATATTACCTGAAATTATTCTAAACTGTTTAAATTCATTCAAGAATATATTAATATGTGAAATATATTTCGTAAATTATATTTAACTTTGATAATTTAGAATATTTCCTTATTAGTTATTATATTCCTTAATTTATAATGAATTATCAAATTCGCGCAGAAAACTGTATTTCATTTATTATTATTTTTTAAATTAAAAAAATTTTTAATTTCAATTTTTGAATTATTAGAGATTCCAAATTTAAAGAATTCACTTATTAAGTACATAATTAAATATTATTATTTTTCAAAAATTCTAATAAAATTTTTAACAAGAATTTCATGATTCTCATAAATAATAAAATTTTTTGGAGCAATTCAATTATTTTCAAATTTTAAAAAATTTCTCGAAAGAATACTAAATATAATATATAATAAAGTAATAAAATTATTTTTAAAAATATTAACTAAATTCCATTACTTTAAAAAACTTTAATAAAAATTCAATTATTTGCAACAATTTTGATGAAATTCTTTTTCAAAAATATTTCTATAAATAACAAAATTCTTCAAAGTAATTCAATTATTTTCATAAATAATAAAATCCTTTAGAGCAATTCAATTATTTTCAGATACAATATTTTAAAAAAATTTCTCAAAAGAATACAATTATTTTTAAAAATATTAATTAAATTTCATTACTTTCAAGAATTTTAATATAAATTCAATTATTTTCAACAATTTTGATGAAATTCTTTTTCAAAAATCTTTATTTTCAAAATTTTGAATAAAATTCCTTCAAAAAAATTAATTGCTTTCAAAAATTCGAATAAAGTTCTTCGAAATAATTCAATTATTTTTATAAAATGTAAAATCCTCCGCAAGAATTCAATTATTTCTGTAAATAAAAAATTCTTTAAAGGAATACAATTATTTTCATAAATAATAAAATTCTTCAAAGGAATTAAATTATTGTCATAAAATTCAATTATTTTTTCAATAATTTTCAATTATTTTCAATTCAATTTTTAAATAATTTCTCGAAAGAATACAATTATTTTAAAAAATATTAATTAAATTCCATTTCGTTCAAGAATTTTAATATAAAATTTTTAATTAAATTATTTTCAACATGTTCAATAAAATTCGTTCAAAAAAATCAATTATTTTCAAAAATTTAGATAAAATTCTTCGAAACAATTGAATTATTTTTATGAATTGTAAAATCCTCCCCAAAAATTTAATTATTTTCATAAATAAGAAAATTTTTCGCAAGAATTAAAAGATTGTCATAAATAATAAAATTCTTCAAAGGAATTCAATTATTTTCATAAATAATAAAATGTTACGAAGAAATTCAATTATTTTTAATTCAATTTTAAAAAAATTTCTCGATAGAATACAATTATAGGTATTTTTAAAAATATTAATTAAATTCCATTACTTTCAAGAATTTTAATATAAAATTTTAAATCCAATTATTTTCAACAATTTTGATGAAATTCTTTTTCAAAAATTATTATTTTCAACATTTTTAATATAATTCGTTCGAAAATTCAATTATTTTCAAAAATGTAGATAAAATTCTTCGGAACATTTCATTTTTTTTATTATTTGTAAAATCCTTTGCAAGAATTTAATTATTTTCATAAATAAGAAAATTCTTCGCAAGAATTAAAATATTTTTGTAAATAATAAAATTTTTCTAAGGAATTCAACTATTTTCATAAATAATAAAATGTTTCAGATGAATTCAATTATTTTCAATACAATTTTAATAATTTCTTGGCAAGAATTCAATTATATTTTTAAATAATAAAATTCTACTGAGAAATTCAATTCTTTTTAATACAATTTTAATAAAATTTCTAGGAAAAAATTCAATTATATTCAAGATAATTTTAATAAAATTTCTCTAACAGGTTCAATTATTTTTAAAAATTGTAATAAAATTTTTCTATAATGAATTCGATTGTTCTTTTTAATTTTAACCAAAAATTTTAATTTTTAATTTTTTAATCAAAATTCTTTGTAAATTTTAATTATTTTCAAAATTTACAATTAAATGTAAAAAATATAAAAAATGTAATTATTTTTACGAAATTTAATGAAATTCTTCAAAAAAAAATTTAATCATTTACAAAAACTCTAATAAAATTGTTTAAAAGAATTTAATTTTCTATAAATAATTTTAATATAATTTAATTAGGAAAATCATTAATTACAAATATTAATAATAAACACGATTCTTTTAAAAACTTAAAAGTAATTCTTAAAATTCAATTATTTTCAAAACTTTCAGTAAAAATTATTTTTAAAAACCTCCTTTTTTCCAATAAAATTGAAATTAAATTCTTCAAAACAATTCAATTATTTTAAAGAATTTTAATAAAAATCTGGCCAAGAATTAAATTATTTTCAAAACAATTTTTAATTACATTTTCTTGAAAGAATTCAACTATTGAAAAAAATGTTGATGAAATTCTTTAAATGAATTCAATTATTTTTAAATTTTTTTATAATTATACTTTACAAGAATTTAATGATTTTCAGTAGTAAATTAATTTTAAAATTGGAAACTTTTGAAAAAGAAAATTATTTTAAAAGTTAGGAAACCAAAAAGCAAACAGCAACAAACTTTAAACCGCGATCAGATTATCGGAATACAACGATTATTAATATAGAAGATTTAATTTTTTATTTATAATTTAATTTAAATAATTCAATAAACTGCGTGCGATTTTTAAATCAAACTATGGTTTAAAAATTAAAAAGAAGAGCACTATAGAAGTGTTCTAAATATTTCTTAGAGACTCAATTTTGAATTCTTTTTTTTTTATTTCAATAAATAGTACAAGTTTAAATAAAAAAAATCTAAACTCGAAGGTAAAACTTTTCAAAAAATTAAAATTTGTAGACAATTTAAATAAAAATTGGTTAACATATTACAATTCGATTTTGTTTTGACTGTTGATATGTCAAAAATTAGTCCAATGTCATAATTTCGTATTTTTAAAGAAAAAGAGAGATTAAATTAAAAATTTTATTTAGTGGAAATTTTTACTTTTTCCCTGAGCTTAAAGAATATTCTGCGATTCACTCTAAAAATGATTAGATAATCAAGAAAATGTTCTATTACATTTATTTACGAATTTCCTTGGCTTAATTGTAAAATTATTCGAAAACATTCAATTATTATTTTCTAGAATTTTTAACTAAAATTCTTCTTTAAATCAATTTATTATTTTTAACTTTTTCAAATAAAATAGAAAATTATGACAATCGACAGATTTTTGTTCAGATTCTTTGTCGGATACTTCCTTAATTTAAAAAATTAAAAATCAACTTAAAATGTTCTCACTCACTCGCAATGAAGATTCATCAAATTCATTCCTTGAAACTGATTTCTGTAATTTTAAGCTCGAGAGAAAAATATTCACATGTAACTTTCGTTAAGGGCTAAAGTTCATCAACACTTGTCACTTTATACGATGGTCTTCTTTTTATTTCATTTTCAAAAACTCTGAGTATTTCAAATGTCACGTCGATTAACGATTTTCTAGTCCTTTTTCATCGTAGTCAACAATTTCATTTCTTCTTTTTAGGTGCAAATTCCATTCCTTTTATGTAGTTTTTGTTAATTTGATATTTCTCTTTAAAAGATGAAAAGAAAACAAAATTAATTGATTTTATTTTACATGATTTTCTTCTTTTTAAGCCAAATTGTTATACTGTTAAAAGTTTAACTCTTTTTTTTTATTTATTTACCTGTCAATAATTTGAAGACGTATAAAACCTGATTCCCTTGTACTAGAACACTTGGAGTCTTTTTTCCTGGGACGTCTGTTATTGTTGCGCTTGCTCCAATTCCTTGACATTCCTTGCTGAACTCTTCCATTTTTATGCCGAATATTTCTAAATTATTCACCAGAGTTACCTGCAATTTTTCAATAATTGTCATTATTTTTACAAATATATTTTATATTAAAAATATTTCAAGTGAAAATTAAAATCTTTGGGAAAAGAAAAGAAAATCTTTTTTGTAACCTTTTTATTATTAGTTCGTGTAGTGACGGTAATTTCAATAGGTTCCAATTTTCCGGTAAAAAATGAAGTTGTCCCTCCTACAGTGACACCGTGCGTGTGAGTCATTTTTCCAATAAATTTATTAATTCCATCTTCCATTGTTAACGTTTCCTGACTCTCCTTGGTTTTCAATATTCCCGCTAACTGAGGATTTATTTTTATTATTCTGCAAGCATAGAAGAATTTTAGAAAAATTGAACACTAACTTTTTATTTCGTTTCTTTGTCGGATACTTTAAAATTGTATGTGATTTGTAAAATTTGTAAGTTCATTTTCAAAATTTATTTATGATTATTTTACTCACTTTCCATTTTGAAGATTTTCTTTTTTGACATAATCCGTGAAACATTTTCTAATATCCGCTCGTTTCATTATGTCGCCCTTTCTGCAATTTTTGTAAACAGATTTTAAAGCGATGTGTTAATATTAAAGTTCTGACAATCGGTTCAGTTAGAAATCATTTAAGAATCAAGAAGAAAAAGAAGAAGAAGAAGAAGAAGAATGTTAAATTCAGTAGAAATCAAATTAAATGTTAAATTATTATCGTAATTACTTACTCAAATCCAAATAGAGAAAGTAATGGTACGACATTGGCAGTGACTTTGTAGCATTCGGCAATAACTGGAGCAGTTGACAATTCCTGCTGTTTAATGGGTATTTCTTCATTTATCACGAGGTTTTGAAGTAAAGGATGATTAGTCTAAAAAAAGGTAATTTTAATTTTATTCCAATGAAAAAAAATTTTTTTTTTAAACTTTGATTAATCAAGAAAAATACCTTAATTGCAAGAAGAGACTCCACTCCCTTCAAAACAGACGTATCGACAAGTCCCTTTTCCTTCATTTTCGATAGAAAGACAGACACTTTTTTATAACTCGATTTTTTTATGTCTAAAGTCTGACCCGGTGGACAAACAGCCATTACGTGATTTTTAAAGAAATTCGACGTGAGCATCGGCAAATCGCCTTTCTTGATTGACATTTTACACCCTTTCAAGAAGCAATATTCTAACAATTTATCCATTTCCTGAACTGGATCCTTATTCTCTTCCATATTTGTGCTTTCATTTTCATCCACTATTTCATTCGAATTTTCCTTAAAAACAAAAAAAAAAAAAACCACAAAATATAAAAATATATTCAATAAAAAATTATTTTTCCAAAAGATATTTCCAATAAAAAATTATTTTTCCAAAAAATATTTCCAATAAAAAATTATTTTTCCAAAAAATATTTCCAATAAAAAATTATTTTTCCAAAAGATATTTCCAATAAAAGATTATTTTTCCAAAAAATAGTTCCAATAAAAAATTATTTTTCCAAAAAATTTACCTCTATGGGACTCTTTTCATTTGAGCAAGGAATCTCTATTTGTAAACTATCGTCATTTGATGGCGATAATTTTATTTCTAAATCATCATCGGAAAGTTTTCCACCATCTTTATTTGTTCCTTTCTCCGAAAGCGATTCCTTCTTCAATTCGTCTGTTATAGAATCCACTGAAGTATTAAAATCCTTGATAGATTTCCCCAATTCCGGCCTAATTACAGGTTTATCTAATAATTGGCAGAGACAATCTCCAATCACGTGGATAATTTCTACACATTTTCCACGACCACCCGACATGTACATATCTTCACTAGACAATGCAGTAATTCCAACTGCAAAAGGTGCCTGAAAACAAAAAATATTTTACAAATAGAGAAAAAGTTTGGAAAAAAAAATTAAAGAACACAAGCAAAAAGTAATGTGGGAAAAGAAACAAATTTTTGTTCACCTTATTGTCGTCAGTATTTATTGAAACAGGCGTTCCCTTTTGCATTTTTCCAAAAGAATGAAAAGTTGCCGGACCATCGAGAACGAGACCAGGAAGCATTAAATCTGCGCCACTTGATAATTTCGAAATTACCACCGAACGTGTTGTAAAATTGTACATTAATTCTGGATGTTGCCATAATGTGTAAATAGTGGGAAAATAGCCGTGTAAATTCGGAAGGTCAAAATGTAAAAACATCGGTATTTTGGCAGTGCAATAAACTTTCACGACACTACCACTGTGAGTGACAATTTTCATAACACTAATTGCATCCTTCTTTTTTAATAAATTCTGTACTTCCTCGTCTTTCAATTTTGGGAATGCTTGCAATATTTCTTCACATAGTTTCTTTCTGTCAAATTAAATGTTTTATGAATTAAAATAATTCAATTTAGGTATACACTCTTTTGCAATAATTCACAATTATTAACTTTACAATAATGGACCTTTATTGTCATTCAAATAATAAAGAAATAATAACTTAAAAAAAATCTCTTCAATTTCTTGTATTTTTTCAATATATTATATGCAATTATAAAGAAATAATATCTAAAATATAAGTATTTGAGAATTTTCGTTTGTCGCAATTTTCTAAATATTTCTTTTAGAAATAATTATCTATTTAACGTCAACTTTTTGAGGTTATGTTTACATCTCTAATTTTCAATTTAAATCCTATTTTACAGACGAAAATTTACAAATATTAGAAGAAACTGTAATTAGATTACAAAACGATTATTTCTATTTAATTATAATCGTAAATTATAATAACAATATGTTTCATTATGTGAAACAAATAATCAAAACATTGCAATTGTTTTGCACAGTAAATACTCAATGCTTACCTTTCAGTACCTTTCAATTGATTGTTTGATTTCACTTTAAATGGTTTTATAAACATTTTGAAATAAATTTTCGTTTCACTCACTGTCAGAATTTATTATAAACTAATTTCTCAATTATTCTAAAAATTTAATAAACTTTATCAACTTTATCATGTTCTGCTATATATATGCGCGTGTGATATATATGTTTATTAAAGTCACATGATGTGAGTTTTGCGCATGCGTCAGTCAATTTAAAATGTAACGAAATACAATTTTTACTTTTTAATTAATTTTCCTATTTTTATCGTTTTAGTATCTATTTTCAAGTTTCTTGCAATTAAACATTGGGTTATGGTGATTTGTAAACAATTTTTCGAGTTGTAGAAGAATTTAAATTGACACGAGAGAGAAATGAATTGTAAAAAAATTTGTAGAGAAAAATTTCTTTTAAAAATGATCACGTGATTAATTTTATTCCAGAGTTATTTCCGGTATATTGTTAGTAACGTATTTGTTCGTTAGCAATTAGCACATGTCTATTTTTGTGCGAAGAAAAACTAATTTATATTTAATTAATTGTAATGTTTATTATTTAAAACCTATTTTTTGAGCCAGAAAAAGTGTAATTCGTCGACTGCAGCAATAATATATTCTCGCAAACTTAAAAAAGAAGAGGAAAACTAATTGGATTCGCAGAAAAAATATTTTGGTCATAGTAACGAATACAGGCACAAAGAATTGAATATTTTCCGTTAAAAATCAGAAGTTTTCTTCAGTTTTCTTGCAAGAATAAAGGATGATGAAAAGCAGGTAAAAAAAAGAATATAATTAATTAAATAAATTAACAAAGCATATTTTTAAAAGTTCCATGTATTTACAAAAAGCACTCTTCCGGTATAAATTCTACGAAAATCACGTTGCTGAATTATTTAGTTTACATTTTTTTTTACATATAAAATTATTTATAGTTCTTGAAATTCTAGCTCAAATAGTTTCTTTATCACATCGTCCATCTGCAGTTCTTTCGACAAATCGACAATTAGTTCACTGACAAGTTGATCAGAAACCCTGGAGAATAAAAATATTTTTGACTAGCAATTTTTACAGATAAAACATTTTAAATAATTAATTTCTAATTAATAAACTAATTTCTTACCAAGCTACAATATCCCATGGTTTATTTTGCGTATGATTACAGTACATTTGACTAGATTCTGTTATGGATTGATACATTTGCTTATATTCTAATAGACGAAACTCCAAGTCATCTGATACTTCTAAATTAATGAGGCCATTCTGGAAAAGTGATAAACGTTCAAGGCAAATGAGAAATGAGAATTAAGGTAATTAAATTTGTCACTTACTTTTCTGACTGGTGTTTCTGTCAAACAATCATTTGCTTGACATGAGACGTTGATAAATTTAGAAGGTTCTTGATAATCTTGATAATCTTCATTTGATTCTACACAAAGTAATTGCATATTTTTCGAACCCGAGCATATTCCATTTTTTGGTTTAGAAATTTTTGCAGTACCTTCAGCAGTTTTCTTTGATTTTTCTTTCGAACCACTGACTTTTTGGTATTTTTCAATAATTTCCACGAGAGTTTCTATAGGTACAGATGAACTCGATTTATTTCCTTTATCCTTTGGCTGCAACAAAAGGTTTTTTTTAAAATTAAAAATAATTTGCGCTTCGAAGAAAGGCGAGAAAAGCAAACGAATAGGTTTGTGATAGATTTTTTCCAATTTTTGAAATATCAGACTTCGCACTCGATAATTAATTTTAAAAAAGTAGCTATCGAAAAATTAAACTTGACGACTAAAAAAACTCGATCTAGACACTTCAGAAAATTGAAAAAAAATTCCATTATTTTTATATTTTATTTCCCTGACTTTTTCCTAATTTTCATCAAAAATATTTACTTCTTTCTTATCCTGCAATTTTTGTTATTCATAAAAGAATTTAAATATTTATAAAAATTTATTTCTTTAGACAAATTGTATGGAAATTCTAATTTAAATAATTAAATTCCTGAGAAATTTGTATTATTCATGAAAATAATTGAATTCTTAAGAATTTTATTGTTTATGAAAATAATTTAATTATTGCGAAAAATTTTATTATGTTTTAAAAAAATTGAATTTCTGTGTAAAATGTTGTTGTTTTCGAAAATAATTGAATTCTTGCAAAGAATTTTATTCAAATTTTTAATAAATAATTGAATTATTATTTATAGAAAAATTGTATTAAAATATTTGAAAATAATTGAATTCCTGTAAAAAAATTCTAATATTTTTATAAGTAATTGAATTCGTCCAAAGAATTTACAAAATGTTTTAAAAATAATTAATTTTTTGCTAAGGAATTGAAATCAAATTTTAAAGAATACATAATTACATTTTTTAGCAATTCTTGTAAAATTGTAATAAAAATAATTAAATTCCTGAGTAGAATTTTATTATTTATGAAAATAATTAAATTATTGCAAAAAAATGTTATAAAAATTTTTTTAAAATTATTGAATTATTTATAGAAGAATTGTATTCAAATATTTGAAAATAACTGAATTCCTGTAAAAAAATTCTAATATTTTTGTAAATAATTGAATTCTTTCAAAGAATTAAAAAAAACATACACAATTGATTTTTTGCTATAAGGAATTGAAATCAAATTTTAAAGAATAATTCCTTTTTTTAGCAATTCTTGTCAAATTGTAATAAAAATAATTGAATTCCTAAGAAGAATTTTGTTGTTTTCGAAAATAATTGAATTCTTGCAAAGAAGTTTATTCAAATTTTTAATAAATAATTGAATTATTATTTATAGAAGAATTGTATTAAAATATTTGAAAATAATTGAATTCCTGTAAAAAATTCTAATATTTTTGTAAATAATTGAATTCTTCCAAAAAATTGTAAAAAACATTTTTTTCAATAATTGATTTTTTGCTATAAGGAATTGAAATGAAATTTTAAAGAATAATAACATTTTTTTGAGCAATTCTTATAAAATTGTAATAAATATAATTAAATTCTTGTGATGAATATTTTTATTTATGAAAATAATTGAATTATTGCGAAAAATTTTATTAAAATGTTTAAAAAGAATTGAATTTCTAGGAAAAATTTTGTTTTTGTTTAAAATAATTGGATTCTTTATAAGATTTTTATAATTATCGTTTTAAATAATTAATTTTTTTGAAATATAATAAATATTATGAAAATTTTATTTTAAATAATTGAATTCTTGTGGAAAACTTTATTTGTGAAAATAATTGAATTTTTTGATTAATCAATTTAAAATAGTATTAAAAATAATTAAAATTATTTAATGAGTTTTATTACTTATGAAAATAATTGAATTCTTGCTTAGAATTCTATCAAAAAATTTTTTTAAAAATTGAATTTCCATGAAAAATTCTATTATCAGTGAAAATAATTGAAATTATTGTGAAGAATTGTATAAAAATTTTGTTAAATAATTGATTTTTTGGAAATTTTTTTGAAAATTCTATTCTAAATTAATTGTATTCCTGTGGAAATTTTATTATTTATGAAAATTATTGAATTTTGGATGAATTTTATCATTTTTTTAAAAAATAATTGAATTGTTTTGCGAACATTTATGAAGATACTATAGACATTGAAAATAATTGAATTTCGAATATTTTTAGAAAATAATTGAATCGTTTTAAAGAATTTGATTATAATTTTTGAGAATATTTTTTTTATTTTCAGTATTAGCGAATATAAAGTAGTGCAAATTCTCAAAAAAAAGAAATAGTAGCTTTTAGTGGCTGAAATCTAAAAAAGTATCCAAATAGTAGCATAACAAAAAAAAAAGTAGTAAATAGTAGATTTTAGTAGATGAGTGCGAAGCCTAAAATAAGTAATAAGTAACTTACGTTGTTTTTTATAATTGACATCAAATCGGCAATGACAGGTACCAGATTCGATAGATGATCTTCAGTTAGTTCCGAAATTTTTCTATGTAATTCTTCTTCGTTTGTTGCCTGATGAATTTTATGAAAATTTTGAAAATTGCTAGTCACTTTTTTCACTTGTGAATTTTCATCTGAATTGTCGACACTACTGCACTGAAATGAAGCGATTTTTGAGTTTTATTTATTTAGAAGAAAAGTAATTGTGTGATAGTATTTTTTTTCTTCTAGTTCTTACAGCATCTGAATCTGTTGGTATAATTTCCATTATCGTCTGAATGTCGTCTTCCTTAGGAGGATTAATTATTTTCGAAAATCCGTTTTTTGTCGTCGGTTCCTTAGATTTCGAATCAATCGGACTTGGATGAATGAACTCCGGTGTTGGTAGTCGATTGTTCTTGACGACATTGACACTCCGCCTTTTTTCCTTCTGAGAAAATGATTCTGAAAAGAGTCCTTTATTAATAGCTGTTTAAATATAAACAAAGACATTGATTGATTTTGAATTTACATATAATTGAAAAGAAATAAATTGATGAATTACTTGGTCGTCTATTCGGCTGATTTTTCGGTAATCGTGGATCCATGTTGTACATACTAAAACGATTAGTCGTTTGCTTACGAAGATTTCGTCTTTTACTTCTCATTGTCGTCGCAGCCGTCGACCTGGTTGTGTGACTCACTAATTGCGACTCGTCGGAACTTAGTCGTAATTTCGACAGAATTGCACTGCATTTATTATCCGTTTCCTTCCCCTGTAATTTTTCAGTAAAATATAAAACAAATTTCCGATTATCAGAAAAAAGGAGTCGACACAGTCAGAATCAATTATTGAGAATTTTCAAATTCATTTGTTTTCAATTCAATTTTACGTGAAATTTAGATTAATCCGTAATTCTTCGATTTAAATACATTAGAAAATAAAAACTTGAAATAATTTCAAAAAATTTCGATTAAAGCTTTTTAAAAAAAATTAGTTCCATATAGAATTTTTTATTTTAAAGTATAAAAACTTCAGATTTTCAAAGATTTTAATTTGAATGCTTTACAAAATTCAATTATTTCTACAATTTGCAATTATTAGCAAATTCTCCAAAATTCAATTATTATCAGAAACTTTAACTGAAATTAATTTTTAAATCAATTTTATTTGAAAATGCTACGAGAATTCAATTATTTAAATACAAAAATAAATAATTTATTGAATAATTGAACGTCTCTTAAAATTGAATTATTATACACAATTTTATCAACAAATTTTTGAAATAATTGAATTCTTTCGACGTATTTTAATAAAAAATTTTAAAATAACATTTTTCAAGGAATTCGATTAAAATTGTATTAAAAATAATTGAAATTCTCCAATAAGTTTTGTTATTTATGAAAATAATTGAACTATTGCGAAGAATTTTATAAAAAAAAGTTTCAAATAATTGATTTTTTTCAAAAAAAGTTGTGCAAATTCTATTTTTAATAATTGAATTTCTATTAAACTTTCATTATTTTAGAAAATAATTGAATATTCGTGTAGAATTTGGTGGGTCATTTTATTATATAAAAGCAAATCATTTCCCAAAATATCAAAAGATTCTGAATGTTTTGAATTTCTATACCATTCCTCCTTAAAATAATAGATATATACAAATTATCTATCGAATTAAGAAAAATTTTTGAAAATAATTGAATTCTTGTGATAAATTTTATTTAAATTTTTGAAAATAATTGAATTTTATTACTTTTGAAAATAATTGAATTCTTGTGATGAATATTTTTATCTATGAAAATAATTGACTTCCTCCGAATGATTTTATTATTTATGAAAATAATTAAATCCCTGAAAAGAATTTAAAATTTTTTTAAAATAATTTAATTACTGCGAAGAATTTAGTGACAAATTTTAAAAAATTTGACTTTTTCGAAGAAATTTATGCATATTCTATTTTAAATAATTAAATTCCTGTGATGTTTTTATTTGATTGGAAAATAATTGAATGTTCGTGTAAAATATTATCAAAATTTTTGTTTTAGATTTGAATTCTTCTGGAAATTTTAATTAAAATACTAGAATATTGAATATCATTGAATTTTATTAAAATTTTCGAAAATAATTGAAATGTAACCATGATTTTATTAAAATTTTTGAAAATAATTGAAATATAGCCATGATTTTATTAAAATTTTTGAAAATAATTGTACTCTTCTCATGAATACTATTATTTATGAAATTAATTGAATGTTTCAATGAATTTTATTAAAATTCCTGAAAATAATTGAATTTTGTCCAAGAATTTTGCTATTCATTTATAAAGATAATTTAAATGTTGACAATTTTTTTTTAGATTTTTTGAAAGTAATTGAATCTCTGTAAAGAATTTGATTAATTTTGAAAATAATTGAATTTTTCTGACGAATAATGTTATTTTTGAAAATAATTGAATTTTGCAAAGAATTTTATAAAAATTTGATTGCAGAAATTCAATTATTTTCAAATTCTTCGCAGAAATTCAATTATGTTTAAAATTTTTTTTTAAATTCTCGTCAAAATTTCAATTTGTTTTTAGAAATAATAAAATTATTTTCCAAAATTAAATTATTTTCAAAAATTTCAACAAAATTCTTGGCAACATTTCAATTATTTTCAAATATTTTCCTCAATTCAATGATTTTTAATATTTACTATTTTAATAAAACTTCCCAAAAGAATTAAATTTATTTAAAATAAATTTAATAAAATTTTAGGTAAACCTTTATTTATTTTCATAAAATAATAAAAATTTTACTGGAATTCAATTATTATTTACAAATTTTTTTTATAAATTTCTTTGCAATCATTCAATTATTTTCATAAATATTAACATTTTTACGGGGATTCAATTATTTTCGTAAATAATAAAATTCTTTTTAGGAATTCAATTATTTTCATAAATAATAAAACTAAATGCTAAATTTCAATTATTTTTAATACAATTTTAATGGAATTCCTCAAAAAGTGTAATTTTATTAAAATTCGTCGAAATAATTCAATTATTTAAAAATGAATTTCACTTAAAACATTAAAAGGATTATAGCTTGAATTGTTATAACAATCCTGTAAAAGAATTAATTTTTTTTTAAAAGTTTATTTCGATTTTACTTGAAATTATTTTTTTTAATTTTTATTTTCTAAAATATATATTTATTTGAAGAATTTACGAAGAATTGAAATTTCGTAAAATTGAATATTGTAAACAAATGGATTTGAAAAGTCTCAAAGAACTTTTTCGGAAATTAATTAATTTAAAGAAGAATTTTAGTTAAAAATTCTAGAAAATAATTGAAATGATGAAAATAATTTTGAAGAAGTACAATATTCTTATAATATAAAATAAAATAATAATTTTTTCAATTTTCCATCTTTAATTATTATGAAACATAAAGAAATTGATCACTCCGAGTGGAAGACTCGGAGTTATCGATATCTTCATGTTGTATAGTTATGAAAAATTTAATTTATAATTTTAAGTAAAATGTTTTCTTATGTGACTCGGACTGGTTAGATTTTTGTCAGTAATTGGTCCGTAATTTTTCTTTTTTGGTCCGTAAAGTCCGTATTTTTAAATAATTTCACTGGTTTGAGCCCTGAAAATATAATAATTATATATTTTAATTTTTTCTCACCAGGGGTAATCCTTCCATATCGCCAGAGCCAATACAATCCGGAACAAGATGAATTTTCTCGCAGAACTCCTTGAGATCGAGAACAACTTGGAGAATATCCTTCAATTTACCCGGATGTCCCTTGAGCACCGAGCTGGGAATATGTTTACAGTAAGCGCTCAATGCATGCAACAATAGCTGATGAGCAGTCGCTAATTTCTGCTCAATCACTTGTACATGAAATGTCACTGCTCTGCGGCCGATTTTTCTCCTTGCACCCGGTGCAATTGCATTGATGTGTCGTCGAATTTCCGCCACCTGCCGTCCAAGATCGTAGAGATAGTTTCTCGCGAATCGAATTGAAAATTCCATGACTCTCTGTTGACGTCGATAGAGATCACGATCACCGTCAGGCAGTGGAATTCTCCCAAGTCGAAAGGCAATCTCGTCGAGAATTTCGGATATTTTCTTCTGCGTTGCAACTATTTTTGCAACTATCGTTGGATCGGGTCTTACGTATATTATTTCGTCCTTATCACTCAGTCGATCTGGACTGAATTCCGGAGTAGAACTATAATCATTGTCGTGGTTCATTGCACTAATTAGTCGTTTTGAATTTTCCTTCTTTCGCCTCACTCCCGGTGCTGATGACGCTTTTCGCGTATTTGTTCGATTTCGATCTTTCATCACTTCTCGTGAACGATCACGAATCAGTAAATCCTCCTCGGGAATAGTTAGCAGGAAATTTGTACTTCCGCTACCGTTGTCCTTCACTAGAGGACTCTTCTGGTCAGCAATTTCCTGAAATAATTATTTAATTTTATTTGTTCATTACGATTGAATAATAAACTACTAATAATAGTATTTTTATTAAAATTTTCGAAAATCAACTTTTTAAGAACTTTAATTGCAAATTTTTGCAAAAATAATTGAATTCTCAAAAATTTTAATGAAAAATATTCAAGCTTAAATTTCAATATAAAAATTAATGAAAATTAGCTTCTAAAAATTATATTAAAATATTTTCGAAAAATTGCATTACAATATTTTTCAAAAAGCAATTTTTAGAATTGTTTTAAAGTAATTTTTAAAAAATTCAATTATTTAAAAAAAATTTTACCAAATTTCAATTTTTGAAATAATTTATGAAAATTTAAATTATGTCTAAAAAATTTTACCAAATTTCAATTATTTGTCAAAAATTTTAGCAAATTTCAATTATTTTTCAAAGATTTTAACAAATTTGAATTATTTTTCAAAGATTTTTACAAATTTCAATTATTTTTCAAAGATTTGATCAAATTAGAAACATTTTTGAAATATTTTACCAAATTTAAATTATTTTTCTAAGATTTTAGCAAATTTAAATTATTTTTCAAAGATTTTACCAAATTTGAATTATTATTTAAAGATTTAACCAAATTTGAATTATTTTTCAAAGATTTTTACAAATTTCAATTATTTTTCTTAGAATTTAGCAAATTTGAATTATTTTTTAAAGATTTTAGCAAATTTCAATTATTATTTAAATATTTTACCAAATTTGAATTATTTTTCAATAATTTTTATAAATTTTGATTATTTTTCAAAGACTTTAGTAAATTTCAATTTGTTTATTTTTGTTTCTATAAGTTTAGTTGTTTATTTCTGTTTGTATAATTTTGTTTGAAATTTTATTAGAAATAAATTACTTCTGGAAATAAGTCATCCTCCCATCGAAAGTGATCTTGTTCAGCAACTAAACATTTTGAAGTGAAGCAATTGACATTTTGAAAATTTGAATCGATTTCATTGAGATGATGATATAATTGTTCGACATCTTGTTGTTCGACGAACGAGGCCCACGCGTTTTCTTCATCGACTTTTGTCTTTTGTCTCCTCACGTGCTTTATTACATTTTTCATCTGATTTTCCGGAATGTACTGCAATCGAGAAGAAATTAAATTAAAAATTAATTTAAAAATCCTCTTATTTTAACAATTCAGAAAAATAATTCCGTAAAACTGAAAAATTAGTTTACGTGCAAATTAAAGTTTTACATGTAAATTAATTTACGTAATTATTTTTTTAAAATTATTATTCAGGGTTGACACGGTCAGGGAATTCAGGGAAAAGTCAGGGAAAGCAGAATTGGTCAGGGAAAAGGCAAATTCAAAATTGTTTCCAAAAAATCAATTCTTTTCAAAAATTTAATAAAAAATTTTCTTCAACATTTCAATTATCTTTATAAGTGAATAGCAAAATTCCTGGACAAAATTCAATTATTTTCATAAATTTGAGTTTGAATAAAATTTATTGCAAAATTTTAATTATTTAAAAACAATTCTGACAAAGTTCTACACGAATATTTAATTATTTTCTAAAATAGATAATCAAAATTTTCAAGGAATTCAATTATTAAAAATAGAATTTGCATAAATATTTTCGAAAAATGTAATTATTTTAAAAATTTTTATTAAAATTTGTCGAAAGAACTCAATTATTCAAAAGTTTGTTGATAAATTTTTTTATCAAAATTCAATATTAAGAAACATTTAATTATTCAATATAAATTATTGATTTTTTTATTTAAATAATTGAATTTTCGTAAAATTGTTTAATAAAAATAGATTTAAAAATTAATTTCAGTTAAAGTTTTTGCCTAATAATTGAATTTTGTAAAGCTTTCAAATTAAAATCTTTGAAAATCTCAGTTTTTCATACTTTTAAATATAAAATTCTATGGAACTAATTTTTTTCAAAAAGCTCAATCGAAATTTTTTGAAATTGTTTCAAGTTTTTATTTTCTAATGTATATTTAATTAAAGAATTTCCGAAAAATCGAAATTTCACGTAAAATTGAATTGTAGTTGTCAAGTAAAACTTTTTTAAAAATGATTAAAAATAATTGATTTAAAGAAGAATTTTATTTCAAAATTTTTAAAAATAATAATTAAAAGAAAATGACGATTTGTTCATGTTTTACAATAATATTTTTATCAGTTATTGAATTTGAAATTTTTGAAAACCATAATTCCTATATGGAAAAATAGGGTAAATTTTGTCTGGAAATCCAGGGAAAAACAAAATTAAATTTTTGTGGCAACCCTGTTATTCCGAAATAAAATTTCTATAATTCCTGTCAATATTTTGACTCAATAAATTAAATTAAATGTGGAAGAAGTTAAGTTGAGTTGAAATTAAGTAGTTAATTAATTAAATTAAATTAAATTCTGAATAAATAAGACTAGAATTTAGAAATAGGGGGAAATACCCAAAAAAAAGAATTTCACCAAACAAAATGACAGAGTGAATGGAAAAAAAATAAAAAATCAGCGAAATACCTTGAAATTAAAATCATCATTGTCGTCATCGGATATGAAAAAATTATCTCTTTCCTTATTTTTTAAATAGCCGAACTGTAGTGATTTCATAAAGTCTGACATTCTTCCTCTTTTTTTTTATTTTTTGGTTATGTTTCTACTCCAGAAGGATTGCCACCCTTGCTCATGAGTGTAAATACTCGTGTCCGTCGATTCTCATAATAAAATGAAATATAAAAAATTTTTGTAGACTGATAGTAAAATTAAACTTGGAAATATCCGGACATAATCAATTGAAATTAAGGGCCGACGGATGGCAAGGGTTTGTCCCAAGGACCATTTAAAGCAGGACAGTGTAAACTATTTTTTATTGCAAAAAAAAAAGAATAGGGATAAATGTCACCGGAAAACAACCGCACAGAATTTGTTCTTTATAGTTTCAGAACACAAAAATAAGGGGAGTTTCTAGGTGGCAAAGCAGGTTAACTTCTGTTGTTGTTGTCGGTTGCCGGTGAGCGAGACGATCGAGCGTCAGTTTGTGTTGATGACTAACATAATTATCGACTTGAAGTCGTTTCGCCCTCCACTTTTCCTTTTCATTTCCGTTAAAAGTTTACTTTATATCCCTTTAAATTCTAGCATTGCCTTCTAGACTTAAAAATTTGAAAAATAAATTATTTTTTTCTGTTTATTACGTAATTTAATTTCACTTTATTATCAAGTATTTTTTTAAAAATAATTTTTTATTTTATCGAGTATATTTTTTTTAATAATTATTTTTTTTTATTTATCAAATCTATTATTATATTGAAATTAGGCACAATTAGGCTTATAATATGAATTTATAATAATTAATCATTGCAGATACGGAATAAATTTTAATATATCTATCTCAATTTATTTTTCGTCTAGGTAGAATAAAAAATTAACAAAACTTTAAATTTGAATTATTTTTCAAAGATTTTAACTTTCAATTATTTTTTAAATATTTTACCAAATATCAATTATTTTTTTAAGATCTTTCCAAGTTTTAATTATTGTTCAAAAATTTTACCAATTTTGAATTATTTTTGAAAAATTTTACCAAATTTTAATAATTTGTCAAAGATTTTACCCAATTTGAATTATTTTTGAAGGATTTTTACAAATTTTAATTATTTTTGAAATATTTTATTCAATTTAAATTATTTTTTAAAGATTTTATCAATTTTCAATTATTTTTAAAAGATTTTACCAATTTCAATTTTTGAAATATTTTATTAAATCTAAATTATTTTTAAAAGATTTTAAAAAATTTCAATTATTTTTGAAATATTTTATCAAATTTAAATTATATTTGAAAGATTTTAACAAATTTGAATTATTTTAAAAAGATTTTACCAAAATTGAATTATTTTTGAAAGTTTTTTAAAAAATTTCAACTATGTTCAAAAGATTTTACCAATTTCAATTTTTTAAATGTTTTATCAAATTTAAATTATTTTTAAAAGATTTTAACAAATTTCCATTACTTGTCAAAGATTTCAGAAAATTTCAATTATTTTAAAAAGATTTTACCAAGTTTCAATTACTATTTGTCAAAGATTTTAGCAAAATTGAATTATTTTTCAAAGATTTTAACAACTTTCAATTATTTTTGAAATATTTTATCAAATTTAAAATATATTTTAAATATTTTAACAATTTTTAATTATTTTTAAATGATTTTACCAATTTCAATTTTTGAAAAATTTTTCCAAATTTCAATTATTTTAAAAACATTTTACCAAATTTTAATGATTTGTCAAAGATTTTAGCAGATTTCAATCATTTTTCAAAGATTTTACCAAATTTGAATTATTTTTGAAAGATTTTACCAAATTTGAAATATTTTTGAAAGATTTTAACTAATTTTAATTGTTTTTGAAATATCTGATCAATTTTAAATTATTTCTTGAAAATTTTAACAAATTTCAATTTTTTCAAAGATTTTGACAAATTTCAATTATTTTTGAAATATTTGATCAAATTTAAAATATTTTTTATCAAATTTCAATTATTTTTCAAAGATTTTACCACATTTCAATTACTTTTCAAAGATTTTATATAATTTTAATTATTTTTAAAAGTTTTTACCAAATTTGAATTATTTTTGAAAGATTTTACCAAATTTGAAATATTTTTGAAAGATTTTAACTAATTTTAATTGTTTTTGAAATATTTGATCAAATAAAATTATTTCTTGAAAATTTTATCAAATTTCAATTTTTTTCAAAGATTTTAACAAATTTCAATTATTTTTGAAATATTTTATCAAATTAAAATTATTTTTTAAAGATTTTATCAAATTTTAATTATTTTTCAAAGATTTTACCACATTTTCATTACTTTTTAAAGATTTTATAAAATTTCAATTTTTTTCAAAGATTTTAACAAATTTCAATTATTTTTGAAATATTTTATCAAATTAAAATTATTTTTTAAAGATTTTACCAAATTTCAATGATTTGTCAAATATTTTAGCAAATTTCAATTATTTTTCAAAGATTTTACCAAATTTCAATTATTTTTGTATTATTTTGAATTATTTTTGAAAGATTTTACCAAATTTGAATTATTTTTCAAAGATTTTTATAAATTTCAACTGCTTTTGAAATAAGTATTTTTCATAATTTTTTTTTTTCGTTGAATAAAAAAATTAACAAAAGTTCTGAACTTCTTCTTTCTTTTTTAAATTCTGATTTTACTGCAATTTAACTTCACTATCAAGAAAAGTTAATTATAAAATTGTTGAATTTAAAATTTAATTTTTTAATTTTACATTTAATTACTGCAAGTATTTTACTTTAGTATTTACATAAAAATAATTTTAATAAAAGAATATTTCGTTCACCTGATCGTTTAAAAAATTTTCAAATAAGGAAACTTTGGAAAATTTTTTTTTTTATTCGATAAAATTATTATTAGAAAGAAAGTTTTAATCGAAAAAAAGTTAACTGAATTTAATTTTATCAAAAATTTCAAAAAGCTTCCGCTTTTAATTAAAAACATGCAATTTTTCCATATTTCTTAATTTAATCGATGTAATCAATAAATTAAAAATAATTGTCACTAGTTCCCAAAATTTATAGGTTAGTAAATTTTCAATATATATAACTATTAAAAATAAATCAATACAATAACAAAAAAAAAATAAAAGAAAGGAGTGAAAAAATAAAAAATATTTAACCGATTCAAAAGAAAAAAAATATCTTTCTCTCTCTTTTTCTCTTTGCTTCGAAAGAAGAGAATTATTTATTTTTTCTATTCGTTACTTAATGGCAATTATTTTTAATGAGTGATGAATAAAAAAAAAATTATAAAATTAAAACAAGTGGGTGCGGCCATCGAGAGGTAAGCACACTCCCCTGCCTCTCAATGTGCGATCAATACTAGCCGGCTTCTTCGCTTTTCTGCTCTGCAAAACCGACGACGGTGAGCTTTTAAAGTTTTCCTAAAAGCAGCATGATATAATATTTCAAATTGCAATTTTCATTTTGATCGTCAACCATTTTTTCCAAAATATTTTACATTTTATCATCGTTACAATAATAGAATTTCTATTCTTTTCAAGAAAGTGTTGATTTTTCCACCGAATAATAAAAAAATCTCCCATCATTTCGCTCTCTGTTCGACATGATGTTGTCCCCGTTTTAATCTCAAAACGCAAAATGAAAATACTCATCTTGACAGTGGTGAAATTTTTCCGGAAAAGTGTCAATTGACTCCTAATTTGAAATTTGTAAATTGGAACTATCGAGAAAGAAATTTTCGAGGATATTAGATCGGGAAATAGGTATAGAGAAAACCGGCATGAATTATTTGTACATATTCTTGGAACATTAGATAATTATTTTTATTTCTTTCTTTTTTCTTATTTAATTACTGTTTTGTTTAATTTCACTATTTTAATTTCATTTTTATTCACTATTTCATTACATTACGAAATTATTTTCTATGTGGATTTATTTAATTTTCTATTATTATTTCAGAGAGGAATTTCCTGGAGAAGATCTAAAGAAGATCTAGAGAAGATTTAGAGAAGGGGAAATAAATTTGAAGAGAAGAATTATTGTTTTCAATTATTAGAAAATCATGGCTTCGAAAGTTCTGGTGAAACTTCCAACTGTACCCTTCTCGCAAGTAAGTTGTGTATAAAACTTAAACTTTCTTTCTGCAACTTTTAATAGATTCACACAAGTTTTATGTACTTTTGACTTTAGTTAATAAACAACTATCTAATTATGAAAAAAAAGATAATTTCAATTTATAAATTCTTTTCTACTTTTTTAGGGCAAAAAAGCACCACCTGAACTTGTGAGTTTACCAGCGAGAAATGAAGGCAGTGTACAAACTCGGCAGCAGAGATTGAACGGAGACAGAACGGCTCAGTTAGAACAAAATATGAAATTTTTGCAAGAACAACATCAGGCAACTTTAGTTTCTTTGCATCAGGAAGTTGAAACATTGCGTCAACGAAATAGAGGTAAAAATCCTCTCGAAAGAAACACTAATTTTATTTATTACACAAATTACAATTTCTCTCAGTCTTTTTTTGGAATTTTTTTCAGTTACTCGATTTTTAAATAAGGAATTTTGCTTTTCAGATTTGCAATTCCAACTTGTTTTTTCGAAAGGATCAAATGTGTCAAGTCCCGTGACATCTCCCGAAGATGGTGGAAACGGGTTCGTGAAACCAAAGGTAATTAAGAGAAAGAATATAGAAGAGAAATTAATTTACGGAAAATACAAATTTTAATGTCGAATTTCAGGGAAGCCCGTCGTGCGTTAACGTCACTCCCCTCCAGGTCGAACTTCTGGAAAAAGATCTTCAGGACATTAAGACATCTTTAAATGAGGCCAAGAGACACAATATTCATCTCGACGATATTATCGAGAAACAAAAAAAGTTTGTCAACTTTTCACCATTATCATAGGCCTCGGATATTATGACTTTTTTTTTTTACTTCTCACCACTATTTTCAAAAAATGACATTTTTTTCGACTTTTCTTCCAAATATATTGCAACAAAATACCACAATTTTAGTATAAAATGCAACATATCTCAAATTTTTATTGGCATGGAAAATAACTAGAGATAAATCTTTAAACGTTTTTGAATAATTTTCCTAATTAAATTTTCGAACCAATTTAAAAAGAAAATATAAAAAGATTTTCAATAATTGAAATTTGGTAAAATTTAATTGAAAATAATTGATTTTTTTCAAGTATTGTTATTAAAATTTTTGAAAATCAACTTTTTAAGAACTTTAAATGCAAATTTTTGCAAAAATAATTGAATTCTCAAAAACTGTAATGAAAAATAATCAAGCTTAAATTTTAATAGAAAAATTAATGAAAATTAGCTTATAAAAATTATATTAAAATATTTTTGATAAAAGTAATTCTTAGAATTTTTCATTTTATTTTTTTAAAAAATTAAACTTTCAATATTTTTAATTATTTAAATCTAAACATTCAAATACCTACATACAAAAAATAATAAAATTAAAATTTTTTAGAATTATTTTTATTATTTATCAGAAAGCTATCAAGTTCAAAATTTTTACTTTAAATTCTTCAAAAATTATACAGTTTTTTTTAATTATATAAAAATTCTTTTAAGAAAGACAATTATTTTCAAAAAATTACATTACAATATTTTTCATAAACTAATTTTTAGAATTATTTTAACGTAATTTTTTTAAATTCAATTAATATCTTCGAAAAGAAGATTTTATCAAATTTCAATTATTTTTGAAATATTTTATTAAATTTCAATTATTTTCAAACATTTTACCAAATTTCAATTATTTTTGAAAGATTTTCTCAAATTTTTATTTTTTTTAATATATTTTTACAAATTTTAATTATTTTTTAAAGATTTTATCAAATTTCAATTATTCTTTAATAATTTTAACAAATTTCAATTATTTTTGAAATATTTGATCAAATTTCAAATATTTTTGAAATATTTTTTATCAAATTTCAAATATTTTTGAAATATTTTTTACCAAATTTCAATTATTTTTGAAATATTTTATCAAATTTAAATTATTTTTCAAAGACATGAACAAATTACAATTATTTTTTAAAGATTTTCTCTAATTTCAATTTTTTTCAAAGATTTTTACAAATTTCAATAATTTTTGAAATATTTTATCAAATTTCAAATATTTTTGAAATATTTTTAACTAATTTCAATTATTTTTAAAATATTTGATCAAATTTAAAATATTTTTTATCAAATTGCAATTATTTTTCAAATATTTCATAAAATTAAAATATTTTTCAAATATTTTAACTAATTTTCATTATTTTTCAAAAATTGTATTAAATTTCAATTATTTTTCAAAAATTTTAACAAATTTCAATTATTTTAAAAATATTTTATCAAATTTTAATTATTTTTTGAAGATTTTACCAAATTGCAATTATTTTTCAAAGATTTTACCGTGTTTCAATTATTTTAAAAAGATTTTAACGAATATGAAATATTTTTTTAAACTACAATTATTTTTTAAAGATTTTACCAAATTTCAATTATTTTTCAAAGTTTTTACCAAATTTGAATGATGTTTTAATGATTTTTACAAATTTAAATTATTTTTGAAATATTTTAACAAATTTAAATTACTTTTTAAAAATTTTATTCAATTTCAATTATTTTTAAAAAATTTTTAAAAATTTTAATTGTTTTAAAAATATTTTATAAAATTTTAATTATTTTTTAAAGATTTTATCAAATTTCAATTTTTTAAAAATGTTTTACCATGTTTCAATTATTTTTGAATTATTGCATCAAATTACAATTATTTTTCAAAGCTTTTACAAAATTTTAATTATTTTAAAAAGATTTTACCAAAAAAAAAGATAAAGTGACAGCTAGTACAAATATTCCAAAAAGTTGAAATATTATATTAAAACAATTAAATTCTCGAAGAACTTTAGGAAAATTATTAAAAATAATAACTGATTTTGAGAAGAAGTTTAATTAAAAATTGTAGAAAATAAATGAGTTTTAGAAGTTATTTTAAGACATTATTAAATTTTAGAATTTTTTAAATTGAAACGATTTTTTTTTACTATTAAACATTTTTTTAATCGACAAACAAATTTTTTTGCGCCTTCATGTCGATCCGAGGCCCATTTTTAACAAAAGGAAGTTTCATTTTTTTCAAAAAAAAAAAAAAAAAAATCAAAAGGAAAGAATTTTAATTACATTGGTAATAATTTTATTTTCAGAATGTTGGAACTCAAGGAGATTGAAGAGAAAAAGCTTGCCGTTAACGATATTGGTATTCAAGTGGGTGGTGGTCCAGATCCCTTGCAAATGGATTTGACAACGCGCTTAGAGGACGCCGAGGCAATGGTGAAGAGACTTCGTCGCGAAAATGAGGATCAACGAAGAGAAATTGCCACAATAAAAGCATCGCTCTACAATGGCAATGGATCTAATGGACGAAATCGTAGACCGAACAATTCCCATCACAATCGCGCCTCTCAATCTCAAGGCGAAGGTGACGAGCACACTTCACACAAATTCCCACCTCTTCAAACTCAAAGTTATTGGCATCGCGGTTCCAGAGGGAATCACAGGTTCGTTCTCATATTTTAGAAATTATTTTTAATTAATACAGGCATCACAGTACCTTTTTTTCCTCAAAAAAAGGTGAAAAGGGGAATTTTTTTTCCTCAAAAAAGGGGATAAAAATTTAGTTGTTTATACAATTTGCATATATAATTCAAATTTTTTATCATATAGCTTCCATACAATTTTTTAAAAATGATTCGATTTTAATCAGAGTTGTCACAAAAATTTCATTTTGTTTTTCCCTGACTTTTCCCTGATTTCCAGACAAAATTTTGACTTTTTTCCTAAAGCATATTCTGCGGTTCAATATAAAAATGATTAGATACTCAAACAAAATGTTCTATTATATTTATTTACGAATTTCTTTAACTGTAAAATTATTCAAAAACAGAAATAACTTCTTTTTTAAAAAAAATATTTATTCATTATTATTTTTCCATAGGAATTAAGATTTTCAAAAAAAATTCAAATACAAATCCTTTTGAAATTCAACAATTTATAATAATTAAAGATGACCGAGTGATAAGATCATTATTTTCTACTATAAAAAATATTTTTACTGTAACTTCTTCAAAATTATTTTCATCATTTCAATTCAATTATTATTTTCTAGAATTTTTAACTAAAATTCTTCTTTAAATCAATTATTTACAATAATTTTTTTTTAAATTCTGAGAATTTTCAAATGTATTTATTTACAATTCAATTTTACGAAATTCGATCAATTATTCGGAAATTCTTCAATTAAATATATATTTAAAAATAAAAACTTCGAATAATTTCAATTAAACTTTTTGAGAAAAATAATTCTACAGTATTCAAATAAATTGCATTTTTTCGAGAAAGTAATTTAAAATTGTATTTAAAAAATAATTAAAATCCTGGAATGAGTTTTATTATTTATGAAAATAATTGAATTCTTGCAACGAATTTTATTAAAAATTTTTTAAATAATTGAAATCCTGAGAAGAATTTTAATATTTTTATAATAATAATTGAATTCTTGTGAAGAACTCTATTCATTTTTTACGCAGAATTTTATAAAAATGTTTTTAAATATAATTGATTTTTTTCAAAAATTTTATGAAAATTGTGTTTTAAACAATTGAATTCACACGAAAATTTTATTATTTATGAAAATAATGGAATGTTCGCAAAGAATATTTTTAAACATTTTTTTTAAATACTTCAATTCTTTTCGAAATTTTTTTAAAAATATTTTTGAAAATTCTTGCGAAGAATTTTATTAAAATATTTAAGAATAATTGCATTTTTTTCGAAGAATTTATTTAAAATTGTATTATAAATAATTAAAATCCTGGGATAATTTATAATATTTATCAAAATAATTGAATTTTTTCGACGAATTTTATTAAAAAGTTTTAAAATAATTAAACTCCTAAAAAGAATTTTATTATTTATAAAAATTGAATTCTTTCAAGAAATTTAATTAAAAATGTACTGAAAATAATTATTAAATTCTAATAAGCAAATTATGTCAAATTTTTTTTGAAATAATTCAATTCTTTCAAAGAATTTTAATAAAATATTTCAAATTAATTGCATTTTTTTCAAGGAATTAATTTAAAATTTTATTTTAAAAATAATTGAAATCCGGGGATGAGTTTTATTATTTATGAGAATAATTAAACGTTTGCGTAGAATTTTAATAAACATTTTTTTTAAATAATTGAATTCTTTTGGAAAAATTTATTAAAATAGTAGATATTGAATATCATTGAATTTAGGAAATATTTTGCAAATAATTGAAATTTTGCAAAGAATTTTATTAAAATTTTTGAAAATAATTTAATTTCGAAAAAGAATTTTATTATTTATAAGGAGAGTTGAAATTTTGACAAGAATTTCTTTAAATTTTTGAATATAATTGAATTTCTGCGAGGAATTTTATGATTTTTAAAAATAATTGAATTTTTGCAATTATTTGAAATTTTTCCAAAAATCAAATTTTTTTTAGTGATTTGAACTAAAATTCCTCGATAAATTCATTATTTTTAATAATTAATTAAATGTATGTATTAAAAAATGTTATTAATTTTAGAATTATTCAAATAATTTCTAAGTTATAATTTTGTGATAGTTCTTCAAGAATTAAGTTATTTAAAAAGAAATTATTGTCAGAAATGGAAAAAATTGAAGGTTTTATATTAGAATTTTTGTTTTTTTTAGAAAAAACTGTTAATAATAATATTTTAATTATTTAAATGTTAATTAATTATTTTTCCAGAGGTCTGCATTCTGTTGAATGAACCACCTTATAATTTATAAAATTCTTTACGATATATATATATTATTTAAATCATTAACATAAAGAAACATATTTATATTATGTTGTGGTGTTAATAATCTAAATCAGAAATAAAACGCACTGAATTCTATAAACTTTGAGTCTAAATTTTATGATTACACTTTGAAACAGATTTCAAACAAAGATAAACTTGTTTATTTTTTATTAGAAAAAGGTGAAAAAGGGGACAAATCGTCAAAAAAGGGGAAAAGGTGCAAAATCGTCAAAAAAAGGTGAAAAAGGTGATAAAATTGAAATAAGGAGACAAAAGGGGAAAAGGGGACCAAATGTGATGCCTGATTAATATAATTTTTTCCATTAATAATTTCCATAAGAATTAATAATTAAAATATATCTTTTTAACTTTTTCCGTTTGCAGTTTTGATCATAATTCCGATTATCATCGAAATGGTAGAGGCCGCGGCGATAGACAGGACCGTGAATTGGAGGCGAATACAGTTTTGCCTCAATTGCGTCATGGCTCATCAGTGAAATCGGATAGTTCGTCGATTTATTCGTCATCTCATCGAAATAGATTTTATGCCGATGATGGGAGAAATTTTCACAGCGATGGACGAAATCGTAAATTTCGTGCTCCCAGATCGCAAAGGGATCGTCGAGACACTGAACCGCGTGATCATCGTCGTGAATATAAGGATCAAGAGTATCCCGAATCTTCCGCCGAGGGTTCAAGGGACACCAAAAATACTAGGCGACAATAAGAGCTTCAACTCCTTTCCTTTGACTCTTTTACGTGTCACAATCGTAAACAAATTATTACTCAACTTATTGCGCAATTCGCAAAAAAAAAGATCACATATTGATTTACATTTCCCAAAAAAAGAAAAACTGAATTTTGCGGGATCTGATTACTTTCAATTTTTTTGCCGAGGTATTTTTGATTTCTTTTAATTTCTATTTGAAAATTAATTTATTTATTGTCAAATTTATTTACTCATCTCAGTATTTTTTTTTATCTTTTATTTTCTTTATTTTGCTAATTTATTAATTTTCTATTTGATTTTCTATCGTTTTTTAATTGTTTTATTTTACATTTTTATTTGCAGAGAATATAAATCTGCGAAATCTTCATTTTTGCCTCGGTTCCAGACTTTAATGCAGGTAATGAATTTGTTTTTAATATTTCATACTTTTTTTGGCGATTATTACTATTCATTACTTGAAGTATTTATGCGTAGAGAACGTATAACACTTCTTAAAAAAAAGAAAATTCCTCAAAATACCACAGATCGCTCACTAGGAAGGGATCACGTTGTATTGCATTAACTCATACCTTTATTCTTAATAGATTACGGTGCGAAAAATTAAGCTTTATAGATCAATAGCTTTGTCGGACAAATAGCAATTAGTCTGATTTACATCATTAAGTCATCTTTTGGTAAAAAATTGACTCAAATTTCTGACCTTTTTTTAAGTAATTTAATAATTATCATCAACTAAGAAATATTTGTCTTTAAATAACAAGACCAAATTTTGACATTTTCTTCTTTTCATAATGTTTTAAATACAAATTTGTTTCACTGTAAATTAATTTTGATTACATTTTTAGCTAAAATCAGCTAATTATCTCAAGATAATTAAAACATTAATGGGGAATCTCAATATTTAAACTTAGTTTTTCAAATGAAATCAATTTGATATTTTTGAAATAAAAAAATAATATTTTAGTAATTTATAATATTAGGAATTTTATTTTTGATAATGTGTGAAAATTACACCTACAACTCAATTATTTTCTACAATTTTTAACTAAACTTTTTCTATAAAATATAAATCAATTATTTTTAATAATTTTCCGAAAGTTCTTCGAGAATTCTACTAACTGTAACTGTAAGTTTTTTTGATAAAATCTTTTTAAAATAATTGAAATTTGGTAAAATCTTTAAAAATATTTCTAATTTGTCCAAAATTTTTAAAAATATTTTAAATTTGATAAAATCTCTAAAAAATAATTGAAACTTGGTAAAATCTTCAAAAATAATTCAAGTTTGGTGAAATCTTTGATAAATAATTGAAATTTGCTAAAAATTTTTAAAAATAATTGAAATTTGGTAAAATCTTTCAAAAATATTTCTAATTTGATCAAATATTTCAAAAATAATTGAAATTTGGTCAAATCTTTCAAAAATATTCCTAATTTAATCAAATATTTAAAAAATAATTGAAATTTGCTAAAATCTTTTTAAAATAATTGGAAATTGGTAAATCTTTCAAAAAAAAAATTGAAATTTGGTAAAATCTTTAAACAATAATTCAAATTTTGGTAAAATCTTTGACAAATAATTGAAACTTGGTAAAATCTTCAAAAATAATTTAAATTTGCTAAAAAATTTCAAAAATAATTGAAATTTAGTAAAATCTTTCAAAAATATTTCTAATTTGATCAAATATTTCAAAAATAATTGAAATTAGGTAAAATCTTTCAAATATATTCCTAATTTAATCAAATATTAAAAAAATAATTGAAATTTGCTAAAACCTTTTTAAAATAATTGAAACTTGGTTAAATCTTTCAAAAAAAATTGAAATTTGGTAAAATCTTTGAAAAATAATTTAAATTTGATAAAATATTTCAAAAATAATTGAAATATTTTAAGATCTTTAAAGAATAATTGAAATTTTTTAATATCTTTGAAAAATAATGGAAATTTCATAAAATATTTCAAAAATATTTAAAATTTGATCAAATATTTCAACAATAATTGAAATTTGTTAAAATTTTTGAAAAATAATTGAAAATTGATAAAAGTTTTGAAAAATAATTGTAATCTGTTCAAATATTTCTAAAATAATAATTAAAATTTTTTAAAAATTTTAATAAATGATTGATATTTGGTAAAATATTTCAAAAATAATTGAAATTTGTAAAAGTCTTTGAAAAATAAATTAAATTTTTTGTAACAAATTTAATTTATTTTGCAAAGATTTTAACAAATTTCAATTATTTTAAAATTATTTTTGAGTATAATAATCTTTGAAAAATAATTGAAATTTGATAAAATTTTAAAAAAATAATTGAAATTTGGTAAAATCTTTGAAAAATAATTTAAATTTGATAAAATATTTCAAAAACAATTGAGAATTTTTTTAGATCTTCGAAAAATAAAATTGGAATTTAGTTAAATCTTTCAAAAGTAATTTAAATTTGATCAAATATTTCAAAAATAATTGAAATTTGTTAAAAGTTTTAAAAAATAATTTAAATTTGATAAAGTATTCAAAAATAATTTAAATTTAAAAAAATTGTTTTGAAAATAATTGAAATTTGTTAAAATTTTCGAGAAATTAAAATATTTTCATTAGTAGACGTTAAATTATATTGTGACAAAAACTGAAAATAGAAAATTAATTTTCCAATTTTGTGATAATTTAATTATTTTCATAATTAAATGAATAAAAATAAGAATGTAATAATTAAAATTTATTTTTGTAATTGATAAAAAATAATTCGTAGTCTGTATTCGTTAATTTTATAACGTAATCTAAAATTAATGTGTCGCGTTTCCAAGAAAGATAATTCGATCGAGATTCCCCTTTAAAATAAAAAAATTAGTTTTTATTGTTTAAAAGAAAATTTAAACAAAAAAAAATCGGACAAATTGAGAGCGTACCGTGCTGACTGAATGTATATTAAATTATTAAAGCTTATAATCGAATAAGCAAAATAAATTATGCAGATATGTTATTCGTATATTCAATCTACTATTCGATATCTTCTATAAAAAAAATGTAGATTGCAGATTTCAGATATTATGAGATACGAGACTTGTATGTTTAAATGGGTGATATATATATACGATATTAAAAATATATGATTATTATATGCACATTTTTTACCAATATTTAATTATCAACTCCTTTACGATTTGAATTTTTCAATTTTAGTTCTTTTTATCTCGTAATTGTTTAATTACAAAAATTCTTCTTTTTACAAAAACTATTTTTAATTTTTAAGCGGGAAATTTGAATTTAACAGTGCCATCTGGTGGCGAACAGTTTTGAAAATAGAACTTGCTTGTTCCGTTCTATTGCCATTGCATTATTGTCAAATATGGCGGATTAAAAGACGTTGTAAATAATACATGGGACGTTTTTATATTTAAATAAAAACACTGTAAAGTGTTTAGTTAGTGATCAGTGTTTTACTTATTAGTTTAGATAAACAATGTGAGTGTGTGAAACTAATAAAACTTTGGTGTAATTCAGTGGAATGGTGTTTATTGAAAGGCAAAATTCATAACCATCTGTATCGAGCGTCTTTGATGTTTCGTCATCAGACGAATTTCTCGTCGTTAATAAGTTTATTTTAAAATTGAATTTTGCAGTGCTGTTTTTTTAGAGAAATAAAATTACCCGTGAATCATGAGTACTTTATGTGTTTTAACGTGGTCTCGATATTTCGAGAGTAAGAAAACGGACAATTATTGTTGCCATTTGTAAATGGCAACAAAGACTGTTAATTTTAAATATAGTTTTGACTAATACTCGAGCTCGATATCGAGATTAAATTATTATAGTGACAGGTGAGATGAAGTAAAGAAGGAGGATGATGATGGGCGATCAGTTTCGTAGCAAAGTGGAGCAATACTCACCAAAGTCTTCACCGAGGGGTGCTCGTTCCCCTGTTGTTTCTCGTCAGGACTCGACTGGGACCCTCAAAACGACGATTTCCCTAGGCAAAAATCCCTCCATCGTCCACAGCGGGCCTTTCTATTTAATGAAAGAACCTCCTGGTGGGTATTTTTATTTATTTTTTGTCTATGTTTTTTTATATTAAATAGAGGGTTATCGAACTCCCCAAAAGTTCAATATCCTAACCTCACTTTCTCTTTATGCGAAAACGGGAGCAGTGTTTCACTTTTACCCGTTCTTGTTTGAAATCAAAATTTATTTGATTTTTTATTTCTGTTTTTGTTTATTTTTTTTCATCTGAATTGAATATATCATGTGACAGGGAAATTGTATTTACAGGGGAGAGCGAACTCACAGGAGCTACGAATTTGATGGCCTATCATAGCCTCGAGCATACTTATAGTAAATTTAGCGGAAAAAAGCTCAAAGAACAGCTCTCTTCATTTCTTCCCAATTTACCTGGTATTATCGACACTCCTGGCCATCAAGATAATAGGTATCATCGAAGGACTAATATATTTTTAATTTCTAAA
Organism: Leptopilina syphax; assembly: GCA_032872505.1. NCBI lineage: Eukaryota > Metazoa > Arthropoda > Insecta > Hymenoptera > Figitidae > Leptopilina > Leptopilina syphax. The sequence goes on along the minus strand of CM065468.1, from coordinate 24,143,119 downwards.
ATTAATATAAGGCTTCGTACTCATCTACTAAAATCTACTAGTTGAAATAAATAAATTAATCTCAAAAATTTTAACAAAACTCCTAAAATTCTTTTAAAAAAATTCTTCTTTCAATTATTTTTATAAATAATAAAATTCTTCTCCGGATTTTAATTATTTTAAAAAATGTTAATACAATTCTTACCAAGAATATTCAATTATTTTCATAAAAAATAAAACTCATCCCAGGATTTCAATTATTTTGAAAATACAATTTTAAATTAATTCCTCAAAAAAAAAAAAAAAAAAAATGCAATTAATTTTAAATATTTTATCAAAATTCTTAAAAAGAATTGAATTATTTTTTAAAAATGGACATAATTTGCTTATTAGAATTTAATAATTACTTTCAATACATTTTTAATTAAATTTCTTGAAAGTATTCAATTATTTTCAAAAAAATTAATAAAAACCTTAGGAAAGGAGTTGAATAATTTAAAAAAAAATGTTATTGTAAATATTCTTTGCAAATATTCAATTATTTTCATAAATATTAAAATTTTCAAGGGAATTCATAGGAATTTAAAACTCAACTTTCATTAAAATTTTTCGAAAAAAATCAATTAATTAAAAAGAATTTTATAAAATTCGTTGCAAGAATTTGATTATTTTCATAAATAATAAAACTCATCGAAATACTTCAATTATTTTTAATACAATTTTAAATGATTTCCTGGAAAAAATTCAATTAATTTAAAATATTTTAATAAAATTCGTAAAATTCTTAGAAAAAAATTTTCAAAAAAATTTAATACAATTCTTTCAAACAATTCAATTATTTACAAACATTTTTTGAAATTCAATTATTTTGAATGTCTACAATTTATGAAAAAATTTCGAAAAGAATTGAATTATTTAAAAAAAACTTTATTAAATTATTTGCAAACATTCAATATTTTCATAAATAAATAATAAAATTTTCACAGGAATACAATTGTTTGAAACACGATTTTCATTAAATTTTTTGAAAAAAACCAATTATTTAAAAAGATTTTTATAAAATTTTCCAAAAAAAATTTAATAAATTTCTTTGTCAGAATTAAATTATTTTTATAAATACATAAAATTCTTCTCAGGATTTTAATTATTTTAAAATTTTTTAATAAAATTCGTTGCAAGAATTCAATTATTTTCATAAATAATAAAACTCATCCCAGGATTTCAATTATTTTTAAATTAATTCCTCGAAAAAAATGCAATTGTTTTTAAATATTTTATTAAAAATTCTTGGAAAGTATTGAATTATTTATAAAAAATTCTTGTAAATATTCTTTGCGAACATTCAATTATTTTCATAAATATTAAAAGTTTCATAGGAATTCAATTGTGTAAAACATAATTTTCATTAAAATTTTTAGAAAAAAATCAATTATTTTTAATGTTTTGTATAAAATTCTCCCTAAGAATTCAATTTTTATAAATAATAAAATTTTTCTCAAGAATTCAACTATTTTAAAAGTTTTTAATAAAATTCGTTGAAAGAATTCAATTGTTTTCATAAATATTATAACTCATCCCAGCGTTTCAATTATTTTTATTACAATTTAAAATAAATTCATTGAAAAAAATGCAATTATTCTTAAATATTTTAATAGAATTCTTCGTAAGTATTGAATTATTAAAAAAAAAATTGATATCATTTGTTTAAATTAGAATTTAATAATTATTTGCAAAACATTTTTAATTAAATTTCTTTAAAGAATTTAATTGATTTCAAAAATATTAATAAAAAACATTTGAAAATAATTGAAGTATTTAAAAAAAATGTTTATAAATATTCTGTGCAAACATTCAATTATTTTTATAAATAATAAAATTTTCGTATGAGTTCAATTGTTTAAAACACAATTTTCATAAAATTTTTCGAAAAAAATCTATTATTTAAAAAGATTTTTATTAAAATTTTCTCTAAGAATTCAATTATTTAAAAAAAATTTAATAAAGTTCTTCGGAAGAATTCAATTATTTTTTAAATCTTTAATAAATTTCGATGCAAGAATTTTATTATTTTCATAAATATAATAAAACTCAGCGCAGAATTTTAATTATTCTTAAGACAATTTTAAATTAATTATTCAAAAATGCAATTATTCTTAAAAATTTTGTTAAAATTCTTCAAAAGAATTTAATTATTTTTAAAAAAATTTGAAATAGTTTGTTTATTAGAATTTAAAAATTATTTTCAATCCATTTTTAATAAAATTTCTTGAAAGAATTTAATCACTTTTACAAAATTTAAATAAAATTATTCATAACAATTAAATTATTTAAATAAAAAATTAATAAAGCTCTTTATAAGAATTTAATTATTCAATAAATTATTTATTTTTGTATTTAAATAATAATTGAATCCTCGTAGAACTTTCTATTAGGAATAGAAATTTCAAATTGAAATCTTTGAAAATTTTAATTATTGTAAAACTGTAAAAATATTTTTACTTTGAAATAAAATGATTAAAGTTTTGAATAATTTTATTGAAAAATTCTTAAAAATATTTGAACTTTGGAAGAATTGCAGTTGTAATTTTTAGAAATAGTTTAATTTCAAAAGGGCTTTACATTAAAATCATTTGAAATATTTTAATTCCTGTGGAATAATAAATAGGCATTTGAATATTTATTTGCAAAAAATTATTCTATTTTTGATTGTGATGTAATTTAGAAATTATAAAAAAAATTCAGTCGTCAAATTTAATTTTTAAAAAAATTTTTTTTTAATACTTTTTATGCTACTTTTTTTTAGTGTTAAAGCTACTTTTTGCTACGTTTTTAAAATTATTTAACGAGTACGAAAGCCTGTAATGTTTTATTTCCAATGTAATAAATCAATGTTTCAATGTTTTTGACTTAGAAATAATAAATTTTTTTCAGTTCGCTTCGTTCTGTAATAGACAAACCCCCAATTTGTGGTAAAGAACTTTTACCATTAACGAGTGTGCAACTCGCTGGCTTTAGACTTCATCCTGGTCCAGTAAGTAAATTTATATATTAATTTATTTAATTTATTAATTTATTATTTTTTCTACAAAAAAATTTACATGAATAATTATTATTTAATTTTTTTGGTTACTCAATTGAATATTAAATTTTTGCAGCTTCCCGAACAATATCGATACATAAATCAAGCTCCCCAGAAGAAGCATAAAAATAAACATAAAAAGCACAAGCATAAACCTGGAGAGGTTCCTGGTGGACAGGAAACGGCTACCACCGACATTGGTGGTACGGATACACATGAAAAGAAACACAAAAAACAAAAGAGACACGACGAGGAGAAGGAGGCGCGAAAGAAGCGAAAAAAGGAGAAGAAAAGAAAAAAGCAGAAACACAGTCCCGAATATCCTGGCGGATTGACACCTTCTCAACATTCTAATTCGTGATCTCAATTTTCCGTTTCTTGGCTTATCGATATGGGCGCCACGATATTTTAGGATAAGTGAAAAAAAAGAAAGGATTCGTTAATAAAAAAAATTTTTATTGAAAATCAATTAATTTTGTTTTCTCGTTTTGTCAAACTGTGAACATTGAATTTTTCTCTTCAATCGCTTCTCATTCCATTCGAAGATGAAAAGAAAAACTATTTCGATTTGCTTCCTTTTTTGTATAGTTTCGAATCATCGAAATCGCAAATTATTTAATTCGATTCTTATTAGACAGCGAAACAAGAACTTTTATAAGAGCTCTTATTTTTATACTAAGACAGAAATTACGCTGTTTAATTTCTCCAGCTAAATGTGATTCTACGTTTTTCGAAAATAATTTTTCAAAGTATCGTCTCAGGTCAAAAAAAAAGAATTCTTTTCTCCTTTCTTTTTCTTGTACAAAAAAAATTTTTTGTTGAAAAAAAGATACTTTCAATTTGGAACATTGTTTTTTTTAAATATGAAAGTATCTCCGAAGTATAAGTTTAGCATAATTTGAATTGTACACTTATTGTAATTATTTTTCTTCATTACGTGAATCCTGGATAATAAAATGGATCCACATTAGTGCAAATATATTGCATAACATAAAAGATAACTATCAAGAAATAACTTTGTTATCATGTATTTATATATGATGAGTGAGTGAATCGTAGCCATTTACTGCACGTAATCATATGCAAACAGGACTTTGTCATGTTACTTGTAGTATTTATATGGCGAAAATGTGAATAAAATAGTTTAATAGAATTTTTAATATTTTATCTCTAATTTTACGTTTTTTTCTTTCGTTTTTCTTAAAGATCTTTTTTAAAGATCTTTTTAAAAGATCTTTTTTAAACATCTTTTTAAAAGACTTTTTTTAAACATCTTTTTAAAAGACTTTTTTTAAACATCTTTTTAAAAGACTTTTTTTTAAACATCTTTTATTAGTTGAATAATTCTTTTCAAACCGACTGACAAATTATTATTCTAGATAATTAATTAAATTCAAAATGAACTTTTAGAATATTCTTTAAAAAAAAAATAATCATTGTATAATATATGAAAATATCTTGATACGCTTGAGACATTTTTGTAACAATTAAGTAACAGTTGATTAATTAATGATTTCCCCGAAACGGTTTTCATTGTTTATTAAGGAAAATAACGAGAAATTATGCTTTCAGTTCCTTTAAAATGCAAATTATCTAGTAAATTATTATCATAAGGAAAATTATTATTATTGATAATTCTACTTTGTAGAAGTTTTGCAAAATAAAATATATTTCCAATGACTGGAAATAATTACTGTTTAAAAAATTGATATTCTTTATTTCCGCTGTCGGAAATTGACACGTGGATTATTTTTTTACTCATTGAAAGAATGTGAATATTTTTCTTTGTTAAAAATTAAATTCGACTTTTTTTGAGTATTGTTTGAAATATTGAGTAAAAAAAAAAATCACGATTTTTTAATTAACGTCACTAGATCGAAAAGAATTTGTATCTCCCTTTATCTGAAAGATAAGATACAAGATTAGATATTTTTTTTAATCAGAAAATCGGAATATTTTTTCGTGTTTTCTTTGTTTGAAAAAAAATACATATTTTTAACAATCAAAAAATTGCGATAAGAATGTGTTTTTTAATTATTTTTTGTTGACACGTTTTGCTTCCGTCATTAAATTGTTTTCGTTCGTGGAATTTGTATAGTCTGATAGTAATTATGTTTTATTGTACAGGACTTGCAATTTCTTAACAAATAACGCCAATTTTTGTTGTTCATATTGCATGACGAAGGAAATATTTAGCGAACCCAACGCGACTGCAGAGGGACTTCCCAACTGTTTGCCATACTTTTTTCGTCTTTAAAAGAGTATCGATGTAATCTTTTGCATTTAGTCGATTTCGTATTGCAAATACTATAAGTTAGAGAAAGTTTCCTCAAAAAAAAAAAAAAAAAAAAAAAAAAAGTATCATTCTTTTTTTTCTTTTAAATATGTCTTCGATATTTTTCGTCGTTTATTCAGTTTGTGTGGTGTTTATTTTCGATTGTGTAAATACAACATTTGGCAAACCGTTTGCGACAATTGAAGCGGAGCAAAATCTCAGTAAGAAATCTTTTTATTTTTTACTCTTCAGCATGAAGATTTTTTTTTTTATTTTAATTTTAGTCAATAATTTAATTTTTCGTTTATTTGGAAACAAAATTTAATTTTTTAATAAAACAATAGATAAAATATATCAATTTTTAAAGTTTTAATGAAAAAAGTTAAAAATAAATATTTAATTTTGTAAATATTTTTTTACAAATTGGGGAAAAATTGGCGAAATTTTGAGATAAAAAATACTAAAATTTAACGGAAATTATATGAAAATTAGAAAATTTGTACTTAAATGTAATTAATATTCTTGATTGACATAACTACTAAATTTAAGTTTTTTTTAAATTTTAGTATTTTTTATATCAAAATTTCGCTTTGTCGCATTTTTTTTCACCAAAATTGGAAAATACTTAATTTACAAATTTTAATATTCATTTTCTCTTCGTATACCAAATGAATTTTTGTGCTTCTGCGTAGAAATTTTTAACTCTTAAAAAAATCTGTTAAATTTAATTTAAACATTTTTTTTTTTATTAAAAAATATCTTTTATTTCTCTATATTATAATATTTTTTGTAAGTGAAGAGAATATGGGGGAATTAAAGTGAAATATTTGAAAGTATGTCAAGGATTATTCACTTGACATCATTTTTAAAACTGCACAGGAAAGTACAAATTTATTTTAAAATTCTATTTTTTAATTCACTTCTAGATCATCAGTGAGTAATAATCTTTTTTTTTTTTATTTCAAAAAGTGTAAAAATTGTGCAACTTGTTTATATCATAAATTATGCAATAGTAAATATACTTACTTCTGTGGATTTTATCAGTAATCAAGGAAAGATTTATTTTTATTTTTTTTTTCTTCTCCAATTTCGAGATTAGTATTGAACTATCTCGATAGTGAATTAATAGCAACGATTTTGATAATTGTTACAGTTTCTTGAAAGTTGTTAAAGTAATCATTTATCCCTGAACTCGTTAAATTTTCTGTCATTGAATAATGTCAACGGGCGTAACTTGTAACTTTGAAAAAAGGGAAATTCTTTTTTAATACATAGAATTACATTTTTTACTATTATAGTTTTGTTAGTTCGGAAAATATATAGCAAAATAATAATTTAGAAAAATAATAATTTAGAAAAATAATAATTTGAAAAAAAAATAATTTAGAAAAGAGAATAATTTATTAGGAAAGATAATAATTTTTTTTTGTTTATTTTCAGTTTGTCCTAAAATTGTGACTCGAGAAGAATGGAGGGCACGAGTTGTTACGAATCATAAATTATTGGATATTTCACCAACTCCTTATGTCGTGGTTCATCATGGAGGAATTAAACATTATTGTTTCAATGAAAATGCGTGTTCGGAAATTGTGCGGTCCTATCAAAATTTGCACATGGACGAACGGGGCTGGATTGATATTGGATATAATTTTGTCATTGGCGAAGATGGAAATGTATACGAAGGTCGAGGATGGAATTTTATCGGCGCACATGCACCTGGATTCAATACTCAAAGCATCGGCATCTCAATAATTGGCGATTTCACGAGTGAGAATTATTTACTTATTTTTTATTTCTATTCTTTTCTACTTCTATTTATTTTCTATTTCTATTTTTTTCTACTTCTATTTATTTTCTATTTCTATTTTTTTTCTACTTCTATTTATTTTCTATTTCTATTTTTTTCTACTTCTATCTATTTTTTATTTCTATTTTTTTCTACTCCTATTTATTTTCTATTTATATATTCTCAGGTCTCGGATATTATGACTTTTTCGATTATTTGCGAATAATGCGATTTTTATCGACTTATATTAAAAAATTGTGACTTTTTCGACTTTTCTTACAAATTTTGCAATAAAATACCACATTTTTAATATCAAATGCAACTTATTTTGATTTTTGTAGTGTGAAAAGTATAACAATAGACAAATCTTTGAAAAGTTATTTTTGAATAATTTTTCTAATTAAATTTTTAAAATATACAATTAAAAAAATTTTGAATAATTAAAATTTTAAACTTAATTGAAAACAAATCATTTTTTTCAAGTATTTTATTACAATTTTTAAAAATTAACTTTTAAAGAATTTTAATTGAATTTTTTGAAAATAATTAAATTTTTTGTGATTCTGAAATAATTGAATTCTCATAATAAATTTTATCAGAATTTTTAAAAGTAATAACTTTTAGTAATTGAATTGTTTAAAAGAGTTTTATTGAAATTTTTGGAAATAATAAAATTTTTGCCCAAAAATTTTAAAAATAATTGAATTCTTGAGAAAAATTTCATATAAATTTTTTGAAGTCAGAAATTGAATTGTTTCGAAGAATTTTATTGAAATTTTAGAAAATAATAATTAAATTCTTAACAGGAATTTTATTAGAAGTTTTTAAAATAATTGAATTTCTATGAAGAATTTTATTGATTTTAAACATAATTGAATTTCTATTTTCTATGAAGAATTTTAATGTTTATGAAAATAATTGAATTCTTGCATCAAATTTTATTAAAACTTTTTTAAATATCTAATCTAATTTTTTTGAATCATTTTACGAAAATTTAAAAGAATAATATAATTCAATTATTTTATAGTGATTTAATTAAAACTGTGTTAAAAATTGATTTTTATTGTGTGAAAAGTATATAACTATAGACAAATCTTTGAAAAGTTATTTTCGAATAATTTTTCTAATTAAATTTTTGAAATATAAAATTAAAAATATTTTGAGTATAATTGAAATTTTGTAAAATTTCACGGAAAATAAATCATTTTTTCACGTATTTTATTACAATTTTTGAAAATTAACTTTTAAAAGAATTTTAATTGAAAATTTTGGAAATAAATGAATTCTCAAAAATTTTAAAGAAAAATCTTCAAGTGTAAATTTAATAAAAATGAAAATTAATGAAAAATAGATTGTAAAAGTAATATTAAAATATTTTTGAAAAAACTAATTCTCAGAATTTTGTCATTCTAATTTTCTAAAATTCAATTATTTTCAATATTTTTGATTATATTTAGAGATAAAGTTTAGTTCAAACTTGTAGAAAATAATTGAATTTTATATGGGTCATTAGTTGTAATGTTTAGAAATTAATAAATTTCAGAAGTCAAAATTTTAAAAATTTTATTTCCTGTGAAAAAAGAAATAAGATTGTATTTAAATATTTATTTAGCAAAATTATTCGAGTTTTGAATAATTGAATTTAGAAATCAGTGAAGAATCAGGGAAATACAAAATAAAATTTTTTTGTGACAAAACTGAATTAAATAAACAACTTTTTCGATTTTTTTTCTATTTTTAATCGACTAAAGCGACTTTTTTTGCTCGTTAAATTCGATCCGAGGCTTGTTTTTTCTACTTCTATTTATTTTCTATTTCTATTTTTTTCTATTTCTTTTTTTCCATTTCTTTTTTTCTATTCCTTTTTTTTATTTCTTTTTCTCTACTTCTATTTTTTCTGTATTCATTTTCCAAAAGAAAATTTGTTTCTTAAAAATAAATTTTACAAAAGAGAACCAATTTTTGTTTATTTGTTGGGAGAAAGAAAATTTTAATATAAAAACTATTTGTTTATAGAGCGCTTGCCGAATAAAGCAGCACTGAAGGCTTTGAATTCTCTAATAAAGTGTGGAGTAACAATTGGAAAAATTCAGAGAGATTATAAATTAATTGGTCATCGACAGACGAGGGAGACTGAATGTCCGGGAACAAGTTTTTATGAGTACATTCAAAAATTACCAAACTGGACAAATAAAGTGACTCCGATCTATGACCGACAACAAATAAGTAATTCTACGAGCAATTAGTACCGCTGAATTCTTATTAATTCAGAACAATGACAATTAGATGCTAATTAAAAATATCATACTCTTGAAAACATGAAGTCATTAATTTGCAATAATTATTCTTTTTTTTTTACTTTAAACATTCCTCGCTTAAACTTTAGATTCAAAAATTCATTTTCAATTTCTATTCAATTGAAATAATTTATTTTAATTTTCAAATTTCAATAGGATTTTATTTTCAAATATCAATTTTTAAATTTTATTTTCAAATATCACTTTTCAAATTTTATTTTCAAAGTGAATTAATTTAGAAGATAACAATTCAAAAGTATTCTATAGAAAAATTATAATTTAAAATATTTAAAAAAGTATTGTTGATTCAACTAGAAAAATACTATGTATATTTTTTTGACTGTTTTATCTAGTCTTCGATTTTACGAAATATTTATTTAAAGTCCTTTTTAAGTGTTTTATATTTATTTAATTTAATATTTCATAAAAGTATGTAATAATTGTAATATTAATAAATTTTTTATATTTATCTAAGCATTAAATTTAGATTATTGTGAAAAATGTGTTTAAATTGCATTTAAATTAGTTAAATAAATGATGAAAAAATACGGAATTCTATTGGTGTATTAGAGATAAGTAATAAAATTCTACATATATACACGATTTGATACATGAAAAGTTATTGACTTGATAGAAAGAGAAAGATATATATCACTCGCTGGGAACCCCAGTATTTAAATGAACTTTGATTATAAGTATCCGTGTGTTAAAAACTAAGTCGCAGAGCGTAAAACTTGTTTTAGCTGATATTACTCTTCAACATCAGATTAAAATATAGAGGGAAAATAAATTAGATATAAAGGAAGATATTGAATATTGAAAAATGTACAAAATTATTGGAGTAATTCTCTATTTTATTTATGTTGTTGAAAATAAGGAAACAACAGAAACTTCTTTATCTGCTGTCACTGATGCTGGTGAATATTCAAGTAAGTATCTACATTTTTTTTTCTTTTTCTCTTTCCTTTTTTCATTTTTCTTTTTTTTTCTTTTTCTCTTTCCTTTTTTTTCATTTTTTCTTTTTCTCTTTCCTGTTTTCATTTTTTCTCTTTCATTTTTTTTCTCTTTCCTTTTTTTCCTATATTTCTAATAGAATGAAATGAACATTGTAAACAATATTATTAATATTATCATTACAGATGTCACAGAGGATAATTTGATGACGAAAGACACGAAAATTATAACCAGGGCAGAATGGGGTGCCAGACAACCACAAGGACCAGTTAATGATCTTCCTGAATATCCGCCACCTTTTGTTGTCGTGCATCATTCGGCGACCGTTGGCTGCACATCTCAAACGATATGTTCAGCGCGAGTTCGATCTTTCCAAGTAATAATATTAATAAAACCGTTTTTAATTCAAAATTCATCTAATATTTTATTTATTAATTTATTTCTCGTTATTACAGTTGCAGGCCTCGGATATTATAACTTTTTCGACTATTTTCAAAAAATGCGATTTTTATTCGACTTATTTTTAAAAAATTACGACTTTTTCGACTTTTCTTCCAAATATTGCAATAATTTTTAGTATAAAATGCAACTTATTTCGGTTTTTATAGTGTAAAAAGCATAACTATAGACAAATCTTCAAAAATTATTTTTTAATAATTTTTCTAATTAAATTTTCGAAATTTACAATTAGAAAGAATTTCAATAATTAAAATTTTTGTAAAAATTTAATTGAAAATAATTTATTTTTTTCCAAAGTGTTTTATAACAATTTTTGAAAATCAACTTTTAAAGAATTTTGATTGCAAATTTGGAAAATAACTGAAATTAATTCAATTTTAATTGAATTCCTCGGAAGAATTCAATTTTTTAAAGAATTTTTAATATATTTCGAATAAATTGAATTATTTTCTAAAATTAATAAATCCTTCAAAACAATTCAATTACTTTTATAAATAGTAAAATTCTTCGCAAGAATTCAATTATTTTTATAAATAGTAAAATTCTTTGCAGAAATTCACTTATTTTCAAAACATCTTTAATTGAATTTCTAGGAAGAATTCAAATATTTTCATAAAATTAAATTATTTCCGAAAATTTTTAATAATTTCTTCGAAACAATTCAACTATTTTTATAAAAATTAAATAAATTTTCAAAATTTACAATAAAAAAGAGTTTCAATAATTGAAATTTTGTAAAATTGAATTGAAAATAATTGATTTTTTCAGTGTTTTATAAAAAATTGTTGAAAATCAATAACTTTTAAAGAATTTTAATTCCAAAAATTCAAATACATACAAAAAATTGTAAAATTAAATTTTTTTACAATTATTTTTAACATTTTGACAACATATAAACAATCATGTTCATAATTTTTAATCAAAATTTGTGGAAAAATTATTTTTTTTGAAATTATACAAATATTCTTTTAAGGAATTCAACTCTTTTCGAAAAATTACATTACAATATTTAAAAAAAAACATTTCCTTGTAATTTTTTTATGTTAATTTTTCAAGATTCAATTAACTTCGAACAAAGTAAATTAAATTTTTTTTTGTATTTACTTTTATAGATTTTAATTAAAATTTTGGAGAAATCACGTTTATATTAATAAATAAAATTCTTTGAAAATTCAATTATGTTTTTGAATAGAATTTATCAAATTTCAATTGTTTGAAAAATTTTCAATTGTATATAATTAAAAAACTATTATCTTTCATTTTATTTATCTTTATTATCTTTCTTTTTTTTATTTATCACGGATAAATTATTTTTAAAATAGTTTCTTAAAAAATTAATTTTAAGAATTTCTTTATTATAATTTTTTGAAAATTAATTAATAACTTAAAAAACATGGACAGTTACTATCATTATAAAAAAAAACGGAATTTTTGTATTTAAATAATTGAATTCTCGAAGAACTTTCGGAAAATTATTAAAAATAATTGATTTCAAGAAGAAGTTTGATTAAAAATTGTAGAAAATAATTGAATTTTAAGAGAATTAAAGTTGTAATTTTTAGAAGGTTTTAAATAGAATTTTTGAAAATTTTATTCTCGTATAAAAACAAACAAGTAGTACCTATATTTAAATATTTATTTAACGAAATTATTCAAGTTTTGAATAATTAAATTTAGAAATCAGTGAAAGATTAGAAAATACAAAATAAAATTTTTGTGACGACACTGAATTAAATAAACGACTTTTTCGACTTTTTTTTCTATTTTATATCGACTAAAGCGACTTTTTTTTGCACCTTAAAGTCGATCCGAGGCCTGCAGTTGATACTTAAATTAATTTAATATTTAAGTTAAACAATTTTTAATACAAACGGAATAAATATTTTTTGCAGAACTATCATATGGATCACAATAAATGGAGTGACATTGGTTACAACTTTTTGGTTGGAGAGGACGGATTGGTTTACGAAGGTCGTGGTTGGGGCAAAAGGGGAGCACACTGCCCTAAATACAATCCCAAAAGTATTGGAATCTGCGTCATTGGAAATTTCACTAGTACGCTCATTAATATTAATTAATTAATTAATATTATTAATTAATATTCTACTATTTTTTTCTATTATTATTCATATGTGACGCGCTCCAAATAAATATTTTTCTTGAGAAAGAAGAAGGTATTTTTTGAGAAAAGAAAAAAAGTTAAGAAACAAAAAAGAAAAAAATTTTCGTCTCTCTGCTTCTTACGTTTCTTGGGAACGCGACACATTTTTTTAATTTAATAATTAATTTTAATTGTTTATAAATTTTTCTTAAAGGTCATGAGCCGAATTTAATTGCCATTGAGACATTGAAGGATTTAATAGAATTAGGAGTCTCGAAAGGTGAAATTCAAAGTAATTATAAATTAATTGGTCATCGTCAAGGTTCGGCTACTGATTGTCCCGGCAACAGTTTATACGATTTGATTAAAACCTTTCCACACTTTGACAGTAATCCATAATATTCGTCATTTTATGGATAATTACTACTTAATTGATAAGGTAACTAATATTTTAAGATTTTATCTTCGTTTAGAAAAATTAATTTTAGTTAAAAACAGTTTAAAAAAATGTAATTTTGAATTTTCAATATCTACGATTTTAATAAATTTTTTCAAAAGAATTCATTTATTAAAAAAAAATTTTTATCAATATTCTACGCAAATATTTAATTGTTATTTAAAATTTCACAGGAATTTAATTATTTACAAGTTTTTAAAATAAATTTCTACGCAATAATTCCACTGTTTTCATAAATAATGAATTTTTTTTTACAGAGATTCAATTATTTTCATAAATAATAAATTATTTTATTAAAAAATAAAATTCTTTTTGGGAATTAAATTATTTTTGCAAATAACAAAAATTCTTTTTATGAATTCAATTATTTTCAAAAATAATAAAATCATTCGGAGGAAGTCAATTATTTTAAAAAATCACTCAATATTCATCACGAGACTTCAATTCTTTTCAAAAGTAATAAAATTCAATTATTTTCAAAAATTGTAATAAAATTCATTGCAAAATTTCAAATATTATCAAAAATTTTAATAAAATTCATTGCGAAATTTCAATTGTTTTCAAAAATTTTAATAAAATTCATTGTAAAATTTCAAATATTCCAAAAGAATTTAATTATTTAAAAAAAAATTTGACAAAGTTCTACACGAATATTAATAAATATCAAAATTCTTTCCAGAAATTCAATTATTTTCAAAAATTTTTTAAAAAAATCTCGTCAACATTTCAATTATCTTTATAAATAGCAAAATTCTTCGCCAAATTTCATTTATATTCAGGAATATTTATAAAATTCATTGTAAAATTCAATTATTTTAAAAAATAACAATATTCATCACAAAAATTCAATTATTTTCAAAATTTATAAAATTCTTCGGAGAAATTCATTTTTTTTTCAAAACAATCGGAAAAAATTGTCGTTTCAAATTTAAGAATTTATTACAGAAAATAGAGATATTTTTGTTAATCAGAGTCAATATAATTAAGAATTTATTATTCCATTAATTATTTGTTTTTATATTTAAATAATTGAATTCTCGTAGAAAATAATAATTGAATTGAAATATTGAATGTAATTTTTAAGAAGCTAACAATATTCTTATATAAAATAATGATTTTATCACTCGGTCATCTTTAATTGTCATAAAACATGAAGAAATCGATATCTTCTTGTTTCATAATAAATATTCTTCTAAGTTGTTGAATTTCAAAAACTTTAAATTTTAATTTTTTGAAAATTTTAATTTCTATGGAAAAATAATAATGATTAAATATTTATTTCAAAAAAAAAGTTATTGACGTTTTCGAAAAATTTTCTTACTAAAGAAATTCGTAAATAAATGTAAAAGAATTTTTTTTTTGAGAATCTAATAATTTTTCGAGTGAATCAGAATATTCTTTAGACTTCAGAAAAAAAGTCAAAATTTTGTCTGGAAATTAGGAAAAAACACATTTTTGTGGAAATCCTGAAGAAAATATATTATAGAAAAATTTGAAAAAAGTCGAATAATTAAAATGAAAAAAAGGATAAAAGTATTGGAGAAATGTAAAAATATGAAATTTAAAAGCATTGAGAAAGTTAGAGAACAAAGTTAGAGCTTTTTAATTGATCTAAGACTTTATGACCTAAACCTACATTATAATTTATCAACTTTGGTTTTTTTTACTTAGTATATATATACTGTAATTATTACAGAATACATAAAATTATTATCAAAATCAATAATAGTATTATTATTTGTAAATTTCAATAAGGTAAATTGTGTTTGTTCAGTAAAAAAGAGATATAATTAATATTCTTTTTTGGAACAAGTTTGTAATAAAACGTGCCATGACCCTAAGACAATTATTATTGTTCTTGTAGAGAGCCGGTGAATAATAGACGATGGACAGGAATAGGACACGTGGAAAACTTTTCAACGTCAGTCGATGGAAGCAGTTCGCGTTCGGCAAACATCCAACGATGTTTGTTCACCGGACTTCCGCGTAAAACACGTGTGCACTTCAAAAATTGACAGCCGTTTTCACAGTGTTATGCAAATTTATTTGCTTTCATTTGCTAATGAAAAAAAATCGCCAAAAAAAAGTACTCTTTAATCAGTATTATTTAAAAGAAATTATGGTCGTTGCTTTTGAAAATAAAGAAGATATTTTGTGAGAATCATTCCTAATTTTCGTGTAAGATATGGTTAAAAATAATTTTATTTTTTCGAATAACTTCGACTTATGTCAAAAATGATTTTTTATTTTAATTAAGTCTGATTTTTTTTTCACTAAAAGAATGATTCTTATTCAAAGATAATTAAAAAAAAAATTTTTTTAAATCAGTTTCTTAATATTGACGTTAATTTTTTGTAAGAAGTAAATTATACTATTTATTGAAATAAAAAAAATATAAATTATTCAACGAATGTAAAAAATTGAAAATATTTCACTCTGTAAATTGTCTTATGGGGTTTAAAAAAAAAAAATAACGAGAAGTCAACGTACCGCGAGTAGCGCAAAATATCGATTCTTAAATTGTTGGGCAAATGAATAAGTAAATTGTATCAACAAGCAGAGTGACTAGTCAACAGGAAGGATGAGTTTAAACTTCGTCTAAAGAAGTGAAAGATTCGTTAATTAATCAAGAGAACAATGTTTGCTTTTTGGATTGAGAAAACAAATGCTTAAAAATATTTCTAATTTCGCTAAAAATATTTCTAATTTTGCTAAAAATATTTCTAATTTTGTTAAAAATATTAACTTTCTTTAAAAAATTTTCTATTTTCGTTCAAAAAAATTTTTTTAACAATTTTTGTCAAAAATTTTACTAAAGAAAGAAATAAGAAAAAAAATCCAATACAGAAAAAAATGTTACAAATTCACAGAAAATATTTTTTTTTGTATTTTATGCTAATGTATGTTTATAGTTTATATAAATTGATAATATAATGTTTATAACGTATATCGATTAAAGAAAAACCGGCTTTCTTATAGACATTGACACAAATTTTCTGATGAGTCTATAATTCAACCTTCAAGTTTTCTAAATGTTTTTTCTTAATCTATAAACTTTCTTTTAAATAACTTGTAGTTTTTTTTGTAAATTATTAATTTATTGAATAATATTTTTTTTTTGTATACAAAATGTTTTTCTTGCTTAATTGTTCTTAATAATAGAAGAGAAAAAAAAAACACGAAGGTGGCGTTGCAAACAAAAACCCTCATTTGTCGTTGGACATTCACATGTGACACATGTGATATTCCACAGTGCTACAATAATATTCTTATTTTTTTTGTTTTTACTTGTTTCTAAAAAAAATTAATCAGTCAATGATTCAAAAATTGGACAATTGTTATTCAACTCATGAGGTAAAGCTTGTTTTGGTTTTTGCAATTTCACATTCTTGAATATTTTCTACGTAAAAAAAAATTTTTTACGTGGAAACAAAAATTTTATACGTAGAAAAATTAATTTTACAAAGTGTTATTATAATTTCTCAACTATTTTTAAAAACAAAATTAGTAACAAATTTTTTCTGTAACTGAACGGATATTTAATAAATAAATAAATAAAATAGAAAAAAAATAGAAAAATAGTAATAGAAATAAAATAAAGACAACAAAAAATAATAAAATAAATCAAATTAAAAATAGCAAAAATAAATAATATACAAATAATTGAAAAAGTAAATAAATAAAAAATAAAATAAACAAAAAATCGTCTTCGATTAAAATAGTTTTGTGAATAGAAAATAAATTGTACAGTTCAGTTTTTTTAGATTGAAGAAAATTGGCTAATAATTTAATTCAAAAGTAATTTCTAAAGTGAAAAAGGAAAAATTTTTTTTTACTTAAAAAATTGTGAATATCGATTGACACAGTTTCGATGGTATAGCTGTCATTTGTTCAATTACAAAATTGTAGTTCCTAAACCATGTATTTTCACCCCTCTTGTTTTCTTCAGGCACCGA
Organism: Leptopilina syphax; assembly: GCA_032872505.1. Taxonomy (NCBI): domain Eukaryota; kingdom Metazoa; phylum Arthropoda; class Insecta; order Hymenoptera; family Figitidae; genus Leptopilina; species Leptopilina syphax. Next base: position 24,125,776 of record CM065468.1, on the reverse strand, counting down.
AACTCTCGAATTTATGTGAAAGAAAATGTTATTACTCAAAAATCCTAGTCATTATTAATATTGACAATTTCCTGAATTTCAACAAGAAACTCAATATTTTTAAATAACTTTCCTAATACGTAGATTTTGGTAATTTTTTATTTTTCCACTCGAGTGGAAATCTACTTTATTTTTTTTTTTTGAATTTTATTAACTGTTTATTAATTTATTTATTAATTAATAATTTTTATTAAATTTTTATTGAATTAATTTTTTTATTTTATTGAATAATTTTTTTTAATTGAATTACTTTTTTTTTGCTTTATTGAATAATTTTTTTTTAATTAAGTTACTTTTTTTACTAATCGGACGGTGAAATTTATTTTCCTGGAAAGAATTAAAAAGTTGATTACATTGATGTCGACGATAAAAAGTTTTTTTTTGTTTAATGTTTCTATTATTGATTACAATAAAGTTATTTTATACGTTTAAAATTAAAATTTTGTTGTTTATGGAAACTTTAGAAACTATAAAAACTATAAATAAGGAAAATAAAAAAAAGTTTTTTTTTTTTTTTTTTTGTGTAAAATTATTTTTTTAACTGATTTTCTATTTTCAGATTCGCAGATGAACCCGAATACGTTGAAACATTGGCTCAATCGTGGGGAAATCGAAAAACTCGAACATGTCGTTTTGGAAGGCAGAGGAGCTCGTCTATTGGGAGAACGGTCACCGGATCTCAGGACTCGAGTTTTTCTCAAAGGATTGCCAAATTACTTAGTTAGTTGTCATTGTTTAAAAATTATAATTTTAGTCACCTGGAAAATAATTGATTGACAATAATTATTATTTTAAACTATTTTAGTATCATTTTTGATTGCATGAAAATGTATTCAATTTATTTTATTTATTTAACTAGATTACAGATTCATAATTTAAAAAATTCACTTATTAAGTATATAATTAAATATTGTTGTTTATTATTTTTTTAAATTTTAATAAAATTTTCAGCAAGAATTTTATTATTCTCATAAATAATAAAATTCTTTAGAGCAATTCAATTATTTTCAATACAATATTAAAAAAAATTTTTAGCAAGAATTTCATTATTCCCATAATTAAAAAAATTCTTTAGAGCAATTCAATTATTTTCATTACAATTTTAATAAAATTTCTCGGAAGAATACAATTATTTTTTAAAATATTATTTAAATTTAATTATTTTCAACAGTTTTAATATAAAATTTTTAATTTAATTATTTTCAACAGTTTCAATATAAAATTTTTAATTGAATTATTTTCAACAATTTTAATAAAATTCTTTTTGAAAAATCATTATATTTTCAACATTATTAGTGAAATTCGTTCAAAAAATTCAATTATTGTCAAAAATTTAGATAAAATTCTTCGAAACAATTAATTTATTTTTATGAATTGTAGAATCCTCCGCAAGAATTAAATTGTTATTTCATAAATAAGAAAATTCTTCAAAGGAATTTAATTTTTTATAAATAATAAAATGTTACGAAGAAATTTAATTATTTTCAATGCAATTTTAAAAAAAATTTCGTAAATGAATACAGTTATTTTTAAAAATATTAATTAAATTCCATTACTTTCAAAAATTTTAATATTAAATTTTAAAATCAATTATTTTCAACAATTTTGATGAAATTCTTTTTGAAAAATCATTATTTTCAACATTTTCAATAAAATTCGTTCAAAAAATTCAATTATTTTCAAAAATTTAGAAAAAATTTTTCGAAGCAATTCATTTATTTTTATGAATTGTGTTGGTAAATAAGAAAATTCTACTGAGAGATTCAATTATTTTCAATACAATTTTAATAAAATTTCTAGGAAAAAATTCAATTATATTCAACATAATTTTAATAAAATTTCTCTAACAGGTTCAATTATTTTTAAAAATTGTAAAAAAATTTTCTAAACAATTCAATTGTTCTTTTTAATTTTAATCAAAAATTTTAATTTTTAATTTTTTTAATCAAAATTCTTTGTAAATTTCAATTATTTTCAAAATTTTCAATTAAAATTACTTTAAAAAATGAAATTATTTTTACAAAAATGAATGAAATTCCTAAAAAAATGTAATTATTTCCAAAAACTCTAATAAAATTGTTTAAAAGAATTTAATTTTCTATGAATAATTTTAATATTATTTAATTAAGAAAATCGTTAATTACAAATATTAATAATAAACACGATTCTTTTAAAAACTTAAAAGTAATTCTTAAAATTCAATTATTTTCAAAATTTTCAGTAAAAATTATTTTTAAAAAACTTCTCTTTTTCCAAGAAAATTGAAATAAATTCTTCAAAACAATTCAATTATTTTAAAGAATTTTAATAATAATCTTTCCAAGAATTAAATTATTTTCAATACAATTGTAATTACATTTTGTCGAAAGAATTCAATTATTAAAAAAAAAGTTGATAAACTTCTTGAAATTACTTTAATTGTTTTTAAATTTCTTGATAAATACTTTGCAAGAATTCAATAGTAGTAATTAGTAATTAGTAATTCAGTAGTAAAATAATTTTAAAATTAAAAACTTTTGAAAAGGAAAATTATTTCAAAAGTTAGGAAAGAAAGAAGCAAACAGTAACTAACTTTAAAACTGCAAACAGATTACCGGAATACAACGATTATTAATATAGATTATTTATTTTAATTAATTAATTTATTTTATTTATTTATTCGTTTATTTAATTAATTTATTCGTTTATTTAATTAATTTATTTTATTTATTTTATTTATTTATTTAATTTATTTGTTTATTTATTTTATTTATTTACTTTATCAACATTTATTCGATTTCAGACGAAAATTTCTCAAATGCACGAAGCCGTTACCAGGGGATCATTACTAGAATGCCAAAAACTTATAGCCGAGGAGCCGAAGAAAAAATTTCCTCTAGCGAAGGATTCGACCGGGACGCCTTTATTACACAAAGCAGTTTATTACGATCACATCGATATCGTGGATTGGCTAATTCAACAATTTCCCGCTACTGTTCAGCAAAAAGACAGAGTAATGAATTTTCCACATTTATTTTTTATCTACTGTTGTGATTATTGAATTTTTCTCAGTAAATTTCCATCTCGAAGAAATTAATTACAAATCGGCAAATTTATTTTCTTGAACTAAAATCCACTCTTAAAAATTAGAGATGATTATCAAATTTTTCTCAGTGAATTTCTATCTCGAAAAAATTAGGAAAATTTCTTTTCTTGAACTAAAATCCACTCTAAAAAAATTAGAGATGATTATCGAATTTTTCTCAGTGAATTTCCATCTCGAAGAAATTAATTAGTAACCGGAAAATTTTTTTTCTTGAACTAAAATCCACTCTAAACAATTAGAAATGAATATCGAATTTTTCTCAGTGGATTTCAATCTTGAAAAAATTAATTAGTAACCAAAAAAATTTATTGAAAAAAAATTAACTCTAATACAAAATTTTTAATGACAAATCCAAATTAAAAAAACTTTGCGCTCGGTAATTAATTGGAAAAAAAGTACAGTAAAATATTCAAAATTCATTAAATATTTTTTATTTAAATACTTTAAGTATTTTTGATATTTGAAACTTTTAAAAAAGAAATTTTCTTTATTTGTTCAAAAATTAACTTTGAATATTTTTTTTTAAAAAAGTAATTTCTAAATTTATAATTTAATCTAACGAGCTATACTTATACAATTTCTACTTTGTTGAAACGCAATTATTCAACTTGTTTGGCAACATTCTAGGAATTATGTTATGAATAATTAAATTAAGATCGTCGTCGGTATTCTCTTCTTTATTTTAAATTTGCGTGACGGCAGTAATCGCAGTGAACAGTGTAAACCACCTGTTCTTTTCTCTATATATTCAGTATAGTAAAGCTTCGTGTTAAGATTTATAGAGAGAGAGAGAGAGGGAAAGAGGAAGTTCTTACCCTAAAGGCCGGAAATCCGTCGATAGTTATCAGTGTTAAACTCCAAGTCCTAAACACTTTGTCGCGGATAATTTAAGGGTGCGTTTCACAGAGATTATAATTTTTATTCTCCGATGATGATAAAATTCACTTTATTAAAAACTGACAAAATTCACACTTTGACACAATTTTTTTTTTACATATTTTTGTTCAATTTTTTTTCTATTACAATTTAAAAAAAATTTTTTTTTACATATTTTTGTTCAATTTTTTTTCTATTTGATTATTAAAAAAACACGTGTTCTGTGAATTATTATCTAATTTTTACTTCTTTTTTGTTAATCAGAAAAATAATTGTTTGCTGAAATGGGAAATAATTTTTATTTCTGTCAAAATATACGTGAAAAATGAAAAAATGGAAATTTTTTCATTTTCACGTATATTTTGACAAAAACAAAAATTATTTCCCGTTTTTTAATTTTTTATTTTCACGTATATTTTACAAAAACCAAAATTATTTCCTGTTCTTACAATAATTTAATTTATATTTATTTTATTAAATTTTAAATTTTATTAAATTTCATATTTTATTAAATTTTATATTTTATTAAATTTTATATTTTATTAATATTTCATTCATAATTTAGCTTCTAAAAATTTTATTTTCTTTTATTTATATTTATTTCATTAATATTTTATTTTATCTAAATTTTAAATTCTCTAGAATAGAAAAATTTCTGACGAAATTCGAAATTCTCCAAAGTCTGGGAATTTAACAAAAAAAAGCAATGAAAACTTTATTATTAAAACTGTTTTCTTGAAATAAGAAAAAATATTTATATTTTCTTTTTTTCAACAGGAAGGAAGAACAGCTCTGCATTATTGTGCAGCCTGCAGGGACATTGATTCCGTTTGGGATGTGTTGATAGAGGCGGATTGCGACGCAAGTATTTGTGATAAAAGAGGAAATCCCGCTGCTTATTATTTAGAGCATCAGTCTGAACTCGAATTACCTGAAACCGAGAGAATGAGTGGCAGAAAAATAGCCAATAATAAAGAAAGTAAGTGATTTGTTTTTTTTTTATTTTGAAAAAAAAATTTTTATTCATTAAAATTACATTCACTTTTCGCCGATGCCGAGAATCTTTGTCAATTAATTTTATTACTAAATTTTCGTTATTTTATTCATTTTTAAATTATTATTATTATTATTATTATTATTATTATTATTATTATTATTATTGTTATTAATTATTAAGTAATTTGTTTATTTAAAAAAATTAGTTTTTTTATTTCTTTAATTTATATTTAATTTTTGCCGATTCCGAAAATCTTTGTCAATTCAATTACCAAATTGAATATTGATATTATTATTGATATTATTATAATTATTTTTATTAATTATTAAGTAATTTGTTTATTTAAAAAAATTAGTTTTTTTATTTCTTTAATTTATATTTAATTTTTGCCGATTCTGAAAATCTTTGTCAATTCAATTACCAAATTTTCGTTATTTTATTCATTTTTAAATTATTATTATTGTTGTTATTAACTATTAAGTAATTTGTTTCGTTAAAAAAAATTATTTTTTATTTATTTCTTAAATTTATATTTACTCTTCGCCTACTCAGAAAATCTTTGTCAATTCTATTACCAAATTTTCGTTAAATTATTAATTTTATTATCATTATTATTTTATTATTTTTTTTATTTTTTCTTTCTTTTCTTTGCTTTTCTTTTATTATTTTATTTTTATTTCATTTAGTTTTCATTTTTTATTACTTTACTATTATTTATTTATTTTTTATTTTTTTCTTTTTCTTTTATTTTTCGTTATTTCAATAAATAAATAAAAATAATATTTATTTTATAATTACAATTAATTAAAAAAAAAATTAATATACTAAAATAATAAATTAAGATAAATAAATTTTATTTTTCTTGTCTTAGTAAATAAATAAATTTAAAAATAAAGAAAATAATGAAAATAACGAAAATTGCCTCTAAACGGAGTCTCAAGAAAGTTTAATCTTGACTTACTTCTTCTTCTTCTTTCAATATTTGATAAATAATAAATACGCGACATAATTAAGTTTAATATATGACTTATTATAGTAAAAATTTAATTACATTGTATTTGAATCGAATATTAAAGTCTATTTTTATAATATTATTCTCCAATGGCAAAAAGTTTACGTCTATTAATGAATTCTATAATAGTTGAAAGACTTATGGTCAGTACTTAGGATTTTTGTGCCCCAGAAACATGCTTGCAATGAACCTTTGTAAATCAATAAGACATTAATTTATTATATATCTTGTAAATTGTGCTGCTCAATAACTTCTGAAATGAAGCCAGATGAATTATATTTAAATAATCAATGACTTATTTATAGAACGATTTAATTTTTTTTTTATCATTTTACGCGATTTATTTTCGTGAAAAAAAAATCAAGAAACGTCGGAAACTATCAAAATCATCTATTTAAAGCAATTTTCCTTCTTTTGTCAGATTATTTTTTATTAAAATAAATATTTTGCTATTTTTCCATTTTTTAATTTCTCATTTTTCGGTTAATTATTATTTTTATTATTATTATTTGTTACTATTATTTAATTTTATTTATTATTATATATTTTATTTTTTTTTATTTATTTTTATTTATTTCGTAATTTATTTTTTATTTTAATAAATTCTATTCTATTCTATTTATTTTTTCTTAATTATTATTATTTATTTATTTCTAAACGAGACACCTTTTGAATTTTTATTTTTATTTAAAAAATTAAAGTTTTGTTGGAGAATAAATTTTCTTCTGAAAACGTTTTAGAAAAGAAATATAAGAATTTTGTAAAAATAGAACAAAATTATAACTGAGAAAATGAGAAATTTTATACTAAAAGGAATAAGTAATGAGGTAGAAGAAAATAAATATAATAATTGAACAAAGAGTTTCCATGAATTGTAGAAACAATTTTTTTTTTTGTAAATTATTGTAAAAATTGAAAGAAAAACTTTGTTTTTGGTCTGAACTGCTTCACATCACAATATTGAAATTATTATTTTCTAAAAAAAACTGAAATTATAATATAAAAATGTTTAATTAACAATTTTAACTTTATTATAGTAACAAATTATAATTTTTTGTTACTAGGTATTTATTTAGTTAAAAATTTATTTTCTTATTTATTTAGTTTAAAATTTATTTTCGTATTTATTTAGTTAGTTATGAATTTATTTATTTATTTATTTATATAACAACAGATGAAGATAAATATCAAAAATAGAGAAACAAAGTAAAAATAAAGAAATAGAAATATTAATAATCTATAATGTCCTTTGATATTAAATTATTGAAAGTAAAATATAAATAAATTAAATAAATTAAATAAATTGAATTAAATAAATAGAAATAAAATTTTAGTAAAAAAAAATTTTTTTTTGTAAAAAACAGCATTTGTTATTATTTTAGGAATCAAAAATAACTACAACAGTCATGAACAACAAATAACTGATTTTCCAAAAAACAGTGAGTTTAGCAGTTCCGTCATTTGAAGAAAATTTAACGATTTTATTGAGTTTTGCTTTTTTGCATGTTTACTCTAATAACAATTATAAACAACATTTCTATTTCTTTCTTTGTAGTTTGTAATAGTTTTTTTGAACCTTTTTTAAAACTTTTTTTTAAATTTGTTTATTGTTGTTTTTTGATTGATTACATTTGAAATATGAGTTTTTTTGCATTATGTTTTTAACATGTATTGAAAATATTGATCGTATATTTCTGATTTTATTCGGTGTTTTCAATATAATACACAGGAAATGTAAAGAAAAACTATACTGTTGACCATAGTTGAGCGCACGCTATGTTGTTTTAAATCACACGAGACAAATATAATTGGAAAAATCGCACAAACATATTGCATGCTTCTAAATTGCCTTAAGTACGCATAAATGTTTTGTTCTGAGAAACTTAACAATATAGACGAGTTCATCGATAAACTATCGAGTAAATCTTTTATTTTTAAATTTATTAAATGTTTCCTTCCTGAAAAAGTCGAAATTAAAAAAAAATGTATATAAAAGGATTTTTTTTTCTTTTTTCTTTCGTTGATCGATACTTTTTGTTAGATTTAAAAAAAAATAGTAAATAATTTTAAAAATTTAGTAAATTTAGTAAATTTAGTATTTTTAGACAATAGTAAATGTTTCAATTTTGAAAAACTTTTTGCTAAAAAACAGTAGTAGAAAATGTTTTAACTTTAAAAAAACTTTTATGAATAAAAATGTTGAATGTAAAAATACAGTTTTTTGGCTAAAAAATATTTGTAGGTGAAGGTTTTTGTTATCAGTCTGATAAATCGAGAACGAAAAGATTTCCGATACACGATACTTAAACATTATTTTTCTATATAAAGAGTCATCAATACCGAAAAATTTTTATAACCCGAATTTAGTGCTTTTTTATAAAAATTATCGTTTGCAATCGATTTTCACTTAGATCCACTGGTAGCGTATTAAAGTTACATTACTAGAATGAGAAATAAATGATTATTTGACAAATAGAAATTATATTATTTTTATACCATAATTTAGTAGTCGCTTGTAATGATATAATTACCTTAATAATTTAATAATTGGCCAATAATTTAAATAATTTAGACTATTTACCCTACAATTTAGTTCTGCTATTATAATTATTGATTATAATTTTTTATATTTTATATATTTTTAATATTTGGATTTGGATTTTAATTATTTGAATTTAATGTTTTTAGATTTAGATTTTAAGCCATCAAACATAAGGATATGGATTCACAACAAAGATATTGGAAAATTGCAACGAGTCTTGTGGGAGGGTCACGGTTCGAAGCTACGATGTGAAACGAGCAATAATCCACGTGTTAAGAAATTTTTGGAAGCGGTTCCATTTATAATGGTAAATATTATTTAAAAGACTAAAAAATAGACTGAAAATAAAAATTAATCCTCAGTCAACTATTTAAATTTAATTTAGTTATAACTAATTAGTTAACAATTTCTTCGAGATTGTTAACTTTTTCTTTCGCCTTTGAAATTTAAATTTAAATTTTTGTAGGGAACGATAAAGGAAATCCACGCCAGGACGATAAAAAATGATGTCGAAGGTTTCAAGAGAAAAATTGCCGAGCCAGTGTCACCGATTATTCTTTGTAGCAAAGATGGAAATGGACTTAATGTCCTGCATAAAGTAAATTTATTCCTTTAGTTCTAAATTTTTCTGGAACAAAAATAATTAATATATACTTGAAAAATAATTAATAATGAAAGGTCGTAAAAATCGTGAAACAAAAATAATTAATAAATTATAAATAATAATTAAGTAATAATTAATTGAAGATTAGAATAAAAAAAAATTTGATTTGCAAATTTTTACATACGAATTTAATTTTGGGTTAAAGGCGGCAGGTTTGGGACACATCGAAATTGTTAAAGAAATTTTGGAGCTGTATCCAGCTGCAGTTTTAGCGGCAGACAATGATGGAAAAACGCCATTACATTATGCGGCTGCTGCAAAGGACGAAGGATTAATGTACAATTTACTCGTTGAATTCGGAGCCGACGAGGGAAAAGTCGACCATGTGAGAATTTTTCAATTATTTTAAAGTATTTTTATTTTCCATTAATTTAACTTTCCTTTAATTTTCAACAAAAATCGAATTTTATTGAAAATTAAAGATTTTATAAGCCTATTTTAAATTAAAATTAAAAAAATAATTTTATGAAAATTTCTTATCACGTTTGTTCTGATTTAGTTCAAAACTACTAATTAGTTTATTCTACCAAGTAAGATTAAGAGAATACTTTTTGTTGTTACAAATTATGCAAGAAAAATTTAGAAATTATTCTATTTTCCATTTTGCGTTAATAGTTGAATTTATTTTTAATTTTGAAAGGCAACATTTTTGTTTTATAAAAAATGTAATTTTTATAACTTTTGTAATCTGAAGTAATTAATTTTTTTCGAGAAAATTCTCCTGGACAATTGTTTTTTTTAATAATAATTGAATTTTTGAGAAGAATTTTATCAAAATTATAAAAATAATTTAATTTTTTCGAGAAATTATATTTAAATTACATTGGAAATAATTTAATTTTCATGAAGAATTTTATCAAAATTTTTAATAGTAATAACTCTCATTAATTGAATTCTTGCGAAGAATTTTATTAAAATTTTTGAAAATAATTAAATTTTTGCTGATACTGAAATAATTTAATTCTTTCGAAAATTTTTCTATGAAAATTGTATTGAAAATAATTGAATTTTCATGAATAATTTTATGAAAGTTTTAAAAGTAATTGAATTCTTTGAAAAAATTTTATTGAAATTGTATTGAAAATAATTGAATTCTATTGCAGAATTTTATTATTTACGAAAATAATTGAATTCTCACAAAGAATTTTTTCAAAATTTAAAAAAAATTATAACTCTCAGTAATTGAATTTTTTTTAAAAAATTTTATTGAAATTTTTGAAAATAATAAAATTTTTGCCAAAAATTTTACTAATAAATTTAAAAATAATTGAATTCTTGAAAAAATTTTTATATAAATTTCTAATATTAATAACTCTTAGTAATTGAATTTTTTCGAAGGAATTTATTAAAATTTTTGAAAATAATTGAATTATTTGGAGAAATTTCATTGAAATTATATTGAAAAGAATTAAATTCCTGAGGAGAATTTGATTATTTATAAAAATAATTGAATTTTTGCGAACAATTTTAATAAAAGTTTTGAAAATAATTCAATTCTTTCGAGATATTTCATTAAAATTCTATTGAAAATAATTTAGTTCTCCAGAAGAATTTTTTGAAAATAATGTAGTTTTTTTTAATGATTGTTATTGAAAATTTTGAAAGTAATTGAATTTTAAGAGAAATTTCTTTCAACCTTTGAAATAATCGGAATTGTTAATAATTCTAATTAATAATTTGGTTATTGAATTTCATGAAATTTTTTTTGTGAAATAATTGAATTTTTTTCCAGATTTTTATTACATCTTTTGAAAATAATTGAATTCTTAGGAGAAATTTTATTAAAATTGTATAAAAAATTAAATTCCTAAGAAAAATTTTATTATCTTTAAAAATAATTGAATTGTTTAGACAAATTTTCTTAAAATTTTATAAAAATAATTGAGAATCCTTTCGATAAATTTTCTAACAAATTTTTAAAAATAAAAATTAAATCTTTTTGTGCTTATTAAAATTGTATTGAACAAAATTTAATTCAATAAGTAAACTTTTTAAATTTCGTATCAGAAATTATTGAAAAATAGAAAATGACTTTTAAGAATGAAAAATTTTTTAATTTGTTTAATACCGCGTTTCGCTTGTAAATATTTTCCATACTTTTAAATAAAAACCATGAGCAATATTTTTGTAAATTTATTATAAAAAAATTTAAATTTTTTCTAGAGATTCAAGGCGCCTGCTTTTTATAAAAATCGACCATCCGATGTTGATATGTCGGCACTTTTGGTTGTTCCCGATGCCCCGCGTGTTTCTGGGACATATCCAAAAAATTGGGACTGGAGGATATTGGAAACTGATGACAATGTGATTCGTGACATGAGAAAATCAACGTCAAAAATTGCTGAGATCACTGAGATTGACGAGACTTTCGATGCACCGAATGGAGGAGAGTCACCAACAAAAATGAAAAATGGCACACATAAAGTACGTGTTACATATTGTTTGTAAGTGTGTTAGCACTTTGTGTGCCAGCTAAATAACCAAAAAAAAAGGTGTACGTCTTTTGTGCTCGTCGTTATAACCATATTTGTGTGTAGTAAATTAGATGATTTTTAGAATTTTTGCTCTTCCTGTCGTAAATGTTAGTCACAAATGCACAAAATATTTTTTTAACTCACAGCTCCATTATAAAGAAAAAATTTTTAAATATTTAAATTTTAATTAATTTATCAATAAATTAATAATATTCAAGTTTAGATATAAATTTTAATAAATTTATCAATAAATTAATAATATTCAAGTTTAGATATAAATTTTAATAAATTTATCAATAAATTAATAATATTCAAGTTTAGATATATATTTAATTCAGAAAAGAATAGTTTTTCTAAAAAAGAATATTTTAATTATAAAATAAATAAATATAAAAGAATATCAAATTTATATACAGTAATAAATCAAGTGGAGAAATTATTTTTTAGCTTTAGAAAATTTTCATGAGGACGTACAAAAAAATGTAAATTTTGTTCACTATTTATTGATATGCAGAAAGTGGAAATTTTTATCTTAAAAATAAAAAATGCAAATTGACAATCTGAAATTTTCAATATTAAGTTTTTGAAAATTTTTTACTTTTTTATTTGAGTATTTACTATTGAATGTTTTATTTCAAAAGAAGAAAGAGAAGTTCTTTAGCGCATTTTCTAAATGTGTTATACAAAATACATTTATTTTTAGAAAAAAGTTTATCAAATTTTGTGCACGGAAAAATTTAGAATTGAAGTTACAAAAAAAAATTCGAAAGTATAATTAATACGACAGGCCTCGGATTTTATGACTTTTTTCCGACTATTTTCGAATAATGCGACTTTTATCGACTTTTATTAAAAAATTGCCACTTTTTCGACTTTTCTTCCAAATTTTGCAACAAAATACCACATTTTTAATATAAAAATTCAACTTATTTCGATTTTTATTTTGTGAAAAGTTTTTATTACAGTTTTTCAAAATTAACTTTTAAAGAATTTTAATTGAATTCTTATAAAGAATTTTATCAATATGTTTAAAAATAATAACTCTCATTCATTGAATTCTTTTAAGTATTTTATTGATATTTTTGAAAATCATTAAATTTCTGATGATTCTGCAATAGTTGAATTCTTTGCAGAAATTTTATTAAAATTGTATTGAAAATAATTGAATTCTCATAAAAAATGTTATCAGAATTTTGAAAAGTAATAACTTTCAGTAATTGAATTATTTAAAAGAATTTTATAGAAATTTTTAAAAATAATAAAATTTTTGCACAAAAATTTTATGAAAAATTTTTTAAATAATTGAATTTATGAGAAGAATTTTCCAAAAATTTTTAAAGTCAGAAATAATAATTAAATTCTTAACAGGAATTTTATTAGAAGTTATAAAAATAATTGAATTTCTATAAAGAATTTTAAAAAAACTTTTTTAAATAATTTAATTTTTTTAAAATCATTTTATGAAAATTTAAAAAAATAATTTAATTTAATTATTTTTGAATAATTTAGGTAATTAAAACTGTGTTAAAAATTGATTTTTATTGTGTGAAAATTATAACTATAGACAAATCTTTGAAAAGTTATTTTTGAATAATTTTTCTAATTAAATTTTTGAAATATAAAATTAAAAAGATTTTAAATTATTAAAATTAACTTTTAAAAGAATTTTAATTGAAAATTTTGAAGATAATTGAATTCTCAAAAATTTTATTGAAAAATCTTCAAGTGTAAATTTAATAAAAATTAATTTTTTTTTAATTAATACAGAAGTTCTTTTTAGAAATTCAATTATTTTCGAAAAATTATATTACAATATTTATAAAAAAAACTAATTCTTCAAATTGTTTTATCATAATTTCTTAACATTCAATTACCCTCGTACAAAGTAAATTAAAATTTTTTTAAATTTACTTTTTTAAATTTATTAAAATTTCGGAAAAATCATTTATAATTAAAATTCTTCAAAAATTTGATTATTTTTTTTATACTTTTTAAAAATTCAATTATTTTTACTTATTTATTTAAGATTCTTACATTTTCGAAAGATTTGGTCAAATTTCAATTATTTTTCAAAGATTTTACCAAATTTCAATTATTTTTTAAAAGATTTTATCAAAATTTCAATTTTTTGGACATATTTTAATTTTAGGTATATAATTGTAAAAATATTGTCTTTCAAAAATTATTTAGAAATATTTCTAAAAAATTAATTTTAAGAATTTGTTTATTAAAATTTTTGAAAATATTCTACTTAATAATCTTTAAAAAGAAAAATAAATAGTTTCAATTATTATAAAAACTTGAATTTTTGTATTGAAATAATTGAATTCTCGAAGAACTTTCAGAAAATAATTAAAAATTAATATAGATAATTGATTTAGAGATGAAGTTTAGTTGAAAATTGTAGAAAATAATTGAATTTTGGAAGGCTTACAGTTGTAATTTTTAGAAATTAATAAATTTCAAAAGTCGAAATTTGTTAAATTTTATTTTATGTGAAAAAGAAATAAGAAGTAGGTATTTAAATATTTATTTAGCAAAATTATTCGACTTTTGAATAATTGAATTTAAAAATCTGAAGAATCAGGGAAATACAAAATAAAATCTTTTGTGACAACACTGAATTAATTAAATGACTTTTTCGACTTTTTTTTATTTTTAATCCAAGTGACTTTTTTTTGGCTCTTTAAAGTCGATCCGAGGCCTGACACGACAGTCGAAAATGTAAATGTAAAAAAGAAGTAATTTATTGTTTTATTTCATTTTTCAGGAGTAGTTTTACTTTTTCTTTTTATTGCACGTTTTATTCAGTAGAAATAGTTGAAATGGAATTTCTCTCTCTATTTTCTGTTTTGTGTGTTAATTTTTCTCTCGTGCCAAATTATTGTTGAATCAGGTCCAGTTTATTTTTTTCCAACAATAGGAACTTTTTTTGTCAACGATTTTCAAATCCTTTTTAAAAATTTGACTTTGATTCAACAATATTAGTGAAGTTTTGCTACAATACACAAAAGCTCTCTTTAATTTTCAAGTCAATCTTATTTTCCAAATTTTTTTCAATTTTCCTTATTCTTTATATTACTTTTTTTAACTTCTTTTTTCTTTATAACTTTTTTAAACTTCTTTTTTCTTTGATAACTTTTTTGTGTACCTACAATTATTTTTTATTCAATTTTTACACTAATTTTTTGTAAATTAATTATTAGAATCGATTAAAAGAAAATATATATGAAGTTTGATAAATAGTAGCACAGCGTTCAGAGTGAAGTGAAAAAAAAGTGCAGTGAATTTTTTTTTCCGTAAAAATTGATTTTAATAAGAGAGATTTGGTGAAACAGACTGAGCCCGAGACGAAGGAGGCTGAGGAAGAGGCTGCTCCAAATTCGCCAGCTGAAGATAAACAGGAGGAAGGATCTCCTGAATTTCAATCGCCTGAACAACAGTCGCCGTTGCCGGAGGAAAATGCTGAAAATGAAGGCGAAACGAATGAAATTGATGAAAAAGGGGAAAATGAGGAAAATGATGAAAATGATGAAAACGAACTGGAGAAAAATGATGAAATTACCGAAGAGGAGAAAAATGAGGATAATGCTGAAGAGGAGAAAGTTGAGAATAATATTGAAGACGATTTGAATAATACAGAGAAAGATGTTAATGAAAATGTAACTACCGAGCAAGAAGAGAGAAACGATGCAAGTACCGGCGATTCCGGAGTTGATGATCCAACAAATGAGGATTTTCACGTGAGTTTATTTTTTATTCAATTTTGAAAATTACATTTTCATGTTTAGTTCAAAAACACAATTCATCAAAAAAGTGCTTTTTGTCCTAAATTTTAGTAGCTTTTTGCATTAGTTGAAAATTCGATTGCTTCTCAATTTATTTTTATTTGCAGTGCTTGGAAAGTAAATAGAATTTCAATTTGCCTGGAAAATGTGCTAAAGAAATGGGTTTTTATATTGAGCCGTTTTTTCTTTGACAAGAGAAAATTCTCAGGAATTTCGCAGCATTTTTTATTGCATGATTTTGTATCACACCAGCAATTATTTATTTAGATTTTGTAAAAGCTGAAAAAATTGAACAAAATCTTCTTTTAATTCAAATTTTAAATATTTATTTTATTAATTTCTCTTTAAAAAAAAATCTTTCACTTAACGAAATGGAATAAATTTATAAAATACTTTGTCACTCAATTTAGAAAAAATTTTATAGAAATTTGTTTCTAAAAACCAAAAATTTGCGATTGTTCTTTTTTCAAGCTTTTCTATTATTATTATTATTATCAGCGAAACCAGAACGTTATTTTCATATTTTTACAGAATTATTCAAAAATAAAAAAAATCGAGACGAAAAATAATATTTTTTTTCAATAAAGAATAAAAAAAAGTTGAGAAGTCAATTAATTTTGATTTAAACTTTTTTAATTTCTGTTTGGAAAGAAAAATTAATTTTCGTCTCGATTTTTGAATTAATATTAATTTTATTTTCTTTATTCTGAAATACTTTGAAGACTATTGTAATTTGTGTAATTTATCATGGAATTCGATTCGGTATTCTATCTAATTTTTTTTTTAAATTGATTGAGCAGTGCTCTTGAATAAAAGATAAGTTTTTTCGAACTTTCATTTATTCATTGTCAATATGTGAAACATCGTGAAAGTGAAAACGGTCGATATTATTATGGACTTATCAAGATTTAAGCCTAGGATTAATAGTTACTTTTTTATCGATTCCCCCGTTCATGCGCGTTTTATTTCAAAAAACGCGCAATTCATGTAGGTAATTCTCGATGAGCAAGAAGAGGAGGATCCTCAGGAATCGGATGTCAATGAAAATGGATTGGATTTGGATGAGGAGTCAGATGATCCGGAAATTGAAAAATTGACCCAAACGGGAAATATGGAGCAACTCGCTGAACTTGTACTCAATGGCGAGGGCCGAAGACTCGTTGGCAGACAGACAAGTAATCCTGAACTTCAATCGTTTATTGACAATGTTCCTGCATTTATGGTATGATTTGAATTTTTTTTATAAATAATTAAAAAATAATTATTACTACTTGGAATTAAATTTTTTGATAAATAATTAAAAAATAATTATTACTACTTGGTATTAAATAATTATTACTATTTAGAATTGAATAATTATTACTACTTAGAATTAAATAATTATTACTGCTTGGAATTAAAATAATAATTACTTTTAGAACTAAATAATTAAATTAATTCAGTGTTGCCACAGGTCAGAGAAATCAAGGAATTCAGGGAAAAGTCAGGGAAAGTAGAATTGGTCAGGGAATGGAAGTCAGGGAAAAATCAGAAATTTTTATAAAAAGCATTGGAAAAAATTTAATTTTTTAAATTCATAAAAATATTCAGAATTTTTAGTGTCTTTTTTGTTTGCCTCATAAACTATCAAACTACAAACTACCACGAATTTTAATAAAAAAAACATCAAAATTTTTTTCTATTTCTCACCAGAATAAATTCTTTAATATTATTTAATTATTCATCGATTCTTCACAACTTTTACATTATTCTTTACACAACTTTAAATTCACTAAAAGTTGAAATAAAAAAAATTATTCTCAAAACTTTTAATAAAATTCTTAGAAACGATTTAATTATTTTCAAAAAAAATTTCAGAATTCAATCAATTATCTTCAATATTTACTATTTTAATAAAATTTCCACAAAAAGAATTCAATTATTTTAAATAATCTTAATAAAATTCTTCACAAACATTCAATTATTTTCATGAATAGTAAATTTTTTACAAGAATTCAATTATTTAAAAGGTTTTTTTCAAAATTCTTCGTAGGAAATCAATTGTTTCGAAAAATTCAATTATTCTCATAAATAATAAAATTCTTCGCGGGAATTCAATTATTTTCATAAAAAATAAAATTTTTACGTGAATTAAATTATTTAAAATCGAATTTTAATAAAATTCTTTGCAGAAATTAAATTATTATCTATTATAAAAAATAAAATTTCCACAGGAATTCAATTATTTAAAATACAAATTTCATAAAATTTTTCAAACAAAATTAATTATTTAAAAAAAATTTATATGTCAATTATTTTTAATTCAATTTTAAACGAATTTCCTAAAAAAAATGCAATTATCGCAATTTTTGATTACTAAAAATTTTATTAAAATTTTTCAAAAAATTCAATTTGAAGAAATTCTGACCAGAATGAATTTTTTAATATTATTTAATTATTTCAAAAGTTTTAATACAATTATCCTGATAAATAACAAGATTCTTCACAAAGATTCAATTATTTTTAGGAATTAAAAAAAAAAATTCTTTGCAAAATTCAATTATTTTTATAAATAACAACATTCATCACAAGAATTCAATTATTTTTAAAAGTAATAAAATTCTTCGAAGAAATGCAATTATTTTTAAAAGTTTTAACGAATATTTCGTCAAGAATTCAATTATCTTTATAAATAGCAAAATTTTTCGCCTAAAATTCAATTATTTCCAAACATTTAAATAAAATTCTTTGCAAAATTTCAATTATTTTCAAAAGTGTTTTCATAATTCAATGATTTTCAATATTTACTATTTTCATAAAATTTATCAAAAAATTTAATTATTGAAAACAATTTTTCATAAAATTCTACGAAAACATACAATTATTTTCATTAATAATAAAATTTCATTTAAGAATTCAATAATTTTCATCGCAGCATTTCAAATATCTACATTAATTTTTAATATAGTTATAAATAAATTTCTTGAAAAATGCAATTATTTTAAAAAATTTTATTAAAACTTGACGAAAATTGTCAACTTGTCAAAATTTCAATTGTTTAAACAAAATTTAATAAAATTCATCGCATGAATTCAATTGTTTTAAAAAATTATTATTTAAATTCTTCCTCAGGAATTTAATTATTTTAAAAATTTTTTATAGAATTCTTCAAAAAGTTTTTAATTATTTTCAAAAATCGTTATAAAATTCAATTATTGAATAAATTATTTATTTTTGTATTATAGCATGAATTTTTAGAAATAATTGAATTTTTGAAAAAAAATGGAAAATTTTCAAATTCAAATCTTTGGAAATCTAAATTTTTTGTTCTTTTAAATAATAATTTATTTAAAGAAGAATTTTAGTTAAAAATTCAAGAAAATAATTTTCTTATAAGTTATTAAATTTCAATAAAAGATTTGAATTTGAATGTTTTGAAAAATCTTAATTTCAATGGAATGAATAAAACAATTGTTTTTGAATAATTTTACAATCAAACAATTTTAATAATTTTTATAATTAAAGAAATTCGCAAATATTCGAACATTTTTTTCGAGTTTCTAATCATTTTTAAAATAAATCAGAATATTCTTTATTGTCAGGGAAAAAGAAAAAATTCTGTCTGGAGATCAGGGAAAAACAAAGTTAAATTTTTGTGGAAACCCTGTAATTACTGAAACTTAATTAAATAAATAAATTCTAATTCATTGAAATGTGCAGAATATTTTCTCTAACAAAATTTTGTTTTTTCAGGGAAAAATCCACGCGGTTCATATGGCGGCCAGAGAAGGAAATTTGAGAGATTTACAAAGTGCACTTGATCGTCGTAAATTTGCAATTGCACGGGATGAATCCTCCCCTAGGGGTGCAACTGCATTGCACGTTGCTGTTATTTTTGGACACACGACTATAATTAGGTTCATAAAATTTTAATTTTTTTGTCAATAGGGTGTTAAAATTTTGCTTTTCGTCTATATTTCCAAGTTCCGTTTCTTTTTTTCCTTTAATTTTATTTTTAATTATAATTTTTATTTTTTTGTAATTGCAGATATTTTGCTGGTCGATTTCCTGAGACTGCGAATGCAGTTGATCTCGATGGAAGAACGCCATTACATTATGCAGCGACACTCGCCGATAATGGGCATTATTTTAATCTTCTCGTACATTTGGGAGCAAATCCACAAATTCAAGATAAAGTAAGAATTTTTCGTTTTTAAGTTTATTTAAATTATTTTTCCTCCTCGAATTTCTCATGCATTGTGTTTTCTTATTTTTGTTTTAAAATTAAAATTAAAATTTTTAATGGTTTGAAGTTTCATTTAAAATTTGAAAATATAATTAAAATTTTTTAGATTTGATTTAAAATTTGAAAAATTAATTTAAGTTATTATCAGTCTATCAGTATAAGAAAAAAAACTTTTTTCGGTAAAAAGGTTTTTTTTTCGATACTGTTTTTAAAAATTAATTACTGATTGCGAAGCCAGTAATTAAGAATTTATTCTTGTTTAAAATTTACCTACCAGTATTTATATTTTTGAATTATTTTGAAATTCAGTTGGGCCATAAGGCTGAATATTATAAGCAAAATCAAGAAGAGCTGTCGCATAAAAAATTATTGCGCAGTTTTGGAGCTCAAGAAAGTCTTGCCGATGAAATGTTAAATGATAAAGGTATTGTTTTTTAAATTGAAAAAAACACAAGTTCACCATAATTTTACAATTCTTTTGATATAGTTTACCAACTAAACAGTAAAATTCGACTTTGTTTTTTTTTTTTTTTGGCAAGTGTTATAGAATTTTTAAAACTTGCATGGAATTTTTGAAAATGAAATAAAATTCAAAAAGAAGGTGCACAAAGCATGATTTTAGCTTATTCACATTTGAAATTAATTTCTCGAAATTGCTTCACCTGTATAAGAATTATATAATTTATAATAATAATTATAATGATTTAAAAATGGATATTAAGTATTCTCAAACTTTTAAATTTGAGAATACTTAATATTCATTTTTAGGATAATTAGAATTTAAAATTTAGAATTTAGAAATTTTGTAAATTCGAATTGAGATATGGAAAAAATAAAACATTACGTTGCAGTGCTTATACTCAGAAAGTGGTTTCTTTGCTTATAGAAAATTTCTTCTCTTTCTTATCTGAATATTTTGTCTTAACTTCTTTTTTGTTATTACAGGGTTGCCACAGGTCAGGGAAGTCAGGAAATTTAGGGAAAAGTCAGGGATTTTTATTAAAAATTTAAATTAAAAATTTAAATTTTTAGAATTTATAAGAAAATTCTGAATTTTTGAGTCTTTTTTGTTTGCCTTATAAACTATGAAAAATGCCACGAATTCTAATACAAAACCTTCAATTTTTTCTATTTCTGACAATAATTTCTTTTTAAATAACTTAAATCTTGAACAACTATCATAAAATAAATGAATTATTTAATGAATAATTTTACTTAAAAAATTTGAAATTAATTGGATTTCAAAAGAGTTGCGTTCACAATCTTCATAAATAGATGAACTTGACAGGTTTTAATTTGAAATTTTAGTAAAATATCAATTTTTAATGAATTTAAATAGAAATTTTAAGAACAACTGATTACAGAAATTCAATTATTTTCAAAAGTGATAAACTTCTTCGCATAATTCAATTATGTTCAAAAAATTTTTCAAAATTTATATTATCTTTATAAATAATAAAATTCTTCTCCGAAATTCAGTTATTTTCAAAAAATTTAATAAAATTTTTGGCAAAATTTCAATTATTTTCAAAAAATTTCCTTATTTCAATTATTTTTAATATCTACGATTTTAATAAAATTTTCCAGAAGAATTCAATTATTTAAACGAAATTTTAATAAAAATTCCACAGGAATTCAATTACTTACCAATTTTTTATAAATTCCTTCGCACCAATTCAATTATTTTCAATTTTTTAATGAAGTTTCTCGAAAGAATTCAAATATATTCAGAGAATTGAAAAAAATAGTTCTGAGAAATTCAATTATTTCGAAAAGTTTAAATAAAATTCTTTTAAAAATTCTTCTATTTAAAAAAATGTTGACAAAATTCTTTACAAGTTTTAGTTAATAAAATTCTTTTCAAGAGTTTAATTTTTTTCCAAAAATAAACTTTTTCACAGGAATTCAATTATTTAAAACAAATTTAATAAAATTCTCTGAAAGAATTTAATTAGTTTTAAGAATTTTGATAAAATTCTTCACAAGAATTTAATTTTTTTCAAAAATAAACATTTTCACAAGAATTTAATCATATAAAAAAAATTTAATAAAATTCTTCGACAGATTTCAATTATTTTTAATTTTTTAATGAAATTTCTCGTTGGAATTTAATTTTTTTCAAAAAGTTTAAAAATAAAAAAAATTTGAATAACAATTTGAATTAAATTGTTTAAACAAAATTTTTAATAAAATTTGTTGCAAGAATTCAATTATTTTCATAAATAACAAAACTTATCGTAAAAATTTAATTATTTTTTATACAATTTTAAATAAAATGGTAGAAAATTGCACTTATTCTTAAATTTTTTTTTTAAATTCGCTGAAAGAATTCAATTATTCGAAAAAATTTTGATAAAATTCTTCGAAGAAATTCAATTATTTAAGAAATTTTAATAAAATTCTCCACAAGAGTTTA
The DNA here is from genome assembly GCA_032872505.1 of Leptopilina syphax. Classification (NCBI taxonomy): domain Eukaryota; kingdom Metazoa; phylum Arthropoda; class Insecta; order Hymenoptera; family Figitidae; genus Leptopilina; species Leptopilina syphax. The sequence goes on along the minus strand of CM065468.1, from coordinate 24,103,658 downwards.
ACTTTTTTTTTATATAAACTTTTTCACTGGAATTCAGTTATTTAAAAAAAATTTAATAAAATTCTTCGTCAGATTTCAATTATTTTCAATTTTTTAATGAAATTTCTCGATGGTATTTAATTATTTTCAAAAAGAAAAAAAAAAAAAAAAAAAAAAAAAATTCTGAGAAATTCAATTATTTAAAAAAATTTGACAAAATTCTTCACAAAAAAATAAATATTTTCATAAATAAGAATATTTTTCGACAGAATTCAATTATTTTCACAAATAAAATTTATTAAAAGGAATTAAATTCTCAAAAAAAATTTTTAATTAAATTCGTTGGAAGAATTCAATTATTTTCATAAATAACAAAACTTATGGTAGAATTTCAATTTTTTTTTGTACAATCTAAAAAATAAAATGATAGAAAATTGCATTTATTCTTAATTTGTTTTTAATTTGTTTTTAATTTTAATTTCAATTTTAAGAAATCCTATTTAATTTATTTAATAAATTTTTTATTTTTGTATTTAAATAATTGAATTTTTGTAAAATTTTCTAATAAAAATTGATTAAAAAATGAATTTCACTTAAAATTTTAAATTATAATTGAATATTAAATGCATTATAACGTGAATTTTTAGAAATAATTGAATTTTGAAAAGAGTTCAAATTAAAATCTTTGAAAATTTGAATTTATAGTTACAATTTTCTTATGATATTTAAAATAATGTTTTTATTACTCTGTTATATTAAATTTATCATAAAAGTTATTAAATTTCTGAAGGTTTAAATTTGAAAATCTTAATTTCTGTAGAAAAATAATAATTATTAAATATTTTTAAAAAAATGAAGTTATTGATGTTTTTGAATAATTTTACGTTTGAAGAAATTTGTAATTATAAATTTATCAGAACATTTTTTTGAATATCTAATAATTTTTGGAGTGAATCAGAATATTTTTCAGGGTCAGGGAAAAAGTCTAAATTTTTTCTGGATATTAGGGAAAAGTTAGGGAATTTTTGGAATGAATCAGAATATTTTTCAGGGTTAGGGAAAAAGTCTAAATTTTTTCTGGAAATCAGGGAAACGTCAGGGAATTTTTGGAGTGAATCAGAATATTTTTCAGGGTTAGGGAAAAAGGCTAAATTTTTTCTGTAAATCAGGGAAAAGTCAGGGAATTTTTGAAGTGAATCAGAATATTCTTCAGGGTCAAGGAAAAATTTTTGTAAAGCAACTCTGTGATTAGCAACTTATTTTGTTTAAAAAAAACGTGTAATTCTAAAAAAATAATTTTTTTTTGGATCAAAAATTGAAAATTGAATATTTCTGAGTATAACCTAGCAATCTGATGACAAAAAAGTTTAAATATTGCGATTCTTGTGTCCTTTGAGTATACATATATATAAGCAAGTGGATAATAAAATTTTCCTAACGAGCACAGTTCCTGGCGGTGACAAATACTCAGCACGTCGTGATGTGACCGAACCTGAAACTCTGGCAACACTTGAACGATGCTTTCGAATATTGGCAGGTTCGAGACGTGGCTCATTACCAAATACACCCGCGAAAGCTGGCAAATTATTAAGTCGTTGCTTAAAGCGCCCTGTGTTCGAACGACTCAAGCACCGCGTGACATGCATGGATCACAATCTTTTAGACGTGATTTGGCCCGCTCTGAAAACACACGAAAAATTAAATCACAATGATTTGAATCATTTTAGCATTAATCGACCACAATCGACATTGATAAACGATGATGATTTGGCCGTGAACGTTGTCGCACCCGATTACGAGAGTTACATTGTCTTTCAAGAATTCTTCGATCCTCTATTGAGGGAAATTCATTGCCTCACAGCGAGTGGCGAACTTCCCGATCATCCGGCCTCGAATTTCTATGGAATGTCAGACAAGGAAGTCGTTCAAAATATTGAGGGGAGCGCAAAATTAATACAAAATTCAGATCTCGATTCATCGGGGAAATACATTATTTCCGGTGTGATTGAGTGTACGAGAAATTTGGCGAAGTATCCACTGCCGTTGAATTTGACGATTAATCAATTGGAGAATAGCGAGAGGGAAATTACGTCTGTTTTGATGAGGAAGGAATTATTGAGTGTTCTTGCCGATGGATCGAGTGATGATGAGCCTGGAACTTATTACACTTTGATAGAAGTTATCGAGAGGCCTAGTGATGTTCGGGTCCGATTGGCAGCTGCTGGCTTACTCGCTCCTATCACCGAGATCGAGGATCTTGACGAGAAGCGTCTACACGGAAAACACTGGCCCTACGGTCGTGGTGTCTACTTGGCAGCCGCTGGTAATCTCGCAATTTGGGTCAACGTTCAGGATCACATCAGAGTTATTTGCTCAACGAGTGAATCAAAACCGGGAAAATTGGGCAAAATTTACGTCCGAATTGCAAAGCTGATGAGCGTTATGGATCAACGTTTGCTCTTCAAACGTGACACAAAACTCGGTTTTCTCAGTGCTCGACCAAATTGTATTGGAAACACTCTGCGAATTCATTTGGGAGTGAAATTTCCCACACTGTCCAAGGATGCGGCGAATCTAAAGAATCTCGCCATCGTTCGTGGACTCGAGTGCAAGGAGACAATACGAAGAAGTATTTTTGTTCTCAACAATCAACAGTGTTTGTCAATAACGGAACTTCAAACTCTACAGGATTTTTGTCAAGCCGCGCTCAATGTACTTTCCGTCGAGAAGGAAATGACACTCAATAATAATTCAATGAAAATCGCCAATGTCATATCGAGCATTTTTCGTAAACGAAAATCAAGTGGTCAAAAAGTCATCACTGGATGATTCTTCATTTTGCTCAATATTTCTCTATTTCAGAATTTTTTTTTCTCGCTCAATAAATAGATCTCTTAGAAAAATAATTACACCAACTGCCATTAATTTAAAAATTAATAAATCTCAACGATTTTGTGTAATAATCTAAATAATGACAACTTTTATTCGTCGTTGAAATTTTGATAAAAAAAAAACTTATTTTGACTTGATAAAAAAAAGTAGAAATTTAATATTTGAGAAACAAATCTTCAAGTATCAATAATCGAAGACTGAAAAAAAATCGAATTTGAAAAAATAAATAATTGAATGAGAACTGAAACTGAAATCAATTTTAAAAAAAGAAAAGATTAGAAATACTGGAAAAATGTATTAATAAGTTAATTGAACTGATTTTTAATTATAAAACTTTCTCTGCCATTAAATTTGAGTCGATTTTCGTTTGATTTAATAAACAAAACAAAAAAAAAAAATCCGCAAAATGGAACATTTTCAGTTGGAAAGATGTGTGTAAAAACTCAACAACTCTTTTAAAATGGCTTATTTTTGGAATTATCTTCCGGGAGTCGTCTTTAAAACTATAGGTTAGTAGAGAAATATTTATAGATGTAAAAATGGTGGTTGGTCACTTTTTCTAAAAAATATTTTCTAATTTATTTTTGTCTAAAAAAGAAAGCGATTTCTAATGAAATTTGTTTTCTAAAAAAAGTATTTTTTCTAATAGTTTTGATTTCTAAAAAAAATTTAATTGTTCTAAAAAGTGATGATTTCTAATATTTGTTTCATTATTGTCATGCAAATTACAAATTTTTTTATTTTCAAATATATATATTTTAAAATAATTTTAAATAATTTCAGAATCAAAATTTAAAAAATTCACTTATTAAGTACAAAATTAATTATTATTGTTTATATATATTTTCAAAAATTTTAATATAATTCTTCGCAAGAATTCAATTATTTTTATAAATAGTAAAACTATTTGCAGGAATTCAATTATTTTCAAAACACTTTTAATTGAATTCCTCGTAAGAATTCAATTTTAAAAAAAAATTTTATTAATTTGTAAGAAATTAAATTATTTTCTAAAAACCTTAATAAATCCTTCGAAACAATTCAATTATTTTTATAAATATGTAGTAAAATTCTTCTCAAGAATTCAATTATTTTTATAAATATGTAGTAAAATTCATTGCAGGAATTCAATTATTTTTAACAAACCTTAAATAAAATTTCACAAAAGAATTGAATTATTTTCTAAAATTTTTATAAATCCTTCAAAACAATTTAATTATTTTCAATAAAATTCCCAAAAGAAATTAAATTATTTTCTGAAATTATAAGAAATACTTTTTGAAACAATTCCATTATTTTTATAAATAGTAAAATTCTTTGCAGGAATTCAATTATTTTTAATAAAATTTCATAAAAAAATTAATTTTTTTTTAAATTTCAATATTTTTCGAAAAAATTAAAATATTTTCTAAAATTTTAATAAATCCTTCGAATTTTCTAAAAATTCAATTTCAACAAGAATTTTAAATTCTCTAAATAAATTTCAATTATTTTCAAAATATTTTTAAAAAATTCTATATAAAAATTAAATTACTTTCAATGCAATTTTTAAATATATTCGTCAAAAAAAAATTGAAAGAATTCAATTATTTTCAAAAAAATAATAAAATTCTTGTGATGAATTTTCGAAACAACTTGAATTAAATTTCTCGAAAGAATTTAATTATTTTTCAAATATTTCAATAAAATTCTTTAAAATAATTCAATTATTTCATAAAATTTTAATAAATTCTTCGAAACATTTCAATTATTTTTATAAATAGTTTTCCTCGTAAAAATTTAATTATTATCGAATATTTACATAAAATTCATTTATTTCCTAAAATTTTAATAAATTCTTTAGAACAATTCAATTATTTTTATAAATAGTAAAATTCTTCGCAAGAATTAAATTCTTTTTATAAATATTAAAATTCTTCTCAGGAATTCAAGTATTTTCAATAAAATTTTAATAATATTCTTCTTCATAAAATTCAATTGCTTTTGAAATTATCAATTAAAATTATTAAAAAAACTCCATTATTTAAAAGAAAATTCAAAGAAATTCTTCAAAAGAATTTAAATACAATTAGAAAAAATTTTAATAAAATTCTTTCCAAGAATTCAATTGTTTTCATAAAATAAAAAAATTCTTCACGAAATCTCAAGTATTTTTTTAAGAATTAAAGAATTTCCATAAATTTAATTTTTTTTTATCATATACATATACCTATTTGATCGTTATCATTACAAAAATTGAATATTGTTAGAAAAAAGAATTTGAAAATTTCTTTTATTAGAAAAAAATTTGTTTAGAAAATTATAAGAGAATTTTTTTTTAGAAAATTACCTTTATTAGAAGAAAGAAAATTAGAAAATCACCTTCATTAGAAAAAAAAGTTTTCGAAAATGAAAAATTAGAAAATATATTTTAGAAAAACAGTACCCTGACCGTAAAATTTTTTGTCGTCACGTTCTATTGATTTAAATTTTAATTTAATTTAATTCCAAAAATTATTTTTCAAAATATGAAGTTTTTACTTTAATAATATTTATTTATTAGGTCATTTTTGTCTATTATTTCATAAAATTTCCTCTTTCGTTGTTGGTTTTTTATAATTTGAAAATTTGAATTTATTTTGAACGTGTCAACAAAATATTACTTTATCACAAATAATAAAATCTCTATACTGTATATTATTTTTAAAAGTTTAATTTTTTTATTATTCGTCTCACGCATGTTTCTTTTATGTCTTAACACAAGAAAAGGAGAAATGTCAACGAGCACATGTCTTTCCAATTTGATGTATGTATTTGCACAAAAATCAGTTTCAAGTAAAAAGCGTGAAAGAAAGTGATTTATTTTTGAAAAATTATTTTAAAATACAAACGAATATTGATAATTTTATAGAATTTTGAAATTTAATTTTTAATTAGATCAGACGAACAATTGGTCGTGAAAAACGATAAATATTTTTTTTTCGTTGAAATAATTGTGACGTTTACTTATAAATTCTATAATTTTGTAATAAATCTATAAAATAAGTCAAATATCTACGAAAATGCTTATTTTCATCGAAATTATGAATTTTAGCCAGCAAATAATTTTTGTGTAACACAAATTAAATTTTGTTTTTTTAAATACACTGCACACAAAGTTATTGTTCACTGGTTTTGTGAATTTTGCAAAAAGAGTGTATTAATTAATCTTGTGGCTTTATTGAATTTAATATATTTTATGTAAAAAAAAATTTATTTTTGGATAGATATATTTTACATATTTAATTGTACTCTGTGTTTTAGGAAAAAGTGAGAAAGATGGCCCTGTTTTTGATTCTGAAGATCAACGTTATTTAGCTGACTGTAAGTAATTATGATTATTATTTACATTATAGTATTTTTTATTCAATTATTCTATTATTTTTATTTTTCTATTTTCAATTTTAATTTCAAAAAATTTCAATTGTAAATTAAAAAATTATAACAAAATTGTTTACTTTAAATTCGAAACGAAATTGTTTACTTTATTAATTATTGTTTCCATTTTTTGCAGCCCTCGGGAATCCGTTAATAAAAGGATTGACGGAAGTGGTTAAATCACGGCCAGAAGATCCGGTAAACTATCTTGCCTCCTACTTGTATAATTCTTCAAACAAGACTGAAACTCCAAAATCCACTCATGTAATTTCATCTTCTTACTCTCATTTCTTTTTCATTTTTTGTAAAAATATTTTTTCTAAAATATTTTTCCTTTTTGTCTAAATTTTTAATTAACAAAGAACAAGTTATTTTCTCTTTTCAGATATTATTAATTTTTCATTCGATAGTTCATATTCAGAAATCAAACATTCCTTTAAAAAATAAAATAATACTTATAATTATTAATATAATTACTATTTTTTAAATCATAATTCTTTAAAGTATCTTTTAAAAAAAATTATCTCTAAAAAAAATTATCGAAAGAACAATTCAGCGCAAAGAAGAAATTTGAAAATGACGTTTTGGATCATAGTTCTGTGTGTTTGAGGAACAATAGTTGATAATATAGTATTTCACACAAATATTCATTAGGAGATCCTTGCACTGTGTCAATTTTGTTTTACATCTATAATCGTATTTTAATTAGAATTTTTTGTATTAATGTTAGTTGTGATTTTGTCACTTTGAGAAAATTTCGATTTTTAATGAGATTTCATTTTTTTTCATACAGGAATCAAATGTCCTGATTATTGATGATCGTGATGAGGAAACGAATATTGAAGATGATGATCTTGGATATCCACAGACTCCTGAAAACGAGCCTGATCCCTCTGAGACACAAGAAATCAATCCCGGGAAATCGAATTTCAATGATATTAACAGGGTGAGAGTTTGATTGAAAGTTAAAAATAATTTTTTTCACACTATACTATAAAATTTAAAGAATTTTAAAGAAATTAAAAAATTATTGCAAAAATTCAATAATTTTCAAAAATAATAAAATTCTTCACAGAAATTCAATTACGTTCAAAAATTTAAAACAAAAATTCTCGTCAAAATTTAAATTATTTTTAGAGAAAATAAAATTCTTCTCCGAAATTCAATTATTTTCAAAAATTTTTATAATAAAATTCTTAGGAAACATTTAATTATTTTCATAAAATAATAAAAATTTTACAGAAATTCAATTATTTACAAATTTTTTTATAAATTTCTTCGCAATAATTCAATTATTTTTATAAATAATAAAACTCTTTTGAGAAATTCAATTATTTTCAATGCACTTTTAATAAAATTCCCCGAAACGATTCAATTACCTATCTTCTTAAATAATTAATTTTTTAGCATAAATTAAATTGTTTTCAGTAGAATTTTTATAAAATTTCTTCAAAGAATTCATTTATTTTAAAAAATTGCAATAAAATTCTGTGAAAAATTCAATTATTTTCAAAATATTCTCATAAAATTCAATAAACGAATTTTTCATTAAAATTATTAAGACACACAATTATTTTAAAAAGCTGTAAGAAATTCTTCATAAAATTTAATTATTTTCATAATATTTAATTTAAATTATTAAAAAGAAACTATTGCATTCAAAAAACGTAAAGAAATTCTTCAAAAAGATTTAATTATTTACGAAAAGTCTGATAGAATAGATCAAAAGAATTTCGATTATTTTAAAAGTTTAAAAGAAATTATTCATAAAATTCAATTACTTTTAAAATGTTCAATTAAAATTATTTAAAAACAGATTCAAAGAAATATTTTGCTAGAATTAAATTATTTTCAATTCAATTTCAATGAAATTACTCGAAAGAATTGAATTAAATTATTTTTATGAATAATAAAACTATTTTGAGAAATTCAATTTCGATTATTTTAAAAGTTTGATTAGGAATTTTTCATAAAATTCAATTACATTCAAAATATTCAATTAAAATTATTTAAAAAAAACTCCAATATTTAAAAATAATTCAAAGAAATCCTTCGCAAGCATTGAATTATTTTCAATTCAATTTCAATGAAATTTCTCGAAAAAATTGAATTACTTTAAAAAATTTTAATAAAATTCTTCGCAAGAATTTAATTATTTTCATAAAAAATACAATTCTTCGAAGGAATTCAATTATTATCAATACAATTTTAATAAAATTTCACGAAACAATTCAATTCCTTTCTAAAATTTTAATAAAAACAAAAACAATTCAATTATTTTTCTAAATATAGTAAAATTATTTGCAGGAATTTAATTATTTTCAATACAATTTTAATAAATTCTTCAAAACAATTAAATTATTGTTACAAATTGATAAAAATTTTCGCAAGAATTAAATTATTTTTATAAATAATAAAACTCTTTTGAGAAATTCAATTTTGATTATTTTAAAAGTTTGAAAAAAATTTTTAATAAAATTCATTTACTTCCAAAATATTCAATTAAAATTATTTTAAAAAACTCCATTATTTAAAAAAAAATTCAAAGAAATCCTTCTCGAGAATTCAATTATTTTCAATTCAATTTCAATGAAATTTCTCAAAAGAATTGAATTACTTTAAAAAATTTTAATAAAATTCTTCGTAAGAATTTAATTATTTTCATAAAAAATAAAATTCTTCTCCGGAATTCAATTATTTTTAATAAAATTTTAATAAAATTCAATATTCAAAATTTTAGTCATTAACAGAGACGATTATTTTAATAAGTTGAAAAAAATTCTTTTTTCCATTCAATTATTTTCTAATTTTTCATTTAAAATTATTTAAAAAATTAGAATTATTTTCAATGATCTTAAATAAATTCTTCAAAAGATATTAATTATTTACAAGAACTTTAATAAAATTGTTTAAATGAATTTTATTTTTATAAAAATTTATTTGAATAATAGTAAAATTACTAAATACAATTATCAACAAATCCGATTATTTTAAAAGCTTGAAGGAAATTCGTCATAAAATTTATAAATTAATTAAAAATTAAATTTATTGAAAACATTTTCTGTAATTTAATTGACTTGTTAAATTTCAGGATGAACACGGGCAGTCTATACTTCATTTTGCAGCTGTTCGATCGCATACACGCGATTCATTATTCAACCTTCTGCAGGAGTCGCAAATAAATATTGCTTATAGAGATGAAACTTATCGAACGGGTAGAGACGTTGCAGAAACATCGCATGTACCGGACAATGCGATGGAAATTGATCGTTGGGTGGTTTTTTTAGCTGCTCGAGGTATTTTCTTTTTTTTTTTTTTGCTTATACTCGAAATTTTTTCTTAATTTCTTTTTATTTTTTTATATTGTACGGAAAAAAAATTTCCTATTATTTAGTTTTTAAATAAACAATTAATTATAAAATAAACAATTATTTTTAAAGGAGAAACAGAAAAATTAGTCGAACTTTTATTGGAGGGATACGATCACATTTTGGATACTTCGGATGATGGAGAGAATATAGTGGATGTTGCTAAAAAGCAAGGTCACGAATCTACTGTACAATTTTTGCAGTCAATTCCAAATTTTGAGGTAAGAAGAAAAAAATAATTCCTTTTTCCTTGTTTATTTTCTGAAATTTCAAAATTACTAGGATTATAATTTTTCTTTTTGTTTTTACAGTCAAGAAGAGAAGAGTTACACAGTGCGATTAGAGCAAATAATGCAGAAATGACGAGAGAATTGTTTATACAAAATGGAGATGGAGCGAAATTAATTGCATTCGCGAAAAATGTCTATGGACGATGTGCAATTCACATTGCAGTTTTAAGAGAAAATGCGGAAATTGTTGAGTTTATTGCTGAGAATTATCCAGAAACATTGGCAATTGGCGATAATGTACGTATTTAAAAAAAATCATCCCTTTTAAAATTTAATTAATTAATTAATTTTATAATTAAATATTGAATATAATTCATAATAATAAATAATTTCGCTTTAGCTTGAAAGAACAGCGCTTCATTATGCAATGGCCTTACCATCTATCGAAGTTTTAAGTACTATTTTAATAAAAGCAGGAGCTAAGCGTATAAGAAAAGACTTGGTAAGAAACTGCCCTTAATTATCTAGATTTCTTTCTTTTAATTTTGAAAAATCTAGTAAAAGCTATATTAATAATCGTTGTATTCCAGTTATCTGTTCGCAGTTTGACATTAGTTGTTGTTTGCTTTTATTTTTGTTTCCTGACTTTTTAATAATTTTTATTTTACATATTTTCCTTCAAAAAATTCAAATATTTTCAAAAATTCAGATAATATTCTTCAAAACAATTCAATTATTTTTCTGAATTGTAAAAATCTCGGAAAGAATTCAATTATTTTCATAAATAATACAATTCTTCAAAGGAATTCAGTTATTTTCATAAATAATAAAATTCTTCAAAGGAATTCAATTATTCTTATAAATAATAAAATTCTACTGAGAAATTTAATTATTTCCAATACAATTATAATAAAATTTCTCGAAAGAATACAATTATTTTTAAAAATATTATTTAAATTCAATTATTTTCAACAATTCTGATAAAAAATTCAATTATTTTTAAAAATAGTAATAAAATTTTTCTAAACAATTCAATTGTTCTAAATAGTTTTAAATAAAATTCTTTGTAAATTTCAATTATTTTCAAAATTTTCAATTAAAATTACTTTCGAAAATTACATTATTTTTACAAAATTTAATGAAATACTTGAAAAAAATGTATTGATTTACAAAATCTGTAATAAAATTTTTTAAAATAATTTAATTTTCTATGAATAATTTTAATATAATTTAATTGGAAAATCGTTAATTACAATTAATAATAAACACGATTATTTCAAATATTTAAAAGAAATTCTTCTTAAAATTCAAATATTTTAAAAAATTACAGTTAAAATTATTAAGAAAAAATTCATTATTTTAAAGAATTTTAATAAAAATCTTTCGAAAACTTAAATTATTTTAAATACAAATTTAATTACATTTTCTCTAAAGAGTTCAATTATTTTCAAATTTTTTGATAAATTCTTTGCAAGAATTGAAATTAAACATTTAATTATTGAATTTTATTAAAATTTTCAAAAAATAATTCACTTTTTCTGAGAATTTTATTACAAATTTTTGTAAAATAATTTAATTCATTCAAAAAATGTTATTAAAATATTGAAAAAAATTAATTTGATTATTGAATTTTATTAAAATTATATTGAGAATAATTAAATTCCCGAAAAGAATTTTAATATTTATAAATAATAATTAAATTCTTGCGATAAATTTTATTCCTTAGAAAAATAATTGAATTGTTTTGAAGGAATTTATAAAAATTTTAGAAAATAATTGAATTATTTCGTGAAATTTTATTAACAATAATTGAATTTTTGCAAAAAATTTTATTATTTATAAAAATAATTGAATTCTTTCGAAGAATGTTATTATTTATGAAAATAATTGAATTCTTGAGAAGAAATTAAAATTTTTGATGATATAAACAATAATAATTAATTATGTACTTAATAAATGAATTTTTTAAATTCTAATTTACTAGTTTATAAATAAATTTCGATTTAAATTGATAACTGACAATATTTCAATTTAATAGAGATCAAGACAGCCGAGTTATTATTACATGAACAAGACAGAAATTCAAAAACTCCAGGAAGAAGAAGATGAAATTATAAAAATGTAATAAAATCTACCAGATAGTTTTTCCATTAATGAAAAGAATATAAAAATAACACACTTATAAATAAAGTAAGAAATTCTCTTTTTCTTTTAAAAAATAATTTCATTTTTAAATAAAAATTAGTTTTCTAGATTTATTAAATATTTCAAAAAACCTGATAATATTATTGCAGTCATTAAACAGTTAAGACTAAGAAAAGAAAAAAATTTTATTATTTATATATATTGAGATAAGCAACGATATAAATTAATAAATATCTGTATATCTGTTATTGTCTTTCTATTATTAATTATATTATAATATTAATAAATAATAAATTATAATAATTATAATCCTACGATATAAAATTTGTATTTTTATTTTTGCGGAAATTTATTTCTATTTGCTGAAGTAATTTTTAATGGAGAAAAAATTCGTCACTTTAATTTTAATTCGGCTCTTTTCTTTTCATTTTTGATAATTCTGAATTTTGTCAGATTAAATCAAAGAGATTTGAAAAAGTAGATTTTCTGTTAATCAAAACGTTTAGAGAAGGCTAAGTTCTAAAATAATCTAAAACCAAGGAAAAAAGTGTTTGTCATTACTTTAGTTTTTCGTTTCTTTCACGTTTTCATTTAATTCTATTTTTTCTCGATTAATTCCTTATTTATCTCATCGATTTCAATTATATCCTGCCAAGGATTTGGATTTACAAATGCAGGTCTCGCTTTTTGATGGGCTGTAAAAGGAAAAATTGAATTAATCACTTTCTTTCTTTTTTTGTTGTAAATTTAAATTTTTTTACTATTAAATAATTTAGACTACAAAATAGCTTTTATAGTTTTCACTATAAAATAATTTAGACTATAAAATTACTTTTATAGTTTTTACTATAAAATAATTTAGACTATAAAATAACTTTTATAGTTTTTACTATTAAATAATGTTTCAATTTTATTCAACTAACGTAATAAACCTTGAGTGGCTGGTTTCGGTTTTATTTTCGATTTTTCTCGCCACTCGCCATAGGCTTTGTTACTTTCTTCGACTCTCTTCTTTTTTTCCTCATCTTTCTGTTGTTCTTTTAAATGCTGTTTTTTCTGTTGTTCTAAAAGGAGAAGAGATGAGAAGAAATTTACTTAAGATTTTGAATTAGAAATTAGAATTGAATTAGAAAAGAAAGTAGGAAAAAATTTACTCTTGTGATCATCTTCTTTTTTCCTTGCCCACTGTCGAAGATAAATTGTTTTTGCCACAACTGCCTTATCCTCAATATCTTTGAGTCTTTTCTGAAGTTCCAATTCTCTTCTCAAAATTTGCTGCTTAACGATTTGTTCATGCTTTTTTCTCTCGATCCATCTGACAAATGTTTCCTGATCCCTACGCTCCTTTTCCTCTTTTTCACTCTTGATTTTCTCCTCCTCCTCCTGTTTCATCTTCTCTGCTTGACGCTTTTTTTCCTTTAATTTCAAAATTCTTTGCTCCTTTTCCAGCATCCATTTCTCGTGGGCAATTTTTCGTGAACTCAACATTCCATTCGGAGTTTGTCTTCCCGATAAAGTGCACGACGTAAATGAATTTGTCGAATTTTCAAAATCGCTTATCGAACATCTAAATTCAAAATTTTATTCATTGGGATTTTTAATTTTAATTTAATTTTAGAATCGATAGAAAAAAAACCTTTGTTCTGTTTTCATTTTGTATTCACTCGATGATAGTGGAAGATGGAGAGAGTTACTCTCAGAACTCGAGAAATCGCTGGTAATTTTACAACGTCTTTCGATTTGCTTCGATGGTCTCAATTGTTGATCGATGGAAGAATTCGTTGTCGATGAAATTGAAGGAAAGCAACGATATGTTCCGGGAGTGTAATCGCCAGAAATGTGCGATTCTTCACCATTTGACTTTTCAATTGTTCAATTTAATTCAATTTAATTATTAGTCGACAGGAAAAATTTTCGAAAATAAAAGAAAATAAAACGAAAATATTCGGACATTAAAATAAATAATAAAAATAAAAAAAATAAATAAACAATAAATAAATTGAACATTAAAATAAATAAATTAAAGTTGTTGATAAATTTAATAAATTAAACATTAAAATAAATAAAAATTGAATTAATAAACTAAAAGGTTAATTTTCCAATAAATTGAATTTGAGAATAGAAATAAAATTCGAAAAATAGAAAAAAATCAATTACATACAATGGAGAGAACAGAAATTCCATCGGTGAGAGTATTTGTTCCCTGTTTCGATTCCAAACGAGATGAATGACAAAATTGATGCTTGCAATATTTTCCCGAATGATCGCCGCAATTTTCATGACTTTCAAAATTTTCGGGACGAATCATTGAATTTGTGTAACGAATTTCCGATCCGGATTTCGAACTCGTTGATAGAAGATCATAATTGTTTGTCTTGTTCCTTGGAAAAATAAATTTCTTCCTTCCCTCGCATAATGACGATGAATCTTCAGTGGAAAATTGTGTTAAACCATTTTCAGATTGAAAACGACGCATTATTTTCTTCTCGAAAATTCGCAACTGTCAAAAATTGCTGTCAAAAAAAAAAATTCTTAACCAAATTATTATTTGTCAAAAAAAATTTTTGTTTCCTTTACAAAGAAAATCGTAGTAGAAAAATAGAAATCATTTTTAAATTATGTATTTTCTAATTAGATTTGCTGATTATTTTGAAAATATTTTCCGTATTGTGAATTATTAAATTCTAAATGTTCTAAATCCGACTTCATTTCTTTTTTTTTATTTTTCATCTACAAATAATAACCTATTTAATGTCACTTTCTACGTTCATTCGTTAATTTTTTAAAATGTAAGAATTTTTTTTACTATTCATTCAAGCGATGTAAATGATGAACTCTATTTGGTAAATTTCACATATTTTGAATTAAATTTAAATAATTTCATTCTCTTTAATTACAAGTATTTGAATATGTTTTCAAATTTAAAAAATTAACAATTCGATTGAAAATCGATTTGCTGCCTTTCATCGAAAGCAAAAGTAGATAAATTCTAAAAATTAAAATTTAATTATGAGATTTTTCAATTTTTGTATTTATTTCAAAGTATCACTTAAATGTTATAAATTGGGAATTATGAGATCAGATCAATGTTCAGTGTACATCCCCCCTCTTTCGGTAATATTACTTTGCTTTACAATTGATAAATATTCCTCACTGACTTCCTCGGGTTCCATTTTAAAAAAGTACTCCCCGTCTCGATGAATATAATAAGTATCAACGAAATTAAAATATAATCCAAGTACGATATTCAAAGCAGCAGTATCGTATGCATGACAACCAGAATATCGATATTGTGGCTTTTTATTGAAACGACATCCGGCTGATTGAGCTCCTGTGAAAATTATTTTAATAAAAATAGAAATAATTAAATATATATGATGAAAAAATTTAACTATAATCTCAAAAGGAATTCGAATTAAAATTTTTCAAAAAAAACTAACTTTTTTAAAAATATCCAATTAAATTCATTCAAAATTCAAATTTTCTAAAATTTCAAATTGAAACCTTTTGAAATCAAAATTATTTATGAAAATTGTAAATGCAAATTATTTTCAAAAATAGAAAAATGTAAAAGTTTTTTTTAATAAAATTCTTGGTAATTTCAGTTTTAATTTAAGACACCAAAATTCAGAATTTTGTTATGAATTCAATAAAAATTTAATTTTTTTTTCAGTTCAATTAAAAATGTTGATTGAATGAAATTAAATAAAATTGAAATACAAACCTATAGGACAGATGCAATCTCGAGTTAAAGCACACTGCACCCAAGGGAGCATTATTTTTTCCCTTATTTCATTGGTGTTTCTAATAATAATTCGTGATGCCCTTATTAATGGAAGAAATAAGAAACTTTCACTCGTTGTGTGAAAATATTCATACATTTTTGGATGTGTGAGGGAACTAATAGCGTGACTCGATGGCCATGTAAGAATTCCTGATTTAGGTAAAAGATATTTTGAAACTTTCGAAGAATTCAATCTCACATTTGAATCCATATATAATACGTTTTCTAAAGTATTTAAAGCAGTCTGTAATTTGAAAATAAAAAATCATTATTCATTTAAATATTAACAGGCCTCGGATCGACTTTAACTTTAGCCAAAAAAATCGCTTTATTCGATTAAAAATAGAAAAAAAAGTCGAAAATGTCGTTTATTTAATTCAGTGTTGTCACGAAAAATTTTATTTTGTATTTCCCTGATTCTTCACTGATTTCTAAATTCAATTATTCAAAAGTCGAATAATTTTGCTAAATAAATATTTAAATACCTACTTCTTATTTCTTTTTTTAAAAGGAAATAAAATTTAAAAAATTTCGACTTCTGAAATTTATTAATTTTTAAAAATTGCAACTATAACCCTTCCAAAATTCAATTATTTTTTACAATTTTCAACTAAACTTCATCTCTAAATCTACTATCCATATTAATTTTTAATAATTTTCTGAAAGTTCTTCGAGAATTCAATTATTTCAGTACAAAAATTCAAGTTTTTATAATAATTGAAACTGTCGATTTTTCTTTCTAAAGATTACCAGGTAGAATATTTTCAAAAATTTTAATAAAAAAATTCTTAAAATTAATTTTTTCGAAATATTTATAAATAATTTTTGAAAGACAATATTTTTACAATTACATACAATTAAAATATATGTCCAAAAAATTAAAATTTGATAAAATCTTTTAAAAAATAATTTAAATTTGATAAAATCTTTGAAAAATAATTGAAATTTGATCAAATATTTTCAAAATGTAAGAATCTTAAATAAATAAATAAACATAATTGAGTTTTTAAAAAATATAAAAAAATAATCACAAAAATTTAATTTCGTTTTTTTAAGTGAAATTCATTTTTTAATCAATTTTAATTAGAAAATTTTACGAGAATTCAATTATTTAAATACAAAAATAAATAATTTATTAAATAATTGAATATTTCTTAAAAATGAATTTTTATGAAGAATTTTATCAAAATTTTTAAAAATAATTCAATTCTTTCAGCGAATTTAAAAAAAAATTAAGAATAAATGCAATTTTCTATCATTTTATTTAAAATTGAATAAAAAATAATTGAAATTCTGCGATAAGTTTTATTATTTATAAAAATAATTGATTTCTTGAGAAGAATTTTATTAAGTAAATCTTGTAAAGAATTTTGTCAACATTTTTTTAAATAATAGAATTTTTAAAAGAATTTTGTTTAAATTTTTCGAAATAATTTAATTTCTCAGAACTATTTTTTTCAAATTCCTGAATATATTTGAATTCTTTGGAGTAACTTCATTAAAAAATTTAAAATAATTGAATTGGTGAGAAGAAATTTATAAAAAATTGGTAAGTAATTGAATTCCTGTGGAATTTTTATTAAAATTTTGTTTAAATAATTGTATTCTTTTGGAAAATTTTATTAAAATCGTAGATATTAAAAGTAATTGAAATGAGGAAAATTTTTGAAAATAATTAAAATTTTGCCGAGAATTTTATGAAATTTTTTGAAAATAACTGAATTTCGGAGAAGAATTTTATTATTTATAATGATAATTTAAATTTTGACGAGAATTTTAAAAGATTTTTGAACATAATTGAATTTATGCGAAGAAGTTTATGACTTTTGAAAATAATTGAATTTCTTGTAATCAGTTGTTCTTAAAATTTTTATTTAAATTCATTAACAATTGATATTTACTAAAATTTCAAATTGAAACCTGTCAAGTTCATCTATTTATGAAGATTGTAAACGCAACTCTTTTGAAATTCAATTAATTTTGAAATTTTTAAGTAAAATTATTTATTAAATAATTTCTAAGTAATAATTTTATGGTAGTTCTTGAAGAATTAAATTAATTAAAAAGAAATTATTGTCAGAAATAGAAAAAATTGAAGGTTTTGTATTAGAATTCGTGACATTTTCATAGTTTATGAGGCAAACAAAAAAGAGTCCAAAATTTAGAATTTTCTTATAAATTCTAAAAATTTAATTTTTTTCAGTACTTTTAATAAAAATCTCTGACTTTTCCCTGATTAATTCTAATTTCCCTAAATTCCCTGACCTGTGGCAACCCTGTTTGCATTAAAAATTTGGTATTTTGTTGCAAAATTTGGAAGAAAAGTCGAAAAAGTCGCAATTTTTTAATATAAGTCGATAAAAGTCGCATTATTCGAAAATAGTCGAGAAAGTCATAATATCCGAGGCCTGTTAATTAAGGAGTAAATATTATTCATTAAGAGTAAATACTATTTATTAAGAGTAAATATTAATTAATAAGTAAATATTATTTACCTGAATAACAAGAGGCCTATACACGTGCAATCTATCGTCTTCAGCGTGAGCAGGAAAAAAACTTAAATCAAATTGTACGACATTACATTTACTCGAATTACAAGCCGATCTCACAGTTTGTAATACATCTTCATTTAGTCCAACACTATACACAACAATACTGTTATTTGGCAAAAAATGACTGACATTTTTAACAAAACCATAAATATTTTGCTCGCTTCCAGGCCTGATTAGAGATACAACAGTGACATTTTGTGATTTTGATGGAGTATTTGTTCCATCAAGACCTAGTAGAGCGAGGTATCTGGAGTCTGTAACTAAACGTTTTTCTTCGACATCTTTTAAGTTCTCCTATAAACAGAAATTCCAAAACATTAATACATTCTTCATTTCCATCAATTCATATTTCTACATTTTCTCTTTCATTTGTCTACAATATTCCACAATAATCCCAGTTTTTTTAATTTTTAAAAAATTCATTTGCTTATTTTGTTTGAAACTACGTTTTTTTTAAAAAATTTAAATTGTATAAATAAACTCACCTGGAAACTCCGCAATTGTTTTGTTACTAATGTTTGAAAAGGCCTTTGGCTGCTGAAAGCAATAAAAACAATAGTCGTCCCGACAACACAAATAAGGAACAACAGAAAGTTTCTGGCACGCATTTTTCATCCTTTATTATTAAAAAAATAGTCAATCATAATACTGATAAATGTTTATAAATTTCGAAAATTGTTAGAGAGGTTATAAACTGTGTACACGCGCTGTTATCATTATAAAAAATAGAGATTTTTTGTAAAAACTTTCTTGAATATTTCAATTTTCTTCTCTTTTTGTTCCTATATTTGTAAACCTTGTAAACTTTTTAAAAACTGTACACGGGTATGAATAAAAAATTTATTTAGACATTTTTTTTTAAATTTTTTGTACAAAACAGTACAAAAGTGACAAACAGCTGTAGCAGACGACAAAAGTAATTTGGTTTTTTAACGCTAGAGGGGTTTTTTCGCTGAGAATTTAAAAAAGAGAAAATTTTTTGATTTTTCTATAATATATTATTTTTGTTGACTCTGTCGACACTGTCGATGAAGTGCAAAAGAAGTGTAATATCTTTATTTCTTGTGACATACTAATTTTTTTTGCCCAGAATAATAATAAAGTAATAAATATATACTATGCGGTCGACGCCATTTTTAAATGTAAATAAATAAAGTTTCTAACCTCACTTTTATTAGACGGGACGGTAACGCGCACTTTTGACTTTGACATGTTCTGTGATATAATTCATATACAATTCATATAATTTGATTATTTGATAAAATTAATAAAATTTAAGAAGAATTTTTATTTTAACGTTTATATCATGATGGACGATACATTTTTGGATGATGGAATTGGAGTGCATTTTGATAAAGCAACATTAGAAATGAAAAAGGAGAACGAAAATTCAGGTAAATGTAGAATTTAATTTCATGTATCTTTTGTATGCAAAATATTAGATGAAATTTATGTAAAATTCATTTTTCTCACAACTAAAAGAAGGAGAAATGATTCGGAATTCTTGTTTTTGAAGTTTAAACAGTTTTTTTTTGTTTTGGACAATTTAACGTTTAATTTTATCAACAGGTACCACAAGTACCACAGGCACTACAAATACAAAACAAAGTACAGAAACGACAAGTGGATTAACAAATTCATCAGAATCGAAACATGTTTCAAATATTCCTTTCAGAATAATTGATGTTCACAATTATTTCTCAGACAGAGAGCAAGTTATAGAAAGAGCTTTAAAAGATTGTCAAAAGGAACTCGTGAACAGTGAAGAGACACTTTTGGGAAGTTGGCTATTAACCGAGTAAGATTATAATTATTTATCTCATTTAATGTTAAATTAAACTCAATTATTATTAAGAAATTAATTATTAAGAATTCAATTATTTTCATAAATAATAACATTCTTCGGAAGAATTCAATTATTTTTATAAATAGTAAAATTTTTTGCCAAAATTCAATTATTTTCAACAAAGTTTTGATACAATTTCACGAAAGAATTCAATTATTTTCTAAAATTTTAATAAATCCGTTGAAACAATTCAATTATTTTTTTAAATAGTCTTTGCAAAAGTTCAATTATTTTCAATAAAATTTCACGAAAGAATTCTTCACGAGAATTCAATTATCTTCATAAATAAAAAATTTTTCGCAGACATTCAATTATTTTCAAAAATTTAAATATAATTTTTGTGTAGAATTCAATATTATCTTCAAAAATATTATAACTTTCCACAGGAATTCAATTATTTTTAAAAATAAACAATTCTTTCTTGGAAATTCAATTATTAAAAAAAATCTAATAAAATGTTTCGCAAGAATTCAATTATTTTCATAAATAATAAAATGCATTTTAGGAATTCAATTATTTTTATAAATAGTAAAATTTTTTAACAAAAATCAATTTTTTAAAATTTTTAATAAAATTTTACTAAACAATTAAATTGTTTTCTAAAATTTTAATAAATCATTTGAAAAAATTTAATTATTTTTTCAAACAAGTAGTAAAATCTTTGCAAAAATTCAATTAGGTATTTTCAATACAATTTTACATTAGAATTCAATATTTTTCTTAATTCGTTATAAAATTGTTCAAAAGAATTGAATTATTCTTATAAATTCGTTGCGAAAATTCAATTATTTTTAATTCAATTTTTAAAAGATTTCGTGAAAGAATTCAATTTTTTAAAACTTTTTAATAAAATTCCACGAAAGAATTCAATTATTTTTTGAAAATTTTAATACATCTATATTACAATTCAATTATATTTTCAAATAGTAAAATGTTTGTAAAAATGTAATTATTTTCAACAAAATTTTTCAAAAGAATTCAATTATTCTTATAAATTAGTTGCAAAAATTCAATTATTTTTAATTCAATTTTTAAAAGATTTCGTGAAAGAATTCAATTTTTTAAAACTTTTTAATAAAATTTCACGAAAGAATTCAATTATTTTAAAAAATTTTTAATAAATCTTTTACATTTCAATTATATTTTTAAATAGTAAAATGTTTGCAAAAATTTAATTATTTTCAACAAAATTCCACAAAAGAATTCAATTTTTTTCTAAATTTGTTTATAAATTTTTTCAAAGTGTTATAAAAATTTTAATAAAATTCAATAATTCAATTTTTTAATTTCAATTATTAAGAAACACGATTATTTTTAAAACTTGAAGGAAATTGTTTATAAAATTGAGTTTACTGTAAAAATTTTCAAATAAAATTATTAAAGCATTTAAAAACAAAATTGAAAGAAATTCTTTTCAAGAATTCAATTATTTTCATAAATAATGAAATTCTTCGAAGAAATTCAATTATTCTCAAATTTTTTGATAAAATTCTACACAAAATCAAATTTATTGCTTCAAGATTAATCTAAATAAATTTTTCCCTCTAGAATAAGTCTGTGGGACACTGAGAAGGAAAGGCTGATTTTACTGACAAAAGATTTTCTCTTCTCTGTAAAATACGATCTCATTTCGTTGAAAATTTTGGAATTCAACAAAGTACCAGTAATGGAGATTGACACACTTCTCTACGGGGATTTAATTTATCCCTCGAAATCACTTTTACCGTAAGTTATCAAAATTACAAATTGAATTTTCAATTAGAGACTTTTTACTCGAAAATACAGGAAATTGTTTATCGAATTTAAAACATGAAATTCAAGTGTGAATTGAAATGATTTTATAGAAGATTAAATGGATTGGCCGAAGGATTTTCTTCCTTAATTACTTGCGCTATCCGTCAAGAATGGTCGTCCTCTTTATCTGGCTTGACTCATTTCGAGTCTAGGTATCGTGACAAATTTCAAAATCAAATGTTTAAATTTTAGTTCTATTCAAATATTTTCCGTTCAGTCGGTTTTTGCAATATTGTGTTTTTTTCGCTTAATTTATTTTTTACGCTAGTTTTTTTTTAATTTTTCATTAGGAATTATGATCCCCACGTTTTGAGAGTTCAAATGAAGGAAATATTTGTTATTAATTTTCAAAAAAATAACTAATCACAATTAGATATTGAAAACCGAAATTTTACATTTGGAAACTCAGTAATTAATTTTCTTGCTAGTGACGCAAATCTATTGGAATAAAAATTTAATTTGTTGAAATAAATAAACTTTATTATTTGAACGATCAAAACTTTAGTATCTAGGAATTTTCAGCACGAATTTCGATTTTCTTTTTTGGTTCTTTTCTAGTAGATTGAAAATAACATATATTCTTTTCCTGATAGTAGACAATTTTTTACATTTTTCCCCTGAATATAGATTTTTGTTATTGATTTAATGAGAGAATTAAAATTTGTTTGAATACAGAAATCGAAATATGATCGGTATGAGAATAATGTGGAATAAAGGACAACCTCTTCATTTAAACAAAAAGTGGAATCCTTTCGCAAAAAATATCCCCTGGCTCACTTATACAAGTCATCCGCTTTATTGGCATAAAGGTATTTAGACAAGAAATAATATTAAATAAATTTTTAAAAAAACAATCTGCAGGGTGCTACGCAACCTGGAAATCTGAAAAACCTGGAAATGAAAGGGAATTTTATGCGTTTACAATTTTCATAAGTAGTTAAACTTTAGAAGATTTTGATTTTAAATTTTGTACAATTTCAATTTTAAATGAATTTAGTTAGAAATATAAAAAAACTTAGATTTAAAAAAAAATTTTAAACTAAAATTCTTCTGACATTAGTTAAATTTTTAAATATATATTTTACTAGTTTTATTAAAAATAATGGATTTATAAAGGAATTTTAGTTAAAAACACTAAAACAAATTGAATTTTGAAGCAATTACAAATGATTGCAGAAATTCAATTATTTTCAAAAATTTTAATTATTTTCAAAAACTTTCCTCAATTCAATGATTTTTAATATCTACTACTTTAATAAAAGTTCCTAAAAGAATTCAATTAGTTAAAAAAATTTTTATTAAAATGCTACACAAACATTTAATTATTTTCATAAATAATAAAACTCAATGCTGAATTTCAATTATTTTTAATAAAATTTTAATGGAATTCCTAGAAAAAAGTTATTATATTCTTAAAAATTTCATTTAAATTCATCAAAGAAATTTAATTATTTTAATAACCTCTGCTAAAATTTATTTTTTACAATTTAAATATTATTTTCAATACATTTTTAATTAAATTTCTTTAAAGAATAAAATTATTATCCAAAATTTTAATGAAATTCTTTGCGTAACAATTCAATTTTTTTCAAAATAATGTTAATAAAATTCTTCGTAGAAATCCAATTATTTTTAATAATTTACAACAATTCTCGTCAAAATTTCAATTATCTTTATAAATAATAACATTTTTCTCCGAAATTCAATTATTTTCAAAACTTTTAATAAAATTCATTGCAAGAATTGAATTATTTTCATAAATAATATAATTCTTCGAAGAAATTCAATTATTCTTAAACTTTTTTATAAAATTCGTTGCAAGAATTCAATTATTTTAAAAAATAATAAAATTCTTCGAAGAAATTCAATTATTCTCAAATTTTTTTGATAAAATTCTTTGCAAGAATTCAATTATTTTCATTATTTTCATAAATAATAAAATTCTTCGAAGAAATTTAACTATTCTCAATTTTTTTTTATAAAATTCTTTGAAAGAATTCAATTATTTTCATTATTTTCATAAATAATAAAATTCTTCGAAAAATTCAATTATTCTCAAATTTTTTAATAAAATTTGTTGGAAGAATTCAATTATTTTCAAAAATAATAAAATTCGTTGCAAGAATTCAATTATTTTCAAAAATAATAAAATTCTTCGAAGAAATTCAATTATTCTCAAATTTCGTGATAAAATTCGTTGCAAGAATTCAATTATTTTCATAAATAATAAAATTCTTCGAAGAAATTCAATTATTTTTAATTTTTTTTTATAAAATTCTTTAAAAGAATTCAGTTATTTTAATTTTTTTCAAAAATAATAAAATTCTTCGAAGAAATTCAGTTATTCTCAAATATTTTGATAAAATTCGTAGCAAGAATTCTTTGAAGAAATTCAATTATTCTTCAACTTTTTGATAAAATTCGTTGCAAGAATTCAATTATTTTCATAAATAATAAAATTCTTCAAAAAATTCAATTATTGAAAAATTGTTTGATTAAATTCTTTATTAAAATTTTTTCTTTAAGAAACATTCAATTATTGTTTAATAAAATATTTATTTTTATATTTAAATAATTGAATTTTCGCAGAATTTTCTAATAAATATTGATTTAAAAATGAATTTCAAATTAAAATCATTGAAAATTGGAACTTTTCATACTTTTAATTAAGAATTCTATAGAATTAATTTTTCTCAATAAATTTAATGGAATTTTTTAAAATTGTTTGAAGTTTTAAATTTCTAATGAATTTAATTGAAGAATGCCAGAATATTCGAAATTTCGTAAAATTAAATTGTAAACAAAAGAATTTGAAAATTCACAATGAACTTTTTTGAAAATTATTTTTAAAAACTTGACTTGAAGAATTTTAGTTGAAAATTCTAGAATTGAATAATCGTAATGATGAAAATAATTTTTGAAGAAGTTACAGTAACAAAGTAGCAAGTTTTAATTATATTTATTTAAAAATGAATTAATTGATGTTTTCGAATAATTTTCTTTTTTAAAATCCTGGAAAAATTCCGTTTTTTAACCTGGAAAACCTGAAAAAGTCAGAGACTTTGAAAAGAGCGAAAGCTTGGTGGCCATCCTGAATCTAAAAAAAATAATAATTTCAGGTTCGGAAACCGATAAAACGAAGTACGACGTTAAAGGCCTGGAAGAAGCTCTACAATCCATAATTCCAGAACACAGCAGTAAATTAAATAGACCGATTATCATTGAAAATTATATAGGTATTTGCTCTCTAATTCACAATAGAAATTCCCTGGGATTCTTTAAAATAAGAGGAAAAGTCAGTTTCTGATTTGTAAATTTAGGTAATTACAATCCTAACATTTTCTATGTGACTTTTAATCGATTTCCAAGTTACGAAAATATTTACAAAATTTACAATTTATATACAAATATTTAGTATATATATATTTGTCTACATTTAATTATTAACAATCTAACTATCTTTCTGCATGAATTGTAAATAATTTATTAGTGAACTGTTAACAACCGGTTTTTGTTCATCTCGAGAAAGATTTAAATGGATAAAGTCATCTCTTGCATAATCAAGGAAATCTAGTCGTTAAATATTAATCTTTTTCTATAAGAGAAGAATATAGCAAAAAAAACCATATTATATGTGAATAGATTTTTCCATCGGAAAATATTTTATTTAATATAGACAAATTTTTAAGAAACTGATAAAGTTCTTCCTTTCCAATATACAAATTATAAAAATCAAGTTGTAGAAAAAATATTTCTGTAAGATACAAAATATTCCAATTTTTATGATAATCGAATTTCAAATTTCTCTAAAGAGTAGATATAATAATCGATTTTTAATATTAAAATACGAAAAATTGAAAAATTATACTGTACGTAGTTTCATGAATAATATTTACTATATCTAATTATTAATTTTTTAAGAATGTTAGTTTTAGAGAATATTTTAATTTTCCATTTTACAAATTCAATTTTCAATTCAATTTCGATTAAATTTTTTGGATTCTAAATAAGTATTTGAATTTAAAGTTTTTAAACTGAAAAAAATATTTACATTATTAAGTCGGCCTAAAAACACACGTTTCGTCGATTGAGAATTTATATATATTTTTCAGAATTATTATAATAAATGTTAGTAAAATTATATGAATAAATTAATATATATTATCGAGATTTATTATATTTTATTAATAATAATAATAATAATAATAATAATAATAATAATAATAATAAATAATTACATTATAATAAATAAAATAAAATTATACTAAACTGTTAGTAATTTACAGGTTTTCATTCATTGCAAACCATTTTTTTTTAAATCTAGAGAATTTTCTTTCTACTTTATTTTTATTAAGTTCAATTAAGGTTTAATTAGTTGAAATTAATTATATTCTTCCTATGTGTTAATTAATAATTTTTATTCGGTTCTCGGAAGAAACCACAAAATTTTCATTTTGAGTTTCATTTAATTCTTTCTTTCGAGAATCGAATAAAAATTATTAAGTTTTATTTAGTTTTATTAAATTTATTAACATAAATTTCTTTTTAATTAAAATTTTCTTATTAATTTAATTTTTATTCACAGGTTTTAATTGAAATGCGTGTAGAAAATTTGACTAACCGCAGGCATCACAGTTGGTCCCCTTTTCCACTTTTGTCCCCTTATTTCAATTTTATCACCTTTTTCACGTTTTTTGACGATTAGTTTACAATTTACAATTTTATCGTTTACAAATTCCATAAATAGAAGAACTTGAAAAGATTTTAATTTCAAATTTTATAAAACTTCAATTTTTAATGAATTTTATTAGAAATTCTAAAGAACTTAAATTTTTGCAAAAATTTTCAAAATTTAAATAATTCTGAAATTAGTTAAATTTTTTAATATATTTAATTAATTATTAAAAATAATGAATTTATCGAGGAATTTTAGTTGAAAATACTAAGAAAAATTTGAATTTTGGAGAAGTTTCAAATAATTGCAAGAATTCAATTATTTTCAAAAATAATAAAATTCTTCGCAGAAATTCAATTATATTCCAAAATTTAAATTATTTGCAAAAATTTTACTAAATTCAATTGTTTAAAACACAAATTTCAAAAAAAATTTCAAAAAAATCAATTATTTAAAAAAATTTTTATAAAATTATTCGCAAAAAGTAAATTATTTTAAAAAAATGAATAAAGTTCTTCACAAGAATTCAATTATTATTATAAATAATAAAATTCTTCTCAGGATTTCAATTATTTTAAAAATTTTTAATAAAATTCGTTGCAAGCATTCAATAATTTTTATAAATAATAAAACTCATCCCAAGATTTCAATTATTTTATTAACATTTTTGTAAAGAATTGAATCGTTTAAAAAAAGATTTTGACATAATTTGTTTATTAGAATTTAATAATTATTTTTAGTACATTTTTAATTAAATTTCTTGAAAGAATTCCATTATTTTCAAAAATATTAATAAAAAAACTTAGGAAAAAATGTTTTTAAATTATTCTTCGAAATTCAATTATTTTCAAAGATTTTAATAAAATTCTTGTCAAATTTTCAATGATTTGCAAAAATATTCCTAAATTCAATTGTTTAAAACACAATTTTCAAAAAAATTTCATAAAATTATTCGCAAGAATTAAATTATTTTAAGAAAATGAATAGAGTTCTTCACAAGAATTTAATTATTATTATAAATAATAAAATTCTTCTCAGAATTTCAATTATTTAAAATTTTTTTTAATAAAATTCGTTGCAAGTATTCAATTATTTTCATAAATAATAAAACTCATAGCTTAGTATTTTTCATAGTATTTTTAATACAATTTTAAATATTAATAAAAATACTTTGGAAAAGAATTGAATTATTAAAAATTTTTTTTTTTAAATTCTTCTTCGAAATTCAATTATTTTCAAAAATTTTAATAAAATTGAAATTATTTACAAAAATTTTTCTAAATTCAATAATATTCAATATCTACTATTTTAAATAAATAATATAAATAAATAAATAATTCAATTCGTAAATAAAATGTGATAGAACATTTTTTTGAGTATCTAATCAATTTTAGACTGAATCGCAGAATATTCTTTAGGGAAAAAGTCGAAATTTTGTCTTAAAATCAGGGAAAAGTCAAGAAAAAACAAAATTAAATTTTCGTGTCAACTCTGATTAAAATCGAATCATTTTTAAAAAATTTTCTGAAAGCTATAATAAAAAATTTGAATTATATATATGCAAGTTGTATAAACAAATAAATTTTTATTCCCTTTTTGAGTAAAAAAAAATCCCCTTTTCACCTTTTTTTGAGGAAAAATAGTACTGTGATACCTGATAAGGTATAAAAATAATAAAATAAGTTTTGAAACTGTTTCAGAATTTCAAAGGAGGAAAAATGAATAATATTGTGTTTTAATGGATATCGAAATTTTTTTAGTTTTGTTACTTTATAAAGGAACTCTGAATGGTACGTCACTGCTGAATGAATGAATTGACCAGGGACTGAAAAAGTTGGATTCTCTTTGAACTTTCACTTCCCAAGTTTGTTCCCCTCTGAATCATATTCCGACAACCTGTTATATACGCAATATGTATGTGCTCCGAATGTTTTAAAATGCCAGTGTGAAAAAAAAATATAACAAATGAGCAGACATGTGAAAATGAAGAAATAAAATTGTTGACAATATATTTTTGTCACTGTGTTCAAAAATAAAGGAGAAAGAAATGAAAAGCGAATACAAATAATGCGGAAAATGGGAAATTTATAATATTTAAAAATACACACAAAATTATAAAAATACGTAAGTTTTTCTTATTTTTGAATATTTTTTATTAAACAAGGCAGTTTTTTTACTAGACAGTTTTTTAAATCAATTTTTTTTTTTGTTAAATCTCTGCACGTACGGTTTTAATTAATATATTTTGCACGATTAAAAATAGAACTCGGTTCACGTTGATTTAATAACAATGTAAATTCAAAGTTAACAACTGGATAAGTTGTAAACTTGTAAACTTGTTGTAAACTTGTTATAAACTTGTTATTACTTTTTAATTATTCTACGCAATTTAAAAATTAATTTTTATTTCCTTAACCTCTCTCTCTCTCTTGAAAAATATTTGTTTTTATTTTATTTGTTTAATTCTTCTTAGTCTTATTATTTGTGAGTATACAAGGACACGATTTTATGTTTTCCTCAATTTTTTTATTATACAATAATAAATTTTATTTTCATTTTAAGTGTCTAATAATAAGTTTATCAAGTTCTATTGTGATGAAAATTTTATTTTATCTTTATTTGTCCAAGAATTATTTAAATCTTTCAGTTTCTTTTTTGAAGTATTTTTAAATTTTGTTTAAAATTCTGACGTAATTCTTTTGCAGTAAGTTATGTGTTTTGATAAGAGTTTGAAATTTCATTTTGTAAAAAATAAACTTAGTGCAATAAGCCAAGTTTATAGAAAACAGTGAATAGAATTTAGTTGAAAATGTAAATTAATTTTTAAATCTAGTAATTTTCTTTTTGATAACAATTTGTTGGAAAAAAGCATAAATTTAATGTGATAACGAACTTTTATCAGACATTTCAAAACACTAACAAGTAATTGCTTTTTTTTCAGATTAGAGACGATGAGAAAATTTTCTTTACGAATTTCCAAAGTACTACTGCGAAATTGAGAATTTTGAAAAATTTCTTGAAAAATGACGACAAATATTGTGATTAAAGAGAGAATAGTATTTCTTCTGGGATTCGGGGCCGGATTCTGCGTTACACTCTTAATATATTTAATGAAATACTCGATAATTCCAGACTGTGATAATGTAAAATCGACAATTACAAATGAAGAGAATAATTTCGATTATAATAAACTCGTTGGATTGTCTAGAGAGAGTGTAAAATTTGCTGTTTGGTTGAAGGAGACAACGGAAAATCTCGAGGAAAATGTTTCTTATGAAAAATGGCTCCAGAGGCAAAATACAAAAATTGGAGAAATTCATGTGGATAAAGATGATATAAATTCTAACAAAAAAATAGAATCAAAATGGTTAAGGAACAGGGTACACGTGACTTGTGTTATTTTCGTCGAAAAATTAAAATTGGCTCAAACTATAGCCGACACTTGGGGCAAGCATTGTAATAAATTATTATTTTTTGGAAAAGATTTACAAGATTCCAAAGTACCTGTGATAAAATTTGATGTAAAACTTACATCCTCCTGGCAGCTTTTGTGCGAATCGATGAATTACGTATTTAATGAAACGAAAAATGTTGAAAATGATTTGGAATGGATTATATTTGTAAGAGATGATACGATGGTGATTCCGGAAAATTTACGATATCTCGTGGCTCCTTTGAATTTCAAACAGGATTATTATCTTGGTCATGCAGTTTCGTTGTGGGGTCAGGATTATAATGTAGCCGAGGCCGGCTACGTACTCAGTAAATCGGCTTTTGGTAAAATTGTCAAAAAATTCGATAATTCTCAAAAGTGCGCGTCAAGTGGAAAATTTTGGAAAAAGGAAGATTTCTATCTAGGTAACGTGTTAATGAATCATTATTTCAAAAATTAATTTTTCAATTAAATCAAAATAATGAAAAAAAAATAAATTTTTATTGAATTCATAACAAAATTCTGAATTTTGGTGTCTTAAAACTTTGAAATTACCAAGAATTTTATTTAAAAAATCTTAACATTTTTCTATTTTTGCCAATAATTTATATTAAAAAATTTAATTTTTAAAGAACTATCAAAAAATTATTAATTATAAATTATTTATTGAATAATTTTAACTTCGAAATTTCAAAAATAATTGAATTTTATAACAGTTGCATTTGCAATTTTTAAAAATAATTGAATTTTAAAATATTATGCTGTAAATGAATAAAAAAAAATAGTTTCAATTAAAAATTTTAGAAAATTTGTATTTTTCATAAATTTAATTAGAAATTTTAGAAGTTGGATTTTTGTAAAATTTTAATTCAAATTCTTTTGAAATTAGTTGAATTTTTTAATATATTTAATTATTAATAAATTATTGAATTATTCACAATAATTGATATAGTGATGAATTTAGTAAAAAAATCTACAAAAATAATTCAATTTTGGAAAAGTATAAATACTTGCAATCTTTGGAAATTATTATTATTAAATTGTTTTGAAAAACTTTAGTAAAATTCTTCGAAAAGAATTAAATTATTTTAAATTTAATTTCAATAATCTTTATTACAAAAATTAAATTATTTTAAAAATTTAGAAAAATTTAGAATTCATTATTAAAAAAAAATAAAATATAAAAATGAAATATCAAATACAAATATTTACAATACAATTTTAATTGCATTTCTTGAAAAAATTCAATTATTTTCGAAAATTTTAATAAAATTCTTAGCAAGATTTCAATTATTTTCATAATTTATAAAATTTTTCAACAGGAATTTAATTATTTTAAAGAATTTTAATAAAGTTCTTCACAGATATTCAATTATTTTGAAAGATGTTGATAAAATTATTTATGAGAATTGAATTATTTTCCTTCTCAGGAATTTAATTATTTCAATGAATTTTATTAAAATTCTTTGTAAGAAAAAGATTTAATTATTTTTATAAACAATACAATTCTTTTTAGGAATTTAATTATTTTTATGAATAATAAAACTCATCGCAGAATTTCAATTATTTTTAATACAATTTTAATCGAATTTCTCGAAAAATGTAATTATTCTTAAAAATTCTATTAAAATTCGTCGAAAGAATTCAGTTTTAAGAAACATTTGATTATTCAATAAATTATTTATTATTCGTCGCAGAAATACAATTATTTTGAAAAATTTTGGTTTAAATTCTTTATTGAGAATTCATTTATTTTTAATACAATTTTTATAAAATTCTTTCCTAAATTTCTATTATTTTCATAATAAATAAGATTTTTCGAAATAATTCAATTCATTTAAAAGTAGTGTCAATTATAATACTCTTCGCAGAAATTTAATTACATATTTTCAAAATTTTTGATAAAACTCTTTATAAGAAGTTAAATATTTTTTTGAATATTATTTTAATTCAATTTCTTGTAAAAATTAACTTATTTTTAAAGATTTTAATTAAATTTTTCGCAAGAAATTTAATTATTTATATTTAATAATTTTTTCTTTTTAAATATTTTCAATTTAGAATAGAATTCCTTCGAAGATTTTTATTATTTAGAAAAAAAATTGAATTCTCGCGAAGAATTTTGTTAAAAATTTTAATAAAATTCTTTTTAAAGAATTTTTTTTGAATTTTTTTTTAAATAATGTAGTTTTTTTCAATTTTATAAAATAATCGTGTTTGATAATAATTGAACATTTAATTATTGAATTTTATTCAAACTTTAGAAAATAATTAAAGTTTTCGAAAAATATTGTTCAAAATTTTTTCCAAATTGAATTCTTTCATGAAATGCTATTAAAATTGAATTAAAAATAATTGAATTTTGGCGAAGAATTTATTAAAATTGTAGAAAATAATTGAATTCTATTGAAAAAATGTTATAACGAATTAAGAAAAAAATTGAATTCTTTTGTGAAATTTTTTTGAAATTTTCATAAAAAATAATTGAATTTTTGCAAAAAAATTTACTATTTATAAAAAGAATTGAATTCTTACGAAGAATGTTATTTATTTAGAAAAATAATTGAATTCCTATGAAGAATTTTATTAAAATTTTTGAAATTAATAAACAAGAATAATTAATTAGTAAATTAGTTAATAATTTAATTTTTTTAAAGTTTGAATCTGAAATTATTCAAAAATTCATAGTTGAAAATAAAAAATTTTGTAATTCAATTATTTACAGATCCATAATTATAAAGGAATTAAGAATTCTAGAAAATAATAATTGAATTGAAATGAGGAAAGTTATTTTGAAGAAGTTACAGTAACAAATATTTTTATAAGTTATTGAATTTGAATTTTTTGAAGAATTTTAATTCGTACGGAAAAATAATAATGATTAAATATATTTATTTAAAAAAAAAGTTATTGATGTTTTGGAATAATTTTACAAGTAAAGAAATTCTTAAATAAATGTAATAGAACATTTTTTTGAGTATTTAATTATTTTTAGAGTGAATCAGAATATTCTTCAGGGTTAGGA
The DNA here is from genome assembly GCA_032872505.1 of Leptopilina syphax. Classification (NCBI taxonomy): domain Eukaryota; kingdom Metazoa; phylum Arthropoda; class Insecta; order Hymenoptera; family Figitidae; genus Leptopilina; species Leptopilina syphax. Next base: position 24,070,539 of record CM065468.1, on the reverse strand, counting down.
AAAATGTCTAAATTTTTTTTGAAAATCAGGGAAAAGTCAGGGAAAGACAAAATTAAATTTTTGTGGCAACTCTGATTAAATTGATTATTTATTTCATGAAATTAATTTAAGAATTATCAATTAGTAATGATTAATTATTAATTATTATTTATTGAATGCAGGTAAACATTTACGCACAATGGGAATTCATCCTTCAGACACAAGGGACACATTGAAAAGAGGAACTTTTCATGGATATTCATTGCAAATTTTATTTTGGGGAATTGCAAAACCAGGTCAATATTGGACCAGAGCTCTTTATCCGCCAGGAGTTGATTGTTGTTCCACGAGATCAGTGACTTTTAATGCAGTCGATTCCAGTAAAATGTACACTCTTAATTATCTTCTTTATCATTTAAACAGTATTTTGAAACCTGCAATACATGAAAGTAAATCAATTACATCGGATGACAAGGTAAATCAAAGAAATGCAAAATGAGAAAAGATTTTTTAAAAACTAAATTGATAATTCTTTTTCTTATTTTCAGGTGTGGCAAAAAGTTTTAAAAGATGAATTTGGCATTGAAAACGTCACAGAAATTTCCAACGAACAGTATTATCAATTATGGAGAAGAAAATATTCAGAACCAGAAACATTCATGCAATCTAAAATCTACAATCCATTATCGTCTTCATTGAATAATATTCAACAGGATGAACTCTTTTTTGATGAGAGAAAAAATGTCTAACACTGTTTTTTTTATTTATTAGACTATATTTATTTAAGTACAAATTGTACATTAAGTACAAATCAGAATCTAAATATTTACAAAGAAAGACTGCAAGATTTTTTCTGCATTAATAGAAATTGAAACTGATACGTCCATTTTATGAAGTTTTATAACTTTTAATATTTTTTTTATAATAATTGTCCAAGTTGGCAAATGAATTTTAATTCTTTTATCATTAATCGTTAACAGTTATAATTGTTAACAATTAGTAACTTTTTTATTAACTTGTTGTTAATTAACTGATATATTTTATTAATCAAATTCAGTCATCTTTAATATTTTATTAAAATTAGTTATAATAATAAGTTATAATTATAGATAAAAAAAGTGCTTTATTAGAAAATATTAGTCTTGAAATAATTTTTATAAGTGCCTTATAACAAAGTTTATAATCTTTCTACAATATTTTTTAATTAACTAAAAATAAAAATGCAATTTGTCGTTAATGATTGTTAATTTTTTAGTGATTTCTCCTTTTCTTAGTGCGTGCAGTTTTTATCTAATCTCAAATGAGCTGGCTGTGACACAATTAATTTTTGACAGGAAATTTAAAAAAAATACAAATAATATCCAGACGGAATGAAAGGAATTTAGATTCTTCTATATAAATAATTGATTTATTATAATTGAAATTTAGAAAATATTTTCTTTTATCATCATTGGAGATTATTCTAGAAAAAAAGTTTCGTTTCGCTAATTATTTAGTTAATTGGCGATAACAGGGTGACCTGTTTTTTTTTTATTATCAAAACCGACCTACATTTATCAATTTCCCTTTTCCGTTTGTGACTTGTTATAAAATGGGGTGGAAAAATTATGTAAATCTCATTTTAATTTTGGCGTTGAATGACTTATTTGAGAAATACTGAGAAGATGACTTAAACAGCTAATAAGTTTTTTAAACATGAATTTCAAGTTTATCTTTTGCTTTTTTATTTCGATCATTGTATTTACAACCTCATCTCTTGGGGACGATAATCACTTTGATGAAGAAAGGTGATTTTTTTTGTATTTTTATTCAGAAGTTTCTAAAATTTTCTAATTATTTGACAAAGTGTTTGATAAAAAAATATTGATTGAAAATTGATTTGTTCCAGAGATGATGACACAATTAACGATGCTCCTTATTCAAAAGGGGTGAAAGGTGGAGTAAAAGGCGGAGTAAAGGGTTCCAGAAAAATTCCTTACAAAAAGAAGATTAAAATTGGTTGCACTCCGACACCTGGTGCACCAATTAATGGCGATATTAATTGTTCCACCAATGGATCTTCCGTCCGGTGAGTAATAAATAATTTTCTTTATTTTTATTTCAATTTTTTAATATAAATCAAAAAACTTAAATTAAAAAGAAGAAGAAATAAATTTTTTTAAATAAATACATTTTTTCATTAAAAATTAAAAACAGGAATAAATAAATTTTTTAAATAAATACATTTTTTCATTAAAAAATTAAAAAGAGGAAGAAATAAAATTTTTAAATAAATAAATTTTTTCTTTAAAAAATTAAAAAAAGAGGAAGAAATAAAATTTTTAAATAAATAAATTTTTTCTTTAAAAATTTAAAAATTAAAAAAGGAAGAAATAAATTTTTTTTCTTTTAAAATCATAATTTTTTATTTTATTTTAGTGATTGTCGAGCAACGTGCAAGACAAATTATCAATTTCCGAATGGAAAAACGGAACTTTTGTTAATTTGTCAAGAAGAAGAATGGCAAGTTGAGGCAAATGAATGGAAATCATTACCACATTGCGAACGTAATTTTATTATTTTTCTTTACATAAATGTATTATTTTTATTTAAAGTATAAAGAAAATTTCTAACTAATTTTTTTTCTTTTCAGCAATTTGTGTGCCTCAGTGTCAAAATAATGGAATGTGTATTGCTCCAAATCAGTGCGATTGTCCGGATAATTTTTCTGGACCTCAGTGTCAGTATGAAAATAAACCTTGTTTGAATTTGCCACCAGCGATATTGAATTCCAAAAAACAATGCAATACCAAGTGAGTTTAAAATAATAATTAGTGAATTCGAAGAATTTTATTATGTATTTACGAAAATAATTAAAACTGCAAAGAATAAAATTTAGAAAGTTAATCGAATTTTATGAAGAATTTCTTACAAGTATTTAAAATAATCGTGTTTATCAATAAATGTAATTAAACACTTAATTTTTGAATTTTATTAAAATCATTGAAGATATTAAAATTATTATTAAAAAAAATATTAAAATATTATCTTTGAAAATAATTGAATTTTTTCTTAGAATTCGATTACAATTTTTTTTTTTAAATAATTTAATTATTTCAAGGAATTTTATTAAAATATTGAAAATAATTGAATTCTTTAGAAGAATAGACACTGTTAAAGGGTTTTGACAATAATTGAATTCTTCTAAACAATTTTATTAGAGTTTTTGTAAATAATTAAATTCTTTGGAAGAAATTAAGTTTTTTAAAAATAATGCATTTTTTTAATCATTTCAATTGGAAATTTTGAAAATAATTAAATTCCTGAGAAGAATTTTATTATTTATAAAAATAATTTAATTCTTTTGAGAAATTTTACTATTTATAAAAATAATTGAATTGTTTCGAAAAAATAATTAAAATTTATAAAAATAGTTGAATTCATTTGAGAAATTTCATTGAAATTTTTGAGAATAATAATATTTTTGGGAATAATATTATTATTTATGAAAATAATTGAATTGTTATAAAGAATTTTATCAAATTTTTTTAATCTAATAAGTCTCAGAAATTTAATTGTTTCCAAGAATTTTACTCAAAATTTTTGTCAAGAATTTTATTAAGTTTTAAAAATAATTTAATTTCTGCAAAGAATTTTATTATTTATGAAAATAATTGAATTCTTTCGAAGAAATTTTACTAGTTTTTGGAAAATAATTGAATTCTTCCGAAGGATTTATTAAAATTTAAAGAAAATAATTTAATTCTTTCGAAAAACAGTATTTATTTATAAAAATAGTTCAATTCTCATAAATTATTTTATTAACATTTTTCAAAGGAATTAAATTTTTGCAAAGAATTTTATTAAAATTCTTTAAAATAATTAAATTCCTGCTAAAAATTTGATATAAATTATGAAAATAATTGAAATCTTGCTAAGAATTTTATAAAAATTTTCGAAAATAATTGAATTTTTTGGAGGAATTCAATTAAAATTGTACTGAGAATATTTCAATTCTCATAAAGAAATTCATCAAAATTTTTCAAAATAATTGAATTTTTTCAGAAATTTTATTAAAATTTTTAAAAGTAATTGAATTCTTTTTTAAGGATTTATTGAAATTTCAGAAAATAATTCAATTCTTTCAATTAATTTTAATAAAATTTTTAAGAATAATTACATTTTTGGAGGAATTCGATTATAATTAATTAAATTAAGGATTTATTAAAATTCTAGAAAATAATTGGAGTCTTTCGAAATATTTTATTAAAAATTTTTATAAAATTGAATTTTTTTTTGAGGAATTCAATTAAAATTGTATTAAAAATATATCAATTTTTCTAAAGAAATTCATCAAAATTTTTCAAAATAATTGAATTTTTTCAGAAATTTTATTAAAAATTTTTGAAAGTATAATTAAATTCTTTTCTAAGGATTTATTAGAATTTTAGAAAATAATTCAATTCTTTCAATGAATTTGAATAAAATTAATTAATTATTATTAAAATTAATTAAATTAAGGATTTATTAAAATTTTAGAAAATAATTGGATTCTTTCGATATATTTTATTAATAATTTTTAAAAAATTGAATTTTTTCGAGTAATTCAATTACAATTGTATTGAAAATATTTCAATTATCATAAAGAATGTAATCCAAATTTTTCAAAATAATTGAATTTCCGCAAAGAACTTTATTAAAATTCTTTAAATTAATTAAATTCCTGCGAAAAATTTGATAAATCATGAAAATAATTGAAATCTTGCTAAGAATTTTATAAAAATTTTCAAAAATAATTGAATTTTTTAGAGGAATTCAATTAAATTAAAATTGTATTGAGAATATTTCAATTCTCCTAAAGAATTTTATCAAAATTTTTAAAAATAATTGGGTTTTTTGCAAAGAATTTTATCAAATTTTTAAAAATAATTGAATTTTGTTGAGAAAAATTTATTGAAATTATTGAAAATAATTGAATTTTTTTCGAACGATTTATTAAAATTCTTTGCAAAATAATTGAATTCTTTGAAGAATGTTATTATTTATGAAAATAATTAAAATGTTGCGAGGAATTTTTATTTAATACATTATAATAATCGTAAGTTTCCTTTCCGTTAGAAAATTATCTGCATTCATTTGTTTGTTTTGGAAATTTAATTTTGTGGGTTAAGTATTGGCATTTTTTATATATTTTTTAATGTCAAACTTTTAAATGTGGAAAATACTTTACTTATTAAATTGTCTCGACTCTTTGGTAAAAAATCTAAAATTGAGCCTCCCAATTCAAGAACTCGCCCGACGCGGCTCTTTTATCCCAGCGTCGGGCGAGTTCTTGAATTGGGAGGCTCAATTATCAAAAATTCAAAATATTTCAAAAATCCGATTTTCTTAAAATTCAACATTTTTTCCTCTCTTTTATAGGATTTAGCTTCATTATTTTTGTGCTTTTGGAAAATACTTTACTTATTTAATACTCTCGACACTTTGGTAAAAAATCTAAAATTATCAAAAATTCGAAAATCCGATTTTCTTAAAATTCAACATTTTTTCCTCTCTTTTATAGGATTTAGCTTCATTATTTTTGTGCTTTTGGAAAATACTTTACTTATTAAATTGTCTCGACTCTTTGGTAAAAAATCTAAAATTATCAAAAATTCGAAAAATTTCAAAAATCCGAATTTCTTAAAATTCAACATTCTTTCCTCTCTTTTATAGGATTTAGCTTCATTATTTTTGTGCTTTTGGAAAATACTTTTACTTATTAAATTGTCTCGACTCTTTAGTAAAAAATCTAAAATTATCTAAAATTCGAAAAATTTCAAAATCCGTTTTTTCTTAAAATTCAACATTTTTTTTCTCTCTTTTATGGGATTTAGCTTTATTATTTTTGTGCTTTTGGAAAATACTTTACTTATTTAATACTCTCGACTCTTTGGTAAAAAATCTAAAATTATCAAAAATTCGAAAAATTTCAAAAAACCGTTTTTCTGAAAATTCAACATTTTTTCCTCTCTTTTATGGGATTTAGCTTCATTATTTTTGTGCTTTTGGAAAATACTTTACTTATTTAATAGTCTCGACTCTTTGGTAAAAAATCCAAAATTATCGAAAATTATCAAAAATTCAAAAATCCAAATTTCTTTAAAAAAAAAATATTTAGCTGGATGAACTACAGATTTCACTTTAGTAGCGAAATTTTTCAGTGCTTCAATTAATACTTTCGTTATTCTAGAGAAACTTATCGCTATTTCAAGTAAAACTTTTTTCATTGTGTAATAATTATTATTTCTTTGAAAAGTATTTATTTTTAAATGGCTTTATAAAATAAGCAATGCAAAAGATGACCCAGATACTAATTGTAATTGTTCTAGCCATAGTTTAAGTCTAGTAATGTAAATTCTATTTAAATTGATACCAGTGAGTGAAATTATTTAAATTTTAGTTAGTTAAATCTTTTTGTTAGGTTATAATAATTATTTCTTAAAAATTTTTTAAATTGTTTAAAATAAGCAGCCCCATACAACATTCCCGCGCGCTTGCGCGCGGATAGTTTGGCTAGTTCATCTAATAAAAATCAAATTCAAAAATATCAATTCTAACATATTGTTTGAGACAGAAAAGTAATTTCCTTTTTTTCCAAATTAAAAATGTTAATGAAACCAATTTAAATATTCAAAAGAATATTTAATTTGACAATTTTTTTTTAAGTAAAACCGCAAATATAATTCTTTCTATAGACGATGCACCATCGAATGCTTGAAAAATCACACTTTTCCGGACGGATCTTCAATTACGAATCTCGTTTGTAAAGATGGAAATTGGCAGCCAACACGAGCCGATTGGGTTTCTATTCCTGATTGTATTCGTAAGTTTAAAAGAATTTCTTATAATTAAATATGTAGTAATAAAAATAATAAATTGTCAAAAATTAAAAAAAATACTATTCCTATATATTGAAAAAGAATTTCTATTTCTATAACAGTAATTCTATTGAATTTTTCAGCCGTTTGTTCTCCGCCTTGCAAAAACGGAGGTATTTGTCTTTCAATGAACACATGTCAGTGTCCACAAAATTTTCGAGGCTCTCAATGCCAATATCGTAAGTAAATAAATTTAAAAAGTACTCTATTATAATTTACAAAATAAATAATTGTGCTAAATTTTCTCTACAGTTGAAGATACGTGCACTGCTGACAAATTGGGCTTCAATGGTGGTTACCAGTGCAGTAGCGAGGAAGATTCATATTCATGTGTAATTCACTGTTCACCAGGAGTTGATTTTGAATTTCCACCGGCTGTGAAGTACACTTGTATGTATGAGAAAGGAATTTTCGAGCCACATCCAATTCCTCAGTGTCTAGAAGAAAATGGAATGAAATTATTGCCAATGGACAAAGAAAAAACTCCCGCCTACGATTTATTCAATAAGGGAAATTCTTCTGGAGTTCAAAAAGGAGCCTATCAAAATATTTACCCTTCAACTTTACATCATGACTTTGACAATACGTTCAAAGGTCAAAAGGTAAATATTTTTTTGTTTTTTACATTATTAGTTATGATAATGTAAAATTATTATATATTTTATTTTGTTTCGTGAAAAATTCTGAGAAAATCCAAAAATATATTTTTTTTACTTTAGACAGAAAAATAACATAATTTTTGTTTTCTAGAAACCTCACTACATTTACGACACGACGGAAAATAAAGTGACTTTCATAGAAAATAAAAGACCAGAGCCAAGAATGTGCATCACGTGGAGTGGCATTCACTATAAAACGTTTGACGACGAGATTTTTAGCTTCGAGAGCGAATGCGCTTATACATTAGTGCAAGAGTCGCAAAATGGACTTTTCACCATAACAATGAAAAATAATCCTGAATGTAAATTATCGTCAGGATTATGTCATCGAATAATAAGTATCTTCATTCAAGGCAAGGAATACACAATTTCACGGAATAATCACGGAGTTCCGGAACTTCAAAGTGCGAGGAAAGTACTTCCGATACCAATTCAATTGCCAAATATTCGTGCTGACTGGTCGGCTCATTTTGTCGTCGTTAATTTAGATACAATGGGAATTAGTCTAAAATGGGACGGTGATTTATTGGTGCAAATTGAAGCGTCCGAGTCACTTTGGAATAAAACTGTTGGACTCTGTGGTAATATGAATGGAAATATTGACGATGATTTGATAACGAAAGAGGGGACGAGACCGAAAAGTATCGCCACATTTGCCAGCAGTTGGAAAGTACAAAATATTGGAGGTAAATCTGAAAAATTCATAAATATAGAAATTGTGACTCGCTCTCGAGAAATGTACAATTATTTTGAAAATTATAGATTTCAGGCTTTGCACTGGGTACTTTTTTAGATTTTATTCACTAAAAGCTACTAATTCTGTTTTTTTTTTTTTGATTCCCACTAATTTAAATTCGCTAATACTAGAAATCAAAAAGCAATTTTCAAAAATTATAATCAAATTCTTTAAAACGATTCAATTTTTTTAAAAAAATATTCCAAATTCAATTATTTTCAATATCTATAGTACTTTTAAACAAATTTTGCAAAAGAATTGAATTATATAAAAAAAAATTGGTAAAATTCATCCAAAATTCAATTATTTTCAAAAATAATAAAATTTCAACAGGAATTCAATTAATTTAGAATTGAATTTTCAAAAAAATTTCGAAAAATCAATTATTTAACAAAATTTACATACAATTCTTCACAATAATTCAATTACTTACACCACAAGAATTCCATTATTTAAAATATAACATTTTCATAATATTTATTATATTTCGAAAACATTATTTATTTAAAACAATGTTTATAATTTCATATAAAGAATTCAATTATTTTCAAAAATAACAAAATTTTTCACAGAAATTCAATTCTTTTTAAACATTTAAAAAAAACTTTCTTTCAATAATTCAATTATTTTCGTAAATAATAAAATTCATCGCAGGATTTCTTATTCTTAAAAATTTTATTAAAATTCGTCGAAAAAATTCAATTTTAAGAAACATTTAATTATTCAATAAATTATTTACTATTATTATTTGTCACAGAAATAAAACTATTTTGAAAAATTTTGGTAAAATTCTTTATAAGAATTCATTTAGTTTTAATACAATTTTCATAAAATTCAATTCAATTATTTTGAAAAATTTTGAAAAAATTCTTCGCAAGAATTCAATTATTTTGAAAAATTTTGATTAAATTCTTTATGATAATTGAAATATTTTCAATATAATTTTAATCAAATTATTTGGAAGAATTCAATTATTTTCGAAAATTTTAATAAGATTGTCAGCAAGATTTCAATTATTTTCTTAATTAATAAAATTCTTCGCAGGAATTTAATTTATTTAATTAATTTTAATCAAATTCCTTGAAGAATGTTAGTTGTCTTAAAAAATTTATTAAAATTCGTTGAAAGAATTCAATTACTTTCAAAAATTTCAATAAAATTTCTAAAAAAATTCAATTATTTTAAAAAAATTGATAAAATTTTTCGCAAAAATTCAATTATTTGGAAAAAGTTTGATTGAATTCTTTATGAAAATTGAAATATTTTCAATACAATTTTAATTGAAGTACTTGAAAAAAATTCATTTTTTAAAAATTTTTTAATAAAATTGTTCGAAAGAAATAAATTATTTAAAATAAAATTTCAATTAAATTTTTTGAAATAATTCAATTATTCTTAATTAGATTTTCATAAAATTCTTCCCAAGAGTTCAATTATGTCGATATAAATATAAAAATTATTCCCGAAAATTCAATTATTTTGAGGAATTTTTATAAAATTCTTTGCAAAATTCAATAATTTTTAAAAATTTTTCGTAATTCAATAAGTTTCAACATTTACTATTATACAAAAAAATTTCCAAACAAAATTCATTTATTTAAAAAATTTTTTGTAAATATCTTCGTAAGAATTCAATTTTTTTCATGAATAATGGAAATTTTTCAGGAATTCAAGTATTCAAATTTGAATTTGCATTAAATTAGTCAAAAGAAATCAATTATTTTTAAATTTGTATAAAATTCTTCGCTAGAATTAAATTATTTTTATAAACATTTAAATTCTTTTGCATGAAAAATATAATTCGTTGCATTAATTTAATTTGTTATCAGAATAAGAAAGAAGTAAATACTTTTGATGAAAATTAGGAAAAAGTGAGGAAAATAAAAAATATGGAATTGGAATTTTTGTCAGTTTTGTGAAGTTTCTAAAACTAGTTTTTTTGGTCGTCAAGTTTAATTTTTCGATAGCTATTTTTTTACTACTTTTTTTTAGTTTAAAAGCTACTTTTTTAAAATTAATTGAGTGCGAAGTCTGAGATTTCATAATTATAGATTAAATTAATAGTTTAAAACGTACATTTTTCCTATCTTTTTTCTCGTATAAAACAATTGTTTCTTTTTTGCAGAAATTTGCGACGAATATCCAAATATCGATCACTCGTGTGTGTCGAATGTGAAATACGATCAGGAAGCTACGGAATTCTGCACAAAATTGTTATCTGATCCAAAATATCAGGCTTGCTCGAAGGAAATTGATTTGAAGGTATTGCACGTGACGTGTCGTTGGGATTATTGTGCTTGCAAAAATTCTGACAGACGAAAATGTGCTTGCGATACAATGAGCGTTTACGTTCGACATTGTGCTCATCGGGGAATTGTCACTTTACCCGGATGGAGAAATAATGATACATGTCGTAAGTAAAAACCGATTTTTCAATCCAACCTTCAAGAAACAAAATTTTATAAAATCGTTTTTTAGTCACTAAGAAATTTGAAAAAAAAATTAAATTCACGACTTTTAGAATAGAAAAAATTTCGAAACAATGGAGTAATAATTTTAGATGTCAATTTCAGCTCTGAATTGTTCAAACGGAAAAGTGTACATGTCCTGCGGTCCAAAGACACATCCATCGTGTGGCACCGAGTTGACTTCGAAAACAGACGGCGATTCGGATTGCGAGGAAGGATGTTTTTGTCCGAGCGGTTCAGTGTTACATGATGGAAAGTGCATCTCGCCTGAGGAATGTCCCTGTCGATTGAAGGGAAAATTTTTTAAACCCGGTACAAGTATGGCGAAGGATTGTAACACTTGTACATGTTCGTCGGGAAAATGGATTTGCACTGAAACGCGATGCAAAGCGAGATGTTCGATAGTTGGCGATCCGCATTACACGACTTTCGATGGAAAGCGATTTGACTTTATGGGACATTGCTCGTATTATTTGATGAAAGGTGCAAATTACAGTATCGAAGTGGAAAATGCAGCTTGTTCCGGCGCTATTTCCGAAGTAAGTAAAATAACAATTTGTGACTCGCTCCGAAACGAAAATTGATTATCCAGGGTTGTCACAGGTCAGGGAAAAGTCAGGGCAAGTAGAATTGGCGAGGGAAAAAATTTTTTGATACAATTCTACGAAAACATTCAATTATTTTCATAAATAATCAAATTTTTCGAAGAAATTCAATTATTTTAAAAAGTTTCTATAAAATTCTTGACTAGAATTCAATTATTTTCATAAATAATCAAATTTTTCAAAGGAATTCAATTATTTAAAAAAATTTCTATAAATTTCTTGGCAAGAATTCAATTATTTTCAAAAGTAATAAAATTCTACGAAGGAATTCAATTTTTTTTTAAATTTTAACGAATATCTCGTCAAGAATTCAATTATCTTTATATAAATAGCATAATCTTTCGCCAAAAATTCAATTATTTTAAAAAATTTTAATGAAATTCTTTGCAAAATTTCAATTAGTTTCAATAGTTTTTTGCAATTCAATAATTTTCAGTATATATACTATTTTCCTAAAATTTATTAAAAAATTTAATCATTGAAAAAAAATGTTTGATACAATTCTACGAAAACATTCAATTATTTTCATAAATAATAAAATTTCATTTAGGAATTCAATTATTTTCATGACAGAATTTTAAATATTTTTAATACAATTTTTAATAAATTCCTCGAAAAATGCAATTATTCTTAAAAATTTTATTAAAACTTGACAAAGGAATTCAATGTTAAGAAACATTTAATTATTCAATAAAATAATAAAATTCGTTGCAAAAATTCAAATATTTTCATAAAAAACTTTTAATTCGTCGTAGAAAATCAATTATTTTCAAAAATTTTAAGTAATTCTGCAAAAGAATTCAATTATTTTCATAAATAATCAAATTTTTCGAAGGAATTCAATTATTTTAAAAAATTTCTGTAAAATTCTTAAGAATTCAATTATTTTCATAAATAATCAATTTTCTCGAAGGAATTCAATTATTTAAAAAAATTTCTATAATATTCTTGGCAAGAATTCAATTATTTTCATAAATAATCAAATTTTTCGAAGGAATTCAATTATTTTAAAAAGTTTCTATAAAATTCTTGGCAAGAATTCAATTATTTTCATAAATAATAAATTTCTGCAAAAGAATTCAATTATTTTCATAAATAATAAAATTCTGCAAAAGAATTCAATTATCTTGATAAACAACAAAATTCTTCCCAAAAAATCAATTATTGTAAGGAATTTTAATAAAATTCTTTTTTCAAAATTCAATTATTTTGATAAATAACAAAATTTATCACGAGAATTCAATTCTTTTGAAAAGTAATAATCTACTTTGCAGAAATTAAATTATTTTCGAAATTTTTGAAAAATTCTCAAATTAATTAAGTTATTTTTATAAGTAGGTTCCGAAATTATGCTCAAAAATTGTCAATTTTCAAATGTTTTAATATAATTCTTGTCAAAATTTCAATTATTTAAGCAAAATTAAAAAAAATTCTTCGCATGAATTCAATTATTTTCATAAATTATTAATTTAAATTCTTCTCATGAATTCAATTAATTTTTAAAAATTCTAATAAAATTCTTCAAGCGTTTACAATTATTTTTAAAAATTGTTATAAAATTCTCTAATTTAATAAATTTCTGTAAAATTTTAATTAAATTAATTGCATAAATTAAATTAATTGCATAAAAATTCAATTTTAAAAAACATTCAACTATTCAATAAATTATTTAGTGTTGTGTAATTGAATTCTCGTAAGAATTTTTAAATAAAAATTTATTTCATAATGAATTTCGGTTAAAATTATTTTGGATAATAATTTTAATGATAAAAGCATTAAAGCATGAATTTTTAGAAATAATTGATTTTTGAAAAGATTTCAAATTTAAATTTTTAGTATTAAAAATTTTTCGTACTTTTAGCTAATAATTTTTTTTTAAAAAAAATTGTAGTTAAAAATTCTAGAAAATATTAATTGAATTTAAATGATGAAATAATTTCGAAGAAGTAAGAATTGCAATATTTTTATATAAAATAATAATTTTATCACTGGGTAATCTTAAATATTTAATTATTATAAAAACATCAAGAAGTCAATCACTTCGAGTCGAAGACTCGAAGACTCGGAGTGATTCACTTCTTCATGTTTTATAATAATATTCTTAAAAGTTATTGAATTTCAAAAAGATTTAAATTTTGATATTTTTGAAAATATAGTTAAAATATAGTTAAAATATAGTTAAAATGTCGAAATTCTCTCTGGAAATCAAGGAAAAACAAAATTAAATTTTTGTGGCAACCCTATTATCATACAAGTGAATATTAATTTCGTGTTTAAGAGCATGGGATTTTCGTCGCCAACTTCTGATTCGCCTTCATGCACGAGAACAGTGACAATTCGCATCATGAATAGAGCGATAAAACTAAAGCAAAATCGACAAATTTTAATCGATGGGGAGGATGTGACGAAATTTCCCACTACAATAGCCAATGTGAGGCTTCAAATTGCCAGCAGTATTTTTATAGTTGCACGATTGCCGAACAAATTGGAAATTTGGTGGGATGGTGTCTCTCGAGTTTATATAAATGCTCCGCCAGAATTTCACGGTGAGACTAGAAATTGAATCAATTCGAACATAGAGAACGTAACATTTAAATAATATACTTTCAAAAAGTACTTAAAATAATTAAATTTTATTTAAATTTTTATTTAAATTTTTTTTTTAGGACAAACAAAAGGTTTGTGTGGAACATTCAACTTGAATCAAAAAGACGATTTTCTCACTCCTGACGGGGATGTGGAGCAAACGGTGATTCCATTCGGTAATAAATGGAAAACAAGTGAAGAATGTCCGACTGTTAAAAAAGAATCCAATCATCCGTGTGATGTTAATCCACAAAAAAGAAATTCTGCAGAAGCGCATTGTTCGCAATTATTGAAGAATACCTTCAAAGGTGATTATAATTATTGATAAATAATTTTAGTCCTTTTCGATTAAGCTGACGAATTCATAGAATATAATTAATTTAAACAAAAAATAAAATAAATAATATTAATTTTATTCCTTTCGTCTTCGAAGAATATAGTTAATTAAAAGAAAAAATTTTCTTTTTCTTTAGACTGTCACTGGAGTGTCGATCCAGAGCCATTTTACAAGGACTGTTTATACGATATGTGTGCTTGTGAAACGAATATCGAATTGTGCCTTTGTCCGACATTCTCGGCTTACGCCAAAGAATGTGCCCACGAAGGAGTGAAAATTCTGTGGCGCCACGATATTGAAGAATGCCGAATTCATTGCTCAGGTGGACAAGAGTATCAGATCTGTGGTAACAGCTGCGCCAGGTATTAATTTATCCATCGAGTTAGTAATTTTTTTCGTAATAGTAGTGATAATTTTTTTAATTCGTGATTTTTATCTTACAGGACTTGCGAGGATATTTCTTTTAATCACGAATGCCGACAAGAGTGCGTGGAAGGTTGCAATTGTCCCGTTGGTCAAACTTTGGACAACAACGGTGAGTGTATTCCAATTGGAGAGTGTCCCTGTTTTCACATGGGTCTTGAATTTCCCGCTGGATATCGTGAAGTAAGACCTGGAGTCAAGGGTCAGGATTTATGCACTTGTGCAGGTTTGTCACTCACGCTACAAGTAAAAGGAATCACTAAAAGTATCACTAAAACTGAAGAAATTTTCGTGAAAAATTTAATTATTTTTATTTAGATAATAAAATTCTTTTCAGGATTTCACTCATTTTCAATACAATTTTAATTAATTTCTTCAAAAATTTCAATTATTTTTCAAAAATCTTGTAAAAATTCTCCGAGAAAATCCAATTATTTTAAAAAATAATTGAATTTTTTACAGGAGTTCAATTATTTAAAAAACATTTAATAAAATCCAATTCATGAATTCAATTACATATTTTTAAAAATACTTAATGAAATTTTCGCTGGAATTCAATTATTTTAAAGACAATTTTAATTGCATTCTAGGGAAAATTAAATTATTTTTAAATATTTTTTTTTTTAAATTCTTCGAAAGAATTCAATAATATCAATAAATAAAAAATTTTTTCAAAGGAATTCAATTATTTTAAATACAATTTTAATAAAATTCTTCTCAAAAATTCACTTATTTTTTTTTAAATTTTGCAAAAATTCCATTATTTGTAGAAATAATAAATTTTTTTTCGCAGGGATTCAATTATATGAATAAGTTTTAATACAATTCTATTCAAGAATTCAATTATTTTCAGAAATAATTAAATTGTCGATTTACTAAAAATCATTGAATTCTTGCAAAGAATTTATCAAAAAATTTTGAAAATAATTGAATTCATTTCAAGAATTTTATCAACATTTTTTCAAATAATTTAATTCTTTTGAGAAAGTTTAATTAAAATTGTAGATATTGAAAATAATTTAATTTTTGGAAAGATTTTTATTAAAATTCTTTAAAATAATAAATTTTTTCTTAACAATTTTTGCTTTAAATTTTGAAAATCATTGAATTATTTTCTTCTTTTTAAGAAGAAATACTTTTAAGTTTTTAAAATAATCGTGTTTATTATTAATTGTAATTAAAAATTTTCCTATTAAATTATATAATAAAACTATTTATAGAAAATTAAATTCTTTTAAACAATTTTCTTAGAGTTTTTGTAAATAATAAATTTGTTTTTGAAGAATTTTATTAAATTTCGTAAAAATAATCTAATTTTTTAAAGTAATTTCAATTGAAAGTTTTGAAAATAATTGAAATTTACAAAGAATTTAATTAAAAACTTTTAAGAATAATTGAATTGTTTAGAAAAATTTTATTACCATGTCTAAAAATAATTTAACCTGTTAGAGACATTTTATTACAATTATCTTGAATGTAATTAAATTTTTTCCCAGAATTTAATTAAAATTGTATTGGAAATAATTAAATTTCTCAAAGGAATTTTATTATTTAGAAAATTAATTGAATTCTTGCCAAGAATTTTACAATTTATAAAAATAATTGAATTTTTTATCAGAATTGTTGAAAATAATTGAATTATTTTCTTCTTCTTAACAATAATTACTTTTAAGTTTTTAAAATAGCCGTGTTTATTATTAATTGTTATTAACGATTTTTCTATTAAATAATATTAAAATTATTCAGAAATTTTTTTTTTGCGACGAACATTTTTGTTTATTGAAATTTTCGACAATAATTTAATTTTTGCCAAGAATTTCATTAAAAATTTTGAAAATAATTGAATTCCTAAGGAAATTTTCATTATTCATAAAAATAATTGAATTCTTGTGATGAATTTCACAATTTATAAAAATAATTAAATTTTTTCGAATAATTTGAGCAAATACTTAGAAAATAATTTGAATTCGTTGGAAAATTTTATTTAAATTCAGAAGAATTTTATCAGAATTGTTAAAAATAATTGAATTTTTACTAAAAATAATTGTATTGAAAATAATTTTACATTTTATTAAATTTTGTATTAAATTTATTTTTTTAAACACAGGTGGTGTATGGAACTGTCAATTGGCGACTAAGGAAGAAATCGACGAATTTCCGGCAGTTGCGGACATTAAATTCTCCTGCAGTTCGAAATTAAATTTAGAAGTGACGAGTTGTAAACCATTTGAGTTGAGGACGTGTCGAAATATGCACGAATTCATTGCGGAAAATCCAACTATTTGTAAACCTGGTTGTGTTTGTAAATCGGGGTACGTTTTAGACGCACCGAGTGGAGTTTGCGTCAAGGAAGAAGATTGTCCTTGCTATCATGGAGGACAGAGTTACAGTGAAGGTTCAACAATGCAAGAAGAGTGCAATACTTGTAAATGTGAAACTGGCAAGTGGACATGTACCGAACGCCTTTGTCCAGGTAACTCTTCTTCCAATGTTTTACTAACGAATTTTTTTAATTTACAAAACAACCAGCAAATCATCATTTTCATTGAATTAATTGTAAAATTAAATTTCAGGAATATGTTCCGTCTGGGGTGACTCGCACTATAAAACTTTTGACGGAAAATTATTCGACTTCCAAGGTGTTTGCGATTATGTTCTAGTCAAAGGAAGTTTGAGTAGAGAGGAAGGATTTGACATTACAGTTCGTAATGTTCCTTGCGGAACAACCGGAGTCTCGTGTTCGAAATCGATAACTTTAACCGTTGGTCAGGAGTCCGTTACTTTGACGAGAGGAAAGAAATTACCGAAGACAAACTCAAAGAGAATTGCATTTAGACAAGCGGGTCTTTTTGTATTTTTGGACGTTCCAGATTTGGACTTGGTACTTCAGTGGGATCTAGGTACATTCCAAATTTACAATTTTGTATAATTTTATTTTTAATATTAGTGATAATTTTATTTTTAATATTAGTGATAATTTTATTTTTAACATTTGTCATAATTTTATTTTTAACATTATTTATTATTTGAATCTATTTTTATTTATTTTATTTATTGGTTTATTTTTTGAGAAAAAGTCTCATTATTTATTCAATGATTCAGGAACTCGAGTGTACGTGAGATTGGATCCAAAGTGGAAGTCGCGTACAAAAGGTCTGTGTGGCGATTTCAACGACAATAGCGAAGACGATTTTAAAACGCCTTCGGGAGGAGTGTCTGAGGTGTCTGCCAATCTTTTCGCCGATTCTTGGAAGAAAAATAACTATTGTCCCGAGCCAAAGGACATTCATGATCCTTGTAAAAAAAATCCCGAGCGACGAGTTTGGGCCATTCAAAAATGTGGAGTTTTAAAGTCATCTCTCTTTAAAAAGTGTCACTCGGAGGTGGATGTTAATTCTTATATTGAAAATTGCATCTACGATACTTGCGGTTGTGATTCAGGTGGGAAATTTTTATTTTACCATAATTCCATTGACAAAAATTCCATTACAATTACAAAGAGTAAATATACTCTTTGTAATTTATTTATTTTATTAAAATTGTATCTTTTTTCTTTTTGAGTGAATTTTTTTTCCTTTCAGGCGGTGATTGCGAATGTCTTTGCACTGCTTTGTCGGCCTACGCTCAAGAATGTAATTCGAGAGGAGTTGCGATAAAATGGCGATCACAAAGTTTGTGTCCCATTCAATGTGACAAGACATGCAGTTCTTATTCGCCGTGTATTTCAACTTGTCCTCAAGAAACTTGTGATAATTTATTTACACTGAAAGATTCGTCACATTTGTGCGGTCAGGATAATTGCGTCGAGGGTTGTTTAACGAAACCGTGTGAAAAGGGACACGTTTACGCAAATGCTAGTTATTTAGAGTGTGTTCCCAAGGAAGTTTGCAATCCTATTTGCTTGGAAATCGATGGGGTTAGAATTTTATTGATTTTAACGTTTATAAATTTAAATTAATTAAATAAAAAAAATATTAAATTAATTAATTAATTAAATTTATTTTTAAATTTCTTAAAAATTGAGATTAGCTTAATTTAACTTAGACTTAATTTGGATTATTATTTTAAAATTGATTATTTTTACAGGTAACTTATAAAGAAGGAGATAAGGTGAAAGGAGACGAGTGTCACACTTGCTTTTGCAGTCGGGGAAATGTAATTTGCAAGGGCGAACCTTGCACGACAGTTGCGCCAAAACCAACAATTCCAAACGAGGAGTCACGAAAATGTACTGACGGATGGACACCGTGGCTAAATAGAGATGTTCCTATCAAAGGGAGAAAAGTTTTTGACATTGAACCATTGCCATCGTCAATCGAACTGGTAAATAATTTTCTTTTTTTAATTCTTCTCAATCTTTTAGATGAGACGCTTCTTCTAATTTCTTTTTTTTAGCTCCAGTTGTCTTCAGTCGTCTGTTCTCCGGAGGAAATGGTCGATATTAAGTGTCGAACTGTTGGATCGCACAAAACTCCAAAAGAAACAGGATTAGACGTCGAGTGCAGTTTGGAAAGGGGACTTTATTGTCGGTCCAAGCCAACTGAACCTCCTTGTGCAGATTTTGAAATTAGCGTCTTGTGCCGTTGTAATCAAGGTATTTTTTTTAGTATTAATTTTAGATAGGCATCACAGTACCTTTTTTCCTCAAAAAAAGGTGATAAGGGGAATTTTTTTCCTCAAAAAGGGGATAAAAATTTATACGTTTATATAACTTGCATATATAATTCAAATTTTTTATCATATAGCTTTCAGAAAATTTTTTAAAAATGATTCAATTTTAATCAGAGTTGCCACAAAAATTTAATTTTGTTTTTTTCTGACTTTTCCCTGATTTCAAGACAAAATTTTGACTTTTTCGCTAAAGAATATTCTGCGATTCAGTCTAAAAATGATTAGATACTCAAAAAAATGTTCTATTACATTTATTTACAAATTTCTTTAACTGTAAAATTATTTGAAAACAGCAATAACTTCTTTTTTACAAAAAATTATTTAATCATTATTATTTTTCCATAGGAATAAAGATTTTCAAAACATTCAAATTCCAATCTTTTTGGAATTAAACAATTTATGAGAATATTATTATAAAACAAGAAGAAAGTGATCACTCCGAGTCTTCGACTCGGAGTCATCACTTTCTTCATGTTTTATAATAATTCGAAATGACCGAGTAATAAGATCATTACTTTCTACTATAAAAAATATTTTTACTGTAACTTCTTCAAAATTATTTTCATCATTTCAATTCAATTATTATTTTCCAAAATTTTTAACTAAAATTCTTCTTTAAATCAATTATTTACAATAATTATTCAAAAAATTCTGAGAATTTTCAAATGTATTTGCTTACAATTAAATTTTACGAAATTATATCAATTATTCGGAAATTAATCAATTAAAAATATATTTGAAAATAAAAACTTCGAATAATTTCAATTAAACTATTTGAAAAAAAATAATTCTACAGAATTGTTAGTTAAAAATATGAAAAATTCAGATTTTCAAAGATTTCAATTTGAAACTTTTTCAAAATTCAATTGTTTCTAAAAATTCATGTTTATAATGCTTTTAATATTCAATTATTATCTAAAATTTAAACTGAAATTTATTTTTAAATCAATTTTTATTAGAAAATTCTAAGCGAATTGAATTATTTAAAAACAAAAATAAATAATTTATATTGAAAAATTAAATGCTTTTTAATATTGAATTCTCGTAAAGAATTTTATCAACAAACTTTTATGTAATTAAATTCTTTCGACGCATTTTAATAAAATTTTTAAAAATAATTACAGATTTTTCGAGAAATTCGATTAAAATTGTATTAAAAGTAATTGAAATTCTGCGATGAGTTTCATTATTTGTGAAAATAATTGAATTCCTGTAAAAATGCGAAGAAATTTATAAAAAATTTTGTAAATAATAGAATTCTTGTAAAATTTTTATTATTTATGAAAATAATTAAATTTATTTTAAATAATAGAATTCTTGTAAAATTTTTATTATTTATGAAAATAATTAAATTTATTTTAAATAATAGAATTCTTTTAGAAAATTTTTTTTAAATAGTAGATATTGAAAATTATTGAATTGTAGAAAATTTTTAAAAATAGTTCCAATTTTGGCAATTTTTTAAAATTAAACCTTTTCTAAATTCAATTATTTTAAAAAATTTATCCTAAAATGCTCTTAATATTTAATTATGTATTATGTAAAATTTTAACTAAAATTCATTTTTAAATCAATTTTTATTACAAAATTCTACTAGAATTCAATTATTTTAATACAAAAATAAATAATTTATTAATTGAATGTTTCTTAAAATTGAATGCTCTTAAAGAATTTTATCAAATAAATTTTTAAATAAGTGAATTCTCTCGATGAATTTTAACAAAATTTTTGAAAATAATGATATTTTTTAAAAAATTTATTTAAAATTGTATTAAAAATAATTGAAATTCTGCGAAAAATTTTATTATTTGTGAAAATAATTGAATGTCTAAAAAGAATTTTATTATTTATAAAGAGAATTGAAATTTTGATGAGAATTTCTTTAAATTTTTTAATATAATTGAATTTCTGCGAAGAATTTTATTATTTTTGAAAATAATTGAATTTCTGCAATCATTTATAATTGCTTTAAAATCCATTTTGTTTTTGTGTTTTTAAATAAAATTCCTCGATAAATTCATTATTTTTAATAATTAAAATAATAATTAATAATTAATACTAATTTCAGAATTATTTAAATTTTGAAAATTTTTACATAAATTTAAGTTCTTTAGAATTTCTAATGAAATTCATTCAATATTGAAATTAAGTCTAAATTTTATGATTACACTTTGAAAAAAAATTTTAAAAAAGAGAAACTTGTTTATTTTTGATTAGAAAAAGGTGAAAAAGGGGACAAATCAGCAAAAAAAGGGAAAAAGGTGTAAAAATTGAAATAAGGGGAAAAAGGGGACCAACTGTGATGCCTGCTTAGACCATTTGCATTTTTTACTAATTTTTTATGATAATTTTACTATTTTACTCATTTTTGTGATAAAACGAAAAAAGGTAATAACAAATTTTTTTTCTCCTGCTAGATACTACGCAATTTGTAACGACGACGACAACGACGACGACGACTCAGATATCAACAACGTGTGATGCTAATCGACCAAATCAAATACATCCAACCGATTGTCATTTATTCTACCAGTGCGTTCCCCAAGTAGATGGAACAAAATTAGTAGAAAAAACTTGTGGTCCCAATATGTTTTACAATCCTCAAACTCAAATTTGCGATTGGCCAAAGAGTGTTCTTCTAATAAGACCCGAATGCTCCTTTAACGTGACAACGGAAAAGATTTTCGTTAAAGAAACTATTGCAACTGTCGGTTATGGTAAGGAAATTTTTAATTTCACTTATTTGGTAAATTTAGTTTAATTTTTTTTTTATTTAGTAAATTTGTTTTTATTTTACTAATTTAATATTTAGTAAATGCTCCCAAAAAAAGGTACTTGACAGCGCGTCGTAAATAATTTTTTTTCCAAAAATAAACTTGTTTTTTTAATTAAACGAATTTTCTTTTACAGAAATATGCAAACCAGGTGAATTTTGGAATAAATGCGCTGTACAGTGTTCGAAGACTTGCGATTATTATAGACATTCTCTGGAAAAGGATGGAATTTGTAATGATGTTTCCGATTGTATACCAGGTGAGTAATTTTTTATTTAAATTTTTTTAGTTATTTTATTTAGTTATTTTTTAAGTTTATCTAAAAAATGTATTAATTTGGAAATTAAATCGATTTCAGGTTGTACACCGATTGATAAGCCGCTGTGTCCAGCAAATAAATTCTGGCGTGATAAATCTACTTGTGTGAGTATTTCGGATTGTCCGTGTATCTCGCATAGAGAGGAACTGGTAAAACCTGGAATGGTCGTTCATGAATCGAACTGTGAAAAATGTCAATGTATAAATAATTATTATACTTGTGACAAATCCTCGTGTGTGGAAAATGTAACGGAAATTCCAATGCACTGCGATGAGGCACATTTTATTCCTCTCGTTAATGGTAGAAATCCTTTACCCAGTGGAGCATTTAAGTCCAGCAGCATTTTGAGCGAAAAGTACAAACCATCGTTTGCGGTATTGAATAATAAAGTTTCTGATCATTCCGCTGGTAAATAATTTTTATTTCTATTTGTTTATTACTTAATAGATTAATAATTAATTATTTATCATTTTTTCTTTTTCTTTCAATTTAATTGAAAGAAAGTTAATTTTTGATTACTAGATTAATAATTAATTATTAGTCATTTTTTTCTTATTCTTTCAATTTAATTGTTGAATTTATTCTGTATTTTCGACAGGAAGTTGGTCTCCGAGGGAAATGAACAGAAATCAATGGATTTCGGTGGAATTTCCTAAAGCGACAGCAGTTTATGGAATAATTACTCAAGGAAGTCCGTTTTATAAAGAATTTGTCGAATCGTTCTATATTTTCTATTCGCCGGACGGAGATATTGAAAATTTTAAACCATTGAAGACGAGTCTAAATACTCCTAAGCTATTTAAAGGAACTCACAGTCCAATTGTTACCAGTAAATTTGTCTTTGATGATGCGATTCTGGCGAAAATTGTCAAAATTAAACCTGAAACTTGGTCAAATGCAATTTCAATTCGATTTGAACTTTTGGGTTGCCTAAATCTTAGTGAATCCACGTAAGAATTTTTTCTATAAAAAATATGACGTGATGTACTTTTTTGGGTACTTTTTATGAGCTCGTCACATTTTTAAACAAATTTTTTATTAAATTAAAAGATTAAAAGATTTTATTTACAGGTCACCGACCACTGAGAGAGAAACGACTTTAATTGTAACGAGTACAGTCTCTCCGCCGAAAGTCTGTGAAAAGGAAAATTATGTTTGGTTGACGAAACTAGTGCCGAAAGATTTTCTATCATACGCTGCGAGTAGTTCCAAAGGTTTATCTCACAAACCTGAAAATTCGGTTTTAATGGACAAATCGACGAAGGATCCGTTAAATCTAAAGAATTGGCAACCACAATATCTTGACAAGAAACAATGGTCCGTGAGACAATTTTTATTATTCTTTTCCATTAATTTTTATTCTACTTTTGAAGCTTTTGAATTATAAATACTTTTCCATTTTCGATTAAAAAAATTTACGAATTATGATTTTATTATGAATTTATTATTTTTAGGCTGGAAATTAAATTAGCGAAACCAGAGGCACTTTATGGAATTATTTTACAAGGAAGCTCGTCAGATGATAAATACGTGACAAGCTATCATTTAATGTACTCTGAAAATGGTTTAGTGTTCTCGTATATAATCGATAAAAACGGAGATCCATTTGTTTTTCAAGGACCGATTGATAAAGTAAAACAGGTTCAGCAGATTTTCAATCAACCGATTGAAGCTTCATTTGTTCGGATAGTTCCGCAAACGTGGCACAAAGGAATCGCTATCCGAGCACAATTACTCGGCTGTAATCACGATAAAGAAATATCCGAGACGACAAACATAATGGCAACTACCACTGATACTATTTTCATTGGAACGGAAATTCCTCCAGGTTATTTTCAATTTTTTCGATAATATTTATAATCTTTTCGCTTTTGATTCTTATTTCTTTTTTCTATTTAGATAATTAATTTTCTATTTTGAAGAGCTCGAACTGGGTCCGTAAAAATTTTAAAAATTCTCGTCAAAATTTCAATTATTTTTAGAAATAATTAAATTCTTCTCCGAAATTCAATTATTTTAAAAAATTTTAATAAAATTCTAGGCAAACATTTAATTATTTTCATAAAATAATACAAATTTCTCAGGAATTCAATTATTTACAAATTTTCTATAAATTTCTTTGCTATAATTCAATTATTTTCATAAATAATAAAATTTATCGCAGGATTTCAATTATTTTTAATACAATTTTACAAGAATTGCTCAAAAAATATAATTATTCTTTAAAATTTTATTAAAATTCTTCGAAAGAATTCAATTATTTAAAAATTTGTTGATTTAATTATTTATGAGATTATAATTTTAAGAAAAATTCAATTATTCAATAATTTATTTTCTTGCATTACAAATTATTGCAGAAATTTAATTATCTTCCAAAATAATAAAATTCTTCTTAGGAATTCAATTATTTTCACAAATAATAAAACTTTTCGCAGAATTTCAATTATTTTTAATACAATTTTAAATTTTGTTAAAATTCGTCGAAAGAATTTAATTTTTAAAAAATTTGTTGATAAAATTCTTTATAAAAAAATCAATTTTAAGTAACATTCAACTAATAAATTATTTATTTTTGAATTAATATAATTAGATTCTAGTTCTGAATTTTCTAATAAAAATTGATTTAAAAATTAATTATAGTTAAAATATCATAAAAATTGAATATTAAGAGCATTTTAGGATAAATTTTTAGAAATAATTGAATTTAGAAAAGGTTTAATTTTAAAAATTGGCAAAATTTGGAATATTTTCAAAAATTTTCTACAATTCAATGACTTTCAATATCTAATATTTTAATAAAATTTTCTAAAAGAATTCAATTATTTAAAATAAATTTAATTATTTTCATGAATAATAAAAATATCAGAGGAATTCACTTATTTACAAATTTTTTATAAATTTTCTTCTCAATAATATTCAATTATTCTCAAAAATAATAAAATTCTTCTTAGGGATTCCATTATTTTCACAAATAATGAAACTCATCGCAGAATTTCAATTTTTTTTTGTACAATTTTAATCAAATACCTTGAAAAATGTATTTTTTAAAAAAAAAATTTATAAAAATTCTTTGAAAGAATTTAATTATTTAAAAGTTTGTTGAAAAAATTCTTTATGAGAATTCAATATTAAGAAACATTCAATTATTCATTAAATTATTTTTTTGCATTACAAATTATTGCAGAAATTTAATTATGTTCAAAAACAATAAAATTC
The DNA here is from genome assembly GCA_032872505.1 of Leptopilina syphax. Taxonomy (NCBI): domain Eukaryota; kingdom Metazoa; phylum Arthropoda; class Insecta; order Hymenoptera; family Figitidae; genus Leptopilina; species Leptopilina syphax. The sequence goes on along the minus strand of CM065468.1, from coordinate 24,044,867 downwards.
TTCTTAAGAATTCAATTTTTTTCACAAATAATAAAACTTTTCGCAGAATTTCAATTATTTTTAATGCAATTTTAAATACATTTTTAAAAAAATCTAATTATTTTTTAAAATTCTGTTAAAATTCGTTGAAAGAATTTAATTATTTAAAAATTAATTTGATAAAATTTTTTATGAGCATACAATTTTAAGAAACATTCAATTAATAAATTATTTATTTTTGTATTTAAATAATTAAATTCTAGTAGAATCTTTAAATAAAAAATGATTTAAAAATGAATTTTAGTTAAAGTTTTACATAATAATGGAATAAGAGCATTTTAGGATAAATTTTTAGATATAATTGAATTTAGAAACAGTTTCATTTTAAAAATTGGAAAAGTTTTAACTATTTTTAAAAATTGTCTACAATTCAATAATTTTTAATATCTATTTTAATAAAATTTTCTAAAAAAATTAAATTATTCAAAATAAATTTAAATTATTTTCATAAATAATAAAAATTTCACGGGAATTCAATTATTTACAAATTTTTTTAAATTTCTTCGCAGTAATTCAATTATTTTCAGAAATAATAAAACTCATCGCAGAATTTTAATTATTTTTAATACAATTTTTAATACTTTTAGAAATTTTATTAAAATTTGTCGAAAGAATTTAATTATTTCAAAATTTGTGGATAAAATTCTTTATGAGAATTCAATTTAAAGAAAAATTCAATTTTTTAATAAATTATTTATTTTTGTATCAAAATAATTGAATTCCAGTAGAATTTTCTAATAAAAATTGATTTAAAAAGGAATTTCAGTTTAAATTTTAGATAATAATTGAATTTTAAAAGCAATAAAGCGTGAATTTTAAGAAATAATTGAATTTTGAAATTAATTTTTTTGAAAAAGTGTAATTGAATTTTTTTAAATATTATTTGAAGTTTTTATTTTCTAATGTTATATTTAATTGAAGAATTTACGACTAATTGAAATTCGTTTAATTGAATATTGTAAACAAATGGATTTGAAAATTGTCAAAGAACTTTTTCGAAAATTAATTGCTTTAAAGAAGAATTTTAGTTAAAAATTCTTGAAAATAATAATTGAATTGAAATTATGAAAATAATTTTGAAGAAGTACAATATTCTTATTATATAAATTAATAATTTTCTCAATTTGTCATCTTTAATTATTATAAAACATAAAGATAACGATCACTCCGAGTCGAAGACTCGAAGACTCGGAGTGTTCGATATCTTCATGTTTTATAGAATTAGAATAAAATTTAATTTCTAGTTTTGAGTAAAATGTTCTCTTATTTGACTCGGACTAAATTTTTGGTTTAATTTTTGTCAGAAATTGGTCCGTAATTTTTCATTTTTGGTCCGTAAATTCAGTATTTTTAAATACCTTCGCTGGTTCGAGCCCTGATTTTGAAATGAGTTGAAATAAATTTTCTGTTTTGAAATGAGTAGTTTTGAAATACTATGATTGGAAAAAATATTTATTTTGTAAAATACTCTTTTCAGTCTGTAACGATACAATGGGTTTGGATAATGGAATGATGTCGGATGAACAAATAACTTCGTCGTCGTCGTTCGAGAAATTATTGCCAAATTTAAAATTATCAACTGTGGGAATATGGCGAGCAAAATTGGACAATTTGGAACAATTTGTTCAATTTGATTTCTTGGAAGCGAAAAATATAACTGGTGTCGATACTAAAGGAGCTGATAATATTTGGACAACTGCCTATAAAATATTCTACAGTATCGATGGTAAACAATGGAATCCAGTTGTTGACGATTTTTCCAATGAAAAACTATTCTTGGCGAATATCGACGATATTTCTGTGAAAACAAATTATTTCACTCGTCCTCTAAATGCGAGATTCCTCAGAATACATCCCGTCAAGTGGCACAATCACATTGGTCTCAAAGCTGAAATTCGAGGATGTTTCGTACCATATGGTAATTATATATTTTGGTTTACTTTTTGTTTACTAAAATATAAAAATTATTCAATTTCACGATAACAATTTTTTGGGGATTTCAGCTAAAGTGACAACTTCAAAACCACTCGAGAAATTAGTGTCAAAACCGCCGGATGTAAATTGCAATGTTTGTTCAGGAATTAATGTTTCAACGAAAGAAAATTGTAATTGTACAAATTCACTTTGGTGGGACGGAGAAAATTGCGTTGTAAATGACGAATGTCCTTGTGTTGTTGGACACATGCCGTAAGTTTAAAAAAAATAATTAAGAAAATAATTCCATTATAGTAAAAATTAACGAATAGATTTAGTAAATTAATTTGTGATTAATTTACGATTTTTTAACGAATAGATTTAGTAAATTAATTTGTGATTAATTTACGATTTTAAATAATTTTGAATATTAAAATGTTTTAATTTTAATTGTAGATACGCAGTTGGTTCGGTTTATGAAACGGAAGATTGTCAGGAGTGTCTGTGCACGATGGGAGGCATTCCAACTTGTCGTGAGAAAATTTGTGAACCTTGCAAGGAACCACATTTCCAATCAATCGTCACAGAATTATGTGGATGTGTCTGTAAACCCTGTCCACCTGGCACTCGACTTTGTCCCACAAGTAATGTTTGTATCAATGAAACATCCTGGTGCAACGGAATTCAAGATTGCCCAGACGATGAGAAAAATTGTGCAGTTTCCACGACTTTGACGCCGTTGGCGACGACAATTGCAGTGAAAACAACAATTGGTAATTGTATTTCGTAAATATAATAGTAATTCTAAAAAAATTTCTTAGTTTATAAATTTATTTCAATCTTTTTGTAATATTTTTAAAATATTTCTATTTGTACAGCTCCTCAGGGTGAGTGTGAAAAACCAACGTGCCCACCGGGTTACAAAGTGGTTCAGAAAAAAATAAGAAGACCCAATAAATATACAAGCAGATATGCGGAATATCGATATGGACAAAGAGGCGGAAATTCCGGAGTGAAGGGCACGAAGGGAGGAAATTCCGGAGTCAAGGGAGGAATTAAAGGCGTTAAAGGCGGCAATCGAGGAGTAAAAGACGATAATCGAGGAGTAAAAGGCGGAAATAGCAATTATAGAGAGGAGAAAGATAAAGAGTAATAATTTTCTATTTTTTGAAATTAGACAGAAATTTCTTTTTCTGCTTATTATGTACCGTTCTTTAGAGCGCGTAATTTGGAAATTACAAATTTCAGATTAGAACAAGACATCGAGTGTCCTCAATTCTCCTGCATTTCCAATCGACCGCCACCCGATTTCGAAGGACAAAAGCCGAAGACGTGTCCGAAAATTGAGTGCCCGCCGAGTTATGAAATAATTTTCGAAAAAATGAGTATGTACAAATTTGAGGATTGTCCACGATATACTTGTCGACCACCACCGCCAACCGAAGTCGACTGTAAAGTTAATGGCCGAACTTTCAATACTTTCGACAATATGGAATACAAATTTGATATCTGCAATCATATTTTAGCGCGAGATCGTTACGCTAATCGTTGGTATATTTCAGGTAAGAATTCTCTTTTTACCGAATTTTTCCAAAGTCATTGTTGTTTTCTAAAGTTATTGTGTTTATTATTGAAATCTAATTTCACTTAAATATTTCAAAATTAATTCAATTTTAAAAGAATTGCCTTTACAATTTTCATAAGTAGTTGAACTTTAAAAGATTTTGATTTAAAATTTCATAAAATTTCAATTTTAAAAGATTTTTATTAGAAATATAAAAAAACGTAGATTTAAAAAAAATTAAAAACTAAAATTCTTCTGAAATTAGTTAAATTTTTTAATATATATTTAACTAGTTTTATTAAAAATAATGGATTTATAAAGGAATTTTAGTTAAAAACACTAAAACAAATTGAATTTTAAAGCAATTACAAATGATTGGAGAAATTCAATTATTTTCAAAAATTTTAATAAAATTCTTGGCAAAATTTTAATTATTTTCAAAAATAATAAAATTCTTTATAGAAATTCAACAATTTTTATTTATTTATTAAATTTTTAACGGGCTTAAAGCTCTTTCGTAAAATTTTACCCAAGAATTTAATTATCTTTATATAAAAAAACAAATTCATCACAGGAATTCAATTATTTTTGAAAATAATAAATTTCTTGTCTGAAATTCAATTATTTTCAAAAACTTTGAACTTTAACGAAAATAAAATTATCTTTGAAAAAATAAAATTCATCGTAGAAATTAAGTTATTGACAAAAATTTAAAAAAAAATTCTTTAAAATAATTCAATTACTTTCATAAATAAAAAAATTCTTTGCAGAAATTTAATTATTTTCAAAAACTTTAAACAAATAATTGACAAAAATGAAATTATCTTTGTAAAAATAAAATTCATCGCAAAATTTGAATTCTTTACAAAAATTTTAATAAAATTCTCCTAAAAATTCAAATTCATCGCTAATAAAATTCTGCGCAAGAATTCAATTATTTTTATAAATGAGAAAATTCTTCGAAACAATTCAATTATTTAATAAATAACAAAATTCTTTGGGAAAAATTCAATTATTTCCAAAAATTTTTCCCAAGAATTTAATTATTTTAATAAAAAACACAATTCTTTGCAGAAATTGAATTATTTACAAAAAATTTTAATAAAATTCTATTTAGGAATTCAATTATTTTCATAAATAATAAAATTCATCTCAGAATTTCGATTATTTTTAAAGTAATTTTCATCAAATTTCTTGAAAAATAAAATTATTTTTTAAAATTTTATTAAAATTTGTCAAGAGAATTCAATTATTTAAAAATTTGTTGATAAAATTCTTTATGAAAATTCAATTTTAAGAAACATTTAATTGTTCAATAAAATATTTGTTTTTCTAGTTAAATAATTGAATTCTCGTAGAATTTTCTAATACATATTGATTTGAAAATGAATTTCAAATTAAAATCTTTGAAAATTTGAACTTTTCATACTTTTAATTAAGAATTCTAGAGAATTAATTTTTCTCAATAAATTTAATGTAATTTTTTTTAATTATTTAAAGTTTTTAATTATCCATTACATATTTCCGAAAATTCAACTACACACAAAAAATAATATTTTAGAATCATTTTTAATATTTTGGAGAAAAAAATTATGTTAAAAATTTTTCATTAAAATTCATCAAAAAATTAATTAGTTTTTTTTAAATAAATACAAAAATTCTTTTAAGAAATTCATTTATTTTCGAAAAATTACTTTAAAATATTTTTAAAAACTAATTCTTAGAATTGTTTCATCAAAATTTTTTGATTCAATTATCTTCGATCAAAGTGAATAGAAATTTATAAAAATGTACTTTTTTAGACTTATTAAAAATTTATAATTAAAATTCTTAAAAAATTTGATTATTTTTATTTATATTTTTTAAAAATTCAATTATTTTTAAAAAATTTTACCAAATTTCAATTGTTTGGAAATTTTTCAATTGTACATAATTATAATTAGAAAACCAAATATAATTAAATTAAATCTTTCAAAAATTATTATAAAATACTTTTAAAAAAATTAATTGTAAGAATTTCATTATTATAATTCTTTGAAAATATATTTTACCTTAAGAGAAAAACACGGACAGTTACAATTTATTATAAAAAATTGAGTTTTTGTATTTAAATAATTGAATTCTAAAAGAATTTTCGGAAAATTATTAAAAATTAATATAGATGATTTATTTAGAGATGAAGTTTAGTTGAAAATTATAGAAAATAATTGAATTCACAAATAATTATAATTTCTAGAAATTATTAAAATTCATAAATTTTACTCATTTTCCATAAACTTTTATATTTTTCTGTAAAATAAATTTTGACAGGAAAAATAATTTTAATGTCAATAAAAATTAATAAATAAAATAAAAGTTCATTGTCAGGGAAATAAACTGAAAATTGTGATCACACTGATATTTAATGAACTTTGTTTTCAGTGGAGAAGAAGTGTTCAGGAAATCATCGACCTTGCGAAAGGGATTTAGTAATCGTTATGGACAACGACTTATTTATACTCTATCCCGACATGCATACAATGATAAATGATTTTGCATTCACTCCAACTCAGATGAAACAATTTAACGATAAAAATAGTGGAATTTACCGAATATCGAGAGTTGGTGATGTGTTGTACTTTATATCCTATCGCTATGGTTTCTGGGTGATATTCGATTCAAACTCGAATGTGAAAATTGGAATTTCTGTGAAATTATTCGGACAAGTTGACGGTTTGTGTGGGTTCTTCGATGGAAATTTAAATAATGATAGACAAAAACCAGATGGAACGGAGGCTAAAGGTGCTTTGGATTTTGGTAACAGTTGGATTATTGACGGTACACCGGAATGTGAACTGCAGGTGATTTAAAAAAAAAAAAATTTTTTTTTTTTGCTTTAAAAAACGTCTCTTTTTTTGCCTCAAACATTTTTTTTAACGCCATTTATTATAAATTCTTTGCCTATATTTGAAATTGCTGAATAGATATTGAATTTCTACTTTTAGGTGTGTTCCAAAGACGTTCAGGAGAAAGCTTGGAAGATGTGTAATGCGGTGAAGGACCGTTCAATGGCTGTTTGTTTCGGAGTTGTGAATTTGGATCAATTTGTTTCTCGCTGTTTGGAAACTGCTTGCACTTGTTTGCAGAGTAATTCGACTTTCGACGATTGTCGATGTCGAATAATGACCTCATTTGTCACGGAGTGCCAAGCCAGTGATCAGGACATTGATCTCTCCAATTGGCGAAATATTCATAATTGCCAAATTGATTGCAGAGCTCCACTTGTTCACCATGATTGTTTTAGGTAAATTTATGAAATTGAAAGAAGAAACAATTTCTGAAGATTAGATTCAGAAAAAAAAGTGAAAAATAGATTAAGAAATAAATGAAAACAATAGATTTGTACGTAAAATTTTCTTTTTTTAGACACAAGTGCGAGATTTGTTGTAATACTTTACAAGAAGTAGATCCGTGTCCAAAAATGAAGGGCGTTTGTTTCTCCGGTTGCTTTTGCCCTGCGGGAATGGTTCGAAATGGTGAGGACTGTGTGCATCCAACCGAATGCAGAGATTGCATTTGTGACGGATTTGGTAACACAAAATTCGTCACTTTCGACAGAAAGAATTTTGTTTTCGATGGCAATTGTACTTTTGTTCTGTCACGCAACGCTGTTAATAGTGTTAAAAAAGGACCTAATAGCCACACTTATCAGGTGAGAAAATTCTTACTAAGAAATCTTCTATATTAATAATCGTTGTATTCCAGTAATCTGTTCGCAGTTTAAAGTTAGTTCTCTGCTTTATTGTTTCCTAACTTTTTAAAAAACTTTTCATTTTTAATGTTAAAAATTTTTAAATTAATGTACTGATACTTAATCATTGAATTCTTGTAAAGTATTTGTGGAAAAATATGAAAATAATTGAATTTTATGACGAATTCAATTATTTTTAATAATTGTACTCAAATTCTTTAGTCAATTTATAAATAATAAAAATCATTGTAAAAAATTAAATTATTTTTATATAGATAATAAAATTCTTATCAGAATTTTACTTATTTTCAATACAATTTTAATTAATTTCTTCGAAAATTTCAATTATTCTTAAAAATCTTGTAAAAATTATCCGAGAAAATTCAATTATTTTTAAAAATAATTGAATTTTTCACAGGAATTCAATTATTTAAAAAACTTTTAATAAAATCCAATTCAAGAATTCCATTATTTTCATAAATAATAAAATTTTGGCAGCAATTCAATTATTTTAAATACAATTTTAATTTAATTCCAGATAAAATTAAATTATTCTTAAATTCTTCGTAAGAATTCAATTACATCAATAAATAGTAAATTTTTTACAGGAATTCAATTATTTTAAATACAATTTTAATAAAATTTGTCTCAAAAATTCACACATTTTTTGAAATTTTGCAAAAATTCAATTATTTGCAGAAAAAATATTTTTTTTTCTCAGCGATTAAATTATTAAAAAAGTTTTTTGATGTACACTGAAAATCATTGAATTCTTGCAAATTATTAATAAAAAAAATTTGAATATAATTGAATTCATTTCAAGAATTTTATCAACTTTTTTTCCAATAATTGAATTCTTTCGAAAAAATGTAATTATAAAATTGCATTGAAAATAATTTAATTCTTGGAAAGATTTTTATTAAAATTCTTTAAAATAATGAATTTTTTCTTAATAATTTTTACTGTAAATTTTGGAAATAATTGAATTTTAAGAAGAATTTCTTTTAAGTTTCTAAAATAATCGTGTTTATTATTAATTGTAATTAACAATTTTCCAATTAAATTATATTAAAATTATTCATGGAAAATTAAATTCTTTTAAACAATTTTATTAAAGTTTTTGTAAATATACCTAATGTAATTTTTTAGAGTAATTTTAAATAAAAGTTTTGAAAATAATTGTAATTTTCCAAAGAATTTTATTAAAAACTTTTGAGAACAATTGAATTGTTTAGAGAAATTTTATTAAAATTATTTTGAATGTAATTGAATTTTTTTCTTGAAATTTAATTAAAATTGTATTAAAAATAATTGAATTTCTCAAAAGAATTTTATTATTTAGAAAAATAATTGAATTATTGCTAGGAATTTTACCATTTTTAAAAATAATTGAATTGTTTCGAAGATTTTTTTATTAGAATTGTTGAAAATAATTGAATTTTTATTAAAACTCTTGAAAGTAATTGAATTCCTTCGAAATATTTTATTATCTATGAAAATAATTAAATTTCTTTGTAGAATTTTATTATTTATAAAAATATTTTAATTCTTGCGAAGAATTTTTTTATTTATGAAAATAATTAAATTCTAGCAGAGGATTTTACAATTGATAAAAATAATTGAATTGTTTCGAAGGATTTTATGTAAATTTTTGAAAATAGTTGAATTTTTTTGAAGGATTTTTATTACAAATTTTGAAAATAATAATTTTTTTAGAAGAATTTCATAAAAATTGTTGAAAATAATTGAATTTATATTCAAATTCTTGAAAATAATTGAATTTAATTAATATTTTTAAAAATAATTGTATTCTTTCGAGAAATTTTATTAATATTGTAGTGAAAATAATTTAAGTGCTTTAAAGAAATTTATTACTCATGACAATAATTAAATTCTTGCGACAAATTTTATTCAAAATTTTTGAGTAATAATAAACAAGAATATTTAATATTATGTACTTAATAAGTGAATTCTTTACATTTTAAGTTTGTAATCATTTAAAAATTGATGGTTATTTTTGAAAATATAAAACTTTTTAATTTACAAAATAATAATAAATGGAATACCGCGTAGCATTTGCTAATTGTATAATAATCAAGAAATAATAAGAAATTGTAATAATTAGAATATGAATATTTTTCAGATTCTTGTCACGAAACAGCCTTGCGATTCTGGTGTTTGTACAGAATCAATTACCGTTCTGTACCAATCTCACGTGATACAGATTAAAAAGGATCTGAACCTGAAGCAGGTACTTAATTTGAAATTAAATAAAATTGAAACAAATATTATATTATAAATATAATAAAATAATAAGTAATCATATTTTCTCTTTCAGTTCCTAATTTTTATTGACGAAACACTGATTAATGATTTACCTTACAATGCACTGGGACTGAATTTGAAGAAATCGCTGGCAAACGACGTGACTTTGTTAATTCCAGCAATTCAGTTGGAAGTCGTTTGCATCGAGCACGATTTTGCTTTTACAATCAGACTGCCGTCGCAAACTTTTGGAGGTGCAATGGAGGGTCTCTGTGGTGATTGCAATGGAAATCAGGACGACGATTTCAAACAGCAAAATGGAAATGTAATTAGTTTTCCATTTCTTAATATTGTATTTACGCTCTACTCTATGTCGTAGAATAAAAACTTAATTTTCAAAATTTCCAAAACGAAAGTTAGAGCAACAAAAACAATAGCAAAATTAGAAAAATCAATAAAATGGATTTTTTATTTTGTTTAGATAACAGAAGACGTCACGGAATTTGGATTAAGTTGGAAGGCAACGAATTTGCCACCGAGTTTGAAGATCAATGACGATCATTGCATAAGTAAACAGAAAAAATGTTCGCAATCTCCCGAGAACAGTTCGTGTAAAAAACTTTTAGATTCATTGGAATTTGGACAGTGCCATCGCCTCGTGGATCCAGAACCATTTTTAATATCTTGTGAGGAGACTTTCTGTAATAACGGAGATATTTGTAATGATCTCGAAGCTTACGCAAGAACTTGTAATCATGCCGGGGTTTGTCCGAAATGGAGAAGTAAAGATTTGTGTCCATATTCGTGTCCTTCTGGTAAGAATACTCAATTTTTTAATTTCTATTCTATTCATAGTTAAAAATAAAAAAATTTTGTAATTTGCATAATAATAATAAATAAATAAATAAATTAATAATATTTCTGAATTTTCGTAGACTTGGAGTACAGACCGTGTGGGAACTTATGTGTCGAGACTTGCGAAAGTATAAGCTCGTTGGAACCGAAAAAATGCCCCAATGACTTATCTGAAGGATGCTACTGTCCGGAGAATGAGGTGATGCACAATGGAACCTGTATTTCGAGACGAAAATGTCTAAGTTGCGATGACGAGGGACATGTTGAGGGTGATGTCTGGTATCCGGATAAATGCACTAAATGCACTTGCAATAAGAAAGCTGTCACCTGCCAGAAAACCGAATGCGTTACAACAGTTTGTCAAGAGAATTACGTGTCCACTTTAGTTCCAGGATCACAAAATGAATGTTGCTCGAAATATATTTGCGGTATTTTTCACTATTTTTCTTAAATTCAACTAAATGATTTAATTAAATCATTTAATCATGAATTAAAATAGTTACTAAATTTTTTTCTTTTCTCAAAATTGCAGTTCCGAATAAAGGTTCTAATTTGTGTGAAGAACCACAAAAACCAACATGTGGCTTTGGACAGATTTTAAAAACGAGCGTCACTCCTGCTGGATGTCAGAAATTTATTTGCGGTAATTGATTTTTATTTGCATTTCGTATTTTATTTATTTCACGTTTACTTTTATTTATTTAGACGCGGTACATTTATTTAATCTCGTAATTTATTTTTATTTAATCTGGTGTATTTTACTTTTTTTCAGAATGTCAACCGAAGGAGCAGTGTCCAGATTTGAGTGATATAATTTTATTCGACGATGAATTAGAAGTTGGTTTTGTGCGTATTTTAGACGACTCTGGTTGTTGTCCGCAACCGTCTAAAATGTGCAAACCGGAAACATGTCCACAATTTAAGGAGTGTCCAAAATATTTTAAATCCGTTGAACAAAAAGGGTCTTGCTGTAATTTACACCAATGTGGTAAGAATATTTGAGAATTTTACACAAAAAGAACTTTTTTGAAAATTATTTTAAAAATTTGACTTTTAGTTGAAAATTCTAGAAAAATTTCGTTTTTCAATCTGGAATTATTTTCTGTAAAGAAAATAATTTAGAAGCAAACGAATTAAAGCACATTTATTATAATTAATCGATAACTATTTTATTTTGATTTTTAGTACCGCCTGAGGACTTATGTTTGGTTTTCGATTCAAATGCAAATTCATCTGTGGAAAGCATTACGCCAAAGAAAATTGGAGAGAAATGGAGAGATGGAAAATGTACGACATGTTCGTGTGATATTGTAAATTACAAGCCCATGCCACAATGCATGACGAAGGAATGTCCGAAAATTCAGGATCACCCAGACGTCAATGATTTTGTCCTTGAGGAAATTATTCTTCCATACGAATGTTGCCCTGTCTATCAAAAAACTGCATGTAAAGATAATAATCAAGTTTACAAAGTGAGTAAATAACTGATAATTTTATTTATTTTTTACCCTTTTTGTTTAATTGCATAAAATATATTTAAGAAAATTCAAGAAAATATATTCAAGAAAATTCAATCAAAATTCTAAAAAGGAAAATTAATTGTGAGTTAATGATGAATTTTTCAGGATGGAGAAAAATGGACACCAAATCTACAGGATGTTTGCGTCCTGAAAAAATGTTCCAATGGAATAAATGGACTGCAGAAGGAAATCGTGAAGCAAGAATGTAATACTGTTTGTGACAAAGGATATGAATATCGACCATCATCGAATACCAGTATTTCCTGTTGTGGCGAATGTGTCGGAATTGCGTGTGTCGTTAATGACGATCTAAAAAATATTGGAGACAATTGGCAATCCGATGATCATTGTGTTAATTACACTTGTCATTTGGAAAATGGTTCTGTAAGTATTTTCTTCTTATTTATAAATTTTTGGAGTGAAAATACAAAAATAGAATCAATTACTACCACAAATTATTGGTTCAATTTTTCTTAACATCCAAAATATAATTCAAAAACTGTTTTCAAATTTACATCAGCACAAAAAGTAACTTTTTACCCAAGAAAAAAATCTAACACTAACTTTTCGTGGGAGTTTATCTATATTTTAGTAAATTTAGTAAATTTATTAAATTTACATTTAATTTTTAATTATATTTATAATTATTTCCCGATTGCAGCCTCAATTGAAAGCATTCACTGAAAGCTGTAAAGACATAGATCCCTTCGATGAGGAGAATTTCGTTTTGGAAAGACAACCGATTCCTGGAAAATGTTGTCCGGAAATAATAAAAACAGCATGTAGATACGAAGGAAAAATTTATAAACCCGGAGAAAAATGGAAACCGCTAAATGACAATTGCACAAATTTCGAGTGTGTTAGTCAACATAATCAGGTATTAAATTATTTTTTCTTTTAGAAATTATATCGCATTTTCATAAATTGAAAACAAAAATTATTTCAGTTCTTAGTCACCAACAGTCCGATGGTTTGTCCAGAATTAATAAATTGTCCTAAAGAATTTATTTACATTGATGGGTGTTGCAATAAATGTAACACTTCTTCTCTTAATATTGAAAGTAAGTTTTTTTGAAACATTTAGTATGTTTTAAAATTTAATTTATTAATATTTATTAGTAACTAGCAAATGTTACGCGCAGAACGTAATATTCGGTTTATTATTATTATTATTATACAAATTACAAAAATTTTTATTTTCAAATATGAATTTTTGAATAATTTCAGATTCAAACTTTAAAAAAATTTAAGTATTAACTAATTTACTAATTAATTATTTTTGTTTATTAATTTTTAAAATTTTAATAAAATTCTTCGATAGAATTCAATTATTTACATAAATAATAACATTCTTCGGAAGAATTCAATTAATTTTAATAAATAAATAGTACAATTTTTTGCAAAAATTCAATTGTTTTCAAAAAAATTTTAATAACATTGCACGAAAGAATTCAATTTTTTTCTTCATTCGTTATAAAATATTTCCACTGAATTCAATTATTTTCTAAAATTTTAATAAATCATTCGAAACAATTTAATTCTTTTCTTTGCAAAAATTCAATTATTTTCCAAAAAAAAGTTCACGAAAGAATTCAATTTTTTCTTAATTCGTTATAAAGTCATTGTAAAAATTCAATTATTTTTCAAAAAATTTCACGAAAGAATTCAATTTTTTCATCATTTGTTATAAAATATTTCAAAAGAATTCAATTATTTTTTTAAATTTTACTAAATCCTCTGAAATAATTCAATTTTATTTATAAATAGTAAAATTCCTTGCAAAAATCCAATTATTTTCAAAAAAAAATTCACGAAAAAATTTTTTTCTTAAATTGTTACCTATCAAATTATTTAAAAATATTCAATTAGTTTTTAAAATATTAAAAAATCCTTCAAAACAGTTCAATTACTTTCATAAAAAATAAATTCGATGATTTTAAATAAATTAATTTTAAAATTAAAAATAGTATTTAAAAAGAAATAATTCTAATTTATTATTTATAGTTTATTGTCGATAATTCTAATTTATTATTTAAAATTTAATTTATATTTATAATAATTTGATTTTGTAATAAATATTGATAAAAAAAATGTATCCCTTCACAGAAATGTGTATGGTGGATGTAATAGATTTAAATGCAACAATTGGAATCGTTGTCGAAAAACGAGGCTCTCAATACTGCAAAAATCTGAAACCACTTAAAGGTCTTACAGAATGTCGTGGTTCCTGTTCATCGTCAACGCGTTTTGATCAAGGTAATTAATTTTTAATCGAGGTAATCAATTTATTATTGTTTTATTCGTATTATTCACGGAATTCCTATTTTGAAAATATTCCATTAATTTCTTGACGAATTAAATTTTAATTTATATGAATTAAAAACGATTTCTTTTCCTATTTAACACAGTGACTTGGGGTCAAGAAATCAATTGTCGATGCTGTTTACCAACAAATTACCAGCCACTCATTGTCGAATTAACATGTGAGGACGGAAAAACTTTTAGGAAGCAAATAATGACTCCCACAACCTGTTCTTGTGACAGTGCAAAAGCACAAACTAAAAATCGTAAGATTGGAACCAAAGGATAATGTGATTTAACAGAGTATAAACTAGTTATTTAATACTTAGAGTAAAATAATAAATATTAATATAAAAGTATAAATATACTGTGGATATTTAAAACAAAATATTAATAAAACGGACAAAAATTTAGTTACCTTAATTGTAATTACTTTTCTTCTTCTTTGTTTTGTGGCTTCGAATATTTTCAGGCTAATTCTTGATTATTGCAATATTCTATTATTAATTAAATTATGATATCTGTATGTTCGTGGCGATCTTTTTATTTTGTTGATTGTTTGCGGCGATCGTTTGACAATTGACAGATTTAAACTTATTCTCAGGGTTGGGAAGGTAAAATATTTGTATGCGCGCGAGCATTTTGAGATATGAACAGAGCTTAAGGAAAATGGCGACCTGTGCTTCTCGCTTTTCTCTTATCAAAGTTTTCAACATTTTAACAATTGAGTGATATTAACTTCCCTTAAATTTTTTTTTGTTAAAAATTAATTTTTTATTAAACATATTTTATTTTGAGAAATAATACTTATAAATAATAATATTAAAAGAAACATAATTTACACAAAAAGAATTCAAAAATTCCGCCATTATTCGATATATCGAAGGATCGAAGTAATCGATAACTAAACAGGTTAGTTTTTTTAGAGACACAATCCAATGAGTGATGAATCTTGATGTTTACTTTTAAGATACTATTTTTAACATTAATCATCTAAAATCACCTCTCAAGAAACTTGATTTGAAATTATTTGTGAAATTTACTTTTTTTTGGATGAATTATAAAGTTATTTTACCAATGGCGTGTATCGCTTTCTTATTGCTACTTGCTGCCACATCAATCGATATCAAAAGTGTTAGTAGTAGTAGTAGTCAGTAGAATTTTGTGATTTGTGTGCTAATTATAACAAGTGAACAGTACGCTATCAGTCTTCCAAAAAAAAACGAGTGAGTTTCTTTGTCATTCTATTCAATATTCTCAAGATGAAAATACAGAAGATGCGGACAATAGTTCATATGTTCACTACATAAATTTGTGCGATCAAAATGATGATCCCTAAATCGACGCGACCGGCTCGAAGAAAATGATTTCATTTATGCTTCATTTTTTATGCACTGACTGACAATTATTTATTGTGCTTACGTCAAACAATTAATTGTTTCTTCTGTTAATCAATGACCAATCAACATTCTTGGAAAGAAAGCAATTTTAAACTTGTTTAGGGTGAGTTTTTTTTTGAATTTTTAAGATTATGTTCTATTATAAAAAGTAATAATTGTAATAATTAATAAAAAATAGTACAGGAACCATAAAGGCTGATAAAAAAAATCCAGTTTAATGTGAAATGGGTAGTTCTTGGTGGCAATGCGCTGCATGCTTAAGAGCACAAGAAGAAGATATTTGTGAATTGCAATTGAATCATTGCAATCTTTACGATGTTCCGCCCGATGTGTTCATCTATGAAAGAACATTGGAGATATTATACCTCGATGCCAATAGAGTACGTTTAATTCTTTAATTTTTATTACACAATATTACACAAGTGATTTAAAATGTAATTAGGTTAATTTATCATACGCATTACAAAGAAATATTAATCGATAAACTATATTTTATTTATAGTTCTTTACTTTTCTTTATAGGTTCTTTTCTTTTGATAATACGAATTCGTTAATAATAATTACAGGCATCACAGTTGGTCCCCCTTTGTCCCCTTATTTAAATTTTATCATCTTTTTCACCTTTTTTTTGAAATCTTTTTCAAAATGTAATCATAAAGTTTAGACTCAATGTTATAGAATTCAGTTTTATTTCTGATTTAGATTATTAACACCACAACATAATATAAATATGTTTTTTTATGTTAATGATTTAAATAAAATAGATATCGTAAAGAATTTTATAAATTATAAGGTGGTTCATTCAACAGAATGCAGCCCTCTAAAAAAATAATTAATTAACATTCAAATAGTTAAAATATTATTATTAATAGTTTTTTCTAGAAAAAACAAAAATTCTAATACAAAACCTTCAATTTTTTCCATTTCTGACAATAATTTCTTTTTAAATAACTTAATTCTTGAAAAAATTATCATAAAATTATAATTTAGAAATTATTTAATTAATTTTATTTATACATTTCAAAATTAATTGAATTTTAAAATAGTTTCGTTTACAATTTTCATAAACAGATAAACTTGAAAAGATTTTAATTACAAATTTGATAAAATTCCAAAAAAATTTGAATTTTGGAGAAGTTTCAAATAATTGCAAAAATTCAATTATTTTCAAAAATAATAAAATTCTACGCAGAAATTCAATTATATTAAAAAATTTGAAGAAATTCTCGTCAAAATTTCAATTTTCTTTATAAATAACTAATAAAATAAAATTCTTCGAAATTCAATTATTTTCAAAAATTTTAATATGATTCTCGGCAAAATTTCAATTATTTGCAAAAATTTTCCTAAATTTAATGATATTCAATATTTACTATTTTAATAAAATTTTCCAAAAGAATTCAATTATTTACAAAAAATTTTATTAAAATTCTACGCAAACGTTTAATTATTTTCATAATTAATAAAACTCATTCCCGGATTTCAAATATTTTTAAAATTAAATTTTAAATTTAATTCCTCAAAAAAAAATGCAATTAATTTCAAATATTTTATTAAAATTCTTGAGAAGAATTGAATTATTAAAAAAAAAAAATTACATAATTTGCTTATTAGAATTTAATAATTATTTTTAATACATTTTTAATTAAATTTCTTGAAAGAATTCAATTTTTATAAATAATAAAATTCTTTTTAGAAATTCAAATTATTTTAAAACTTTTTAATAAAATTCGTTGAAAGAATTTAATTGTTTTGATAAATATTATAAATTCTCCTAGGATTTCAATTATTTTTAATACAATTTTAAATATATTCTTCGAAAAAAATGCAATTTTAAATATTTCAATAAAATTCTTCGCAAGAATTGAATTATTTAAAGAAAATTGATATAATTTGTTTATTAGTATTTAATAATTTTTTGCAATACATTTATAATTAAATTTCTTGAAAGAATTTAATTATTTTCAAAAATATATTTAAAAAATTTTCGAAAAGAATTAAAGTATTTAAAAAAAAATTTTTAAATATTCTTTGCGAACATTCCATTCTTTTCATATATAATAACATTTTTGTGTGAATTCAATTGTTTAAAACACAATTTTCATAAAATTTTTAGAAAAAAATCAATAATTTAAAAAGATTTTTATAAAATTCTGCGCAAGAATTGAATTAATAAAAAAAATGAATAGATTTCTTCACAAGAATTCAATTATTATTATAAATATTAAAATTCTTCTCAGGATTTCAATTATTTTTAAAATATTTAATAAAATTCGTTGCAAGAATTCAATTATTTTCATAAATAATAAAACTCATCCGGCAAGATTTCAATTTTTTTTAAATACAATTTTAAATTAATTCCTCGAAAAAATGCAATTAATTTGAAATATATTATTAAAATTCTTGGAAAGAATTGAATTATTAAAAAAAAATATTATTTTTAAAAATTGTATTAAAATTCGTGAAAAGAATTTAATTATTTTAAAGTTTGTTTATAAAATTCTTTATGAGATTTCAATATTAAGAAACATTCAATTATTCAATAAAAATTATTTATTTTTGTATTTAAATAATTGAATTCTCGTAGAATTTTCTAATAGAAATTGATTTAAATGAATTACAATTAAAATTTTACATAATAATTGAATATTAAAAGTATTATAGCGTGAACTTTTAGAAATAATTGAATTTTGAAAAAGTTTTAAATTAAAATCTTTGAAAATCTGAATTTTTCATATTTTTAACTAACAATTTTGTAGAATTAATTTTTTTCAAAAAGTTTAATTGTAATTATTCGAAGTTTTTTATTTTCAAATATATATTTTATTGAAGAATTTCCGAATAATTGATGAAATTTCGTAAAATTGAATTCATCCCTTTTTTGAGGAAAAAAAATTCCCCTTTTCACCTTTTTTGAGAAAAAAAGGTACTGTGATGCCTGTAATTACAATAATAATTATAATAAATTAATAATTATATATTAATAAAAATATCCTAATGTTTATTGAATTTTAAATATTATTTTGTACTTTTCAACAGATAAAAGATTTACCGAGACCATTATTTCAATGCCATGAATTACGAGTACTCTCCCTCAGTGATAATGAAGTTACTACATTACCACCCGCCATAGCGTCGCTGATTAATCTGGAATTACTAGATCTCAGTAAAAATAGTAAGGAAATTGAAGTTTTTGTATCTAGATAAAAGAAGAATTCGAAAGAAGAAGTTTATTTATTGAATTATTGTTATTTTGTTTTCTCTTAGGTATAAAAGAGTTACCTGACAGTATAAAGGAATGTAAAAATTTACGTTCAATTGATATCAGTGTCAATCCATTTGAACGGTTTCCAGATGCAATCACGCATATTGTAGGTCTACAGGAATTGTACATCAACGATGCTTATATAGAGTATTTGCCAGCGAATTTCGGGAGACTCTCAGCTTTAAGGACACTTGAGCTTCGCGAGAACAACATGATGACTCTTCCAAAAAGCATGAGTCGTCTTGTTAATTTACAGAGACTTGACATTGGCAACAACGATTTTACAGAACTGGTAACTTTTTTTTTTACTTTAAAAATTTAATATTTTTTACCAGGGTTGTCACAGACTAGGAAAGTCAAAAATTAAAATAAATTCTCGTCAACATTTTAATGATCTTTAAAATTTATAAAATTCTTCTTCCAAATTCAAATATTTTAAAAAAATTTTAATAAATTTGACTTTAAGTTCAGGAAAAAAGCCAAAATTTTCTCTGTACATGAGAAAAAAGTCGGGAAAAAATAAAATAAAATTTTTGACAACCCTATTTTTTTAATCTCATAAAAAGAAATAAAAATAAAAATATTTTCTTTACAGCCGGAGGTCGTTGGCGATTTAATAAATCTAACAGAATTGTGGATAGACGGTAATGATATACGTCGTATACCAGGAAATATTGAGCAGCTTTATCATTTGAATCATTTTGATTGTACAATGAACTCGGTGAATATAATACCGTCCGAAATTCAAGGCTGGCGAGATATATCAATAATGAATTTTTCTTCCAACGAAATTTACGAGTTGCCCGATTCGTTATGTTATTTGCGCACAATAGTGACACTCAAAATTGATGACAATCAATTAAATTCACTGCCAAATGATATTGGTCAAATGTCAAGTTTAGAGGAACTTATAGTGACGAAAAATTTCCTCGAATATTTACCGCCATCAATTGGACTTTTACGTAAACTTCATTGTCTCAATGCGGACAATAATTATTTACGTTGCTTACCACCGGAAATTGGAAGTTGTACTGCACTCTCATTACTTTCGTTGCGTTCGAATAATTTGACGAAAATTCCCCCCGAATTGGGTCATTTGTCATCATTACGAGTTTTTAATCTCGTCAACAATTGTATAAAATATCTTCCAGTTTCGCTTCTTAATTTAACAAATCTCAAGGCTTTATGGCTGAGCGATAATCAAAGTCAACCTCTGGTGCCACTACAACAGGAATTTAATTACGAGGAGGATATGACTGTGCTCTCGTGTTTTATGCTTCCACAAAAACCGCGACAGGACCTCGAACGTAAGTTGATTTTTTTTTCTTATTAAATATTTAAAATATTTTTAATACAATTCACAGGGCTCGAACTAGGTCCGTAAATCCTGTAAATATCCGTTAATTTGCTTCAAGTCCGTAAAAGTCAATTTTTAAAAAAGAAAAAGGTTCACGAAAGGATTCAATTATTTTTTTTTAACTTTTAGTAAAATTTTTTAAAAGAAATCAATTATTTGCAAAAATTTAAATAAAATTCTTCGAAAGAATTTAATTATTTTCATAAATAATAAAATTATTCTCAGGAATTCAATTATTTTTATAAACGGTAAAATTCTTTGCAGGAGATAAATTATTTTATATAATTTGAATTAAATTTCACGAAAGGATTAAATTATTTTTTTTTAACTTTCAGTAAAATTTTTCAAAAGAAATCAATTATTTGCAAAAATTTAAATAAAATTCTTCGAAAGAATTTAATTATTTTCATAAATAATAAAATTATTCTCAGGAATTCAACTATTTTTATAAACGGTAAAATTCTTTGCAGGGGGTAAATTATTTTATATAATTTGAATTAAATTTCACGAAAGGATTCAATTATTTTTTTAAAATTTTTAGTAAAATTTTTCTAATGAATTCAATTATTTTCTAAAATTTTAATAAATTCTTTGAAACAATTCAATTATTTATTTATTTTGATAAATAGGCAAATTCTTTTCAAGAATTCAATTATTTTTATAAATAATAATATTCTTCTCAGAAATTTAATTATTTTCAATACAATTTTCATAAATTCTTTGAAACAATTCAATTATTTTTGTAAATATCTAGTAAAATTCAATTATTTTCAAAATTATCAATTAAAAGTATTAAAAAAGTTAAAAGAAATTCTTCAAAAGAATTTAGTTATTTACAAAAAACTCGAAAAAAATGGTTAGAATAATTTAATTTTTTGTGAATAATTTTAATAAAATTTAATAGTTTAAATTAATATTTCAGTTAATAACAAAATTGATTATATTAATAAAAATTATAGAAATTTCTTTAAAGAATTCAATTATTTTCAAAATCTTTAATAGTATTTATTCTTCGAAGGAATTCAATTACTTTCAATATTTTAATAAAATTTCTCGAAAAATATAATTATTCTTAAAAATTTTATGAAAATTCGTCGAAAGAATTCAATTATTTAAAAATTTTTTGATATAATTATTTATGAGATTTGAATTTTAAGAAACATTGAATTATTCAATAAATTATTTTTTTGCATTACAAATTATTGCACAAATTTAATTATGTTCAAAAATAATAAAATTCTTTATAGGGATTCAATTATTTTCACAAATAATAAAACTTTTCGCAGAATTTCAATTATTTTTAATAAAATTTTTAATAAATTTCTTGCAAAATATAATTATTTCAAGAAAGTTTGTTAAAATTCGTCGAGAGAATTCATTTATTTAAAAATTTATTTGATAAAATTCTTTATGAGAATTCAATTTACTGAAACATTCAATTATTCAATTTCACAGGAATTCAATTCTTTACAAATTTTTTATAAATTTCTTCGCAATGATTTAATTATTTTCATGAATAATAACATTTTTACAGGGATTCAATTATTTTTACAAATAATGAAACTCATCGCAGAATTTCAAATCGAATTTATCGAAAAATCTAATTATTCCTAAATATATTCAATTTTAGTTTCAATTCTTTTTAATACAATTTTAATTAAATTTCTCGAAAAATCTAATTATACTTAAAAATTTTATTGAAATTTGTCGAAAAAATTTAATTATTAAAAAATTTGTTGATAAAATTCTTGATTAGAAAATTTGATAAAATTTAATTTATAGTTTTAAGTAAAATGTTCTCTTATTTGACTAAAATTTTTGTCAAAAATTGGTCCGTAATTTTTAATTTTTGGTCCGTGAAGTCCGTATTTTTAAATACTTTCACTGGTTCGAGCCCTGAATTCAAGAAAGATGAAACTGTAAAAGTGAAATCCGAAATTTGTTAATTTTCAACGATTGCATTTTCGCTGCTAGTGGAAAACACTCAGGAAGTTGAGGATTGAAGGGGTAAGACAATCAAGGGATAAATGTAATATTTTTGTTATTCTCCATTCTTGGGTTTTGAAATTTCTTTTTTCCTTTTATAGAATGTAATTTTCTTTGAAATTCAATTCATTTGTTTATTCTAATTGAACTTTATTTTTTTTTTCTATACGAAAAGGTGTAATTTGCAATAAAATGGACCAAACCTTGGGAACAATTTCTGGATCTGTTTTTGGATCCGGAAGAAAAATATGTTTTGCTGCTGATGTCGATTCGGAATTACCGAGACAACGTCTGCATCGTGCACCAACGCCTTATCCAAAGGAATTGCGTAATCTAGCCAGGCATGCACGTAACTTGCACCATCAGACCACACACGATCAAAAGGTTAGATTTTTTTTCAAAATCATATTCAAATAATAATAATGAATAAAAATAATTTTCTTTTGAAGATTTTTACATTTTCTTTTTTCTTTTATTTTAAAGGAAGCTATCGTTGTAAATCCTATGGTTCCAGTAGGCAACACTTCAGTTTCAGGAGCAGATGGTCCACCACAAGATGTGAGTGTGTAATGGATTTAAAATTTAATAAAATTTGTCACAAGACAACGATTATTAATATAAGTTTATTTTAATATGTATTTTAATGCTTTATTTTAATGCTTTATTTTAATACTAAGATTTTCTATTTACACTAGACTATTGTTTATTTTTCAGAATGTTGCACACGTGCCTCCACCTTTTGTCGAATACTATTCCCCGAAATATCTTATCGTTAATAGCAATCTAGGATTAGAAGTAGAGCGCAACAATTCAGAAGAATCTAATGACGAGACAATTAAAACTGTCCTCGCTACGGAAACGAATCCTGAAATTCGTGAGGCAAAATGCATTCGCAATCCCATGTCAGAGTATCATGCAAAACCAACAACAGTCCCACCACCTTATCACATTGCCGCGGCGTTCTCCAAGAAAGCCGCTTTTTTTCAACAACTAAATCAAGGTATTTTTTACAATTCTCAATTTCATTTATTTTCATTTATTTTCAAAATAAGAGTTTCTTTTAATTTTCAATTTCTATTTTTTTTAGCGTCGGTATTTGAAACGTATCCAACATTTTCGTCACTGAAATTCTCCCCATCAAAGGAAAATGATTCAAAAAATGAAAACAACGAGGAATCATCATCATCATTCGATAATATCAATTTAAACAACGATAACGAGAATTTGAATGGAACAAAAAATGTGAATTTCAATGGAAATGGAATGGATAGCAGTATTGATATTTGTGATGGAGTGAATTCATTCACTCACAATAATCTCAATCAATCAATGAAAGAGGATAAAATTCCTGTTTTAAAATTGAAAAATGTTAAAATACCGAATACGTTTGATGAACGTGAGAACAATTTCGAGTGTTCAAGTACCAACGAGAAAGTCAAACAGATCAATATTACTTCATTAAAAGAATCGCCAATTTCACTACCAATTACCAATGAACTCAAACAATTGGATCAATTAAAGAATTCCGTTAATGAAATCACGTCAAACGATAATGGAATTACGGTGAATTTAAATCAATCGGAAAATATGAATTTTGTAAATAGCGAACATTTATCGATGAATGTTAATGACTCACAGAATGAAACGAATTCTGGTAGAAGTACACCCTCTTCCTTAAATATCAAATCAAGTAATATAAGCACTTACAGTTCTGATGGAAAATCAAAATTTAAATGGATGTTTGGAACTCATAAGAATGCGAATGTTGTGAGTATAATAATTCGTTAATTCATTCTTATTTTTGTAAATAATAATTATTTTCAGTTTATAAGAATTTTTCTTCTTTTTTCTAGTTGCCGGTTCGGTTGAAAAAAAATCCTGGCTTAGGATTCAGTATAGCCGGAGGAATTGCAGGAGCGGAAACGGTAAGAATTTTTCAAATTTTTATTTTTATATTTAATATTTGTTACGCGCTCCGAAGAAATTAAGACATTAATTTTATTCTATAATCCTTTCAAATTTAATTATTTATACAAATTAAAACTACAATTTTTCAAAAATTCAATTTTTTTCACTGAATTTTTGAATAAAAATTATTCCTTGAAAATAATTAATCTTTAAAAGGAAAAAAGTATTCTACTAATTTCTTATAATAAACATTTGAACATTATTATAGCTTTACAGCGATTCAAATTTTTAAAAATTTTAATTTAAAAATATTTTAAAATTTAATGACTTGTTAAAATTTTTCTTATAATGCTTTTAATGTTCAATTATTTACAAAAAATTAAATAAAATTCTTTGGAGGAAGTCAATTATTTTCAATATAATTTTAATTAAATTTCACGAAAGGATTCAATAAATTTTTTTTTAAATAATTAAAATTTTTCGAAAGAAATCAATTATTTGGAAAAATTTTTAAAAGATTCTTCGAAAGAATTAAATTATTTTTATAAATAATAAAATTCTGCTCAGGAATTCAATTATTTCTTTAAAATTTTTAGTAAAATTTTTCTAAAGAATTTAATTATTTTCTAAAATTTTAATAAATTCTTTGAAACAATTCAATTATTTGTACAAATAGAAAATTCTTCGCAAGAATTCAATTATTTTTATTAATAACAAAATTCCTGTCAGGAATTCAATTATTTTCAATACAATTTTCATAAATTCCTTGAAACAATTCAATTATTTTGTATAAATAGTACAATTCTTCACAAGACTTAAATTATTTTGATAAATAGTCAAATTCTTCGGAAGAATTAAATTATTTTTATAAATAATAAAATTCTTCTCAGAAATTCAATTATTTTCAATACAATTTTCATAAATTCTTTAAAATAATTCAATTATTTTTTCTAAATATCTAGTAAAATTCAATTATTTTCAATACAATTTTAATAAAATTCAATAATTAAATTTTTAATTATAATTTTTTATTATTTACAAAAAACTAATAACATTGTTTGAATGAATTTTATTTTCTATGAATAATTTTAATAAAATTCTTCAGAAGAATTTTATTATTTACAAAAAACTCTAATAACATTGTTTGAATGAATTTTATTTTCTATGTATAATTTTAATAAAATTCAACAATAGAATTATTAATTATTAAAATTATTATAAAAAAATATTATTATTTTTAAAAAATTCAATTCTTTTCATAAATAATCAAATTCTTTGCGAGAATTAAATTACTTTCAATACAATTTTAATAAAACTTTTCCAAAGAATACAATTATTTAAAAAATTTTCGATAAAATTCTTCGTAAAAATTCAATTATTTTTATATTAAAGTAAAATTCTTCCCTAGAATTAAATTATTTTTATAAATAATAAAATTCTTCTCAGGATTCCAATTATTTTCAATTCAATTTTAATAAAATTCAATAACAAATTTTTAATTAGAATTTTTAATAGACACGATTATTTAAAAATGTTAAAGAAAATTCTTTGTTGAATTCAATTACTTTCAAAATTTTCAATTAAAAGTATTAAAACTCGAAAAATATTGTTTAAAAGAATTTAATTTTCTGTAAATAATTTTAATAAGATTGAATAGTGCAATTGTTAATTTCATTTATTAACAAAATCGATTATATATTCAAAAAATTATAGAAATATTTTGAAAGTATTTAATTATTTTCAAAATCTTTAATTTATTCTTCGAAAGAATTCAATTACTTTCAATATTTTAATAAAATTCCTTGAATGAGTTACCTAAATTATTTTTAAAAAATTGTAATAAAATTTTGAAAAGCATCAATAATTTAATTATTTTCTAAAAATTGTAATAAAACTGAATATTTGAATGTTTAATTTCAATTATTTTAAAAACTTGAAAGAAATTATTGAAAAAATTCAATTTCTTTAAAAATTTATAATTAAAATTATTAAAAAAAACTCCATTTTAAAAAAATTGAAAGAAATTCTTAAAAAAAATTTAATTAGAATTTTCCAAAGTTTTAATAAAATTCTTCAATAAAATTCAATTATTTTCAAATTTTCTGATAAAATTCTTTGCAATAATTCTATTACATTAATTTTAAAATTGAAAACACATTTAAAGAGAAAAATGGTTTAAAAATTTGGGAAACAAAGAAGCAAATTAAAATTCTGAAATGCCTTATTAAAACTGAAATTTTTTTATTATTTACAGGGAATTGTTGTGACAAAGGTAAATCCAGATGGTCCAGCACAGGGAACATTACGTCCAGGGGATAAAATTTTAGAAGTCGACGGAATAGATTTCACGAAATCGGATCACGAGACTGCTGTGGCTGTTTTGCGAGCAACCGGTGCCATTGTTTCCATGATGATAAGTCGACACCAATAGATTCCCAAGTAACAAAAAAAAATATATACTATACATAAAAAACCATCCAACAAAATGACAAAATTTAATTTAAAAATTAATGTCATTTTGCAAAAAAAAAAATTCAGTTCATGACAAAAAGATCTGAATTTATTTTTAAGATTTATAAATCTTACCTCTATGTTTCTCATCTGTGTTTTTTTCTTCAAAAAAAAAACCAATTTTTTGAAGAATTCAATTTGATAAATTATTTTAAAAAAAGAACTCGCATATATCAATGCAGATTGAAGAATATTTTTTGAAACGGAAACAAAAAAAAAATGAAGAGAAAAGTATTTTTATAATTTAAAAATAACTTGATAATGTTGTGTAAACAATTTTTTTATTAATTGTACTGTACTAATTAACCAGTGTTGGGAAAATTCAATTATTCGTCCAAAAATCACAAAATCTTGTTGACATTCTCTCTGTGAGAGAATCTTTAAAAAAAAAAGTGTGAAGAATGAATGAAAAACGCACATTCATATAAATAACGCATATTGTTTGTGAGTAAACGAAACATTTTTGCTGAACTACGGTTAGTTGAAAATTGAAAGAGAATATTCTTCTACTGATATATCGTAATTTTAAAAAATAACGTTAAAGAGTAGTTACTGTTATAAATCTATTTAAAAGTCCTCTATAGATGATCTTTAAGACTTAATGGTTTTTATTTTCAATTTCATTGCTCAATAATTTTTAAGTTTTATTTATTTTTACTTTTATTTACTTAAGATTAGATTTTTTAAATACTTTTTTATTCATCTTGACTACCAGTGACACAATATTTAAAATATTTAAAATCAAAAGAATCAACTTTTTCGATTCAATATTTTTTATTCTTTAAGAACTTCATTAAAAAGTAATGATTAATTTTGAAAAATTAATTTTGAAAACTAGTAAAAATTTTACTTATTAATTCAAAGAGGAATTAGTTAAAACCTATATTTTCGATTTTTATTGAGTAAAATATTGGAAATTAATTACAGAACTTTTCTTTTGAAAATGAAGTTGTTGAAATATTTATTTAGTTGGTTTAATTGCAAGTCAGATAAATTTCAATTTGCATTCAATGCTATACAGTTAATTATTATGCAAAGAAATTAAAGACATTGGTTTGTTTTATATTTGAATTTCATGTAGAGTACAAATATTTACATATTTCAAATTGAATTTGATTCGTGTATTTTCCACAAATTTACCAAAATTGCTAATTTACATACTAGAAAATCAATCCGAAATCATTTATTTTGAAAAATAAGATTTATTAGATTCTGCTTTTGCTCCAATTGTAAGCTTTAGAATTTTTACTTAATTTTTAAAATAGGTAAATATTTTAATTTGGAAATTTTATTTTTATAATTTTAAGAGTCAATTATTTTTATTTACAAGAAAAAATTTTTTTTGCGATGAGTGTAAAATTTAAAAAATAAGAATATAAAAAATGAGAATGTAATTAAAGTAACATTCAATATTTTTACTTTTTTATATTTTCTACTTTCTTAACATTCAGTTTTTCCATTTTCCCCCCAGAAAGAAACCTGATAAAATATTTAAGATTAATTAAAAATGCAGTAGCATTTAATTAAAGCGAAAAAAAGGTAGAAGAGCTTTTATTATTTTTTTATAAATGTACAAGTACATCGTCGTCACAAAAAAGTAAATCCGTTTGCTTTATGTATTTTGCATTTTCAAATGCATAATTTACAAAAAAAAATAGAGAAAATATCGAGTGTTTCATTTTTAGATGGAAATTGTTACTCCTAGTCATATTAAATGAGCTGTAACATGAATGAGAGAATTATTTTCGTAATCACGATTTCAACTTTCAAAACATTTAATGTTTTATTGAATTAACCACCAATATCGATGTCTATCAATTATTATTTTATTTTGAGGAAAAAGTATCTTTCGAAAATTTAATTATATAATTATAAATAATCATTTCAAATTTAATATTTTGAAAAGCCTTTCTCTATATAGAAAAAAAAGCACCAAAAGAAAGTTTTACATTTTGAAAAACTAGAAATCAAAACAACATCGAGTAAAAACGAATAAATTATATAATTATATACAAAAAGAAAATAATTGAAAATTTTTGAATAGAAACAGTAAGAAAAAAATGATTAAAGAAATTTAAAGTAAAATTACGATAATAGTAATTTTCGAAATTTACTGTTCACGAAATGTAAGGACTATTGATGTGACTTTTAAAAATAGTCTTCCACGTCCTAATATTTGAAAAAATTTGTAGATGTTCCTAGGTAATGAAAAATTGTCAAAATTCCTCATGTAACAAATTTTAAATGAGGAATTAATAAAAAAAAAAGTCAAAATATGACTTAAATTGTAAATATTTTTCAATTGCATGCACAATTGTATGTATGCACTATTTCTAATATTCTAAACAGACTGACTACATCATATATTTTGTATTTATCTAGTAAAAATTTTGTTAAAAAAAATTAACACCTGTGTAAATAAAAAAAAAAAACTAAAAATCCGGAAATTCAGTCTCTTTCCCTTTTAGTCTTTAAAAGTATTTATTTATTTATTTATTTTAATCATAAACGGGTTTAAATAAATTATTTAAATAAGTATTTAAATAATTTTAGTTTTTTTTTTGTAAAAACAATTTTTACAGTTTTCAGAGTTGCCACAGGTCAGGGAATTCAGGGAAATCAGGGAAAAGTCAGGGATTTTTAGTAAAAGTACTGGAAAAAAATGGAATTTTTAAAATTCATGAGAAAACTCTGAATTTTGATGTTTTTTTGTATGACTCATAAAATATGAAATTAACACGAATTTTAATACAAAACCTTCAATTTTTTCTATTTTTGACAATAATAATAATAATAATAATAATAATAATAATAATAATAATAATAATAATAATAATAATAATAATAATAATAATAATAATAATAATAATAATAATAATAATAATAATAATAATAATAATAATAATAATAATAATAATAATAATAATAATAATAATAATGAATAATAATAATAATAATAATAATAATAATAAAATTATTCATCAAAATTAAATTATTTTTAAAAATTTTAATAAAATTCTTGGCAAAATTTCGAAGGAGTTCAATTTTTAATAAATTTCTTTGAAATAATTCAATTACTTTCATAAGTAAATAAATTTTCACAGGAATTCAATTATTTGAAATATAAAATTTCATAAAATTTTTTCGAAAAATATTAATTATTTAAAAAAATTTAACAAAGTTCTTTTCAAGAATTCAATTATTTTTATAAATAATAAAATTCTTCACCGGAATTCAATTATTTTTATAAACTTGAATAAAATTCATTGCAAGAATTTAATTATTTTTTTTAATAATAAAATTCTTCACAAAAATTCAGTTATTTTTATAAACTTGAATAAAATTCGTTGGAAGAATTAAATTATTTTCAAAAGTAATAAAATTCTTCGCAAAAATTCAATTATGTTCAAAAATTAAAAAAAAATTCTCGTCAAAATTTCAAGTCTCTTTATAGAAATAATAAAACTCTTCATCCAAATTCAATTATTTTTTATAAATTTTAATAAAATTCTTTGCAAAATTTCACAGGAATTCAAATATTTACAAAATTTTTAATAAATTTCTTAGAAATAATTCAATTATTTTCATAAATTATAAAATTTTCACAGGAATTTAATTATTAAAAATAAAAAATTTCATAAAATTTTTCGAAAAATATCAATTTTTAAGAAAATTTTTATAAAATTCGTCGCAAGAATTCAATTATTTAAAAAAAAAAAATTGAACAAAGTTCTTTTCAAGAATTCAATTATTGTCATAAATAATAAAATTTTCACAAGAATTCAATTATTAAAAATAAAAAATTTCATAAAATTTTTCGAAAAATATCAATTTTTAAGAAGAAATTCGTCGCAAGAATTCAATTATTTAAAAAAAAATTGAACAAAGTTTTTTTCAAGAATTCAATTATTGTCATAAATAATAAAATTCTCACAGGATTCGTCGCAAGAATTCAATTATTTTTATAAATAATAAAATTCTTCACAGAAATTCAGTTATGATAAAAAAAATTCTTGTCAAAATTTTAAGTATCTTTATAAATAATAAAATTCTTTTCCGAAATCCAATTATATTAGAAAAATTTTAATAATATTCTTGGAAAAATTTTAATTAATTTCATGAATAATAAAACTCATCGCAGGATTTTAATTATTTTTGATACAATATTTTAATCGAATTTCTCGAAAAATGTAATTATTCTTAAAAATTTTATTAAAATTTGTCAAAATAATTCAATTATTTAAAAATTTGTTAGTAAAATTCTTATATAAGAATTCAATTTTAACAAACATTCAATAATTTGATAAATTATTTATTTTTAATTTAAATAATTGAATTCTTCTAGAATTTTCTAATAAAAATTGATTTAAAAATGAATTACCGAATAATCGATTTATTATTTATGAGAATAATTGAATTATTGCAACGAATTTTATTACATTTTTTTAAAAATAATTGAATTCTTTTCAGAAATTTTACTACTTGTAAAAATAATTAAATTCTTGCGAAGGATTTTATTAGGATTTTTGTAAATAATTAATTTTTTTTTGAAAATTTTTATGGTAATTTAAATTATTATAAAACATGAAGATGCGATCACTCCGAGTCGAAGACACGGAGTGATCGCCTTCTTCATGTTTTGTAATAATATTCTTATAAGTTGTTGAATTTCAAAAAGATTTGAATTTGAATGTTATGAAGAATTTGAATTCCTACAGAAAAATAATAATGATTAAATATTTATTTAAAAAAAAAGTTATTGATGTCTTTGAATAATTTTACAATTAAAGAAATTTGTAAATAAATGTAATAGAACATTTTTTTGAGTATCTAATAATTTTTAGAGTGAATCAGAATATTCTTTAGGGTCGCAGAGAAAAAGTGAAAATTTTGTCTGGAAATCAGGAAAAATAAAATTAAATATTTGTGGCAACTCTGTTTTTGTCTCTATTTTTTTTATTTGGAGAATAAAAGATTGATTTATGAGAGATGCAACTACAGAATCTAGACGTAAAAATTGTAATTAATTAAAAATATTACTTTCCTAAAGCAAGAAGCAGTGGATTTTCCACGTAATGTTTCCATTGATTGGAAAACTTTGCCATTGTTACACCATCCACAACTCGATGATCGGCAGACCAGCTAACTGACAGGAGATTGACAGCTATCACAGAATTCCCTTCGTCAAATCTCGGTAACTTTTGAATTTTTCCGACAGCTCCTATTACCACCTGAGGCGATAAAACAACTGGCTTCATATATGTGCCGCCAATCTGAAATTGAAAAATACAGCTTCATTTTTTTTAAATATTATGCATTTAGAGAATATTTTCATCCGTAATTCAAATTTTTAATAATTATGCAGAATATTTCCATTTTATTTATTCCAAAAATTGTTTTTTGAAAAGACCATTTTTTTTTTGTTCAATTTATGATTGTGAAAAAAGTAAAGAGTTTCCCAATTTTTTTTTTCTCTATACGTATTTAAATATTTCCTTCGTGGAAAAATATTTTTTTACATTTGGAAAAAAATGCTAGTGAAAAAAAACTGTGCTTATCAAAACAAATCAATGTTTCGGTTGGAAAAAAAAAGAAAAAAAAACAGGAACAAATCGATTTAACGTGCGTGCAGAAAAAAAAAATCGTGTTGTATTAAATAACAATTTTAAGTCATTAGTAGAGGTAAGCCTTGGACATCGTTTATAGATCTAGAACTTGAATTTTATCGATTTTCCTTACTTTTCTTTCACGTTTTTTCAACGTAAAAAGAAAAAAGACTTTTAATTTTGTCTTGTTCTTAATTTCTATAATTAAAAAAGATTAAAAATAAATAATGAATAGTAATATTAATAATCATTTCGGTAATCTGTTCGTAGTTTGAAGTCAGTTATTTGCTTTTTAGTTTCATAACTTTTTTTAATAATTTTTTCTATTTAAATGTTTTAAATTTAAAAATTAATATTTTGAGAATCAGTCAATTATTAAGAACATTGAATTCTTTAGAAATTTTTACTTAAATCCTATTGAAAGTAATTGAATTTTCGAGAAGAATTTTTTTATTTATGAAAATATGTTAATTGAATTTTTTTTTAAATAATAGTTTTTTTTAATAATTTTAATTGAAAATTTTGAAAAAAAATTGAATTTCACGAAGAATTTTACTAAGATTTTTAGAAAATAAATAAATTCATCTCAGAATTTTATAACAATCTTTTAAAATAATTTAATTCAAGGAATTCATTTAAATACATTTGAAGGAATTGTATTAAACTATTTAGAATAATTGAATTCTTTTAAAAAATGTTTTTAATTTTTTGAATATCATCGATTTTATTAATAATCGTAAATAATAATTTTATTATTAAATTTTATTCAAATTATTGATAGAAAATTAAATTTTTCTCAACAATTTTATTAGAGTTTTCGTAGATAATTAAATCTTTTGAAGAATTAACTGATTTTATTACTAATTGTAATTAATAATTCTATTATTAAGGATTTTTCAAATTATTGATAGAAAATTAAATACTTTTAAATAATTTTATAAGAGTTTTCGTAAATAATTAAAATTATTTGAAAAGTTTATTTAAATTTCTTGAAAATATAATGTAGTTTTTTGAAATAATTTTAATTGAAAATTATGAAAATAATTTAATTTTTATAACTTAAAAGTTTTATCAAAACTTTTGAGAATAATTGAATTTCTGAGGAAAATTTTATTTCATTTTTTAAAAATAATTGAATCGTTTGGAGAAATTTTATTAAAATTCTATTGAAAGTAATTGAATTTCTGTGAAGAATTTTATTATTTATGATAAATAATTGAATTCATGCAAAGAATTTTACTATTTATACAAATAATTGAATTGTTTTGAAAAATTTATTAAAATTTTAGAAAATAATTGAATTTTTTCGAAAAAATTGATGAAAAATTTTATTGAAAATAATTAAATTCTTGAGAAGAATTTTACTTTTTATACAAATAATTGAATTCTTTTGAAGAATTTTTTAAAAATTTAAAAAATATTCATGTGAAGAATTTTATTATTTACAAAAATAATTTAATTCTTGCGAAGAATTTTACTATTTATACAAATAATTGAATTGTTTTTAAAGAATTTATTAAAATTTTAGAAAATAATTGAATTTTTTCGAAAAACTGTATTTTTAAAAATAATTGAATTCCTAACAAAAATTTTATTATTTATGAAAATAATTAATTTTTTTCTAAAATAATCGTTTCTGTTAACAATTTTAATTAAACATTTGATTATAATTTTTATTAAAATTGTATTAAAAATAATTTTATTACAACTTTTTTTAAATATTTTTTTTATGAATTCAACGAATTCAACTATAAAATTTTATTAAAATTTTTGAAACTAAATTAAATTCTTTTGAAAAATTTTGCTAGAATTTTCGTAAATATAAATGACATTCTTTGAAGAATTCTTTTAATTTTTTTAAAAATAATGTAGTTTTAAAAATAATTTTGATTGAAGGTTTTGAAAATAATTGAATTTTATGAAGAATTTTACTTTACTTTACTTAATTATTTCTGTGAAGAATTTTATTATTTATAAAAATAATTGAATTTTTGTGAAGAATTTTACTGTTTTTAAAAATAATTGAATAATTCCTGAGATTTTATTATTAATGAAAATAATTGAATTCTTGTGAAGAATTTTATTAACATTTTTGAAACTAATTGAATTTTTTTCGAAAAATTTGATAAAAAATTGTATTAAAAATAATTTAAATTCTAAGAAGAATTTTACTATTTTTGAAAATAATTTAAAAAATTTTTAAATAATCGTTTTTGTTAACAATTATAATTAAATAATAATGATGATTTTATCGATCACTCCAAGTCTGACTCGGAGTGATCGATAAAGTCATCATTATTATAATCATTATTATAATTAAACATTTGATTATAATTTTTATTAAAAATTGTATTGAAAATAATGTTATTGCAATTTTTTTTAATAATTTAATTCAAGGAATTCAATTATATAATTTTATTAGAATTATTGGTAGTAAACTAAATTCTTTTGAAGAATTCCTTTAATTTTTTTTCAATAATTAAGTTTCTTAAAATAATTTTGATTGAAAATTTTAAAAATAATTGAATATTATAAAAAATTTTACTATTTATAAAAGTAATTGAATTATTTCTATGAAGAATTTTATTATTTATAAAAATAATTCAATTTTTGTGAAGAATTTTACTGTTTATAAAAATAATTTAATTATTCCTTAGACGAATTTTATTATTTATGAAAATAATTGAATTCTTGTGACGAATTTTATTAAAATTTTTGAAAATAATAGACAATAATAATTAATTAGTAAATTTTAATAATTGTTATTTTCTTAATATGAAAGAAAAACAACGACATTCAGGCAAAGAATTTTTTTAATTTTAAATTTAAAATAATTCAAAAATTGAAGTTGATAAATAAATTTTGTAACTTGCATAGTAATAATAAATTGAATACCGAATTTCACAAACGTAACATTTGAGCTGGTAAATATATTATTTTTCCATGAAATGAAAAATTTTAATTTCATAAAGTGGAATATTTAAGTAATTAGAAATTTTTTTTTTTTTTGAGACTTTTTTTTAGCTTACTGTTCCAATATTAGACAAACAGAATGTCCCGGCAGATATGTCATTGAGAGGGATTGAGGATTTTTTGCCGAGCTCTTGTAGTCGATTCAATTCTTTGGCAATATCCACAATACTGAGATTCTGGACATTCTTTATATTTGGCACAACCAAGCCTTGAGGCGTATCCATTGCGATGCTTATATTGTGATGTTCGACCATTTTTACGGACTCTGACTCCTCGTCGAGCCAACCATTTAGATGAGGAAACTGCTTCAGGGCTTCTGATGCTGCTTTCACAAAAAAGGGCATGTAAGTTAAAGAGATTCCTTCTTTTTTCAAAGCATCTTTCACTTCCTCACGACAGCGGATCAGCTTTGTCACTTCACAATCGTCACTGTACGTAAAATGTGGAATGGTCTGCAAAAAAGAAAGAAAAAGGGTTTTTCAAAGAGAATTTTTTTCTATTATCAAGAAACACAAAAAGCCTTTTCTCCCTTAGAATTTTACTATTAAATAAATATGCAATATGCAAATTTCAATAATTTCTAAATTCAAAATTCAAAATTTCAATATTCAATTTAATATTTTGTTAAATATTAAATATTTCATTAAATATTTTATTTATTTCATTTATTTTATTTATTTTATTCATTTTATTCATTTTATTATAAATATTGACTACGTATTTTATTAAATTACCAAAGCTTTGGTCATTGTTTTCCACATGTGTTTGGCGTATCCCTTGACGGGAGCGACATTTCCCAAGAGTTTTTTCTCGCTGTCGGAAGAATTTTCTTGACGACATTTGATGTGAGCGAGAATGTCTTCCTTTAAAACACGTCCGTCTCTCCCAGTGGATGTTACGTCCTTTAAATTAATTTTATTTTCTAGAGCAATTCGCCTGACTGCTGGTGTGGCCAGTACCTTTCCAAAAAGACTTTCAGCACTACTCGTAATATCGTCTTCACTTGTGACAATCGAACTTTCTTCTATTTCCTGCTTTTTCTTGGACTCTTGGGCATTTTCCTCTTGGCTGAATTCATTGTCAAATTCCTCGACGAGTTCAATGTCTACCAGAGGATTTCCAACGAGAGCAATTTCGTCAATTTTATAATGCACAGCTTTAACTAGACCATCGTAACGACTCGTTATCGTTACAGATGCCTTGTCACTTTGTACCTCACAAATGTTATCGAATTGGGCCACCTTGTCACCAGCTTTCACGAACCTAACAAAAACCATTATTTTAATCATTTGGATATTTTAAATGTATTATATTGAACTTTCAATTTTTTCAGTTCGTTTTCTAAGCTTAATTTAATTATGTAGACAATCTAGTCGATTAAAAATTAAATTATTGCATTTAGTATTTAATTTAGTATTTTAATTACGCATTTAATTTCGTATTTACTTTAGTATTTTAATTCCTTATTTACTTTAGCATTTAATTTCGAAATTAATTTAATTTTTAATTTCGAATTTAATTTACTATTTAATTTAGTATTTCAATTACGTATTTAATTTAGTATTTCAATTACGTATTTAATTTCGTATTTACTTTAGTATTTTAATTACGTATTTAATTTCGTATTTACTTTAGTATTTAATTTCAAATTTAATTTAATTTTTAATTTCGAATTTAATTTAGTATTTTAATTACGTATTTAATTTACTACTTAATTTACAGGCCTCGGGTCGACTTTAACTTTAGCCAAAAAAGTTACTTTAGTCGATTAAAAATAGAAAAAAAGTCGAAAAAGTCGTTTATTTAATTCAGTGATGTTACAAAAAATTTTATTTTGTATTTCCTTGATTCTTCACTGAATTTTAAATTCAATTGTTCAAAACTCGAATAATTTTGCTAAATAAATATTTAAATACCTATCCTTTTTATTTTTTTTTCACGGGAAATAAAATTTAAAAAATATTTGAACTTCTGAAATTTATTAATTTCTGAAAATTACAACTATTTTACAATTTTAACAAAATATTCCAAAAAAATTCAATTATTTAAATAAAATTTAATAAAATTCTACGCAAACCTTTAATTATTTTCATAAAATAATAAAAATTTCACTGGAATTCAATTATTTACGAAATTTTTTATTTTCGTTGCAATCATTCCATTATTTTCATGAATAATAAAATTTTTACAGAGAATTCAATTATTTTCGTAAATAATAAAATTCTTATTAGAAATTCAATTAATTTCATAAACAAATAAAACTCGAATTGGAGAATTTCAATTATTTTTATTACAATTTTAATCGAATTCCTCGAAAAATGTAATTATTCGTTAAATTTTTTTTTTTAAATTTGTCGAAAGAATTCAATTATTTAAAAATTTGTTGATAAAATTCTTTATGGGAATTCAATTTTAAGAAACATTCAATTAATAAATTATTTATTTTTGTATTTAAATAATTGAATTCTCGTAGAATTTTCTAATAAAAATTGATTTCTGAATGAATTTTAGTTAAAATTTTAGATAATAATTGAATTTTGAAAAGGTTTCAAAATTAAAATTTAAGAAAATTGTATTTTTAAATGAATTTAATAAGAAATTTTTAAAAAAAGTAGTTTTTTAAAAAGTTTTAATTTAAATTTTTTTTAAATTTGTTAAATTTTTAAATATATATTTAATTATTAGAAATAATTGATTTAAAGACAAATTTTAGATGAAAATTCTAAAAAAAATAATTGAATTTTAGAGACGTTTCAAATAATAGCAATTTTTAGAAAAAATTGAATTTTAAAAGGGTTTCAAATTAAAATCCAAATTTTTAATACTATCAATTAACAATTCTATCGAACTAACTTTTTGAAAAATTTTAATTACAATTTTTTTGAAATTAATTGAATTTTTTAATATATATTATTATTTTATTATTAAAAATTTAATTATTTCGATACAAAAATTTAATTCTTTATAAGAATTGAAACTTTCCATTTTTCTTTTGTAAAGATTATTAAGGTAGAATATTTTCAAAAATTTGAATAAAGAAATTCTTAAAATTAATTTTTGAAAAATATTGAATTGAATCTTAAAAAATTATGATAAAACAATTCGAAGAATAAGTTTTTTATAAATATTATAATGTAATTTTTCGAAAATAATTGAATTTCTAAAAAGAATTTTTGTATAATTTAAAAAAAAACTAATTAATTTTTTTTTTTGAAGAATTTTAATTAGAAATTTTTAATATGATTATTTTCTCCAAAATGTTAAAAATGATTCTATGTATGTATTTGAATTTTCGGAAATATTTAATCAAAAATTTTGAAAATAATTGAATTTTAAAAAATTAGAACGAAAAAATTCTGAGAATTAGTTTTTTCAAAAATATTTTAATGTATTATTTTTAAAACCTAATTTTCATTAATTTTCATTTTTATTAAATTTACAATATTGAAGATTTTTCATTAAAATTTTTGAGAATTCAATAATTATTTCCAAAAATTTTCAATTAAAATTCTTTAAAAGTTAATTTTCAAAAATTGTAAAAAAATACTTGAAAAAAATGATTTGTTTAATTAAATTCTACAAAAATTTCAATTATTCAAGATCTTTTTAATTGTATATTTTAAAAATTTAATTAGAAAAATTATTCAAAAATAACTTTTCAAAGATTTGTCTAACTTTTCACACTATAAAAATTGAAATAAATTGCATTTTATATTAAAAATGTGGTATTTTGTTGCAAAATTTGAAAGAAAAGTGGAAAAAAGTCGCATAATTCGAAAATAGTCGAAAAAAACATAATATCCAAGGCCTGAATTTAGTATTTAATTTCGTATTTAATTTACTATTCAATTTAGTATTTAATTTCGAATTTAATTTCGTATTTAATTTACTTTTCATTTTAGTATTTAATTTAGTATTTAGTTTAAGTAGTACTTAATTTCGAATTTAATTTTCTTATTTAATTTACAATTTAATTTAGTATTTTAATTACGTATTTAATTTAGTATTTAATTTAATTTAGTATTTAATTTCTAATTTAATTTCTAATTTAATTTAGTATTTAATTAAGTTCTTAATTTCAAATTTCATACTAAACGTAAGCTATACTAAAATTTGTTATTGCAAACCATAAAAAACGGAAAAAAGAAAATTTTATTCTGCTTTACCTGGGTCTCGAAAGGTATTGTATATTTGTATTTGGAATTGTATCTTTATTTACCATTCTTTTACGGTAACCTCGCGGATTCCCTCGCCGATATCCGTTAATTTATATGGTACTATTTTTCCTTGTCTCAACGAAGACAAAACAATGAAACGGGAGCTTTTTGCAAAAGTGCTTTGAAGGCAACTGTAACGAGCTGCTCTGTGCCTGCAATAAAAAAAAGGAAAATGTCACAAATTTTCTTTTTCAAAGGAAATCCTCAACTTTATAAATTTTAATAAAACTATTTTAATCCACAATTTGAATTCACAATTGTGTTTTCAGGTTTTCTCTCCTGTGATACACAATTATTTTACATTCGAAAATTTTATACTTTCCCCAATAATGACAAGATAACCTTTAAATTTTTAAATATAAGTTTGTTAACTATTTCCTAGTCAATTTTAATTTCAATTTTATTTTTCATATTTTCATTTTATTTTCTATTTTCCATCAAATAAAGAGTTTTTGAATTTCAATTAATAGTAATTAATTAAATTTATTTAGGGGTAAATACTTAATACAACTTTGAGGGGGGTCAATTTATTGTTTACATTTCTGTAGAAAAAAATGGCGCTAATACATGCAAAATATCTTAAAGGGGGGCAGAGGGGTCAAAAAACCTTATAAAAATAACCCCCTATTCGTATTGAACTTAATTATTTAATTTTCTAAATCTTTTTCATATCTTACCTGACATTTAATATAATTCTAAGATTGACTAATGTTTATTTAAAGAATTAGAATTTTATTTACCGAATGGTTTCTTTTAAACTTCTGAATTAATTTAAAATTTCCCGCGGTAAAAATTACGCATGGAAAATTTTTTTAATTTGTCACATTGGCAACACTGTAAAAATTAGTTGATTCGAAAAAACATTTAAATCCAGTCGTGTTTTGGGAATTTCTCAAATTTTTATCATTTGTAGCAATTTGTAGTCTAATAAAAGACTTATTCTTTCAATTTATTTCAAGTAAAATGGTTCAATGGAATATTTAAAGTTTCTTTTCTAATTATAATAGTGTCTAAATAGTGAATTTCGGTTTGCAAAAGTGTTTAATTGAAAAGTGATTTATTTGTAGGTTATGTTGACTAATTTGCAAAGTCGGCGCCCGGTTTAGTTAAATGGTTATTAAATACGTTAAATACTAATGACTAAAGGTAAAATTTGAGTAAATTATTTAATATTTGTCTAAAATGTGATATAGAGTGTAAGAATACGTCAATATTTGTAGAAATAATTCTAATTCTTTGGTTAAATGATAGGTGTAAATATGCAAATGACGCCATTTTTGTTCGGAGTTTTAAACAATAATTGTCAAACTCTTTTAATAATTGTTTCAACAAACATTAACAGTTGAATATCACCACCCAGCCTTTATCATATTTTAGACTATTTTCAATTGTTTAAATTCAATTCATGAAATAGACAAAAAATTCGATCGGAAGATTAATGATCACGTGACTATTCACATGGTGTTCAAAATTTACTTGTCAATAAAATAATTTTATTTCTATTCTATTTCTTTCTAATTGTTTTCTTTTTATTTATTTTTTATTACATTAATTTTCATTCTAACGAAAGTCACGTAAAACAATAACAATAAAGAATTATTTCCCTTCGGTAGAAATAATTTTTTTCTTTTTTGACATATAGTGTTGGAACAGTGAAGTGTATATACAGCGGAAGATATAGTGAAGGTTGAAGAGCAACAATTCCTCTTGGGACAAGGATCTAGCCAGAAATAACATTGCATCTATGGATATTGGTAAAATATTATATTTTTTTATTGCTGAAATAAGCCATTGTTCTACAAATCTCGATTTATAAATCACAAAATATTTTTTGCCAAAAAGTATTATTGAATTTCGCGCAGAGATAGAAAGTATTTTTTCTGATTTTAATAGAAAAATATCAATTAAAATAAAGTCGAATTTTCAATACAATATAAAATAAAAATCGCTCATGGAAAGAAATAATTTGACTAGATGCGGTTAACATGGAATAATAGGTTGAATTTCATTGCGACAGGAAGTGGCAATGCGAATAAAGTAATCAAAAGTTTTTTTTTTTGGTCTTGTTGAAAAAGTTTGCAAATATCCATTAGGGCTCAAAACTATAGTTTCTCTCGTAAATTTAGATGAGTAACGAGTTCTTGCAAGAAAACTTTGTCATGTCACTTAGCAGGCTTGTGAAATTCGTATTTTATGAATAATTTCCCATTTCGTGAAATATGCAGATCTCTTGCAAATCAATAACTGTCATCCAATACGTACGTGGATGTGAGTACACACATATATCTATATATTCGTAGAGATATTTTCATTTAAAACAAAAAATTTTATTAAATTTTCTGTATAAAAATTGTCCATATATCTAACATTCTAGTTTCGTATTGTATATATACACACGTTTATACTGAGTGAGTGAGAGAGGAGAGAATAAAAACAGTAGCGAGGAAAAAGAAAAGTATAAAAATAAAATACATACCAGCATAAAAACCTTGTTCTACAAGTAATATATTTTTTTTATTTCAAACACAAACAACATTTCATTTGATTTACATATAAAATGTTTGCATTATTTTACTGGAAAAAGTAATTTATTTTAATCCTCTAATTTTACGCTCGAACAAATTATTATTCGCAGTTGTTATATAAACGAAAAGTAGTTAAATTAAAAATAATTCACGATTTATTTTTAATTTTCAGCAAAGGCATTCTAGAAACGCAATTTAATAAATTGAGATTTTAGTGCGTGAAAGCTGAGGTTTTAAATACTTTTACTAACTAAAATATACGAATTCATTTTAGGGAAAAAATAGAAAAAAATCTTTATAAATTCGATTTTTGCTAGAACAGGGTTACCAGGAAAATAAATTTTCAATTTACTGAATAATTGAATGTTTCTAAAAGTTAACTTCTCATAGAGAATTTTATAAATAGGTATTTAAATAATTAAATTCTTTTGACGAATTTTAATCCAATTTTTAAAAATAATAATCACATTTTTCGAGGAATTCGAATAAAATTGTAAGTAATTGAAATTTTGCAATGATTTTTATTATTTTTGTAAAATAATTGAATTCCCAAAAAGAATTTTGTTTATTTATGAAAATAATTAAATCCCTGTAAAAAATTTTATTTCCTTATGAAAATAATTGAATTATTACAAAGAAATTTATAAAAAAAAAGTTGTAAATAATTAAATTCCTGTAGAGTTTCTATTATTTATGCGGAAATATTTAAATATTTGCGTAGAATTTTATCAAAAAATAATTATTTTTAAATAATTTAATTCTTTTTGAAAATTTTATTCAAATAGTTGATAAGAAAAATCATTAAATGCGCAGAATTTTATTATTTATTAAAATAATTCAGTTCTCATAAATAATTTTATAAAAATTTTTTTTAAATTGAATTTTTGCTAAGAATTTTTTTTAAATTCTTTGAAATAGTTAAATACCTGCAAAACATTTTTATAAATTATGAAGATAATTGAAATTTTGACAAGAATTTTATTATAATTTTTGAAAATAATTAAATTTTGAAGAAGAAATTTTTCAAAATAATCAAATTTCGGCAAAGTATTTTTTTAAAATTCATTAAAATAATTAAATTTCTGCGTTGAATTTTATATTACCTAATTATTAAATTAATTTAGTTCTCATAAATAATTTTATAAAAATTTTCTAAATTAATTGAATTTCTACGATAAGAATTTTGGTAAAATTCTTTAAAATAATTAAATTCTTGCAACAAATATTTTAAATTATGAAAATAATTGAAATCGTGTCAGGAATTTTATTAAAATTTTTGAAAATTATTGAATTTTGAAGAATTGTACCAGAATTTTTCAAAATAATTTGATTTCTACGAATAATTTTATTATTTAAAAAAAGAGATACATTTTTTGATCGTAGTATTTAATTAAAATTTTTTTCTTACAAAAATTTTTATTAAAAAATTTTTCAAAATAATAAAATTTTTGCAAAGTATTTTATTAAAATTAAATAAAAATATTAAAATTCCTGCGTAGAATTTTATTAATTATTAAAATAATTCAGTTTTTATAAATAATTTTATAAAAAATTTTCAAAATAATTGAATTTCTGCGATAAGAATTTTTTTTTTAAATTCTTTAAAATAATTAAATTCCATGAAAAAAATTTGATAAATTATGAAAATAATTGAAATCTTGACAAGAATTTTATTAAAGTTTTT
This sequence comes from Leptopilina syphax, assembly GCA_032872505.1. Taxonomy (NCBI): domain Eukaryota; kingdom Metazoa; phylum Arthropoda; class Insecta; order Hymenoptera; family Figitidae; genus Leptopilina; species Leptopilina syphax. The sequence continues at coordinate 24,001,247 of CM065468.1, read as the reverse complement.
GAAAATAATCGAATTTTGAAGAAGAATTTATTGTTCCAGAATTTTTCAATGTAATAAAATTTTTGCAAAGTATTTTATTAAAATTCAATAAAAATAATTAAATTCATGCGCAGAATTTGATTAATTATTAATATACAGTCAACTCTCGATAAGACAAAGCGCGATAACTCAAATTTCTCGGTAAGTCAAAGTAATTCTTGGGTCCCGTTCATTCCTTATAAGCATTATTAACATTTGATAACTCAAACTTTTCGATAACTCAAAGTTTTTTTCGGTCTCCCTTCGAGTTTGTCTTATCGAGAGTTGACTGTAATTCAATTCTCATAAATAATTTTAAAAAAAATTTTCAAAGTATAACTGAATTTCTGTGAAGAATTTTTTTTTAAATTCTTTATACCTAATAATTAAATTCCTGCAAAAATTTTTATAAATTATGAAAATAATTATGAAATCTTGACAAGAATTTTATTAAAATTTTTGAAAATAATTGAATTCGGAGAATTTAATTTTTATTAAAGATAATTGGAATTTTGACGAAAATTTAAAAAAAATTTTGAACATAATTGGATTTTTGCGATGAATTTTATTACTTTTGAAAATAATTGATTTTCTGAAATCATTTGTAACTTTTCCAAAATTCAATTTTTTTGGGGGGTTTTTTAAAAAAAATTCTACTATTAATTTATTATTTTTAATAATTAAATAAATATTTTTTAAAAAAATAATTTGACTAATTTCAGAAGAATTTTAATTATTAAAATTTTAAATAGGAGAATTTTCTTCTGAATTCTAAAAATTTAATTTCTACTTTTAAAAAAAATTCCTGACTTTTCCTGACCTGTGGCAACCTTGTATAGAATTTATGTGACGCGCTTCGTAAAAAAGTGGCTAAGAAGCAACAAATTTTAGGTTATGTTTAAAATTTTTTAAATAAAAATACACAAAGCGGATCAACTCTCAATATAAACCACTAGTTTAATTTTTTATTAGATCCAAAATATTCTCGATAAAAACTGATTTTATTTTTAAAAAATGTAACAGAAACTCTTAATTAAGATAAAAATAACACAAACATAACCTTAAAAGTACTTTATACCTCGTTTACTTCCTAGGTACCTTTCTTCCGAGTGCGTGTCACATATGTACATAAATTAATGCTCTCAATTTACATGAAATGAAGCTTGAATTAAATTAAATTAAACTTACATTTTTATTCTGTTTTTTTCGATTGCGTTAAAAGTTTCTTTAGAAAAATAATCCTAGTTGAATATTATTAAATGTTTCATTTCACAAAATTCACTGCCATAATCAATCAATGTGAGTAGGTTATAGTGACGAACACAGCGAATGGTCTCGAGTATTATACAAACTCCATTTGGGTGATGAATTTCTTATCATCTATAGAATATGAATGATGATTAAATGCCCGTACCAAGATTATAGAATATAGACACTAGAGTGCATTATTATATTGAACATAATGTGATTTTCACTTTAAAAAAAAACAAGAATTTATCACAAATTCACTTATAAATAACTAAAAAAAAACTGTTAGACTTAATTTTTATTTGTTTCCTTTTCACGCGCGTGGTACATCGATATACTTATTAAGCGAGAATGTTTATTCAAAGAGAGACAACGACGACGTGTTTCAATCGAAATTACGCAATCGAGTCTGTAACCACACATATATAAGAAAGTTCCACATGGAATATTGAAAAAGAGTCGAAATCTACATTTCTTTATAAAACTGGTTTCCTTATATCGATTTTAGTCTCGAGAAAACTTTCAAAAATATTTTCCCGAAACAATAATAATATTATTATTATTATTATTATTATTATTATTAAAAGGGCTCGAAACAGTGAAAGTATTTAAAAATACGGTCTTTACGGACCAAAAAAGAAAAATTGCGGACCAATTACTGACAAAAATAAAACCAGTCCGAGTTAAATAAAAGAATATTTTACTTGAAACTATAAATTAAATTTTATCACAATTCTATAAAACATGAAGTGGACCGAGTGATAAAAATCATTTTTACAATTCAATTATTATTTACAAGAAATTTTTAACTAAAATTCTACTTTAAATCGATTATTTTTAATAATTTTCGAAAAAGTTCTTTGACAATTTACAAATCCATTTGTTTACAATATTCAATTTTACGAAATTTCAATTATTCGTAAATTCTCCAATTAAATATATTTTAGAAAATAAAAACTTCAAATAATAAAAATTTCAATTAAACTTGTTCAAAAAAATTAATTTCAAAATTCAAATATTTCTAAAAATTCACGCTATATTGATTTTAATATTCTATTATCTAAAAGTTGAACTGAAATTCATTCGGAAATCAAAATTTTTATTAGAAAGTTCTACAAGAATTCAATTATTTAAATACAAATAAAATGCAAATAAATAATTTATTTAATAATTGAATGTTTCTTAATATTGAATTCCCATTAAAAATTTTGTCAACAAATTTTTAAATAATTGAATTCTTTCGACGAATTTTAATAAAATTTTTAAGAATACAAATTACATTTTTCGAGGAATTCGATTAAAATTGTAATAAAAATAATTGAAATTCTACAATTCGAGTTTTATTTGTTTATGAAAATAATTAAATTTCTAAAAAGAATTTTTATTAATTACGAAAATAATTGAATCTTTGTAAAAATTTTATTATTCTTGAAAATAAGTGAATGATTGCAAAGAAATTTAAAAAAAAAATTTGTAAATAATTGAATTCCTGTGAAATTATTATTTTATGAAAATAATTAAAAGTTTGCGTAAAATTTTATTGAATTATTTTTAAATAATTGAATTTTTTTGGAAAATTTTATATTCAAATAGTAGATATTAAAAATTATACTGAATTGAGGAAAATTTTTGAAAATAATTGAAATTTTGTCAAAAATTTAATTAAAATTTATGAAAATAATTGAATTTCGGAGAAGAATTTTATTATTTATGAAAATAATTGAATAATTGCAAAGAAATTTATAAAAAAATTTTGTAAATAATTGAATTCCTGTGAAACTTTTTTTATTATTATGAAAATAATTGAAGGTTTGCGTATAGAATTTTATTAAATTTTATTTAAATAATTGAATATTTTTGGAAAATTTTATTAAAATAGAAGATATTAAAAATTATTGAATATTGAGGAAAATTTTTGAAAATAATAAATAATTGAAAGTTTGTCAAGAATTTTATTTAAATTTTTGAAAATAATTGAAATTTTGCCAAGAATGTTATTTAAATTTTTGAAAATAATTGTAATTTTGCCAAGGATTTTAAAAAAAATTTTTGAATAAATAATTTAATTTCGGAGAAGAATTTAATTTATTTCTAAAGATAATTGAAATTTTGCTGAGAATTTTTAAAAAATGTTGAACATAATGGGAATAATTGCAATGAATTTTATTACTTTTGAAAATAATTGAATTTTGCAATTATTTGTATAATTTTTTTTTAAATTCTCCAAATAATATAGTACAATTTACGGACTTTTTGTTTTATCTCAATCAAATTACGGACTTTACGGACCTTTTCTAAAAAAAAAACTGATTTTTACGAACTGGAAGCAAATTTACGGACCTAGTTCGAGCCCTGTTATTATCAACAAAAATAAAATATATTCTTAATTTTAAAAATAAAGTTCTAGAATTGTTTAAAAAATAAAATATAATTGAAAAATAAGTTTTACCAATTTTAGTGTTTTTCTTCTTAAAAAATTCTGACATAACTAAGTTATATTTATCAACGCTGATTCTTTTTTAATTTTCCGAATCAATATTTCGAGTAAACAAGCAATGTATTTACAGAAAAGTCGGTATATAACGCAATAATGCAGTAATCCAATAAATTAAACTTCAATTTCCAACTTGAAAATCATATCACCAGAAAACAATTAATTGATGTTTACTTTTTTCAAAAAAATTGCGAAAATATTTTTTAAAAAAGAGTAATATTAATTATTCACGATAACGAACATTAAAACTTTAGTTATTGCTTTGATTTAGTGGATGTGGTATTTTCTTTTATCAAAGCTTCAAGGAAAAGAATCGAAAGCTTTTTTTCTCTTAAACATTCCTTTATTTCCCATTTTTTTCTTCTTCTTAGCTCTCCTTCTTCTTCTTCTTCTTCTTTTTCATGAATTCCTCGTGCGATTCTCAGAAGCTTAATTCTTTTTTTGTACAAGAAAATTGACTCGAAGGCTTTCTATCATAAAAGTTGAAAAGAAGCTTATATAAAGACTAAGGGAAACGATCACGAGGAATCCAGAAAAATAGAACTTCATGGCACACAATACATTTTTAATATATCAATGTATTATTTAACAATAACAATAATAATAATAATAATGTATGATGACTCGTGACAATGACTTATGATAAATATAGTTTCACAAAGATGAATTTATGCTCTCGGTATTTTGAATATTAAATTCTCGGCTCTAAGGTGTCACGTTTTTCATCTCTAATAAACCTTTTTCCTTTTTTTTTTTTTAATTTTTACAAATATTTCTTAAACATAAATACTTATTGCGCACTAATTTTTATTTATTGTGAATCGATAAATCAATAGAAAAACAGCCAAGTTCATTGTAGAAATAAAATTTAATTACAGAAGATAAATTTCCGCAATTTCTTCTTTTTTTCCTTAAAAATACTAACGAAAAATAAATTATTCAGACATTGTTATCTGATTAGATATGTCGTGCATCTTTTTAACGGTACATTCTTTAATTTTTTTTTTTTTTTTTAATTTTTAAGAGGAGAAAAATGGATTATAAAGTTTTAGTAATGCTCGCATTTGTACATGGGTCCTTGAATATTTAAGCGATGAAAACAATTTTTTGCGTGAACGACAAGAATCAAACAATTGCTCAAGGTTTTAGGTCAAGTGCCTTGGACATTTTTTTTATTCCTTAGAATAACAGGGTTGCCACAGGTCAGGGAAATCAGGGAAAAGTCAGGGAAAGTAAAATTGGTCAGGAAAATCAGAGAAAAGTCAGGGATTTTTAGTAAAAGTATTGGAAAAAATTGAATTTTTAAAATTCATGAGAAAACTCTGAATTTTGATGAGTTTTTTTGTTTGACTCGTAAACTATGAAATTACCATACGAATTTTAATACAAAAACCATCAATTTTTTTTCTATTTCTGACAACAATTTATTTTTAAATAACTTAATTTTTCAAAAAGTATCCTAAAATTATGACTTATAAATTATTTAATGAATAACTTTTTACAATTTTCATAAAAACTAGATTTGATAGAAGAATTTTAATTAAAAATATTTTTAAAAAAAAAACTGAATTTTGGAAAAGTTACAAACGATTCTAGAAATTCAAATTATTTTCAAAAAATTATAAAAATTCTTCGCGTAATTTCAATTATGTAAAAAATTTTTTTTTAAATTCTCGTCAACATTTCAATTATCTTTAAAAATAATAAAATTCTTCAGCGAAATTCAATTATTTTAAAAAAATTTTAAGAAAATTCTTGTCAATATTTCATAGGAATTCAATTATTCAATTTTTAATAAATTTCTTCGTAAAAATTCAATTATTTTCTAAGCAATAAAACTTTCATGTAGGAATTCAATTATTCTAAATATAAAATATCATAAAATTTTTCGAAAAATATTTTATAAAATTGGTCGCAAGAATTCAATTATTTAAAAAAAAAAATGGAACAAAGTTCTTGTTAAAATTTCAAGTATCTTTATAAATAATAAAATTCTTCATCAAAATTCAATTATTTTAGAAAAATTTTAAGAAAATTCTTTGGAAAATTTCACAGGAATTCAAATATTTACAAAATTTTTAATAAACTTCGAAATAATTCAATTATTTTCAGAAATAATAAAATTTTCACAGGAATTCAATTATTAAAAATAAAAAATTTCATAACATTTTTCGAAAAATATCTAAAAAGATTTTTAAAAAAATCGTCGCAAGAATTCAATTATTTAAAAAAAATTTAACACAATTCATTTCAAGAATTCAATTATTTTTATAAATAATAAAATTTTCCAATGAAATTCAATTTTTTTTTTTAGAAATTTGAATAGAATTCGTTGCAAGAATTCAATTATTTTTTTTAATAATAAAATTCTTCACAGAAATATCGATATTTTTATAAACTTGAATAAAGTTCGTAGAAAGAATTAAATTATTTTAAAAAGTAATAAAATTCTTCGCAGAAATTAAATTATGTTTATACAAATTTAAAAAAAAAATTCTAGTCAAAATTTTAAATATCTTTATAAATAATAAAATTCTTCATCAAAATTCAATTATTTTTGATAAATTTTAATGAAATTCTTGGCAAAATTTCACAGGAATTCAAATATTTACAAAATTTTTTCGAAATAATTTAATTATTTTCATAAATAATAAAGTTTTCACAGGAATTCAATTATTAAAAATAAAAAATTTCATAAAATTTTTCGAAAAATATCAATTTTTAAGAAGATTTTTATAAAATTCTTAGCAAGAATTCAATTATTTAAAAAAAATTTAAGAAAGTTCTTTTCAAAAATTTAATTATTGTCATAAATAATAAAATTTTCACAGGAATTCTATTATTAAAAATAAAATATTTCATAAAATCTTTCGAAAAATATCAATTTTTAAGAAGAAATTCGTCGCAAGAATTCAATTATTTAAAAAAATTGAACAAAGTTCTTTTCAAGAATTCAATTATTGTCATAAGTAATAAAATTTTCACAATAATTCAATTATTAAAAATAAAAAATTTCATAAAATCTTTCGAAAAACATCAATTTTTAAGAAGATTTTTTATAAAATTCGTCGCATGAATTCAATTATTTTTATAAATAATAAAATTCTTCGCAGATATTCAATTATGATAAAAAAAAATTCTTGTCAAAATTTTAAGTATCTTTATATAAATAATAAAATTCTTTTCCGAAATCCAATTATATTAGAAAAATTTTAATAAAATTCATGGAAAAATTTTAATTAATTTCATGAATAATAAAACTTAAAGTAGGATTTTAATTATTTTTGATACAATATTTTAATCGAACTTCTCGAAAAATGTAATTATTCTTAAAAATTTTATTAAAATTTGTCAAAAGAATGCAATTATTTAAAAATTTGTTAGTAAAATTCTTATATAAGAATTCAATTTTAACAAACATACAATTATTTGATAAATTATTTATTTTTTAATTTAAATAATTGAATTCTTCTAGAATTTTCTAATAAAAATTGATTTAAAAATGAATCACCGAATAAACGATTTATTATTTATGAGAATAATTGAATTATTGCCACGAATTTTATTACATTTTTTTTTAAATAATTGAATTCTTTTGAGAAATTTTACTACTTGTAAAAATAATTCAATTCTTGCGAAGAATTTTATTAGGATTTTTGTAAATAATTAATTTTTTTTTTTGAAAATTTTTATGGTAATTTAAATTATAATAAAACATGAAGAAGGCAATCCGAGTCTTTGACTCGGAGTGATCGCCTTCTTCATGTTTTTTAATAATATTCTTATAAGTTGTTGAATTTCAAAAAGATTTGAATTTGCACGTTTTAAAAAATTTGAATTCCTACAGAAGAATAATAATAATTAAATATTTATTTAAAAAAGAAGTTATTGATTTTTTTGAATAATTTTACAATTAAAGAAATTTGTAAATAAATGTAATGGAACATTTTTTTGAGCATCTAATAATTTTTAGAGTGAATCAGAATATTCTTTAGGATCGCAGGGAAAAAGTGAAAATTTTGTCTGGAAAAAGTCTGGAAATCAGGGAAAAGTCAGGGAAAAAAAAATTAAATATTTCTGGCCGAAGATTTAAACGGTTTAAAGGATTTAAACGATTTTAGCGGTTTGAAGATTTAAACGATTTAAACGATGTAAACGGTTTAAAGGATTTAAAAGGTTTGAACGGTTTGAGCGATTTTTAGTTACTATTGCAAAACGATTGTATTTGCTATAAATTCATATTACCCAGAGCATATATAACCCATTTTTCTTCATTTGTATACACATATTATACAAATTTGAATGAATGACCGCAATTTTATTTTACCTAAAATAATGAATCTTCATAAAGCTATACAAATATTCTTTATGTCCCCCAATTCTTCCGAAATTTAAATAAAATATTGTGACACTTATTACAGTATTTTATTTGTGTGCGAGTTTCCCTTGAACACATAGAATCTAAAGTGGCACTGAAAAAATAATAAGCCATTACCTTTAGTCACGTACTGAACAAAATATTAACTTTTACGAGATCTTATGATTCCCGCCCTAGAAATATCATGAGTTATTTGAATTTTTTCTGCAGGATCGTAGATTCATATAATATACAATATACAAGTTGTAAAAAAAAGAAATAATTCTTTCAAATATATAACAATTTTTTTTTTTAAATCATATAATAAATTTTTTATTTTCAATACTCAACAATATTAAATTTTTTTTTATTTATAATCGATATTTTGAATAAAAAAATAGTCAATAGTAATTAAATTTAAATATATGGATAATTCTTCACGAGGTGGTAATATTGTTGACCATGGCAACTTTTTTTTTTTAATAATTTTTTTTTGTGAATTTCATATGTATAGATCATTTTAATAAAACTTGAAAAAAATTTGTTATTTGGCCTTAAATTTTTAATCTTATATAAAGAATTTTTAATCTTTAGTTTAGAGGTTAAATAATAACATCAGAAAAGTCATGTTTTGTCGATTAATAACCCAGTGGTAAAAAAAAATCAAAATATTTTCAAAAAATATATGAAATTCAATTATTTTCAAAAAATATATGAAATTCAATTATTTTCAAAAAATATTTAAAATTCAATTATTTTCAAAAAATATTTGAAATTCAATATTAATTTCAATATTTATTAGAAATTCAATTATTTTAAATATCTACTATTTTCATAGAATTTCACAAAAGAATTCAATTATTCAAAAAAAAAATTGATAAAATTCATTCAAAATTCAATTATTTTCATAAATAATAAAATTCCCACGGGAATTTAATTAATTTCGAATATCATTTTCAAATAAATTTCGAAAAAATAAATTATTTAACAACATTTTTATACAATTCTTCAAAATAATTCAATTACTTTCACTAATAATAACATTTTTCATGGAAATTCAATTTTTAAAAAAAATTTTTAATAAAATTCTAAGCAAGAATTCAAATATTTTCGTAAATGATAAAACTGATTGAAATATTTCAATTATTTTTAATTCTATTTTAAATTATTTCATCAAAAAATTCAATTATTTTCATAAATAATAAAATTTATTGTAGGATTTCAATTATTTTTAATACAATTTTAATAAATTTCTTTGCAACTATTCAATTATTTTCATAAATAATAAAATTCATTGCAGGATTTCAATTATTTTTAATTCAATTTGTACAGGAATTGCTCAAAAAATGTCATTATTCTTAAAAAATTAATTTCAAATCCTCGAAAAAATCAATTATTAAAAAAAAATGTTCTTTTAAATTCTTTGAAAGAATTCAATTATTTTTAAATATTTTAATAAAATTGTTCGAAAGAAATCAATTATTTTAAATACGATTTTAATTAGTTTTTTTTTTGAAATAATTCAATTATTCTTTTAGATTTTAACAAAACTCTTCCCAAGGATTCAATTATTTACATAAATAATTCTTCGAAAGAATTCAATTATTGAAGATAAATAACAAAATTATTTCCGAAAATTCAATTATTTTGAGGCATTTTAATAAAATTCTTTACAATATTCAATTATTTTCATAAATAACTATAATCATCAAAAAAAAGTCAATTATTTTTAAAAGTAATAAATTTTGTCTTGGAAATTCAATTTTTAAAAAAAAAAATTTGATACGATTTCTAAGTAAGAATTTAATTATTTTCATAAATAATAAAACTCATACCTAGAAGAATTTCAATTATTTTTAATACTTTTTTAAATTAATTAATCGAAAAATTCAATTATTTTCACAAATAATTTTTTCCACAAGAATTTTCAATTATTTAAAATATTATTTTCATAATATTTATTATATTTCAAAAAAAGTAATTATTTAAAACAATGTTTACAAAATTCTTCTAAGAATTCATTTATTTTAAAAAATAACAAAATTTTTCAAAGGAATTCAATTCTTTTCGAACATTTTAATAACAAAATTTTTCAAAGGAATTCAATTCTTTTCGAACATTTTAATAAAATTTTTCGCAATAATTCAATTATTTTTTATAAATAATAAAATTCATCACAAGAATTCAATTATTTTTAAATGTAATAAATTTCTTCCTGGAAATTCAATTATTATTTTCAAAAAAATTCTTATAAAATCGTTTGCAAGAATTCAATTCTATTATTTTTATATATAATAAAATGCTTTTTAGGAATTCAATTATTTTCAAAAAAAAATTTAGTAAAATGTCACACAGACATTCAATTATTCTCAAAAATTTTAATTGAATTCTTTGTAAAATTTAATTATTTTTAAAAAATTTTCACAATTCAATGATTTTCAATATCTACTATTTTCATGAAATTTCCAAACAGAATTCAATTATTTAAAAAAATGATTGTAAAAATCTTCGTAAGAATTCAATTATTTTCATGAATAATAAAAATTTCTGAGGAATTGAATTATTTAAATTAGAATTTGCATAAAATTAGTCGAAAGAAATCAATTATTTAAAAATTTATATCAAATTCTTCTCAAGAATTTAATTATTTTTATGAATATTTAAATTCTTGCATGAATAATAAAAATCGTTGCCAGGAATTCAATTTATTATCAGGATAAGAAAGATGTAAATATTTTTGATGAAAATTAGGAAAAAGTCAGGAAAATAAAAAATATGCAATGGAATTTTTGTCAGTTTTGAAAAGTGTCTAAAACGAGTTTTTTTTTGTCGTCAAGTTTAATTTTTCGATAGCTACTTTTTTACTACTTTTTTTTTTAGTTTCAAAGCTACTTTCTGATACTTTTTGAAAATTAATTATCGAGTGCGAAGTCTGACAAATTAACATTTTAAAAACATTTAATGTTCAAGAAACGTTTTTAGAACATCAAATGTTTTAAAAATGTTAATTTGTCAGCTATGAAACTAAGAACGTTCCTCGAACGTCAATGTATTTTTTACCCACTGGGAATTAATTAAGAACTCAGTAATTTTCGCGGAACCGAACTTTACATATCATTAAAATACGCTGAAAAGTACTAGTAATTTTTGTAGTTTTAAATCTAAGAATGCTATTTTTCTATGCAAATTTAACACAAATACAAACTTGTTAACTTGATAATATAAATATAGTATAAGTAAAATCGCTCTAAAAATTTGAATAAAAGAACAAAAAACGTTGAAAATGTAAACTCCGATTCCGAAATAATGGGGAAAGTATTCAAAAAAAAATAGTTTTACACTTATTTATCAAAATTGGAAAAGTGTTCTTTTCCAATTTTGATAAATTAGTGTAAAAATTAATTGTGCAAAAGTTTGAAGCAGATTTGAGAATATTTTTTAAAGATTCTGAAATAGGAAACAATTAACCCTTTGCGGCATGCATAATATTATAACATTAATTTAAAAATCACAAATGCTTATGAGGGTTTTCAGGGTCGGTGATTACGAATCTGAAGTCCGTTTTCTAAAATTCAAGATGGCGGATCCAATATGGCGGACAAATTTTTTTAGAATTGATCGAAATCGCTTTAAAATCGTTACTCGGGGGTTTTCGGGGTCGCTGTTCACGAATCTGAAATCCGTTTTCCAAAATTCAAGATGGCGGATCCAATATGGCGGACGAATTTTTTAGAATTGATCGAAATCGCTTAAAAATAGTTACTCGGAGGTTTTTGGGGTCGCTTATCACGAATCTGAAGTCCGTTTTCCAAAATTCAAAATGTCGGATTCAATATGGCCGACGAAATTTTTTAGAATTGATCGAAATCGCTTGAAAATCATTACTTGGGGGTTTTTGGGGTCGCTGATTACGAATCTGAAGTCCGTTTTCCAAAATTCAAAATGGTGGATCCAATATGGTGGACGAATTTTTTTAGAATTGATCGAAATCGCTTGAAAGTCGTTACTTGGGGTTTTCGGGGTCGCTGATTACGAATCTGAAATTACTTTCAATAAATAAACGTTAAATTATTGAATAATTGTACCGTCGGAATTTTCGTTACCCGATGTACACCGCGGGGAGGTTGCACGATCAGGATTTGTACATCGTTTAGCCCTGAAAAGGGCAGTTTGGTAAATACTGTTCAAAACTTTATAATAATCAAATTAAGCTGTTTATTTCCTAATAAAATTAACTAATTAATTAAAATTAGCGGATTTTAATTGCTATTATAAAGTTTTGATGTCTTTTGCTTTGAACAAGTGAATTTTTTTTCAGCAGTGGTAAGCAGCGAAGCAATTTCTTGTGGCAAACAGGCAGAGTGGTACATTGCAAGTTTTACACATCCATGATGTTCGCTTTTGGTCGACTTTAGTACTGCAATGAGCATAGCGTCTATAGGTGAAGCGATAATTTTAGGCATATGAGCTGATTGACTTTTTCTTTTTTCCTCTGACACTTTTGGTTTGTAAGAAGAGATTGTACTTAATTTACGTTTCTTCCCAGTTGAACTTGGTAGTTTGTGTCCTACCAATTCATCTACTAAACGTAGCGTAAAAAAGACAAGTTCTAATTCAGCATTATTTGACTGACCGCATACCTACGGTGATGGTAACAAACAATAAACAAAATACTATACATAGTTTGATGAAACAAATAAAGAGCGCAAAAAAGACAAGTTATAAATCATCAATATTTGACTGAACGCATATTTAGGTTGATTATAACAAACAATAAACAAAAACACTGTTTAGAGTTCAAAGAAACTAAAATACTAACTGAACTAAAGCAAATGAATTTTACTGAAAGCGAATTGCTTCGCTGCTTACCACTGCTGAAAATAAAATTCAATTGTTCAAAGCAAGACACATCAAAACTTTATAATAGCAATTAAAATCCACTGAATTTAATTAATTAGTTAATTTTATTAGGAAATAAACAGCTCAATTAAATTATTATAAAGTTTCGATCAATTCTAAAAAAAATTCGTCTGTCATATTGGATCCGCCATCTTGAATTTTTAAGAACAATCTTCAGATTCGTGATCAGCGACCCCGAAAACCCCCGAGTAACTATTTTCAAGCAAATCAAATCACTTTTTAAAAAATATGTCTGCCATATTGGATCCGCCATCTTGAATTTTGGAAAACGGATTTCAGATTCGTGAACAGCGACCCCGAAAACCCCCGAGTAACGACTTTCAAGCGATTTCGATCAATTCTAAAAAAATTCGTGCGCCATATTGGATCCGCCATCTTGAATTTTGAAAAACGGACTTCAGATTCGTAATCAGCGACCCCAAAAACCCCCGAGTGAAAACTTTCAATCAATTTCGATTGAATTAAAAAAAAATTTTTTTTTATTCTTTAATTTATTTATTTATAGTTGTTTATAATTTCACGTAACCTCATTCGCTATCAATTTTTCGACATTTAACAATGTTTTGATTATTAATATACAAAGATTTTTGGATTTTACTTGAAAAAGACTGTGTATAAACAGATATTTTCACAATATAAAAGGTGGTAATCTGTGTTACCACTATGCCGCAAAGGGTTAAATGTTATTTATGAAAATATTTGAAGTATTGCAAAGAATTTTATTGTTTTATTGAATAATTGAATGTTTCTTAAAATTGAATTCTTTCCACAAGTTTTAATAAAATTTTCAACAATAATTCCATTTTTCAAGGAATTTATTTAAAATTGTATTAAAAATTAATGTAGATATTTGAAATTCTTCGATGAAAATAATTGAATTCGTAAATGAAATTTTATTATTTATGAAAATAATTGAATCTTTTCGTAGAATTGCATCAACAAGTTTTTTCTATAATTAAATCTGTTGATAAATTTTATGAAAATAGTAAATATTTATAAAAACATTGAATTGCGAAAAACGTTTGAAAATAATTGAAATTTTGCAAAAGAATTTTATTTAAATTTTTTGAAAATAATTTAATTTTTGGCGAAAAATTTCCCGAGTTATAAAAATAATTGAATTCTTGACGAGATATTCATTAAAATTTATAAAAAATAATTGAATTCGTGCAAAGTAATTATTAAATTTTAGAAAATAATTTAAATCTTTCGAAACATTTTATTAAAATTTTTGACAAATAATTGAATTCTTGAGAATAATTTTGATATTTATTAAAATAATTGAATTTTGGAGAAGAATTTCATTAAAAATCCTTAAAATAATTGATTTTATGGGGAGAATTTTGTTGGTTATCAAGATAATTGAATTCTTTTGCAGAATTACTTAAAAATTATTGAAAATATAATTGATTTCCTGCGACGAAAAAAATAGGGGAAATTTTCAAAATAGGGTACGTTTAGGGGGTAAAATTTAAAAAAAGGGGGACTTTTAGGGAAATAGGGGACGGACTGTGAAGCCTGCGCTATTAGATTTTTCTTGATTAAAAGTTTCTTTTTGTTGATGTAAATTTAAAATCAGCTTTAATGGAGTATTTCGGACATAACTCACTAAATTTGAATCAGTTAAAAATCATAGTTTTAACTGACAATCAGCGACTGACTTTTTGCTTCAAAATTAGTTATTTTTAACGGATTCAAATTTTAGACAGTAAGTACCTTCCTTGGGAGCGTCACATTTAGTTATTTCAATAAATAAAAAATTTGCCCAAAACTTGCAAACTTGTCAAAATTTATATATAAAAAAAGAAAAAATGTGATTATAAAAAACAAATAATTTTTTAAGGCAAAAATTGATTCATACATTTAAAAAATATATTTCTACTGCGAAAGTAACAAGTACCGAATAAATTCGCGAATAGTTTGAAAAGAGTATATAGACATTCATTCAAAGTTGAAACTTGAAACAGTTTTGGAGCAAAAAAAAGAAAATAATCTGTCTTATGAGTTTTATGACTTTTAGCGCAACTTTATAAGATGTTTCGGAACCGGAACAGATTATATTTGCGAGAACGTCAATTTAACTTTTTGAAGCAAATTATTCGGTAATTATTAATAAAACTTGTTTCCATGTGTCAAATTTCTTTTGTCTTGCAGGAATATAAATATATTTTATTCGCTAAAAATATTGTGCGATAAATTTCATCTATTTTTGCATCAAAATATGGATGATTCTTCAGTCTTCACTCAGTGGTCACTTTTAATTCGTCGGAGAAAATCAATTATTTTCAAAATTTTTTTAGTAATTCTACAAAAAAATTCAATTAGCTTGATAAATAACAAAATTCTTCCCATAAAATCAATTATTCTAAGGAATTTTAATAAAATTCTTGGCAAAATGTCAATTAGTAAAACAAAATTTAATAAAATTCTTCGCATGAATTGAATTGTTTTCAAAAATTATTATTTAAATTCTTCTCAGAAATTCAATTATTTTTAAAAAATTTAATAAAATTCTTTAAATAGCTTTTAATTATTTTCAAAAATTGTTAAAAAATTCTTTAATATAATAAATTTTATTAAAATTTTAATTTAATTCCTTAAAAGAAATTAAATATTTTCAAAAGTTAATAAAATTCTTCGTAAAAATTAAATTTTCAGAAACTTTCAAAATTATTGAATAAATAATTTATATTTGTATTTAAATAATTAAATTCCACTAGAATTTTATAATAAAAATTGATTTAAAAATGAATTCTAGTTAAAATTTTACAAAATTATTGAATATTAAGATTTTAAAAAATTTAATATTATATTATACAATTATTTCAAAAGTTTTAACGCAATTATCTTGATAAATAACAAAATTCTTCAAAGAAATTCAAATATTTTTAGGAATTTTAATAAAAATTTTTGCAAAACTCAATTATTTTCATAAATAACAATATTCATCACAAGAATTCAATTATTTTGAAAATTAATAAAATTCTTCGAAGAAATTCAATTATTTTTAAAAATCTTAACGAATATCTCGTCAATAATTCAATTATCTTTATAAATAGCATAATCTTTCGCCAAAAATTCAATTATTTTGAAAAATTTAAATAAAATTCTTTGCAAAATTTCAATTAGTTTCAATATTTTTTCGTAACGAAGTTGAAGTCCACAACGTTTATCAACGAAAAAAATTTATTTAATGCATTCAAGTATTATTTTTAATTTAATATTTAATTGTAAAATAATTATTAGCAAAATATGAACATCAATCTTTTTTTCTAAATATTTTTGTGTCAATATTGCTGCGTCATTTTTAATTAATTTACTAAGTGAACAATTTTTTTTCGTTGATCAACATTGTGGACTTCAACTTGGTTTTTCGTAGTTCAATAATTTTCCATATTTACCATTTTCATAAAATTGATTAAAAAATTTAATTATTGAAAAATATTTTTGATACAATTCTACAAAAACATCCAATTATTTTCATAAATAATAAAGTAAAGCAAAAAAAAAATTCAATTATCTTCATAAACAACAAAATTCTTCTCAAAAAATCAATTATTTTAAGGAAGTTTAATAAAATTCTTTTTCAAAATTCAATTATTTTGATAAACAACAAAATCCATCACAAGAATTCAATTCTTTTGAAAAGTAATAAAATATTTTGCAGAAATTAAATTATTATCGAAATTTTTGAAAAATTCTCGTCAAGAATTAAGTTATTTTTATAAATAGGTTCCGAAATTCTTCTCAAGAAGTCAATTATTTTCAAAAGTTTTAATATAATTCTTGTCAACATTTTTAATTATTTCTTTATGCATAATTTAATCAAATTCTTCGCATGAATTCAATGACTTTCATAAATTATTAATTAAATTCTTCTCAGGAATTCAATTATTTTTAAAAATTTTAATAAAATTCTTCAAAAGTTTTCAATTACTTTTAAAAATTTGTGATAAAATTCTTTAATTCAATAAATTTCTGTAAATAATATTAATTAAATTCCTTAAAAGAAATTAATTATTTTGAAAAGTTGTTTATAAAATTCTTCATAAAAATTCAATTTTAAGAAACATTCAACTATTAAATAAATTATTTTGTTTTTTATTTAAATAATTGCATTCTCGTAGAATTTAAATTATTATTTTTCGTACTTTTAACTAACAATTCTGTAGAATTAATTTTTTTGAAAATGTTTAATTGAATAATAATTGATGTAATTGATTAAAAGTAGAATTTTAGTTAGAAATTCCAGAAAATGTTAATTGAATTGAAATGATACAAATAATTTTAAAGAAATTACAGTTACAATATTCTTATAATAATAAACTAATGATTTTGTCAGTCGGTCATCTTTAATTATTATAAAATATAAGGAAATGGATAACTCCGGAGTGATCCATTTCTTTATGTTTTATAATAATATTCTTATCATTTGTTCAATTCGAAAATGTTTGAATTTGAAATTTTTGAACATCCTAATTCCAATGAAAAAAATGATTAAATTTTTATTTTAAATAAAACTATTGATGCTTTTGAATAATTTTACTTTTGAAGAAATTTGTAAATAAATTTAATAAAACATTTTTTTTTTGAGTATCTAATAGTTTTTAGAGTGAATCAGAATATTCTTTAGGGTCTCAGGGAATAAGTCAAAGTTGTGTTTGGAAATCAGGAAAAAATAAAGTTAAATGTTTGTGGCAAATCTGTATAAATAAATTATATTTTTATCTTTATTTAACCAATTTTTATGGTCTCCCAAAAGTCCCCTCTTTTTTAATTTTCAGTCCCCTATTTCCCCTAAAATACTTTTTAGTTTTTAGGGGCACTGTGAAGCCTGTAATAGAAACATAAACGATTCGGTACCTTTCTCGAAAGCGCCATTAAAAAATTTGTCACGTCATAATTTTTCATTGCAAAATTAAAAATAATAAATTGACAGTTTTCTCGAAAGTGTCAAATTGTTACTAAAGTGGATCAAATTTTGGATCCATTTATTTGTTCCACATTTTTGGTATCAATCCGTTGCTGTTTGATACTTTTGAAATTAAAAATTAACAGTGTTAGGCCAAAATACTTTTTCATTTCCTTTCATTCTTTACCGCAAGAACGTTAAAAGAAAAGGAATCAATATCTATAAATTTGAGATCTTAGAGCCGATTTCCCGACGAATGTAATTGATAACTATTATATACGACACCGCACACACTCAGAGACTTCATATGGTATATTGTAGTCTCTATAATATTTCATATATAATGCTACCAAAAATCACGTTCGATTATAGTTCAGTAGCCTTTTTTTCTTAACTATAATATAATTATCATTATTTGTCGTAGAGTTTTCATTTCTTGCACTTAAACGCGCACTATACATTTTATATATATATTATAGATCTTGACGAAATACTGTTTTGGCAAATCTTATAAATTTTCTTTCATATCTCAATAATGAGATAAATATCGAACTGCACCTATTTTCTTTTTTTCTTTTTTTTTCTTTGGAATATCAAGTCTCAATATTTGATATAATTATCACGAGGTTTTAAAGTTGAGCTATTTGTTCTTTATTAAGTAATTTGTTGGAGGAGTTGGATGATAATGAGATTTCAGTCACACCCACAGATGTTTGCACTGCAGCAGTTAGCGCAGTCTGTAAAGGGATATTTTCTTTTATCATCTCGCAACCCGTATCTGAAACATAAAAATTTATTCCACGATGAAGAAAAAAGTAGACGTTGAAGCTTTTTAACATTTTAACTCTCTCGCATATGAAACGTGAATATAGTAGACATTATTGTTTCTTTTTTGAAATTTATTAAATACTTTTATTATACTTATTATGATTTATTATTATTACTAGAAACAATTCGCAGGATAACGCGCGCGGCTGACTTCTTACTCACTTTTTTAAAATAAAATTAGCAATTTTAAAAATAAAAGAACGTAGAAATTTTTAATTATAATTTTTTTTTTATAAAAATAAAATATGATTTGGAATATATAGTTTTAATAATATTGTAATTATATTAATATATTCTGACATAGGGAATTCAGGGAAAAATCAGGAATTTTTATTAAAAGTGTACTGAAAAAAATTTAATTTTTAGAATTCATATAAGAAAATTCTGAATTTTTGTGACTTTTTTTTGACTCATAAACTATAAATTATAAAATTACCACGAATTCTAACAAAACCTTCAATTTTTTGAATTTCTGACAAAAAATTTATTTTTAAATAACTTAAATCTTGAACAACTATCATAAAATAAATAAATTATTTAAATGAATAATTTTACTTAAATATTTCAAAATTAATTCAATTTTAAAAGAGTTGCGTTTACAATTTTTATAAATAAATGAACTTCAAACGGTTTCAATTTGAAATTTTATAAAATTTCAATGTTAAATGAATTTTAACATCAGTTAATTTTGTCAGAATATATTTAATTAATTATTGAAAATAATGGATTTATAAAAGAATTTTAGTCAAAAACACTAAAGAAAATTGTATTTTGAAGAAGTTACAAATTATTGCAGAAATTCAATTATTTTCAAAAGTAATATTCTTATCCCAAAATTCAATTATGTTCAAAATTTACAAGAAAATCTCGACAAAATTCCAATTATTATCTTTATAAATATAAAAATTCTTCAAAATTCAATTATTTTCAAAACTTTTAATAAAATTCTTGTCAAAATTTCAATTATTTTCAAAATTTTTCCTCATTTAAATAATTTTTATTATCTAGTATTTTAATAAAATTTTCCAAAAAAATTCAATTATATTAACAAAATTTAATAAAATTCTATACGCAAACCTTTAATTATTTTCATAAAATAAAAAAAGTTTCAAAGGAATTTAATTATTTACAAATTTTTTTTATAAATTTCTTTGCAATTATACAGTTATTTTCAGAAATATTAAAACTTATCGCACAATTTCAATTATTTTTAATACAATTTTAATTGAATTCCTTAAAAAATGTAACTATTCTAAAAAAATTATTAAAATTCGACAAAAGAATTCAATTATTTAAAAATTTGTTAATAACATTTTTTGTAAGAATTAAATTTTAAGAAACATTCAATTATTCAAAAAATTATTTTTTTGCATTACAAATTATTGCAGAAATTGAAAAATGTAATTATTTTTCTAAACTTTGTTAAATTTCGTTAAAAGAATTCACTTATTTAAAAATTTATTTGATAAAATTCTTTACGATTAATAAATTATTTATTTTTCTATTTAAATAATTGAATTCTGGTAGAATTTTCTAATAAAAATTGAGTTAAAAATGAATTTTAGTTAAAATTTTACATAATAATTGAATATTAAGAGCATTTTAGGATAAATTTTTAGAAATAATTGAATTTAGAAAAGGTTTAATTTTAAAAATTGGCAAAATTTGGACTATTTTCAAAAATTTTCTACAATTCAATGATTTTCAATATCTACTACAGTAGAGACTCCATTATCCGGACTAATGGATGCAGTCACTTGTCCGGATAATCGAAAATCCGGATAATCGAGTAAAGTACGAATTAAACAAATTTTTTATTCATAATTTTTTGTATTTATTTGCATATGTATTAAAATAAGACTGAAACAAACTAAAACTTTTAAAGTCTACATTAATAAATATTTAGTTAGAAATATTTACACAAACATTTTCTTAAAATAATTAAAACACTTTAAAATGCAACATTTCGTGTTTGTTAGCGGGGAGAAATTTAAAATAGAAGTTAACGGCTTGAGACCTTATAAACTTTATATTAAAAAAAATTTTTTTTAATTTTAAATTTGTCCGGATAATCGAATATCCGGATAATAGGGGTCCGGATAATGGAGTCTCTACTGTATTTTAATAAAATTTTCTAAAAGATTTTAATTATTTAAAATAAATTTAATTATTTTCATAAATAATAGAAATTTCACAGGAATTGAATTATTTACAAATTTTTTATAAATTTCTTCGCAATAATTCAATTATTTTCATGAATAATAACATTTTTACAGGAATTCAATTATTTTTATAAATAATGAAACTCATCGTAGAATTTCAATTATTTTTAATACAATTTTAATCGAATTTCTCGAAAAATCTAATTATTCTTAAAAATTTCATTAAAATTCTCATCAAAATTTCAATTATCTTTAGAAGTAATTAAATTCTTCTCCGAAATTAAATTATTTAAAAAAATTTTAATAAAATTCAATTTTTTACAAATTTTTTACAAACTTTTTATAATTTTCTTCGCAATAATTAAATTTTTCTATTTTCATAAATAATAAAATTTTTACAGGAATTCATTTATTTTCGTAACTCATAATAAAAATCTTTTTATAGGAATTCAATTATTTTCATAATTTGAAAAAATTGATTCGCGAATTTCAATTATTTTTAATACAATTTTAATCGAATTTCTCGAAAAATCTAATTATTCTTAAAAAATTTATTAAAATTCGTCGTAGGAATTTAATTATTTGAAGAATTTGTTGATAAAATTCTTTATAAGAATTAAATTTTTAGAAAAATTCAATTATTCAAGAAATTATTTACTTTTGTATTTAAATAATTGAATTCTCGTAGAATTTTTTTAATAAAAATTAATTTGAATATTAATTTTAGTCTAAATTTTAGATAATAGAAAAAAAATTAATTTTTAAGAAGTTACAGTAACAATATTCTTATAATATAAAAAAATTTTTTAATTTAATATAAAATATCTAATAATTTTTTTAAAATATTTTTTGTAAAGATAACGATCACTCCGAGTCGAAGACTCGGAGTAATCGTTATCTTTATGTTTTATAACAATATTTTTAAAGTTGATTAATTTCAAAAAGATTTAAATATGGAATTTTTTAAAATCTTATTTCCTATGTAAAAATAATAATTAAATATTTAAATGATTTAAAATAGAAATTATTGTTTTCGAATAATTTTACAATTAAAGATATTCGTAAATAAATTTAACAGAACATTTTTTTCAATAAAATTTTTTTCTATATTTTCTAAAAATTTTCAGTTTTTTGTTGTCAATTAAATTTTTGTATTAAAAAATATAATTTATAAATATTTTTTTCCTTTATTTTTAAAAAACTTTGAATTTTATTAAAACAATTGAAATAAAGAAATAGAATTGACAGAATGAATATAAAAGAATACGGAGATTAAAATAGTTAATACAACGATTATTATAGTTAATTATAGTATTTACTGTTTATTATAGTAAATTTTGCTAATTAAAAAGCAAAAATTGAGTCACTAATTCAATTTTGTTGTAAACATTTACTAAATCAATGAGAAGTATTCTAAGGCAACAAAAGTAGAAAAAGATTAATTTCAAAGTAGGTAAAGTTTTCTTCGTAAGACCTTAAAATTTAAGAGAAAAAAGTACAGTACTTCTGCCAGGCAATAATTTTCAAGTAGAAAAAGCAATTCTTCTCTCTTTTTTTATAGTAATTTTCCAGGATTTTTTATTTTATCTTTATTCTGTTTTATTTTCCAAATAAATCTACAGGTTTTTAAACTCAAATCTGCGCTAACTATATTTGGATAATAACAATTTGGAAAATTGACCTTTAACGTAATTGTGAGTTGGATGGTAATTTGCAGTTACTGTATTACAAAGGGGATTTGTTAGATTATCTCGTTTTACTAATTTTTCTGACCCATTTTCTCCAGGTAAATTTACACTCTTTTTTTTACACTATATATACATATAATAGATAATTATATCAAAATTTTTCATCATAAATTTTTCCTCTCAACGCCTTTATTATATCAATTAAATATAATTATAGTAAAAAGCAAAATTTGATATTTTAGAATATTACCTACTTCAAATGAAATGTTTAAATGAAAAAAAAAAAATTAATCAGATAAAAATGTACTTAAAATTTATCAAATTCAGTTCAATTATAAAACATTCATAGCGAATTATCGATTCATTTCAATTTTTCATGTAAATTTGTAATATTAAAAATGTTCATTTTTCATTATATCTTTGCTAAAATTATGCTTTTATAAAAAGCTAGGACTTATTTTTTTTATTGCTTTTGCAAGTAGGGCTAATTTTTATTATAAATTCTTTTTGAGTAGAAGTGGAATGGCCAATATTTTATTTTAATTTAATATGCGGATTTCTGAGGGATATCTTGAATCAAAATTTATTATTCAGTTTTCATGCAAATTACTTAATTAAGCGTCGAATATTAAAAGTAAGCAAAGAATAAAGGAACTCTTTTTCAATTTAAATTATTATTTTTAAATTTAAAATTATACAAGATTATTAAAGATTTTTCTCGAAAAATTCTGATGTCGACAAAAATAAAAAAAAAAAAAAAATAGGGTATTTTTTTAGAACACGTATAGGTTCTATTTTTATAATTAAAAGTATCTCTTTTCTTCTATCCAATCATCAAACCAGCATCAGTATCTGTCTCTGTAAAATAATTAAAATCTAATTTGCAAATAATCACTTTAAATTAAAAGTCACTTTTGAACTTTTTAATAAATTCTCATCAACGAGTTGCTCTATTCGATTTTCGAGACTCAAGCCGATTTGATTCTTGGATTTTAATTTAAAACTGTGGAAGCTTTCAACAGTGAACGAGAAATTGGCTTTAAAGTTACTGGGGAAATAACAAAATTTATTCAATGGTTTTCCCGTTTTCTAATATTTTAAGCATCAGGAAAGAAGAAAGATGATGAGAGAGTAATTAATCGTAGAAGGTATATTTGAATCTGAAAATTGCCATCACCTGAACTTATGATGATAATTGTTTTTATAGATCCTAAAGTTTTCAAATTCGGACTTGACACGCCATAATTATGTTTAATTAGATTTTCGGTTAGTAATTACTGTCATAATTAAGAGAATCTTAATTTAGCGCTATTAATAAGAGGCTGAAAATTAACAGAGGATGGATAAAAAAAAAGAAAAAGGTCTTTGTCTCTGAAGACTTTTTAGCAACCCTTTTAAAAACTCTGACATTACTTTATGCACGTTGCTCACCGGATTAATTAGTAGCTGACACGACTTGCCGAGCATTGGATTATCGAACCAACTCCCTACGTTGAGGAAAAATTGATTATAAAGAATGAGGATTCTTTTAGTAGAATGATTTTCTATTATCTTAACGAACCTAAAGGAAATTTCATATTAATAATGAAAGA
Organism: Leptopilina syphax; assembly: GCA_032872505.1. NCBI lineage: Eukaryota > Metazoa > Arthropoda > Insecta > Hymenoptera > Figitidae > Leptopilina > Leptopilina syphax. Next base: position 23,977,028 of record CM065468.1, on the reverse strand, counting down.
AGAAATTTGTTTTATTACTATAATGAAATTGAATTTCTCTGCGGAGGATAGTTAATGAAATTGGTTTTTTTTTCAAACGCCATTTATGTTTAGAAATTACATATATGTCGAGGGAAATGGATAATATAAAGTACATTACACGTGAGATAAAAGTAACTATGCGCGGTAAAATTTATGCAACGTTTAAATTTTAATATCAAACATAAAATTGGATATGTAATAAACGATTTTTAGTTTTCGCGGTGAATAAAAAGATTCTTTTTAATTAGACACACTATCAAGGATTATTAATCGTATTTGCAATAATAGTTTTAAAAGATAAAATATTAAGACTCACATTTTGATACGGAGGATGTGCCAGCGCTGCTGCATTGTTTCTTGAACGTACTACCTCCCATGGTAACTTTTCCTCTAATGTTCTTATCTGGCTGAAAGATGATTATGTAAACTTTGGGAGAATAGAGGCAGACTAAAGTCACTGAAGCACTGAGGCTTATAGCCACACAAAGTGTCGTGATTTGTGTCTCGTGGGCATTCCCAGTACCAAAGTATATCGGCACAAAAGCCAACCAAATTATACATGTTGTATACATTGTGAATCCGATAAACTTGCTTTCGTTGAAGTTCTCGGGAATTTTTCTCGTTTTTACGGCGTATATTGTGGATACAAGGATCAAGGTTGCGTTATAAAGTTGAGAAAAGAGGAAACTCATGTCTTGAATATTACATTTGAGGATCACCTCCTTCCTATCTGGATACCAGTAACGAGTACCGGGGGTTCCACGATCATCCAGACCAAAGTCAACACCACCTGAAAATACAAGTTCCCACAGAAAACATAAATCAATACTTACAATGGTTGTACAATTTCGAAAATCAGAAGAGAAAAAAAGTGAGAGATTACAAAGAAAAGAATGTCGCTAATAAATCAACTGATATAAAAAGAGACTATTAATCAACGAAATGAAACAAGAGAGAACTATGAAAGTTAAAATCGTATTGTATAATCATAACGGGAAAAAAAGATTATCACATTTGCATGCTAATATAACCACCAGTTGAGCTATTTAATCCTCAACCCATATAACCAGGAACACAAATAACCATAACAATGACAATAATAGGAAATCCAGACTGGAAAAAACGATTCGTGTATATTGAGAATTAATCCATCCAGCATTATTGCCTGTGTAGGGATTTATTTTTGCGATAAAAATTTTGAATTTACATTTTAACAGTGAGAAAAATGAATATGAATCACTAACCTGAAATGCAATGAGAGCAGCGGCGATGCACACTTGAGACGTGGGACTGATGTACCTTAACCTGACAGCCGACCTCGTTGCCGAATCGAAAATCCTTGCAATCCTATTAGTCTTGGTTAGTAGAGCACCATAAACAGCACTGAAGCTGACCCCAACGCCAAACCTCTGAAGGATGCATGTGGCTGTGGTTGGGGTTGCCAAAAGGAGAAATGTATTGAGATAACAAACCAGGACTCCAGCTAAGAGGATGAGGGTCAATTCTCGTCCGGATGCCCTCACCACTGGCGTGTCACGATGCTTAAAGAGCAAACCAGCCACTGCAAGAGTGGTTATGATACCCAAACTTGAAATCACCGCAGGCACTATAGCGAACGCACTCGTCCACCTGATATGCTTTATGGGCAGTTGATAGCAACCCTTCTTGTCAGGATGAGGCCATCTGCCTGGACCACAATCCTTACACGTCATCTCATCAAAAACGTATTCATACTCTTCACATTGGTCGCATACCCAGCAACAAGTGTCACCCTGTTGCTTCTTAATCATGCCCGGTTCGCAGGGTAATGAGCAAGCTGATATTGGTATGTCTTTTGCTCCACGTGCCCAAACAAGTTCCTCTGTTCGGATGTCGAGGGATTTAAGACTAACCCATTTACCCACCACCTGCAATTGAAGTGTATATATATGTGCTATGAATAATTCAGCAATTGCGACGCGACGCGACGGAAATTAACGATTGCTATTATTGCTATTGCTTGATTCTAAGCCGAGTGATATAGAGACAGAGATAGAGAGAGAGAGAGAGAAGGTAGACAGTGATCGATTATCACAAAAAAAGGCACCTGGAAACTCCTGGTAATTTTTAGGGATTTTAAAGTGTAAAAGATCTTTCATGAGATAAGTGAGCTTTCAGTTAGGCAAGATTTATTGCGAGATTCTCGTTTCTTCGATCACAAGTCAAAGCACTATATATGTCTCAGTGGTTTTTCAAAGTGATTTAAACTCCTTGTGAGAAAAGGTGGATTCAATTTCAAAGGAAATGACACGCGAGGAAAAACATTTGTTCCCTTCAAACTAACAATACGAGTATAGTTAGTTATATTATTATTTCCTTATGAAGCTGAAGTTTGCCAAGTTTCAAAGAGATATTAAAAGACATTAAAGACATTATTAAGTAGAGACTATTAAAGCACTATTAAAGACTATTAAGCACATTCTACTTGTTAACAATTATTTTTGTAGTAATTACAATACGTGTGGCAATTCTCAGAATTAGGGTTAAGGATTTAATCATTGATTAATTTTTAATCGGAGTTGGTGAAACTGGCCCTTAGTGTTCAGTTTATTTATCAATTTCGTTAAATTTTACTCTAGCAGGCTTCACAGTGCCCCTAAAAACTAAAAAGTATTTTAGCGGAAATAGAGGACTGAAAATTAAAAAATAGGGGACTTTTGGGAGACCATAAAAATTGGTTAAATAAAGATAAAAATATAATTTCTTTATACAGGATTCCCACAAAAATTTAACTTTATTTTTCCCTGACTTTTCCCTGATTTCCAAACACAACTTTGACTTTTATTCCCTGCGACCCTAAATAATATTCTGATTCACTCTAAAAATTATTAGATACTCAAAAAAAAAATGTTTTATTAAATTTATTTACAAATTTCTTCAAAAGTAAAATTATTCGAAAGCATCAATAGTTTTATTTAAAATAGAAATTTAATCATTTTTTTCCATTGGAATTAAGATGTTCAAAAATTTCAAATTCAAACATTTTCGAATTGAACAAATGATAAGAATATTATTATAAAACATAAAGAAATGGATCACTCCGGAGTTATCCATTTCCTTATGTTTTATAATAATTAAAGATGACCGACTGACAAAATTATTAGTTTATTATTATAAGAATATTGTTACTGTAATTTCTTTAAAATTATTTGTATCATTTCAATTAACATTTTCTAGAGTTTGTAACTAAAATTCTACTTTTAATCAATTACATCAATTATTATTCAATTAAACATTTTCAAAAAAATTAATTCTACAGAATTGTTAGTTAAAAGTAAGAAAAATAATAATTTGAATTCTACGAGAATTCAATTATTTAAATACAAAACTAAATAATTTATTGAATAGTTGAATGTTTCTTAAAATTGAATTTTTATGAAGAATTTTATAAACAACTTTTCATAATAATTAATTTCTTTTAAGGAATTTAATTAATATTATTTACAGAAATTTATTGAATTAAAGAATTTTATCACAAATTTTTAAAAGTAATTGAAAACTTTTGAAGAATTTTAATAAAATTTTTAAAAATAATTGAATTCCTGAGAAGAATTTAATTAATAATTTATGAAAGTCATTGAATTCATGCGAAGAATTTGATTAAATTATGCATAAAGAAATAATTGAAAATGTTGACAAGAATTATATTAAAACTTTTGAAAATAATTGATTTCTTGAGAAGAATTTCGGAACCTATTTATAAAAATAACTTAATTCTTGACGAGAATTTTTCAAAAATTTCGATAATAATTTAATTTCTGCAAAGTATTTTATTACTTTTCAAAAAAATTGAATTCTTGTGATGGATTTTGTTGTTTATCAAAATAATTGAATTTTAAAAAGAATTTTATTAAACTTCCTTAAAATAATTGATTTTTTGAGAAGAATTTTGTTGTTTAAGAAGATAATTGAATTTTTTTGGCTTTACTTTATTATTTATGAAAATAATTGGATGTTTTTGTAGAATTGTATCAAAAATATTTTTCAATAATTAAATTTTTTAATAAATTTTTTATGAAAATGGTAAATATTGAAAATTATTGAACTACGAAAAACTATTGAAACTAATTGAAATTTTGCAAAGAATTTTAATTAAATTTTTCAAAATAATTGACTTTTTGTCGAAAGATTATGCTATTTATAAAGATAATTGAATTCTTGACGAGATATTCGTTAAGATTTTTAAAAATAATTGAATTTCTTCGAAGAATTTTATTAATTTTCAAAATAATTGAATTCTTGTGATGAATATTGTTATTTATGAAAATAATTGAGTTTTGCAAAAATTTTTATTAAAATTCCTAAAAATATTTGAATTTCTTTGAAGAATTTTGTTATTTAACAAGATAATTGCGTTAAAACTTTTGAAATAATTGAATAATATAATATTAAATTTTTTAAAATCTTAATATTCAATTATTTTGTAAAATTTTAACTAGAATTCATTTTTAAATCAATTTTTATTAGAAAATTCTACTGGAATTCAATTATTTAAATACAAATATAAATAATTTATTCAATACTTTTGAAAGTTTCTGAAAATTTAATTTTTACGAAGAATTTTATTAACTTTTGAAAATATTTAATTTCTTTTAAGGAATTTAATTAAAATTTTAATAAAATTTATTATATTAAAGAATTTTTTAACAATTTTTGAAAATGATTAAAAACTTTTTGAAGAATTTTATTAAATTTTTTAAAAATAATTGACTTTTTGAGAAGAATTTAAATAATAATTTTTGAAAACAATTCAATTCATGCGAAGAATTTTATTAAATTTTGTTTTAATAATTGACATTTTGCCAAGAATTTTATTAAAATTCCTTAGAATAATTGATTTTATGGGAAGAATTTTGTTATTTATCAAGATAATTGAATTTTTTTGTAGAATTACTAAAAAAATTTTGAAAATAATTGATTTTCTGCGACAAATTAAATGTTATTTATGAAAATTTTTGAATTATTGCAAAGAATTTTTTTGTTTTATTGAATAATTGAATGTTTCTTAAAATTGAATTCTTTCCACAAGTTTTAATAAAATTTTCAATAATAATTGCATTTTTCAAGGAATTTATTTAAAATTGTATTAAAAATTAATGTAGATATTTGAAATTCTTTGATGAAAATAATTGAATTCGTAAATGAAATTTTATTATTTATGAAAATAATTGAATCTTTTCGTAGAATTGCATCAACAAGTTTTTTCTATAATTAAATCTGTTGATAAATTTTATGAAAATAGTAAATATTTATAAAAACATTGAATTGCGAAAAACGTTTGAAAATAATTGAAATTTTGCAAAAGAATTTTATTTAAATTTTTTGAAAATAATTTAATTTTTGGCGAAAAATTTCCCGAGTTATAAAAATAATTGAATTCTTGACGAGATATTCATTAAAATTTATAAAAAATAATTGAATTCGTGCAAAGTAATTATTAAATTTTAGAAAATAATTTAAATCTTTCGAAACATTTTATTAAAATTTTTGACAAATAATTGAATTCTTGAGAAGAATTTTGATATTTATCAAAATAATTGAATTTTGGAATAGAATTTCATTAAAAATCCTTAAAATAATTGATTTCATCGGGAGAATATTGTTGGTTATCAAGATAATTGAATTCTTTTGCAGAATTATTTTAAAATTATTGAAAATAGAATTGATTTCCTGCGACGAAAAAAATAGGGAATATTTTCAAAATAGGGTATGTACATGTTTAGGAGGCAAAATTTAAAAAAAGGGGACTTTTAGGGAAATAGGGGACAGACTGTGAAGCCGGGACACTAAAATTGGTGCAGAAATAAAAAAATCTTTTTGTGTAATTCTAAATCGAATTCAACTATTTTTCGCCTTTTAATAATAAACTATAATAGATAAATCAATGAATTCACAGAGAGAGCATTGATTAACCGGTTACTACAGCAGTCACTGAAATTTCAATCATGTTTCACTGATTTTCGGTGGAATTCTCCTTGATTGAGGCATCCTGAAAGTTCATTTATTCCCTTTGAGGTTTTAATGATATTTATAGCGAGAAATTTTAGAAGTAAAATTTGGTATTTTCTTACTCAGATTCGAATTGAAAGAAAATATCTCATTTCAATAGAGGAAAACTAATTCTGCAAAAATGCCTTTTTGTGTATATGCTTTGAAATCACAAGATCATTTGAATGATAATTAAAAATTTTTTTAATAATGCGTTGTCAAGCAGTGTCCTCGAAATATTACTACATTATCCCAAGAGTTAAATTAAGGTTGTTAAATTTGTAATTAATTCACCTTATACTGATATCCATTATTACTGCTGAGATTCATTTTCCTGAAATTGAGAATCTCGTAGCGTGCGAGTCCATCACCGTGCTCGTCGAATTTTACCTCGCTTCCCGCAGCGTCTGTAACATAATTATAAACTAAAAGTTTCTGATCGAATTACAAAGTTACAGTTAACGCCTGAAATTACAAGGTTTGGTTAAATAAAGTGAAAGATTAACGAAAAGTTAACACGTTATTACAAATTAGTTTTACACTATCAACTTTTGTTTTTTAAAACAGAATAAGAAATTAAATTCTTTATCCAAACATTTGCTTTTCTCTTTCATAAAACTGTAAAGAAATTCTTTTCTTTTGAATAATCCCTTATAAATCTCGAGATTTCGAGGATTTATAATATGAGACCTTGCAGTACGTGTTCTCTCCTCTCTCTCTCTCTCTCTCTCTTTTCTTCAAGATAGAATTTTAGTGACCCGCGACGACCGGACAGTTTGTTATCTTCAAGTTTTCATCGCTTTATACGAGAATGCAAAATTTGTTCCTTCTCATCTTGTTGACAATTGTATTATGATCCCAGACTAGATATCACTTCCGTTAACATATAACTTACGAACCGTACTGTACAGTGGCAAATATATAAAAGACTGAATTTCCAAAAGTAAATTATAGCAAATCTGCTGAACTGGAAGACGATAAAGGGGAGAGACGATATTTACTGCACATTTCTATATCATGTTTGGATATAGCAATATAATCGATATATCAAGAGTTGGAGAGATGAGAATAATTTAAAACCAATCCAGTTGTGTTTTTAAACGATCAACATACGTCCGAGTCAATAAAATGCATTTTTATATTCATGCATATACGTTAAATTCCATTGGATATTAACAACTATTTCCAACAAGGTCGACCTCGATGCGAAAATGTATAGATATAACCACCTTTTAAGGATTCTTAAAATTTTTATATTTGTTTCATGTAAATAATTAAACAGTAATAAAAAAATCGATTACTTTCAAACTTAATACTGATTTAATTATAGGAAACGGGTTTTTAAAAAATAGGTTATTTTAAGCCGAGAACAATACTTTATAGTACATATATACAAAATAAGGGCTCGAACTAGGTCCGTAAATCCTGTAAAGGTCCGTAAATTTGCTTCAAGTCCGTAAAAGTTTCAATTCTCATAAAGAATTACAAATTTTCTAAAATTTTAAAAATAATTGATTTCGTTTGAAAAATTTTATGAAAATTATATTTTAAATAATTTTATTCCTGTGGAAATTTTATGATTTATGAAAATAATTGAATTTCAGCAAGGATTTTATTAAAATTTTTGAAAATAATTGAATTTCTACGAAGAATTGTATTAAATAATTTATTTTTTCTAAATATTTTATAAAAATTACGTTTGAAATAATTGAATTTATGTAAAAATTGTATTATTTATGAAAATAATTGAATGTTGCGAAGAATTTCATTAAAAATCTTTTAAAGTTTTAAATAATTGAAATTTTTTGGGAAATTTTATTAAAATAGTAGATATTGAAAGTAATTGAATTTTGAACAATTTTTGAAAATAATTGAATCGTTTCTATGAATTTTTTTTAAATTTTTTGACAAAATTGTTTTTATTTCAACTTTTAGGTTATTTAAAAATGTGCAAACTCTCGTCAAAATTTCAATTATTTTTATAAATAATAAAATTCTTCTCCGAAATTCAATTATTTTCAAAAATTTTAATAAAATTCTTGGCAAACATTTAATTATATTTTCATAAAATAATAAAAATTTCACAGGAATTCAATTATTTATGAATTTTCTATGAATTTCTTCGCAATAATTCAATTATTTTTAGAAATAATAAAATTTTCACAGGGATTCAATTATTTTCGTAAATGATAAAATGCTTTTTATAGGAATTCAATTATTTTCATAAATATAATCAAACTCATTGCAGAATTTTAATTATTTTTAATATACAATTTTAATCAAATTCCTGGAAAAATAAAACGAATTTTAATAAAAAATTTTAAGAATTATTTTTAAAAATTTTATTAAAATTCGTCGAAAGAACCATTCAATTATTTAATAAATTATTTTTTTTGCATTACAAATTATTGCAGAAATTTAATTATGTTCAAAAATAATAAAATTCTTCTTAGAGATTCAATTATTTTCACAAATAATAAAACTTTTCGACGAATTTCAATTATTTTCAATACAATTTTAAACAAATTTCTTGAAAAATGTAATTATTTTTTTTAAATTTTATTGAAATTCGTCGACAGAATTCACTGATTTAAAAATTTATTTGATAAAATTCTTTACGAGCATTTTTTAAGAAACGTTCTATTAATAAAATATTTATTTTTGTATTTAAATAATTGAATTCTAGTAGAATTTTCTAATAAAAATTGATTTAAAAATGAATTTTAGTTAAAATTTCACATAATAATTGAATATTAAGAGCATTTTAGGATAAATTTTTAGAAATAATTGAATTTAAAAAAGGTTTAATTTTAAAAATTGGCAAAATTTTAACTATTTTCAAAAATTTTCTACAATTCAATGATTTTTAATGTCTACTATTTTAATAAAATTTTCTAAAAGAATTCAATTATTTAAAATAAATTTAATTATTTTCATAAATAATAAAAATTTTACAGGAATTCAATTATTTCCATGTATAATAACATTTTTACAGGGATTAAATTATTTTCACAAATAATGGAACTCATCGTAGAATTTCAATTATTTTTAATACAATTTTTATATAATTTTTTTAAAAATTTAATTATTTTTAAAAATGGTATTCAAATTCGTCGAAAGAATTTAATTGTCTTTATAAATAATAAAATTCTTCTCCAAAATTCAATTATTTTAAATATTTTAATAAAATTCTTGTCAAAATTTCAATTATCTTCAAAAATGTTCCTCATTTCAATGTTTTTCAATATCTACTATTTAAAAAAAAAAAAAAAAAAAAAAAAAAAAAAAAAAAAAAAAAAAAAAAAAAAATTTAAAGAATCTAATTATTTAAATAAATTTTTATTATTTTCATAAAATAATAAAAATTTCACAGAAATTTAATTATTTACAAAGTTTTTATAAATTTCTTCGCAATAATTCAATTATTTTCATAAATAATAAAATTTTTCCAGGGATTCAATTACTTTCGTAAATCCTAATAAAATGCTTTTTAGGAATTCAATTATTTTTATAAATAATGAAACTCATCGCAGAATTTCAATTATTTGTTAATATACAATTTTTATCAAATTCCTTGAAAAATGTAATTATTCTTAAAAATTTTATTAAAATTTGTCAAAGAAATTCAATTATTTAAAAATTTGTTGATTACATTCTTTATGATAATTCAATTTTAAGAAACATTTAATTATTCAATAAATTATTTATTTCTGTATTTAAATAATTGAATTTCAGTAGGATTTTCTAATAAAAATTGATTTAATATTTAATTTCAGTTAAAATTTTAAATAATAATTGAATATTAAAAGCAATAAAGCGTGAATTTTTAGAGTTAATTGAATTTTGAAATTAATTTTTTTGAAAAAGTTGAATTGAATTTTTTTTAAATTATTTGAAGTTTTTATTTTCTAATATATTGAAGAATTTACGAATAATTGAAATTTCGTAAAATTGAATATTGGAAACAAATGGATTTGAAAATTGTCAAAGAACTTTTTCGAAAATTAATTGCTTTAATAAAGAAGAATTTTATTTAAAAATTGTTAAAAATAATAATTGAATTGAAATTATGAAAATAATTTTGAAGAAGTACAATATTCTTCTAATATAAAATAATAATTTTATTCAATTTGCCATCTTTAATTATTATAAAACATGAAGAAATCGATTGAATTGAAATTAAATTAAAAAATAAAAAATTAAAATAAAATAAAATAAAAAAATAAAAAATAATAATGATATAATTAATTATTTTAGAATTGTAGTAAAATTTAATTTATAGTTTTAAGTAAAATGTTCTCTTATTCAACTTAAATTTTCGTCAGAAATTGGTCCGTAATTTTTCATTTTTGGCCCAATAAAGTCTGTATTTTTAAATACTTTCACTATATATGGTTCGAGCCCTGAATTAAAAAATTCTTTTTAAACACGGTTGATTACAATTTCCTTTGTTCAAACATATATTATATATATAGTACCTTTTTTCATATGAACAATATATGTGAATTCATTACTTTTAATTAAATTAAAAGAAACTCGAGTTTTAAATTACGAGTTTTAATTAAAATGAAATTTCATTTTGTTCGCATTTAAACTATTTTTTTTTCTCTTTGTTTTATATACTAAATAACAAACACGAAATAACATTTCGATTTACGAAATGAGATGCGCTTCTGTATAACACTCGGATTAAGGGTATTGTATATATAAGTATATCAAACACCCAGTCCTTACAAATTTCGTTGGAATTATATCGTCTGATATTAAAACTCGCATAGTTGTTGAACGAGAGATTAATTCAATAATTTCAGTTTACAACATGAAAGCTCGGACATTATTATTATAACCATTCCGTAAATCATCTTATATTTTATAAATAATACGAAAATATTAAAAGTTCCGATTCCAACTATTGACTCTTCACTTTAGTTTTATGACGAACAAATTAATTATCTTTTGACAGCAATATTCAGTTTTCTACTTTTTAATGAAAATAATAAAAATAAAAATAATAAAAATAAAAATAAAAATAAAAATAATAAAAATAATAAAAATAATAAAATGATAAAAATTATAATAGTAATAGTGATGACAAATAATAGTACTAATAGTAATGGTAATAATATAATAAAAATAGTGATAGTGATAGTAATTATTATTATAAGACAGAAAGACTTTAATCCAAATCGTAGTATACAATTTGGAGCTTAGAATGTTTTATTCGAAACTTGTACTCTGTGAAAAAAACTTGAAAGAACCTGAAAAGATTCGTTTCATTGTTTCTAGGATGTAATGAGAAATTCTTAACCTCCTGCAATACAATACAAGACATTCGCTGTAATTACATCTGCTTGTAAAAAATTTGTTAGGTAGAAAATTACTTTTATATTGTTAAAGTTAAAAATGAGACAATTGGTTTCATGCTTCCCTAAATTTTTTCCTTACTCTACGTTAAATTGAACTCAGTTTTTTTTTCAATAGTATATAGAATTAACCGTTCAGTTCATACCGTATGGAACTTTTTTTTTTCTCGTTATATGAACAAATTATTTTTTTTTGGAAATGAATATCGTTCAGTATTTCAATATATAAAATGTTCAAAATTTGATTTCTATCAAATAAAATATGCGCGCGGAGAGAACAAAAGGATTTTCGCAAATTAAATTTTTATTTTAAATTGTTTCGTCCCTTTGGAACCTTTTGGATAAATGTATGCGTGAAATATTTCAATCGTTATGAAAATAAAAAAGAACAAAGGGAAGTTAATTCTTTTTTGCATACAAAGTATTTAGATATTATTTTAGTTACCATGTGGTTCTTGGGCGGAATAATAATTTCAAATTTAAACTCACCTTTCATCTTTCTACATTTTAAGAACCATGCGCAGAAACCGTGAGAGAAATGGGAAAATGTAAAATTAACTTGAATACAAACAAGAATAGAAAATGTAATTTATTATATTGAGGAAAATGAAAATCGATAGAACCGAGAAAAGAAAGGGAGAAGAAAAGGTTGAACGATTTTGAAAAACGATTTCATTTGAACGAGAGAGAGAGAGAGAGAGAAAGAGAGATGAACTCGGTTACTCTGAGAAAAAGCAGTCTGAGAGTGTTAGGTACTTGAAAAGTGTTACATTTCATCTTTGCGGTGTATCCATTTATTCCCAACTATCCAGACTCCACTTTCAATGTATTCCGAGTACCCAGAGATAATTTAGGTCAAACCCTTTACTTGGTTCGTATACAAGAAACTAAAATCTCCCTCCAAAAATGTTATCTTCCCTCTGAAGCTTCCTTGCTATTTCAAGTAGGAGAAAGAGAGAGAAAGCGATCAAAGTTAAACTTGAGTGATCGATGGCTATCCACAAATTTCACCTCAGTGAATCAGCCTTTTCTGTGAACGTTCCCAACTAACTTCTTCTTTTTCTCTCCCCCTTTTAATGTCATGATACTGATTGCCAGTTATTTACAATTTTTCATGAAAACTCTTTAACTAAATAGATTGCCCGAAAAAGTAGCTAAACGCACCCTTTTAATGAAACTTATACAGATTTTGACTTTTATAAATAAATCACTTTTATTTACGCAGTACAATTTATTTCCTTCCTTAAATTAATCTCAGAGCTCGAAGCAGTGAAAGTATTTTAAAAATTACGGACTTTGGACCAAAAATTAAAAATTACGGATCATTTACGGATCAACTGATAAAAATAGAATCAGGCCGAATCAAATAAGAGAACATTTTACTTAAAACTAGAAATTAAATTTTATCATAATTCTATAAAACATGAAGAAATCGATGACTTCGAGTCGAAGACTAGAAGTCATCGATTTCTTCATGTTTTATAATAATTAATAAAAATTATTAATAAAAATTAATAAAAATTAATAAAAATTAATAAAAATAATTTATAATCATTTATAATAATTTATAATAATTACAATCATTATCAATTCAACCCAGGTGGAAAAGTTAACGTTAGCTAACGTTAGCTAATGCTACTAACGTTAGACTAACGTTAGACTAACGTTAGACTAACATTAGACTAATGTTAACTAACGTTATAATCTGATATTAGTGATCAAAAAATGTTGTTAGACTAACATCAGCCTAACGTTAGTGAACGTTAGTCTAACGTTAGTAGCATTAGCTACTAACTAACGTTAAACAAACGTTAAATTTTCCACCTGGGTAATTATTATTTACAAGAAGTTTTAACTAAAATTGTTCGATTATTTTTTTAAATTTTCGAAAAAGTTCTTTGACAATTTTCAAATCCACTTCTTTACAATATTCAATTTTACGAACTTTCAATTAGGGGCCGTCCAAATTTCCGAAAATTAGCGTTACGTATTTTTTGAACGGCCCCTTATTCGTAAATGCTTTATAATTAAATAATTACTAGAAAAATAGAAACTAAAAATAATATTAAAAAAAACTCAATTAAACTTTTTCAAAAAAATTAAATGCAAACTTCAATTATTTTTTCAAATTCACGCCTTGTATTGCTTTTAATATTCAATTATTATTATCTAAAAATTTTAACTGAAATTCATTTTTATGAAATGAAAATCAATTTTTATTTAAAAATTCCCACTAGAATTCAATTAATTAAAATACAAATTTAAATGCAAGAATGCAAATAAATAATTTATGGAAGAATTGAACGTTTCTTAAAATTCAATTCCTATAAAAAATTGTTAGCAATAAATTTTCAATTAATTGAATTCTATAAACGAATTTTAATAAAATTTTTAAGAGTAATTACATTTTTTCGAGAAATTCGATTAAAATTGTATTAAAAATAAATAAAATAATTGAAATTATGAATTGAATTTTATTATTTATGAAAATAATTGAATTCTTGCGAAGAATTTTATTAAAATTTGCAAAAATAATTAAATTCTTGGAAAAAAATTAACTGGAATTCAATTATTTTTACAAAATTTTTTGATAAAATTCTTGGCATAAATTAAAAATAAGAAAATTCTTAGCAGATCTTTAATTACTTTCAGAAATTTTAATAAAATTTTTCGCAAGAATTTAAATATTTTTGTAAAATAATAAAAATCTTTGCAGAGATTCAATTGTTTTCAAAAGTCTTAATAAAATTCTTGGCAAGAATTCAATTATTTTCAAAAATATATTAGAATTTTAGCAGAAATTCAACCATTTTAAAAAGTTTTTATAAAACTTTTTTTTTGGTAGAAATTTAATTATTTTGAAGACAATTTTAAATTAAAAATTTTATCAACAAATTTTTAAATAATTAAATTCTTTGGACAAATTTTTTATAAAATTTTTAAGAATTTTTTCGAGGAATTCGATTAAAATTCTATTAAAAATAATTGAATTCCTAAAAAGAATTTTATTACTTTTGAAAATAAATATAATAATTGAATTTCGGAGAAGAATTTTAATATTTCTATAAAGATATTTGAAATTTTGACAAGAATTTAAAAAAATTTTTCAACATAATTGAATTTCTGCGAAGAATTTTATTACTTTTGAAAATAATTGAAATTTTGCAATGGATTTTATTAAAATTTTTGAAAATAATTGAATTCGTGTGTTAAATATTGTTAATTATTGAAAATAATTGAAATTTTTTAATGAATTTTATTAAAATTTTTGAAAATAATTGAATTTTGTCGAAGAATTTTGCTATTTATTTATAAAGATAATTGAAATGTTAACCATTTTTTATAGATTTTTTAAAAATAATTGAATTTCGGAGAAGAATTTTAATATTTCTATAAAGATATTTGAAATTTTGACAAGAATTTAAAAAAATTTTTCAACATAATTGAATTTCTGCGAAGAATTTTATTACTTTTGAAAATAATTGAAATTTTGCAATGTATTTTATTAAAATTTTTGAAAATAATTGAATTCGTGTGTTAAATATTGTTAATTATTGAAAATAATTGAAATTTTTTAATGAATTTTATTAAAATTTTTGAAAATAATTGAATTTTGTCGAAGAATTTTGCTATTTATTTATAAAGATAATTGAAATGTTAACCATTTTTTATAGATTTTTTAAAAATAATTGAATTTCGGAGAAGAATTTTAATATTTTTAAAGATATTTGAAATTTTGACAAGAATTTAAAAAAATTTTTTGAACATAATTGAATTTCTGCGAAGAATTTTATTACTTTTGAAAATAATTGAAATTTTGCAATGTATTTTATTAAAATTTTTGAAAATAATTGAATTCGTGTGTTAAATATTGTTAATTATTGAAAATAATTGAAATTTTTTAATGAATTTTATTAAAATTTTTGAAAATAATTGAATTTTGTCGAAGAATTTTGCTATTTATTTATAAAGATAATTGAAATGTTAACCATTTTTTATAGATTTTTTAAAAATAATTGAATTTCGGAGAAGAATTTTAATATTTTTAAAGATATTTGAAATTTTGACAAGAATTTAAAAAAATTTTTTGAACATAATTGAATTTCTGCGAAGAATTTTATTACTTTTGAAAATAATTGAAATTTTGCAATGGATTTTATTAAAATTTTTGAAAATAATTGAATTCGTGTGTTAAATATTGTTAATTATTGAAAATAATTGAAATTTTTTAATGAATTTTATTAAAAGTTTTGAAAATAATTGAATTTTGTCGAAGAATTTTGCTAATTGTTTATAAAGATAATTGAAATGTTAACCATTTTTTATAGATTTTTTAAAAATAATTGAATTTCGGAGAAGAATTTTAATATTTTTAAAGATATTTGAAATTTTGACAAGAATTTAAAAAAATTTTTTGAACATAATTGAATTTCTGCGAAGAATTTTATTACTTTTGAAAATAATTGAAATTTTGCAATGGATTTTATTAAAATTTTTGAAAATAACTGAATTTTATTAATTTAGAAAATAATTGAATTCGTGTGATAAATATTGTTAATTATGAAAATAATTGAAATTTTTTAATGAATGTTATTAAAATTTTTGTAAATAATTTGAATTTTGTCGAAGAATTTTGCTAATTGTTTATAAAGATAATTGAAATGTTGACCATTTTTTATCTATTTTTTCAAAATAATTGAATTTCGGAGAAGAATTTTAATATTTTTAAAGATATTTGAAATTTTGACAAGAATTTAAAAAAATTTTTTGAACATAATTGAATTTCTGCGAAGAATTTTATTACTTTTGAAAATAATTGACTTTCTGCAATCATTTGTAATTTCTTTAAAATTCTCAAAATTATATCGTACAATTTATGAACTTTTCATCCTTTTTGAATGAAATTACGGACTTTACGGACCTTTTTTCAAAAAAACGGACTTTTACGTACTTGAAGCAAAATTACGGACTTTTTCAGGATTTACGGACCTACTTCGAGCCCTGTAATCTGGCTTTACTATTAAAAATATTGTTGAACTGTTAATTAAAATAGAAACAATCTTTTGTTTATTTTCAACAAATGTTTCACGTTCTGGAAATATATTCTCATTGACACTTATTCTCGATGTTTTCTTTCACTCAAGAATGGATGTTTTTTCAAATTATTATATCGGTTAAAAAGTGGAATAATGAGAGGTGCTACGAACGACTTTTTTTCTACCCAACAATGGAAGCAGAGAAAAGTTGTTTTCAATGGTGTATTAGTTATATTTTTAACTTTTTTTTCCGTACTAAAGAAATACACTCTTAGTATTCTGAAAGAAGGCTTTATAGTTGAGAGAGCTTTTTTTTAATAAGTCAGGGAAATTTGAAATATTTTGATTTTGAATAATTTTATTATTGCCTTAAGCTATTTTGAGAATTTTAGTTTTTGAAGAGATAATACTTTTAGCAATAACGTAACATATCACATAACATAACACAACATCTTCTGTTAATATAATGAAGTATTAAAACTTACCTATGAAGGAGACGTTGAGGAGATATTTCTTGTAGAACTGACCCCGGTCGTAAGAGATCATTTCATTGCATAATCCGACGCTTCTTTTGCATATGTCTTTTTGAAGATTATGCAAAGCCAAAGCGAACGCATAGACTGCATCGACGACAAATTGCACCTTTGATTCTTGAACAAAGCCCATCTCGGGCGTGAGTCTTAGATTCGGATCACACTCCTGAACACTTTTATTAACCCCCTTTTCATGATTTTTCCTTAAAACACAACCAAAAACCTCCTCCCAATATTCTCCGAACCAAGGATTTCTTCTGTTATTTTCGGGTGTAAGCGACGCCATGTACTTATCGAACTCGGGAATGTCCTTTGACTGCAACTCAACGGTGATGGCACCTTCGGCCTCCTCCTCCAAACCCTCGACCAACTTCATTTGCCTACCCCAACCATCACTAGCTATCCATTGAAAAGGCTGGGTCAAGTTAGCCCTCTTTGCGGCTTCTAAAATGTTCCTAGCATCCTCAGCTCTCGTGAATAAAACCACTGCCCTCGCGTTTGGTTTCTTACTCAACTTCTGAATAATCGCATCAAATACCATATCGTCTGCGGTGCTTGGCACTTTTTCAGCCGCCGCGATACACACATTTCGCTCTGTTGCTTCCCTCGTGAAAACTTCTATTCCATATTCCCCGTACGATCCTTCAGAATAAACTGTCGACACATATGACCAATTAGCACTTTTGACAACATCGACAAGTGCTATTGATTGATAAGTATCAGGTGGAACAGTTCGAGCGAAATAATCAAATCTCGTCTTGTCACTTAATGCTGATGCTGTCGAGGCTGGGGATATTTGGGGGATGTGAAACAATCTTAAAAGGTTTGCCACTTGAAGTGTAACCGAACTGTAAGACCCTCCAACCACTCCAAATATTGCACCGGTATTGACTGTTTTCTTGACTCTTGGTAGGGATTTGTCAGCACACTCGAGGACACTCAGGTCCAGATTAGATAAAGAGGCACGCACAAAGTGAAGGCTTTGATTCAAGGCGTATGTGTCTCTACCGCATGTGTCTAATATGTGCACACCAAGCTTAGTGTGCGATAAAATTTCCTTCTCATTGTTGATTTTATCAACCGCAAAGAGCATTGCCTCCAAACGCTGGACCCCTCTATGGTAAATCTTTGGACCGCAGGCGGAAACACCCTTCTCATGCACCGGAAATAAACCACCCAGAACTACATCACCCGGAATCAAGATAGCTTCCCTCTCGCTAGGCACTTTTGGCGACAGAGACATGTCGACAACTTGGAATATTATCAGTAAATTGATGACGATGAAACTTGAAAACATCATTTTAAAAGTTTTCAAAAAAAGATTTGAAAAAGATCTAATTCAATTTTCCTTGTTGACCCATTTTTCTCGCCCTTAAGCGAATTGACATTTATCGAGTTATTCAATTTCCTATAAGTTTTGATTTACTTATTGTTATTAACAGTCGGTTCGGTGCGAGAATCTTTTCATATTATTGGTGAGAATAGCTCTCTCGACTAATGGGCGATTTTTAATGAATCGAAATCGAATCTCAAGTTTCAAGGGTCTAGAGAAGAGCCGCTTAGCTGCTTCTGGCGTCAGTTGCCAGGGGATTCTTTTTCCTCTCAGGATGATACGATAATTGCTGATGAATTTCAAGCGTATCGAATTGTTTCCCTGGAGCTAATCTTTACAGTAAAACGATGCTTTTCAGCTAGTGTGCGTTATCGATTCAGAACTCAACCGAGGTCATGAGAAGAGAGTATGTTATTTCCCTCTCCTCCCCCTCAAGGAAATATTGCTGTTGAAACAAACTTTTTTTTTTCTATTTTTATTGTCCGAGAAAGTAGAGCTCAACTTTTTAATGTTTAGTCTTGTGCTTTGTACCAAGTCTTGAGATTTATTGTCTCTTTATGCTGACGTCCCTTGATGGAAAAGCTATATTTTTTTCTTCTAAAATGAAATTCTTAATTTCCCTTAAATCTGATTCCTAACCTAGACTTGATTTAATCTAAACATCAGTTTCCTGTAGTAACCCTTCCGGCAATCATAGACCGGAAGTTGGTTTCTGAAATTAGATGTGCTCGAAATTCGTAAGCAATTTAAGAAAAGTATTTGAACCCATCCGGAATGAAATTATAGTCGTTGAAAGTACACGTGGGTGAAAATGGGATTAAATCGATTAGTAGATTTGACACCTGATGGTTAGAAATCGGAATTTATCGGTAAAGTGTTTTGTTAGTGAGATGACAATCACCATAATATAACAGACTGTATTTGTTGAGAGTTGTTGTTAAGCTGGCGTTTTTCCTCTTGGCTCCCGTCGACCCCTTGAGGCGCAACACTTTACCAAATGAGTTCTAATTCATGCCCCATTTCCCGTGTCTGAAACCCTCGTCATTGCTCATTTCATACCGGCTCCCTTGTTAGTTTCCTAATTTCGCCTCGCTCATTAACAGACAACGCGTGTTATCTCGAAAGGTTCAACAATGAGCCACCCGGTGCTTCGAGTGACAATTGATACCGGGAGAGTAGTGAGTGCTTGAGAATTCAAGTGCTCCAGCACTATCTAGATGTTAAACCCAAGTCAGGCTGGCAAGGCAAGGCATGCTTCAGGTCAAATAGGCCATTGGGAATTCTAAATCAGCGATTCGCTTCCAATTAGTAGTTGGACAATCAAAATAATGAAGATAATCCTAAAAGTTAGGTATCACACAAATCAGCTGATTTTCCAGATTCCTGGTATCGATGACACCTCGGGAGGAGGTGAAATCCCTGAAATGGAAATCGCAATTTCCATCATTATTATTATTATTGTTTCTGTTCGAAGAGAAAATCCATATAATTCCTGGTTTTGTCGTTGTTATCCCACTGTGGATAGTAATCTGGCTATTTGATAATCGCTCTCTTCTTATTGAATACCGATGAAAACAGCATGATCCTCGTGTGACGTGTTTCCGACGCCCTTCCAGGATACTGACACACATTCGACGCGGTCAGTGGGTCTCATACAACAAAAACAAATCAATAGATCCCTTGGCACGCTGCTCAGCGCGTCACCCTCGTGACTTTTACTTTCAACTACACACCCCCATCGACTCAAGATCACATCTCATCACCTTCATCCCATTCAACCTTTTCTTTCTAATCTTCTTGCCCTTGAAAAATCAATTTTTTTATTCCTTGGAAAATTCAACCATATGGAACCATATTTCCCAGTGTCTCTTCTTTAT
Source organism: Leptopilina syphax (assembly GCA_032872505.1). NCBI lineage: Eukaryota > Metazoa > Arthropoda > Insecta > Hymenoptera > Figitidae > Leptopilina > Leptopilina syphax. The sequence goes on along the minus strand of CM065468.1, from coordinate 23,956,838 downwards.
AACCTCGCGAGTATTAAAATTAAAGTTTAAACTTGATATTTGTTCAGAGAAATTTATACTTGAACTATTCGCTCACCCATGAATTTATATACTTGAACTATTTGTTCCATACAAATTTATGACTGCTAGAACTTGTTCTCTAAATTTATCCTCGTGAATTGTTTTTCCTCTATAAATTTACTTTTCATTAAATTTAGAAAGGGGAATAGTTTTGGAATTTCTTCTCTCAACTACTTTTTTTGTGTCACAAGTTTCTTTTCAGTCTCTTGACAATTTTTCTCTATTTCTGAAAAATTTTTTCCGAAATTCGTCAATGTCAATTAGTTTCTAATTTATCGTTTTTATATTTCCTGTCAAATTTGATCAACGTTCTTTCTTCGTCCACTATATATGTTCCTTTTTTTTTATTTTATTGCTGTCAATTTTGTTCTTTATGATTGCTCCCAATTTTCTTTTTCTCCCCCTTGAAATTTTTACATGAATACGAAAATTGTTTTTTTCCTTGACGTAACTTTTTTTGCTTTTTCCCTTCTTTGAAAGTGATCCCTGTGTTAGATTTTTAAAAATAAATTCTCCTGGCAAATTGTTCCCTTCGATATAGACGCATTTGTGTCCCCTACATGAATAAATTGACTATTTTTTGGAAAGTCATTGCTTATCGAGAATAATTCAGATTGGAAAAAGGAATTGTTGAAAAATATTAAATGTTGCTTTATCGGTAATCTGTACTATCCCTTTGGATTAATTAGAATCGGGTTATTTGGAAATTATCAAAATTAGCATCGGTACTTTTTGGTATCTTGAAATTGATTTCGTGGAAATAAGATTCTGTTGGAGAAATTTGGAGATATTTTTCGAAAATATTCTGTATTTTTGAGAGAGAGAGAGAGAGAGAGAAAGCACCCTGGAAATTGTAATAGTCTTTCTACACTTGTTGCGAGTTTGAATGGAATTCAAAAAAAGTTGTTTTCTATCCTAATGGGCATTATTCGGTATGTTTTGATCCAGGTTCAAAATCACTTATCCACTTGATTTTTGAGCACCTGACATTAACTCTCAACTTCCACTGTGGGGAGAAAGGTTGTTGCTTTATTTGAAACTTTCACCCTCGGGCGATAAAGTTATTGTCATTTGAAATCAAAAGACTGTGACACTAAATCGCGGGTCTAAAATTCAGAGCTAAAGAAAAGACGCGGGTAAATTTTTTTTTGGGAATATTAAATTTTATTTTTAAAAATGGGTTGACCTGGTTTCTAAGGTACTTATCGACGTTCGGGGTGGTGCATTAACGCAGATGCTGGATGATTTTGAGAGTTAAAAAAAAAGAAATTTGAAATGTGAAAAAGAAGCGTTCGCCAGCATCGCGAATAAATGTGCGACCGATGTCGCCGCGATTGCACGACTGGCCGGCCGGCCACCCTACGAACAACCGACCCTATCTCTAACTTCAACCCCCTCTCTCTCTCTCTCCGTCTCTCTCGCTCTCTCTCTCTCTCTCTCGTTGTCTCTCTTTCATCCTCACTCACTCTTCCCCGGTTCGCTTCTGCTCTCTATGCTTCTCTCCCATCCTCTATACCCGATCTCTCTCTTCCCCTTCCACCGCTGAATTTCCATCTTTCGGGGTTTCTCCTCGTCCCACCCCTATCACTCTTGGATGATTCCATTTCGGGCTTCCAAAAAGCAAAATTCATCTGTGGAAAATTTTCTTTTAATTTTCCTTTTATTTTAAATTTATAGCGGCTATACAAAATGAGAGGGGCTCTCTCTTTCTCTCTCTCTATCTCTCCCCTTTTTAATAACTTTAGCGAGAACTATAAATCAGATTGGAAATCCAATTTTTCCTATTTTATTCAATTAAGACACCACACACACGTTATTGGAGAATATATGTTTGCTTTTCAAATTAAAGATATTAGTGCCTTTCAATTATTGAAGATGGATAATTATTTAATGATTATTAATCTTATTTTTAGAAAATCGAACGAAATGTGTTTGATTTTTACCAAATAAACCACAAACCTATTTGTTCCCCTAAAACATGTTGGTTGGGAAAATAAGGAAAATATATATTCAGGACTCGATCCAGTGAAAGTTATTTAAAAATACGGACTTTACACCCAGAGAAATGGTATATTTGGATCAGAACCAACTACTAGACTTTTTTTTGTTTCAAATAAATTTTATTTGATTTTAATAAAATTTTATTTGACTCAAATAAATTTGATAAATTTATGTCTTTTAAATTAATAAAAATTTTATTTAAAACAAATAAAAAGTCTTTGACAATTTTCAAATCCATTTGTTTAAAATATCCAATTTAACGAATTTCAATTATTCGTAAATTCTTCAGTATACATTAGAAAATAAAAATTTCAAATAATATAAAAAAAATTCAATTAAACTTTTTCAAAAAAATTAATTTCGAAATCCAATTATTTCTAAAAATTCACGCTATATTGCTTTTAATATTCAATTATAATCTGAAATTTTAACTGAAATTCATTTTTATGAAATGAAAATCAATTTTTATTAGAAAATTCTACTGAAATTCAATTATTTAAATACAAAAGTAAATGATTTATTGAATAATTGAATGTTTCTTAAAATTGAATTTTCATAAAGAAATTTATCAACAAATTTTTAAGTATAATTAAATTCTTTGAACGAATTTTAATAAAATTTGTAAGAATAATTCCATTTTTCGAGAAACTCGATTAAAATTCTATTAAAAATAATTGAAATTCTGCGATGAGTTTCATTATTTGTAAAAATAATTGAATCCCTAAGAAGAATTTTATTTATTTTTTAACATAATTGAATTATTGCGAAGAAATTTATAAACAATTTATGTAAATAATTGAATTCCTGTGGAATTTTTATTATTTATGAAAATAATTAAAATTATTTTAAATAATTGAATGTTTTTAGAAAATTTTATTGAAATAGTAGATAATAAAAATCATTGAATTGTAGAAAAATTTTTAAAAATAGTTAAAATTTTGCCAATTTTTAAAATTAAACCTTTTCTAAATTCAATTATTTTTAAAAATTTATCCTAAAATGCAATATTCAATTATTATGTAAAATTTGAACTAAAATTCAATTTTAACTCAATTTTTATTAGAAAAAATTCTACTAGAATTTAATTATTTAAATAGAATAATAAATAATTTATTAATCATAAAGAATTTTATCAAATAAATTTTTAAATAAGTGAATTCTCTCGACAAATTTTAACAAAATTTAAAAAAAAATAATTGTTAATAAAAAATTAATTTAAATTTAAAAAATAAAAAAATAATTTGTTTAAAATTGTATTAAAAATAATTGAAATTCTACGAAAAGTTTTATTATTTGTGAAAATAATTGAATCCTTAAGGGCATTTGAACCATGATGACGTCACAGATTTAAAACTAATGCTTTGCACAAACTGTGACGTCATCAAGGTTCAAATCCCCTTAAGAAGAATAAATTTTTATTATTTTTGAACATAATTAAATTTCTGCAATAATTTATAATGCAAAAAAATAATTTATTGAATAATTGAATGTTTCTTAAAATTCAAATCTAATAAATAATTTTATCAACAAATTTTTAAATAATTGAATTATTGCAAAAAAATGTATAGAAAATTTGTAAATAATTGAATTCCTGTTAAATTTTTAATTATTTTATCAAAATAATGAAATGTTGTCAAGAATTTTATTAAAATTTTTGAAAATAATTAAATGTTTGCCAAGAATATTATTAAAATTTTTGAAAATAATTGAATTTCGGAGAAGAATTTTAATATTTATAAAAATAATTGAAATTTTTACTAGAATTTGCACCTTTTTAAATAACCTAAAAGTTGAAATAAAAACAATTTTGTCAAAAATTTAAAAAAATTCATAGAAACGATTCAATTATTTTCAAAAATTGTTCAAAATTCAATAACTGTCAATATCTATTATTTTAATAAAAATTCCTAAAAATATCAATTTTTTAAAAGAATTTTAATAAAATTCTTCGCAACATTCAATTATTTTGATAAGTAATAAAATTTTTACAGAAATTCAATTATTTAGAACGTAATTTTCATAAAATATTTAGAAAAAATCAATTACTTTATATACAATTCTTTGCAGAAATTCAATTATTTTCAAAAATTTTAATAAAATCCTTGCTCGAATTCAATTATTTTTATAAATCATAAAATTTCCGCAGGCATTAAATTATTTAAAATATAATTTTCATAAAATTTTTCGATTGAATTCAATTATTTTTAAAATTTTATAAAATCCTTCGCGAAAATTATTCAATTCTTTATGAGAATTGAAATATTTTATACAGAATTTTAATTAAATTCCACGAAAATATTCAATTATTTTCGAAAATTTTAATAAATTTCTTGACAAGATTTTAATTATTTTTATCATTTATACAATTTTTCGTAGGAATTTAATTATTTTAAAGGATTTTAATAAAATTCTTTGCAGAAGTTCAATTACATTAAAAAATTTTGATGAAATTATTGATGAGAATTTAATTACTTTCATATTAAATAAAATTCAGCGCAGGAATTTAATTATTCTATAATGAATTTTAATAAAATTCTTTGCAGAAGTATAATTAAATTATTTTAATAAATAAAATTTTTACAGGAATTTAATTATGTATTTAAAAACTTTTTTTTATTAAATTCTTCGCAAGAATTTGACTATTTTCGCATAATACATAATGAAAATTAGTCGCAGAATTTCAATTATTTTTAATAAAATTTTAAATAAATTCCCCGAAATATGCAAATCATTCCTAAAAATTTTATTAAAATTCTTCGAAATAATTCAATTATTTTAAGAAATTCTGATGAAATTCTTTATAAAGAATTCAATTTTATGAAATTTTCAATTATTCAATTATTTATTTTTATATTTAAATTTAAATAATTGAATTCTCATAGAACTCTTTGATAGAAATGGATTAAAAAATTAATTTCAGTTCAAATTTTATAGAATAATTGAATATAAAAAGCGTTACATTAGGAATTTTTAGAAATAATTGAATTTAAAAGGAGTACGAAACTTGTTATTATTATAAAAAATAAAAAAATTACTATTATGTAAAAAGTGTAACTTTTGAAAAAACATTTCAGATGACAGACCTCAACGGCGGTAGGAATGCGGATTGGAAAAATCTCCCCTGGAAAATGTGAGTACTAATTTTCTTTTTTTCACCCTCGTTTTTTCTATAAATACAAAAGAAATTCGAACCAAATTAATGTTTTTTTTTTAATTTTTCTCACAAAAATAAAGAATTTTGTTTAGTCTCTTGAATTTTATATTTTATCACAGTTTTTCTGTTTTTTATACACAGTTTTTCTGCGGATATCAAATTAAGACAAAAAAAACGAATAAAAAATGTTGCGAAGCAACGTTTCGATTCATTTTTTGTTTCAATTTGATATCTGCAGAAAAACTGTGATTTGAAACAAAAAACTCTTGCGATAAATTCAAAAATATTATTTTCAATATTGAAATATTTATTCAGGTTCCACTATATTTAAATAAAAACACTTGAAATTTCCATTTTCCGAGCCACGCGTTTTATCGATATTAGTGTGGATAATCTACATAATTTTAAATAAATCCTAACTTTTTTAATATGCTGCTGCAGAAAAGTATCATTTATTTCGTATATTTTCAACGAAAATTGTTGCAATACACAAACTGAAAATCCGCATTAAAAGCAATTAAAATATTAATTCATTTTTAGCAAACATTGTGCGCTTTTCATTAACAAACAATAAAATTATTTGTATTTACAATGAATTTTTTATCGATTGTATTAAAGCTCAGAAATTAAAAAAAAAGGGGAAAAATATTGCCAATATTATACGATAATGAATTAACCAACTTTTTTTACGATTTATAATGTAAAAACATTGTTGAAATTCGACACTGGTCTTTGGATATATAAATAGGTCAACCAATTTATTTTTGTAAAAATATAAAGTAAAAGTCATAAATTTCCATGTTACATTATTGCCATATTTTCTCTCTCAAACTAAATTGCTTGTTATTATTTGCTATTTTTCATTTACGACTTTCTTTTCAAAACGTGTATTATAGATTTATTTTTCTCGATCGGAAAATAAATGTTTTCGAATTAAATGAGTGGGAAAATCATCATTACTTTTGGCACATTTTGGAGAAAATGTTTCTTTAATCCATATGAAAGTATAAATCTTGTATTTCTCCCTTTTTATAAGCAGTTGTATAAACTTGACGTATTTTTCTATATATTCTTTTATCTTTCCGAAACTATTCTTGTAATCATCTATATAATTCTTAATAATCTCTGAAATCTTCTATAATCTGTCAGACTGTCAGCGTTAGCAAATTCAGTATTAAAGTCCATGTACGTGATACAAAGAATGTGTAGCCATAGAAATGGCAAATATAATATTGTAACGTTATATTTAACCTCATGCATAATACACTATGCGAAAATATTATAGATTTTTATTATTATCATATATTCTTACTATATCCTTATTATAATAACTGATTTTCTTCACTGTCAAATTAAAATTTCACTGACTCTTTTATGAAAATTAAATGCAAGACACTAAAACATTTTGATTCGTACTCTAAAATTATTAGATATTAAAAAACAAAATGTTTTGTTGCATTTACAAGGATGCTACAGGTCAGGAATATCAGGGAATTTATAAATAAATTTCTGCTATAATTTGTAATGCAAAAAAAATAATTTTTGTGAATAATTGAATGTTTCTTAAAATCAGGGCTCGAGCTAGTGGAATTATTTAAAAATACGGACTTTACGGAACAAAAATTAAAAATTACGGACAAAAATTTAAGTCATCCTCAAAACCTCGAAAGCTGAAATCCCCGAACGTTTAAAGCCCCGAATGTTTAAATCCCCGAACGTTTAAAGCCCCGAATGTTTAAATCCCCGAACGTTTAAAGCCCCGAATGTTTAAAGCCCCGAATGTTTAAATCCCCGAATGTTCAAAATTTCAATTATTTTCAAAAATGTTCCTCAATTTAATGATTTTGAATTGTAATTGAATTCTTGCAGAAAATGTTTAAAAATAATTTACATTTTTTTAAGAAATTTATTTAGAATTGTATTAAAAATCATTTAAATCCTACAATATATTTTATTATTTATGAAAATAATTGAATAGTTGCTAAGGATTTTGTTTCATTTTTGAAAATAATTGAATTGAACTGAACATTATTGTATTACTTATAAAAAAAATTGAATTGTTGACAAAATTTTTGTAAATAATTTAATTCCTTTTTGAAAAATGTTGTGGAAATTTAAATTATTATAAAACATGAAGAAATTTTTTGAATTGTTAATTCCTATGAAAAAATAATAATGATAAAATATTTCTTTAAAAAAGAAGTTATTGATGTTTTCGAATAATTAATTTTTAGAAGTGAATCAAAATATTCTTTAGGATCAGAAAAAAGGTGAAAATCAGTCAGGAAAAAGTCTGAAAATCAGGGAAAAGTCAAGGGAAAACAAAATTAATTTTTTGTGGCAACCCTATTCCTTTTTTAATAAATTAAATTATTATTTGATAATTATTTAATGATTTTTTTTTTCGTAGGAATTAAAATTTCCCCGAAAATTCAAAGCAAAGTTAGAATTCATAAATATTTTAATGTGAAAAGAATGAATAAAAACATTTGTTTAGAAAAAAATTTGAAATAAATTTCATTGAAAAAAACGTCGGGTATATAAAGGAGGGAGAGAGAGAGAGAGCTGTAGAAAATGTGAATGAAGCTAATTGAAGGGAAAAAATGCAAAATTCTTTATATTAAACGCACCCTCACGCTACCATAAAAAAGGCATTAATCCGTAAAAGTGTTCATTTTGACCCCGAAAGTCCTGGAAATATCCGAGAGTTTTATCGGCCAACATTACCAGTTACAAAGTAGGTCGGTCGACCAAAAACGTTCCAGGATTGGTTTATATAGTTTCAGGCTTTTGCTTTTCGACCATTTTCTCTCGACAATTTTTTCTCTTGAATTTATTGACAATTTTTTTCATGCCAACATATATATGTATATCTATATATATATATTCCTTTTTTTACAAAGCAAAACGGCTTTTCCGCTTTTCTTGAAAATCCCTCTTCATTCCTTTTCACCCTCCAACCTACGCTATTTTTCCCCCTATGCTTTTTGCACACCTTTTACTGCTTTTCTTCTTCTTCTTCTTCTTCTTCTCCCTTTTTTCATACCCACACAAACGAGCACCTCTTGAAATTCATAGTGAATCATATTAGTGTGGAATGAATAGAAGTACGTGACTGCGAGTCTAAGCTCACAAATCTACGAATCAGAGCACAAAATCCGGAGAATCAAATACCCGAAGAAATTTAAGGGACACGAATGGTGTTTTCCTCTCTCATATTATAGGCGATCAGTGGCGCTCTTTATTCAACCTATTGGGCTTTATATTCAAGGGCGAAAGTGTGCTGCGATAAAAGAAGGAAGAGAGATTGGAAAAAAAATTAACGACAAGAATAAAAGAGAGAATATAATCGAAATTAATCGATTTATTAAACGTGCATTATATGTAGTAGCGAGATTTTGATTTTAATATTGTTAAAGGACAATAAATCTTTTTCCTATTTACTATGCTTGAAAAACAGTTCTTATTATAAGATTTGACAGGGTTGCAACAGGTCAGGGAAATTAAGAGAAAAAAGCAGGAAAAGTAGTATGGGAAATTAGAGAAAAATCCCGGAATTTTATTCAAAATACTGGAAGAAATTAAATTTTTAGAATTCGAAAGAAAATTGAGAATTTTCGTTTAATTTTCGTTTGCCTCATAAACTATGAAATTATCACGAATTCTAATACAAAACCTTCAAATTTTTCCATTTCTGACAATAATTTCTTTTTAAATAACTTAAGTTTTCAGGAACTATCATAAAATTATGACTTATAAATTATGAATAATTTTTAAAATTTTCATAAATACTAGATTTATAGAAGAATTTTAGTTAAAAATACTAAAAAAAAAAAAATTGAATTTCGGAAAAGTTATACAAATGATTGCAGAAATTCAATTATTTTCAAAAATTATAAAAATTCTTCACCGAAAATTTAATTATTCTTATAAACTTGAAAGAAAATTGTTGCAAGAATTCAATTATTTTCAAAAGTAATAAAATTCTTTACAGAAATTCAATTATGTTTAAAAATTAAAAAAAAAAATTATTTTCAAAATATTTCAAGTATTTTTATAAATAATAAATTTTCATCTCCGAAATTCAATTATTTTAGAAAAATTTTGATTATTCTCATAAATAATAAAACTCATCGCAGGGTTTTAATTATAAAAAAAATTGAATTCTGAAGAAATTACAAACTTTTGCAAAAATTCAATATTATTTTCAAAAACAAAACATTTTTCGCGCAGATATTCAATTATGTTTAAAAATTTTTTTAATTCTCGTCAAAATTTTAATTATCTTTGTAAATAATAAAATTCTTCTCCAAAATTCAATTATTTTCAAAAATCTTAATAAAATTCTTGTCAAAATTTCAATTATTATCAAAAGTTTATACTATTTTTTTACAGGAATTTAATTATTTTCAAAAATTTTAATAAAATTCTTCGCAAAAATTCAATTTCATTGAAAAGTTTTGAAAAATTCTCTTAAAAGTTTTAATTATTTTCAAAAGAAATCAAATTCTTCACCGAAATTAAATTATTTTTAAAAATTTTAATAAAATGCTTTGCAAAATTTTAAATGCTATTAAAAATATTCCTCAATTCAATGATTTTCTAATAGTTACTATTTTAATAAAGTTTTTCAAAATAAAATTTTTCGCAGAAATTCAATTATGTTCAAAAATTTTTTAAAAATTCTCATAAAAATTTCAATTATCTTTAAAAATAATGAAATTCTTCTGCAAAATTCAATTATTTTCAAAAAATTTTAATAAAATTCTTGTCAAAATGTCAATTATTTTTTAAAGTAATATAATTGTTCTTCAAAGTTTAATTATATTTAAAAGTTTTAATTCTTGGCAAAATTTCAAATATTTTCAAAAGAAATAAAATGCTTTGCAAAATTTTAATTGCTATCAAAAATATTCTTCAATTCAATGATTTTCAATATACCTATCGACTATTTTAATAAAGTTTTCCAAAAGAATTGAGGCCTTGGATCCAATAACTCGCCCGACGCTCGAAGGCACGCGCTAATACCAGTCGGGTAGCAGTGAGTGGCCCAGAGGCGCTCACTGCTCACTGACTGGCAGTTGCGCGTTCCTCCGAGCGTCGGGCGAGTTTTCGATCCAAGGCCTCAATTCAATTTATTATTTAAAAAGAATTCTAATAAAATTCTTTAATAATAAAATTTTTTACAGGGACTCAATTATTATTTTTATAAATAATAAAAATTTGTAGATAAATTAAATTATTTTTAATATAATTTTCATAATTTTTTTTTTAAAGAAATCAATAATTTAAAATGTTTTTTTTATAAAATTCTTCGCCAGAATTTAATTATTTTTATAAGTAATTAAAATTATCGTAAAATTTCAATTATTTTTAATACAATTTTAAATAAATTTTCATGAAAAATTCAATTATTCTTAAAAATTTTATTAAAATTCGTTGAAAGAATTAAATTATTTAAAAATTTGTTAGTTAAATTTTTAATAAGAATTTGATTTTCAAAAACATTGAATATTCAATAAATTATTTATTTTTGTAATTAAATAATTACATTCTTGTAGAATTTTCTAAAAAATAAATTTTAGTTAAAATATTTTAGATAATAAATTGAATTTATTTAAAGCATTAAAGCGTGAATTATTAGAAATAATTGAATTTTGAAAATGTTTCATATTAAAATCTTTGAAAATCCTGAATTTTTCATACTTTTAACTAACAGTTCATTAGAATTAATTTTTTTTTTTGAAAAAGTTTAATAAAATTGTTTTTGGAATATTTTTTAATTTTGTATTTTCTAATGTACAATTAAAGAATTTCCGAATAATCGACGAAAATTTTTGTAAAATTGAATTGTAAAACAAAAAGATTTGAAAATTCTCAAAGAACTTTTTCAAAAATTATTAAAAGTAATTGATTTAAAGAAGAATTTTAATTAAAAATTCTGGAAATATAATTGAATTGAAAAGATGAAGATAGTTTTGAAGAAGTTAGTTGAATTTTTAAATCTATACTGTATTTAAAATAATTGATTTAAAGAATTTTAGTTGAAAATTCCAGAAAATAATTGAATTTTGGAAAAGTCGCAAATAATATTAATTTTAAGAAATAATTGAATTTCAAAAGGGTCGAATTCAATTTTTTTTTTTGGAAAATTTCAATTCCAATGCTTTTGAAAATTAGTTGAATTTTTAAATATATATTTAATTATTAAAAGTAATATTCAAAAAATGTTTGAAAATAACTTAATCGTTTCTACGAATTTTATTCAAATTTTTTGAGAATAATTTTTTTTTCCAAGTAGAGGGAATTTAAATTTGTGCAAATTCTCAAAAAAAAAAAAAAAAGTAGCTTAAAGTGTCGCAAATAAAAAGAAATATCCAAATAGTAGGAAATTATAAAAAAGTAGTAAATAGTTGATAGAGTTTCGTAATTGAGTGTGAAGTGTGAAATAAATGTACCCCATATTTTATTATTCATAGAAAAGAAAATTAGAAATATTGTACTCCAATCGATAATTAATAAGTGAAAAAGAATATCAATTCTGATTTTATTTATTTGTCACTTGGGGAATTCTGCGGAGATTGATCAATTGTAATTTTAATTATAATTAATCAATAGTTATTCGGTCCACGAGTTATAAATATTTCATCGAAAATAGTATAAGGAATTTCATATTTAGTCAGAGCTATTTAAATACATGTGTACTGTACGAAATAATTGTGAATTTCTATTTATTATTATTATTATTTTTTTTTTTTATAAAATAATTCGTCGTTTTATGCATGACTTTAAATTTTTAAAAAAATTTCTTCTCCCATGTTAACGCATAAGTGGATACTTCAGTTTAGAAATGTATGGTAGACTGCCCATTTATCAACAGCGTGACACTCGTACAAAAATATCCACTTATGTTTTAACACGTTTAAAATTTTTAATTTCCAACTCTTTTATTACTTCGCAGTTTTTATGGAAATAAAAAAAAAGTCACCCTCTTGTTGTAAGGCATGAATTTCTACTTTCATTTCATTGTGGAAAAATTAAAATTATAAAAAAAAAAAAATAGGACCATACTTTTTTTCAGTATTTTCTTCTCAGATCTAATTAAATTTTTTTTCTAATTTTCAATTCATAAACAAAGTATTTTCCATTTCAGAATTTCAAACATTAATTTATTAATCCAATCTCTTGTGAATTGAAATGATTATTATATTTTAATTCAGAACTAGCGAGCGGGCAAAATGAGATTCACAATCCAGAATTTCCAATTTTAAATAACTATTTTTGGTCTCATTATAAATAATATTGCAAAATGAAGGGAAATTGTAATTCTAAAAATATTTAAATTGTAAAAGAAAGTATGTAAAATAAAATGTCATTTGTGTGAATGTTTGAGAAAAGTATTTCAGGAACGTTGTTTTGGAAGTAAAACTTTTTCATTCTCTTTAATAATGTGTATGTGTGTGTGTGTGTGTGAAAGTATTCGTAAAATATTTTTCCAAGTTTACTGTTTGTCACATAGTTTCTGATTCTGGTCGGATTTAAAATAAAAAAAAAGAACTTGTCTAATTTAGTACAATTTAAAAGTGGGATTTTTAAATTGTGCTTAAATGTAAAAAATGTCACACACACTTTTTTCTTTTTATTTCCAACAAAAACCAAAGACCTGCAAAAGTATATAAATTCAGAGAACTTGACACTTTTAAATTATGTAATAATTGCAAGATTTTTTTTTCGAAATTAGGTAGTTATTAATTTAAAAAAAAAATGAAATTAAAGGATTTTTTTTTAATTAAAGGAGATATTGCGAAAAGATTAAATATTACAATTTGAGACTTTAGAGAGAAAAACAATTTCTTCATTTTTAATTAAAAAATACTTTTCTCCATTCGTGAGAGAAATAAGAATTCTTAAATAAAGCGAATTAAATTTACTTGACTTTGGAAAAAATAAATGAAATTTTTATTTTTCACTTTAACAGTGAAAAAAAAATTTTAATTATTTTATTTTAGCTCGAAAATTTGTATTATATTTAAATTAGTAATAACAGGGTTGTCACGCTTTTGCTTATTTGAAATTTCCTGACTTTTACAGGTTTTCCAGGTTAAAAACGGAATTTTTACTTCATTTTTAAATAAATATTAATTCATTTTTTATTTTTAGAAATTAAGGTATTCGAAAATTTGAAATTTAGTAACAGAATTTTATTAAAATTATTTATTTCTAGAATTTTAATTAAATTCTTAAAAAGTATTTTATTAAAATTATTTATTTCTAGAATTTTCAACTAAAATTCTTCTTTAAATCAATTTTTTAAAAATTCTGAGAATTTTCAAATTCTTTTGTTTACAATTTAATTTTACGAAATTTCGATTATGCTGACATTCTTCAATTAAATATATATAAAATTAAAAACTTCAAATAATTAAAAAAAAAAATTTCATTAAACTTATTGAAAAAAATTAATTCTATAGAATTCTTAATTAAAAATATGAAAACTTCAAATTTTCAAAGATTTTAATTTGAAATTCATTTATAAAATAATATTTATTAGAAAATTCTACGAGAATTCAATTATTTAACTACAAAAATAAATATTTTTTTAAACAATCGAATGATTCTTAAACTTCAATTTTCATAAAGAATTTTATAAACAAATTTTTAAATAATTGAATTCTCTTGACAAATTTTAATAACATTTTTAAGAATAATTGCATTTTTCGAGAAATTTGATGAAAATTGTATTAAAAATAATTGAAATTCTGCGATGAGTTTCATTATTAGTGAAAATAATTAAATCCCTGTAAATAATTGAATTATTGCGAAGAAATTTATAAAAAAATTTATAAATAATTGAATTCCTGTGAAATTTTTATTATTTATGAAAATAATTAAATTCTTTTAGAAAATTTTATTATAATGATTAAAAATCATTGAATTGTAGAAAATTTTTAAAAATAGTTCAATTTTTGCCAATTTTTAAATTTAAACTTTTTCTAAATTCAATTATTTCTAAAAATTTATCCTAAAATGCTCTTAATATTCAATTATTATGTAAAATTTTTAACTGAAATTCATTTTTAAATCAATTTTTATTAGAAAGTTCAACATTTTATTACTTTTGAAAATAATTGATTTTTTTATGAGAATTTTTAAAAAATTTTTGAACATAATTGAATTTCTGCGAAAAATTTTAGTTTGCAAAACTTTATTAAAATAGTGCAACTATTGAAAATCATTGAATTGAAGAATATTTTTGAAAATAATTTAAATTTTGACAAGAATTTCATTAAAATTTGTAAAAATAATTGAATTTTAAAGAAGAATTTTATTATTTTTAAAAATAATTGAAATTTTTTGACAATTTTAAAAAATTTTCAATGTAATTGGATTTTTGCTAAGAATTTTATTAAAAAAGTTTAAAATAATTAAATTCCTGCAAAAAAATGGTATCAATTATGAAAATAATTTAAATTTTGACAAGAATTTTGTTCAAATATTTTAAAATAATTGAATTTCGGTAAAGAATTAAGAAAAGTTTTTGAAAATAATTAAAATTTTGCCAAGAATTTTATTAAAATTTTTGAAAATAATTGAATTTCTGAGAAGAATTTTACGACTTTTGAAAATAATTGAATTTCTGCAATCATTTGTAATTGCTTCAAAATTCAATTTGTTTTAGTGTTTTCAACTAAAATTCTTCTATAAATCCATTATTTTTAATAAAACTAGTTAAATACCTATATATTAAATAAAAAATTTAACTAATTTCAGAGGAATTTTAGTTTTTAATTTTTTTTTAAATTTAAGTTTTTTTCTATTTCTAATTAAATTCTTTTAAAATTAAAGTTTTACAAAATTTTAAATCAAAATTTTTTGGAGTTCATCTACTTTTGAAAATTGTAAACGCAATTCTTTTAAAATTGAATTAATTTTGAAATATTTAAGTGAAATTAGATTTCAAGAATAAACACAATAACTTTAGAAAACAACAATTTTCCAGGATTTCGATCAAAGAATATTCTGATCTTAATTGTCTTTATTCTTTAATTTATTAAATCCTGAAAGAACTGGCATTTAATTTATTTCTAAATAATTAATAGTTCTGAATAATTCTCTATTTTGAATCATTGAAATTAAATTATTAAATAAAGAATAATGACTCATTAAATAGAGCCAATAATAAAATTATATGCTTTTTATAACAAGTTTAATTAACTTTGAATTAAATCAGTTTGTGATTAATAAAACATTTCCGAGAAATGTAAATTAATTTTTACGAAAAGAAAAGAATATTATTATTACCTGAATTTAAGGTGTGAAGAAAAAGCGACTTTCTGCTTGACGGAATGTGTATTATCAAATATCATACATAACGCAATATCTATTGTAACTTATTAATATTACACATACGAGAAGCAGTAAAAAATTAAATTTTTAAGAAATTATTTATGAATTGGGGTTGGCATTTGGTCCACGTCGACGACCGTATGTTTGAACTACATTTACAAATCTTCGATTGTACTGAATGCGCCTCTTTGCACGTCCAGTTTTCTTCTTGCTTTTCTCTTGTTTCTCAACCTGTGAATCAGTATTTTCAATTAATTTTCCAAAATCTAATAAAATTTTACAATATTTTCTATTTTATATATAATAAAATTTAATATTTTAGAAAACTAAAATATTTTCTTATATTTTTTTACAATTATTGAAAGCAATTCTATAAAATTTGTTTTACTGCAAACATTTTTCTTTACAAGTTCTGTGTATAAATTCAGTTAATTTTATCTCGAAAAATAAATGTAGCAAACTGATGAAAAATTAAGTTCGAATAGACAACAGAATTTCACTTTAATTTGCTCGTTAATCTAGCACCGCTTCTTAACTACATCTCGAAATATAATCACTAAAAATGTAGCTTAGATTTAACAGTGCTAAATTTTTATCAGTATTTTAAAAAATTCTATAATTTACCTTGGGTGTTTGTCCCTTGACTTTGCCAGCACGAGCCAAAGATCCGTGAACCTTTCCTGAAATAAAAAAAAATTTATTAGATTTTCAACGTATAATATGGGAACATTTTTAATTTCTTTAATCGAAAAATTTACCTCCCAAAAGTTGGACGTTAAAATCGAGTGTATCGAATTCAAGTTCTCCGACAAGAATATCATCTGCCAAAGTCACTCCACCGCAAGCAAGTGAAATTGTCCCCGATTCCAAATTTGTGAAGGCTAATAACCTTGCCTGCAAATAATAAAAATCTTTAGACTGAATATTGAAATAGAAAAAAAAGTAAAACAAAAAAATAATGTTAATTAACGACTAGTGTTTCAAAACTATGAAAAGATGAGAACTAGTGTATAATTTTCATCTCCCTGAGCTTTGAATATTGTTTTTGCATTACTGCTCGTTCTGTCAATATATTGGATTGATATAGACAGTTTATCATTGTAATGCCAAATAACATTTTAATTCTTATTAGTGTGAAATAAAATAGCGAATAAATTTAAAAATGACAGAATTTCAATTTTCTTAAAAATGCAAACTTCTAAATCAGGATCCTAACCTCATTAACTAAATGTACATTGTTTAAATTTTAATACAATAAACATACCTTGACTTGTGCAACGGTTTCATCTTCTTGACACTCGAATACTCGAGTTTCTTGTCCTCGAACGTACAACTGCATTTTGGGCTCGTTTCTGAAGCAAAAATACAGAAAATAAATGAAAATGTGCTCTGACTGTTGAACACACGTTGACAGACACGTGTAGACACAAAACTTATTATAATCTCTCAAATAGCTTAGTTGCTGGAAAAAAACACTTATCAAGATTTTTAAAATCACAAATAATGTCCTAATTGTCTATTTTTCAATTATTTTGTATCAAAAATGGAAATTTTAACCGAATAAAACTAAAGACGCTCACCTCAACAATCTAGACAGAAACGTAAAGGCGGAAGCCAAAAGTCGGCCATTTTACCTAACCTCAAACACTAGGTGGGTCAAGAAGATATTTAACGTTATTTATAACTCAACATATTGTTATTAATAAGTTTTCATAAAATTTTTTACTGAGAAATATTCATTTATTAAATGGGAAATTAATTGAATTTTTATGGAAAATTTATATTAGGTTTGGAAATTTTTGGAACGATTTTGACTAATGTGTCATTTTGAAAAATGGCGGTAAAATTTAAAACATCCATTTAGTTTAAAAATTTTATTTTATAGATTTTATAATAATATAAAATCTTTTTATAATCTTATCATATAATTTTTTTATGTATAAAAATTGTAATATATTATCCTCCGTCTAGAAGATAATTTTATTTCAAACTAAATTGACTCATTCCACTCTTTTGATCTTTTCACTTTATGACAGTTTACATAACCTCAAAATTGCAGTTTAAATCCTCAAGCTCAATGTATAAGAAAGAGAGAAAAATATTAAACAGGTAGAAAAAACAAATGAAGATTTCGGTTGTAAATTAAAAATACATAGTCGTACCGTGTTTTCAAAATACTTTAACCAACTTTAATTGATAAATGTTCGTAATGTTTATTTACTATTCTAACTTGAAGTTAGAAGCTTTTTTGAAGACTTAAAAATTGGTGACGTTATATTATAGTAGAATTCTAAGCTTTTGTGTGTATAGTGTTAGTATAGTATGATGACAAAATGTGATTATTTCAGTGTGATGTGTTGGCGCCACGCGCACTATTGTGTTTGGAGTTCCTCTGTGTCTCATATAGATCACCGGGAAGTTTAGAGAAACTCCTGGAAACTCGTGATAGCTCGTAAAGCAGTCATCATGATTTGGTCAAGGTAGCCGGTTTAATTATAGTGAAAATAAAATTAATATTCTGTCTTTAATTTCACAAGAGATTATGTTGTGTGGAAAATTGACTGTTGAGGATCATCATCATGCAGGTCATTTTCCGTTTACTTTTGGCTGTAATACACGTTTTGTACGAATTTATTTATTGGAGTCGACACCAGTGGAAATTGTGTATAGAACTATTGTTTAGTAATAGAAATCCCACAGTGGAAAATGACGTTCTTATTGAATTAATTAAGAGAGTGACAAAATTACCCAGGCACATGGTTGTCATCCTCGGTCACGAGGAGGTATCATTTCAAGATCTTGTAAAAATTATCAGCTGGTGTGTTATCGCTGGCATTCCTTGCGTCAGCTTTTACGATCACAATGGTAAGACCTTTGACTTATACATATTTTTCATATAACGAAACTTTAAATTATATTTTCTAATTAGTTGCTAATTGTTGACCATTGGTTAAACCAGTTTTTATTCATAATTCTGATTAAAAATTTCCACTTCAAGTATTTTATTATTTTTTTCTTTTTCGAGTTTAATTTTAATTTAAATTCGTACATTCAATTTTTAATAAGTAAAAGAATATTCATTTTTCTATATGTAATTGAAAGTAAATTTTGCAAAGTTCTTATCTTTACGATATCGAAAAATTATCAGATGAATATTGAGATTGAAAATAATTTTCAGGATTCCTACAAAGAAATGAAAAGGTGATAAAAAAGAAGCTTTTAGTCGAAAATTCGGACCTTGAACAAAATATTGTATGGAATTCTCATTCGTCGGTGAAACCCATTAAAAATGGTACTAATGGTAAGAATTTAGTTGAATTCGAATAATTTTGATTCTAGAATATTGTGGAATTCAATTCTAATGAAGGAAATTTTGATTTAGGAACTAAACATAAAACGAGAGTACAACTTTTGTCGTACGACGATGGCAAAGGGAAAATAGTCTCTCTAGTCCAGGAATTAGCAAAGGGAGTTACCTCCGGAGAACTCCAACCGGATGAAATTAGTGTTCAACTTCTCACAGATAAATTACAATTTGATGACATTCCAAATCCGGATCTAGCAATTGTTTGCGGACGAGTATTGTCCACCTACGGTTGTCTTCCATGGCACATAAAAACAACAGAATTCATGTAAGAAAAATTTCTCGATCTTAATGAATTATCATTTTATTACTATTTTACAGGGTTGCTACAGGTTAGGGAAAAGTCAGGGATTTTTATTAAAAGTACTGGAAAAAATTAAATTTTTAGAATTTATAAGAAAATTCTGAATTTTGGGGTAATTTTTGTTTGACTCATAAACTATGAAATTGACAAGAATTCTAATACAAAACCTTCAATTTTTTCTATTTCTGACAATAATTTCTTTTTAAATAATTTAATTCTTGAACTATAATAAAATTATTACTTATAAATTATTTAATGAATAAATTTACTTAAAAACTTCAAAATTAATTGGATTTCAAAAGAGTTGCGTTTACAATCTTCATAAATAGATGAACTTGAAAGATTTTAATTTGAAATTTTAGAAAATATCTATTTTTAATGAATTTAAATACAAATTTTGAGAACAACTGATTACGGAAATTCAATTATTTTAAAAAGTGATAAACTTCTTCGCATAAATTCAATTAAGTTCAAAAATTTTTAAAAGTTCTCGTAAAAATTTCAATTATCTTTATAATTAATAAAATTCTTCTCCAAAAATCAAATATTTTCGAAAATTTAATAAAATTCAATTATTTAAACAAAATTTTAATAAAAATTTCGCAGAAATTCAATAACTTACCAATTTTTTATAATTTTCTTTACACCAATTCAATTATTTTTAATTTTTTGATAAAGTTTCTCAAAAGAATTCAAATATATTCATTCAGAGAATTGAAAAAAATAGTTCTGAGAAATTCAATTATTTCGAAAAATTTTAATAAAATTCTTTTAGAAATTCTATTATTTAAAAAAATGTTGACAAAATTCTTTACAAAATTTAATTAATAAAATTGCAATTTAAATAAAATTTTTCTTTACAATTCAGTATTTTCTATACAATTCTTCTTAATTCAATTATTTTCACAAATAATACATTTTTTAAATGGGAATTCAATTATTTAAAATAATTTGGATAAAATTCTTCGCAAGAAATCAATTATTTTCATAAATAATAAAAATTTTTCTCGTGAATTCAATTATTTTAAAAAATTTTGATAAAATGCTTTATAAATTTGAAAAATTATAATAAAATTGATCATACAGTACAATTATTTTCGTAAAAAATAACATTCTTCCTAATAATACAATTATTATCAAAAATGTTTATAAAAATCTTCGAACCAATTCAATTATTTAAGAAATTTTAATAAAATTCTTTCCAAGAATTTAATTCTTTTCAAAAATAAAATTTTTCACAGGAATTCAATTATTTAAATAAAATTAAATATAATTCTTCGTCAGATTTCAATTATTTTCAATTTTTTAAAGCAATTTCTCAATGGAATTTAATTATTTTCAAAAAGATTTTAAAAATTCAAAGAAATTCAATAATTTTAAAAAATTTGAATAAAATTCTTCACAAGAAATTAATTATTTTCATAAATAATAATATTTTTCTCCGGAATTAAATTATTTTCACAAATAAAATTCTTCACAGGACTTTAATTCTTTAAAAAAATTTGTTAATAAAATTCGTTGCAAGAATTCAATTATTTTCATAAATAACAAAACTTATCGCAGAATTTCAATTATTTTTTATACAATTTTAAATAAAATGTTAAAAAATTGCATTTATTCTTAAATTTTTTTAAAAATTTGACGATAATATTCTTAAAAGTTACTGAATTTAATTTTTTTTAAAATTCTTAAATACTTTTAGAGAAATTTGCAAATAAAAGTAATACAACATTTTTTTGAGTATCTATAATAATTTTTGGAGTGAATCAGAATATTCTTTAGAGTCAAGGAAAAAGTTAAAATTTTGTCTGGAAATCAGAAAAAAGTCGGAGAAAAAGAAAATTAAATTTTTGTGGCAACCCTGTTTTAGAACCAGTTTCTTTGGAAAAAGTGACAAATTTCCAATTTTCAATCATTTTAGTTACAGTTTAAATAATAAATTTTACATTTCAGCCAAATACAATCACATCATAGAATAACAGTAAAGGATTTTGCACTACTCTTAAGGAAATATAGTAAATGTGAACAACGCTATGGAAAATGATGACAAAATAAATTATTATCATTATTATTAAAAATTGTTGAAGGACTTCGATTACTTGTACCAAGTATTTTTTTTTTAGGTATTCCGAAGTCTATGACGAATCAAGACTGATTCTTAAATAGACAAGAGAAAAGAGAAAAAAATGCAACTAAAAATATTTTCATTCCACCATTTTAAAGTGTAATTATTAATGTACATTTTTAAGCATTTTGTTTATGGATAAGATAAATTTGTAAAATTTAGAAACCCTTTCTCTCTCACTCTCTTTCTAGTTAACTTAATATCTTAATTTTAATTAGTTCTTGTAGATTGACAGCATACACAAAACGTGACACAAGATAATTGATATTTTTGAAATAATTTATTTTTGCTACATTGTTATATTATGCAAATTTCAGTCTTTTTCAAATATATTAATTTTTAAGAGAAAGTTATAATTATTTTTCAAAACAAAATAGTTCAAAAATGTACTGTTGAATTTCAAGATGATAAATTCGACATTTTTTTTTTGTATTTTTCATCGACTAAAGCGACTTTTTTTTATTCTTAAATTCGATCCAAGGCCTGGACATCTGGACAAAATGTTCTCTTTAATATTTATATTCACAGAAAAATTAAAATTTTAATTGAAAATTATTAAACTCCATTTTTATTCGTTATATAGTAATGTAGTCTTTATTTTTGCTTGTAAAAAGTAAAACACCAAATAAATTTCATTAAAAAAATCTTTAACTTTCACTTGTTAGTAAACTATCGACAGTTTTGTTTTTAATAAGAAAAAAAAACCCAAATAGCAAAAGAAAGGACATAAAATAAATCTAGAAAATTCGTAAAGTACGTAATAATTACGTTTATTATTTACAATCTGTAAAATTATTGCTCGGTAACCACCAGGGAAATAGTTTCGAAACACTGTGTGTGTACGTGTGTATGTGAATTATAAACTGACATTAAAATCGTTAAAGAGCACATATTCACTGCTTATCTTTTTCTTTTCTTTAAAAAAAAGAGTTTACTATAAACTTGATTTTTTATATTTAAAAAAAACTGCACATCACTATTATATTATTATTACTGAAGCTGTCTCTTGGGCTTGTCGAGAAATCTTGTTGATGAACCAGAGAAGAGTCTGAAACAGAAATACATTCCTAGGCCTGGATACGAAATTCTATTTAAATTCTATTTTGCAAAAAAAAAAAACAAATTTCGTTGAAACGAAATGTTTTTAAAAAAATTTATTTAAAATGACGCGACTTGATTAGTCGTGTGATTTAGTGATTAGTGTGATTAATAATAAAAATGATAACAAACGCAGGCCTCGGATATTCCGACTTTTTCGAATTTTTCCTAATTTTTTCGAATAATGCGACTTTTATCGACTTATTTTCAAAAATTGCGACTTTTTCGACTTTCCTTCCAAATTTTGCGACAAAATACCACATTTTTAGAATAAAATGCAACTTATTTCGATTTTTATTATGTGAAAAGTATAACTATAGACAAATCTACGAAAAGTTATTTTTGAATAATTTTTCTAATAAAATTTTTAGAATATACAATTACAAAGATTTTGAATCAATGAAATTTTGTAAAATTTAATTGTGAACAAATCAATTTTTTCAAGTATTTTATTCCAATTTTTGAAAATTAAGTTTTGAAGAATTTTAATTAAAAATTTTGGAAATAGTATTGAATTCTTAAAAATTTCAATAAAAAATCTTCAAGAGTACATTTAATAAAAATCAAAATAAATGAAAGTTAGGTTGTAAAAATAATATTAAAAAATATTTTTGAAAAAAACTAATTCTCAGAATTTTTTCATTCTAATTTTTTAAAATTCAATTCAAATTCTTACATTTTGAAAAAATGTTGTCAAATTTCAATTATTTTTCAAAAATTTTACCAAATTTCAATTATTTTTAAAAAGATATTACCAAATTTCAATTATTTGGATATATTTTAATTGTATATAAGTGTAAAAATATTGTCTTTTGAAAATTATTTAGAAATTCTTTATTCGATATAAAATCTTTTGCAAAAATTCAATTATTTTCAAAAACATTTCACTAAAGAATTAAATTTTTTCTTTATTCTATTTAAAATCTTTGCAAAAATTCAATTATTTTTAATACAATTTTTTTTCAATTTTAAAAAAATTTTTAATAATATTTTTCCAAAGAATTCAATTATTTTCTCAAATTTTAATAAATCTTTCAAAACAATTTAATTATATTTATAAATAGTAAAATTTTCTGCAAAAATTCAAATTTTATTCAAAACAATTTCATAAAAGAATTCAATTTATTTTTTAGCTCGTTATAAAAAATTTCAAGAAAATTCAATTATTTTCTAAAATTTCAATAAATACTTCGATAAAATTCAATTATATTCAAAACAATTTCGCGAAAGAATTCAATTATTTTTCTTAATTCGTTATAAAAAATTTCAAAGGATTCAATTATTTTCTCAAATTTTAATAAATTATTCCAAAAAAATTCAATTATATTTGTAAATAGTAAAATTCTTTGCAAAACTTCAATTATTTTTTAAACTTTTAATAAATCCTTCGAAAAAATTCAATTATATTTATAAATAATAAAATTCTTCGCAAAAATTTAATTATTTTCAAAAACAATTTCACGGAAGAATTCAATTTTTTTCTTAATTGGTTCTAAAATATTTCAAAATAATTTTCAAAAATTTAATAATTAAATTTTATAAATTTGAAAGAAATTGTTCATAAAATTCAATTATTTTTAAGATTTTAAAGAAACTTCATTATTAAAAAAAAAATTCAAAGAAATTCTTCAAAGAGAGTTTAATTAGAATTATCAAAAATTTTAACATATTTCTTTTCGAGAATTTATTTAGCTAAATAGTGCTATTTTTCGAGTTTTGAATAATTGAATTTAGAAATCAGTGAAGAATCAGAGAAATACAAAATAATATTTTTTTGTGACAACACTGAATTAAATAAACGACATTTTTGACTTTTTTTCTATTTTTAATCGAATAAAGCGATTTTTTTGGCTAAAGTTAAAGTCGATCCGAGGCCTGCAAACGGGAAATTTTTTCTAAAATATCCAGAATGAAATAAGCAAATTTTCAATTGAAAATTGAATTTGAATTTTGAATTGGATGAATTGAATGAATTGAATGAATTAAATGAATTAAATGAATTTAAATTGAATGAAACTTTTTTTTGAATGACTAGATTTAATTTTAGACTAGAATTTATGACTAGAATTTAATTACTTGAAAAATAATTTAACGTTTTATCAAAGTGCATACAACCTTTATAAATAGAAGATAGCTCTCAATCCTTGTACCGATGCGATGACTTCTTACCATCTCGATGATGACCAGTGTGCCTCGACTTTGATCTCGATCGTCGACGATCGCGGGACCTCGAGCGTGAGCGTCTCTTATTTCTCGACGACGAATACGGTGAGCGTCTTCGTTCCTTGGAGCGAGTGCGTGATCGCCTCCTATCCCTGGACCTGGATCGACTTCTCCTTCTCTCTCGCGATCGGGAATTACTTCGCCTACTCGAGTACGAGGGACTCCTTCTGCTTCTGGAATGCGAACGTGATCTCCTCTTTCCCCTCGACTGCGATCGTGAATACCTTCGTCCAAATGAATGCGAACGTGATCTATATCTGGACTTGGAACGCGACCTCTCCCTTTTACGATTCCTCGACCTTGACCTATGCTTTCTCCCAGACCTGTAACTACTTGACGATCGTGAACGATAACCCTTACGTGACTTAATTGATCTAGATCTAGATTTACGCCTTCTGTAATGATCAGAAGAACGTGACCTGGAACGACGACGACTTCTCGATTTACTTCGGCTCTTTGACTTTTTCTTCCTCTCATCACCACGTGAACTGTTGTTGTCCTTGCGTGATGATCGTTTTATTTTTGTTGAACTTTCCGAACTAGAATCATCATCATTACTGCTAGATTCCGATTGAGCCGATTTCATTGGTGAATTTATCTTTGCCGTGTCGCTTGTTATTAATTGATGTTGCGGCGTTTGTCCGCCGCTTGACATCGTTTCTGATTCTTCCCTTTCATTATTTATCGTTTCATTTTCAACTAAAGTATATGACGTTGGAAATTACGTTTACGAATAAAACGAGATATGATTTTATTATTCGTTTGAAACATACCTGAATCTCTGCCGCTAGAATTACCAATATGATTTTTCTGTTGTTCATAAATGTGATCCTCCTCCTGTCGCTTCAGCTCCTGTTCTTCCTCGGCCAATCGCGCCTCGATTTCCTCCTCAGTTTTCTTAAATGCCTGCTGCCTCCTTCGCAATGTCTCCTGTTCAATAATTTTTCATTCATTAAATTCATTCATAAAATAATATCAGGGTTGCCACGCTTTTGCTCTTTTCAAATTCCCTGACTATTCTAGGTTTTCCAGGTTAAAAAAATTTTAATTTAGAAATTTTCCAGGGTAAAAAAGAAATTAAATTAAATTAATTAATTAGTTTTAAAATTTTTAAAACGAAAATTATTCGAAAACATTAATAAATTAATTTTTAAATAAATATTTAATCATTATTTTTTATAGAAATTAAAATATCATAATATCATAAGAATATTGTAACTATAAATACAAATTTTCAAAGATTTTCATTTAAACCCTTTTCAAAATTACAATTATTTCTAAAAATTTAGTAATTTACGCTATAATGCTATTAATGTTCAATTATCATTTAAAATTTTAAGTAAAATTCATTTTTTAAACAATTTTTATTAGAATGTTCTTCGAGAATTCAATTATTTAAATAGTAAAATAAATAATTTATTAAATAATTAAATATTTCTGAAAAATAATTTTTATGAAGAATTTTATCAAAATTTTTGAAAATAATTGAATTCTTTTTTCGAATTTAAAAAAAAATTTAAGAATAAATGCAATTTTCCAACATTTTATTTAAAATTGTATAAAAAATAATTGTAATTCTGCGATAAGTTTTGTTATTTATGAAAATAATTGAATTCTTGCAACGAATTTTATTAAAACATTTTTTAAAGAATTGAAGTCCTGTGAAGAATTTTATTTGTAAAAATAATTGAATTCCGGAAAAAAATATTATTATTTACGAATATAGTCCATTTCTTGTGAAGAATTTTATTCAAATTTTTTTAAATTATTGAATTTCTCAGAATTCTTTAAAACTTTTTGAAAATAATTAAATTCCACTGAGAAATTTCATTAACAAATTGAAAATAATTGAAATCTGACGAAGAATTTTATTTAATTTTTGTTTAAATAATTGAATTCCTGTTAAAAATTTTATTTTCGAAAAGAATTAAATTCTTAAGAAGAATTTTATAAAAATTTCTTAAATAATTGAATTGGTTCGAAGAATTTCATTTTTTTTTGAAAGTAATTGAATTATGTCGAAGATTTTAGTAAACAATTTTGACAATAATTGTATTCCTAGGAAGAATATTATATTTTACGAAAATAATTGTACCTATTCTATGATTAATTTTATTATAATTTTTAAAAATTATAAAGCATTTTATCAAATTTTTTTAAAAAAACTGAATTCATGAGAAAAATTTTATTATTTATGAAAATAATTGAATTCTTGCAACGAATTTTAATAAAAATTTTTTTTAAAGAATTGAAGTCCTGTGAAGAATTTTATTTGTGGAAATAATTGAATTCCGGAGAAAAATTTTATTATTTATGAAAATAATTAATTTCTTGTGAAGAATTTTATTCAAATTTTTTAAAATTATTGAATTTCTCAGAATTTTAAAAATCTTTTTGAAAATAATTAAATTCAATTGAGAAATTGACTTAAAAAATTGAAAATAATTGAAATCTGACGAAATTCATTTTATACTAATATTTATTCGAAAATTCTACTAGAATTCAATTATTTACTTATAAAAATAAATATTTTATTAAACAATTAAAAGTTTCTTAAAATTGAATTTTCATAAAGAATTCTATCAACAAATTTTAAAGAATAATTGCATTTTTCGAGAAATTTGATGAAAATTGTATTAAAAATAATTGAAATTCTGCCAAGAATTTTATTAAAAGTTATTAAAATAATTAAATTTTTTTGATAAATTTTAATAAAATTTTTAAGAATAATAACTTTTTTCGAGGAATTCCATTAAAATTGTATTATTAACAATAATTGAAATTGAGCATTGAGTTTTATAATTTATGAAAATAATTGAATAATATATGAAAATAATTTGTAAATAATAGAATTCCTGTGAAATTTTTATTATTTATGAAAATAATTAAATGTTTGTGTAGAATTTTATTAAATTTTTTTTTAACTAAATCGAATTCTTTCATGAATTTTTATTAAAGTAGTAGATATTAAAAATCATTGAATTGAGAAAAGTTTTTGAGAATAATTGAAATTTTGCTAAGAATTTTATTAAAATTTTTGAAAATAATTGAATTTCTGCAATAATTTGTAACTTTTCCAAAATTAAATTTTTTTTTCGTGTTTTTAACTAAAATTCTTTTTTCGAATAAAATTCATTAAAAATTGAAATATTACAAAATTTTAAATCAAAATCTTTAAAGTTCATCTACTTATAAAAATTGTAAACGCAATTCTTTTAAAATTGAATTAATTTTGAAATTAGATTTCAAGAAAAAACACAATTACTTTAGAAAACAACAATTTTTCAGGATTTCAATCAAAATTCCCTGACTTTTACAGAATTTTTCAAGTTTTATAAAATTCCCTGACATTTCCAGGTTTTTAGGTTGCGTAGCAACCCTGCACCATTAAAAAAATCGGAATCAGAAAAAATGGACAAAACGAATTTACCTTGAGTTCCTCATCACTGTCTTCCTCCTCTGGTTCTTCGTCCTCCCTCTTTTCCTCCTCAGATTCGCTGTTACTGTCGCCATAGATGCCCAGACCTATATCATACAAATTCGAATTAGACAAAAAGAAAAGACTTCAATGACATTTTGTTAAATTAAATAATTAGGAAAAATAGTTTAGCATGGTTGGTCAGGCGGTTCTCTTCGACTGAACGAAATTCAGTCGCAAAAGAACTATTCTCTATTTTTAAGAAATTATTTATTTTTCACCAATAGCAAATCTTATTTTTAAAATTATCAAGTTTTAAACTATCACAGGGTTGCCATAAAAATTTAATTTTCTTTTTCCCTGATTTCCAAACGAAATTTTTATTTTTTGTGCCCGACCCTAAAGAACTTACTCCAAGAAATAAATTCGCTCTAGAAATTTATTTATTCAAATACTGAAAAAAAATGTTCTAATCCTGTTATTTGCGAATTTAAATTATTAAAAATTAATATTATTAATTAATTTAAATTATTCGAAACCAAAACAATTTAAAATATTTTTTAAATAAATATTTAATAATTTTTATTTTCTCAAAAATTCAATTTTTTTTAGTGCTTTTAATTAAAATTCTTCTATAAATCCATTATTTTTGAATAATTAATTAAATAAATAAATACTAAAAAAATTTAACTAATTTCTAACTTTTTCCTGGATTTCATGACTTGTGGCAATCCTGTGATAGTCTTGAAATTGTTAGAAATTGATTTTTTTGAAAAATTCTGAATTGTGGGTTGTGATCAGCGATTACTGTCAAGTAATTAGACCCTCTGATCATTCCTAGATGGACCATGCCTTGAAAATCTGTAGATAAGAGCCACTTACCAAGTTTCCGAGTGATCTGAGCAAGAGGGGCCGTGTTGTTGAAGGATGCGACAGGGGGCTCTCCTGCAGGGGCTTACAATAGATACGCATTTAGTAACCAATTTTACTGAGATCCATTTCACATACTGGATCCCCCCTCCCCCTAATTACCGCCCTTCTCTTTTTCCGTATTATTTTTCAATCACCGAAAATGCCACCCTAAACAGCCCTCTTTTTGTCAACACAGACATTGTCGAAAAGTTTCTGCCTTCTTCCTCATCTCTATTGTCAGCAACAATAAATTATTATTATTTTCAACAATTAAAGGAGGAAAAAGAGCTTAATTTCAATTCTAAATTGAAGTTCAGTTTTACAATGATAGTGATTCAATTTTACCAAAATCATTTTTATATGTAACACATAATGAAATGAAAGATTAATTTAATTCGCAGGCATCACAGTTGGTCCCCTTTTCCCCTTTTGTCCCCTTATTTCGATTTTATCACCTTTTTCACCTTTTTTGACGATTTGTCACCTTTTTCACGTTTTTTTAATAAAAAATAAATTTTTTTTTTGAAATCTTTTTCAAAGTGTAATCATAAAATTTAGACTCAAAGTTATAGAATTCAGTGCGTTTTATTTCTGATTTAGATTATTAACACCACAACATAATATAAATGTTTTATGTTAATGATTTAAATAATATAGATATCGTAAAGAATTTTATAAATTATAAGGTGGTTCATTCAACAGAATGCAGACCTCTAGAAAAATAATTAATTAACATTCAAATAATTAAAATATTAAAATATTACTATCACAAAATTATAATTTTGAAATTATTTAATTATTTTATTTATACATTTCAAAATTAATTGCGTTTTAAAACAGTATCCTTTACAATTTTCATAAATAAATGAACTTGAAAAGATTTTAATTTTAAATTTTATAAAATTTCAATTTTTAATGAATTTTATTAGAAATTCTAAAGAATTAAAATTTTTGCAAAAATTTTCAAAATTTAAATATTTCTGAAATTTGTTAAATTTTTTAATATATATATATATATATTTAATAAGTTTCAAATAATTCCAAAAATTCAATTATTTTCAAAATTAATAAAATTCTTCGCAAAAATTCAATTGTATTAAAAATTTTTTTTAAATTCTCGTAAAAATTTCAATTTTCTTTATATATAATAAAATTCTTCTTCGAAATTCAATTATTTTCAAAAATTTTAATAAAATTCTGGGCAAAATTTCAATTATTTGCAAAAAATTTCCTAAATTCAATTTCTATAAAACAAACACAATTTTTGTAAAATTCTTCGAAAAAAGGCAATTATTTAAAAAGATTTTTATAAAATTATTCGCAAGAATTGAATTATTTTGAAAAAATGAATATTTTAATTTTTAATTTTTCACAAGAATTCAATTATTAGGTATTATAAATAATAAAATTCTTCTCAGGATTTCAATTATTTTTAAAAGTTTTAATAAAATTCGTTGCAAGAATTCAATTATTATTATAAATAATAAAATTCTTCTCAGGATTTCAATTATTTTTAAAATTTTTAATAAAATTTGTTACAAGAATTCAATTATTTTCATAAATAATTAAACTCATCCCTGGATATCAATTATTCAGAAGAATTCAATTATTATTATAAATAACAAAATTCTTCGAAAGAATTGAATTATTTAAAAAATATTTTTGACATTATTTGTTTATTAGAATTTAATAATTATTTTCAATGCATTTTTTATTAAATTTCTTGAAAGAATTTAATTATTTTCAAAAATATTAATAAAAAAGGGAGGAAAAGAATTGAATTATTTAAAAAAAATTTTTTTTAAAGTCTACTTCGAAATTCAATTATTTTAAAAAGTTTTAATAAGATTTTTGGCAACATTTCAATTTGGAACAATTTTT
Source organism: Leptopilina syphax (assembly GCA_032872505.1). Taxonomy (NCBI): domain Eukaryota; kingdom Metazoa; phylum Arthropoda; class Insecta; order Hymenoptera; family Figitidae; genus Leptopilina; species Leptopilina syphax. Next base: position 23,925,951 of record CM065468.1, on the reverse strand, counting down.
CTAAATTCAATGATATTCAATATTTAAATAAATTTTTATTAAAATTCTACGCAAACGTTTAATTATTTTCATAAATAATAAAATAATTTCACAAGAATTCTATTATTTACAAATTTTTTTATAAATTTCTTCTCAATAATTCCATTATTTTCGTAAATAATTAAACTCATCGCAGAATTTCAATTTTTTTTTAGTACAATTTTAATCAAATACCTCGAAAAATATAATTATTTTTTAAAAATTTTATTAAAATTCGTCGAAATTTAATTATTTAAAAATTTCTTGATAAAATTCTTTATGAAAATTCAATATTAAGAAAAAATTCAATTACGTAATTCAATATAAATTATTTATTTTTTTTATTTAAATAATTGAATTCTCGTAGAATTTTCTAATAGAAATTGATTATAGTGAATTTCAGTTAAAATTTTACATAATAATTGAATATTAAAAGCATGAAGTTTTAGAAATAATTGAATTTGGAATAAGTTTTAAATTGAAATCTTTGAAAATCTGAATTTTTCGTATTTTTAACTAACAATTCTGTAGAATTAATTTTTTCAAAAAGTTTAATTGAAAATATTCGAAATTTCGTAAAATTGAATTGTAAATAAATACATTTGAAAATTATCAGAATTTAAAAAAAATTATTGTAAATAATTGATTTAATGAAGAATTTTAGTTAAAAATTAGAAATAGAAAATATTTGAGAAAATATTAATTGAATATTAATTGAATTAAAATGTGAAAATAATTTTGAAGAAGTTACAGTAAAAATATTTTTTATAGTAGAAAATAATGATCTTATCACTCAGTCATCTTTAATTATTATAAAACATGAAGAAATCGATTGCTCCGAGTCGAAGACTCGGAGTGATCGATTTCTTCATGTTTTATAATAATATTCTCATAAATTGTTGAATTTCAAAAAGATTTGAATTTGAATGTTTTGAAAATTTTGTGGAAACTCTGATTAAAATCGAATCATTTTAAAAAAATTGTATGGAAGCTATATGATAAAAAATTTGAATTATATATGCAAGTTGTATAAACAAATAAATTTTTATCCCCTTTTTGAGGGAAATAAATTCCCCTTTTCACCTTTTTTTTTTTTGAGGAAAAAAGGTACTGTGATGCCTGAATTCGAGAAAAGAAATCATTGTTGCCTCTGAACTTTTATCTACTAAAAAGAATTGATATATCCAAAATAATAATCGGTTTTCTTTTAAAGATTCATGCAAAAGATATTCTTAGCACATGAGTCCTGAAAACACAGTAAAGCACAGGGCATGTTTCTGAAAAACATTAAACAATTGTATAACTACAAATGGAAACACTGTTTTTAATGCTCGTTGAAGAAGATGTACAATGTGGCATGTAATCGTTCGCCACAAACTGGTAGCAGAATGAATTAATGATCTCTTTACTTGAATAAAGCAAAAGTTCGAAATATCGATCTGTTAGTTCTATCAGGTGTGTATCTGGGGTACCTTTGGCTCGTGCGCGGCTCCAAACCTCTCTGCAAACCGATGATATTTCTTCGTTTGTCACTTCCAACAGAATTTCCGTTAGGGACCTTCGGACTTTTAGCATCTGTTGAAAATTTTTCTCAGTGTTATTTTCGAATTAGTCGATTTTTCGACTTTATTGTTTCGGTTATCAACTAACCACATCTTGTAAAATTTCTTCCCGCGATCGCTTTGGTAGTGATGGAGCGAAAGTTGCGACGGGACTTCCCTCTTTTGCTGAACGTGAATCGGGTGATTCCGCATCCCTGAAACGTGAACGTCGTGGGCGACTGTGATCCGGACTGCGATCGACATTTCTTTCCGTCTCGTCATGCCTCGATCCTGTCTCTTCCTCTGTTTCCTTCTCCGAATCCGAATCCTGCATAAAATATTGAAAAAAAACTCGTCATTTCCGAATTAAATCTTAATTTTCTGATTTCTTACGAATTTGCTCTTGCTGGGATTGAGAACGGCGCGAGCTTCATCTTCGGCTTTTTTTCGTGCTTCCATTTCTTGCTTTCGCAATTCCTCTTGTCTCTCACGTTCGACTGCCTTCTGTTTTTCTCTCTCCATTTTTTCTAGACCTTCTCTTATCCATGCGGGCAATTGCCTTCGTTTAGCTGCGTCTATAAATAAATTCAAATATTTATGTACTTTCTAGATAAATCGATTGTATAAAATTTACAAAATATGTATAATATTTAATTTATTTCTATTTTATTTCTTTAATACCTAATGTATATGGATCTTCTTCAGGCGTAGGTTCTCTTTCCTCTCGGGATCTCATTGGATCTACGCCTCGAATTGGTGGCATTCTATTAGAATGACGCATTCCCTTTAAAAACGGTGGCGGTTGAGATGACATTACACCAGATTGATCTCCTGACCAATAAGGTGGCACCTGCTGATGATAAAATACAAAATAAATAACAATTCATAAAATTTCAGGGTGGCAACAAAAATTTGATTTTGCTTTTCCTTAATTTCCAGACATTTTCACTTTTTCCCTGACACTGATTCACTCTCGAAACTATTAGATAAAACGATTTCAAAAAATTCAGATTCAAACGTTTTTGAAATTCAACAACTTTAAAAGAATATTTTATTATAAAACATGAAGATATCTCCACCCTTTGGTCAAAAATTTAAAATTATTAAAAATTATCAAAAATTCGAAAAACCGATTTTTTTAAAATTCAACATTTTTTCTTCTCTTTTATGGCGTTTAGCTTCAATATTTTTGTTCTCTTCAAAAACACTTTACTTAATTAAATAATCTTCACCCTTTGGTCAAAAATTTAAAATTATTCAAAATTATCAAAAATTTGAAATTAATTTCCAACAAACCTGATTGTATGGCTGTGCATTTGATACTGAATTATAAACATAAGGAGATGGTGCTGACGGTGGAGGCACATTGAAATTCCCTGAAATCTGAGGCGCTGAAGGTGCAACAGGAGAATTGCCCAGTCCAGTGGGTTTTCCATCGGGTCCAATAGTTACTCCCGGGGGTGGCACTCCGCTCCATTCCCAATTTCCTGGTCCAGGTCCAGCTGCATTCCAATGTCCCCATTGATTCCACTGATTCCAACCATCTAAAAAAATTTGAAATAAAAAAAAAATTAATAAGCAAGCTGACGTAAAGTTTCACTTAACATTTTTAATTATACAGTAAGCATTGCCCCTTCACAAAATTATCTTCGTCAAATATTTACCTTCCTGTCTCATAAAAAAATGTAAAGTTAAGAAATTAAAATGAGTATTAAATAAGAAAATAATTTTGAAACTTTCGACTCTTTAAAGAGCCCTACGCACCTGAATTATTTTTATGTGATTTCTTGTGGAATATTGTTTTTTCCTTGGGTGTATCATTACCTCTCATCATAATATAGTAGTCTGCAGTAAACGAAATAAACAGAAAAGTTTAAAAACTTTTGAGAAAAATAATAGAACAAGAAAAAAGTTCTTTACTGATTAAAAATAATTATTTTTCAAAAATTCTTTTTCTCTCTGTCAATAACAGAAAATAATAAAATTGAATTATAGTAAAATATTTGAGGAATAAAACAATATTATTTCGCCCCTATGAAATAATAATAATATATTCTCAATACCTGAACCACTTATACTAGGTGCTGGGGGTGCTGGGGGAATGTCATCGTCTTTAGTGTCCATATCCATTGGAGCTTCTCCTCCTCCATCGTTGTCCGATTGTCCCGTATCAATTGAGGGTGGCGGTGGGGCAGGGGGAACGACTGTTTCCTTCATTTTTATCCACTGTTGAGCTAATGCGGCCCAATCGACTATTAAGACAAGAAAAAATTATTCATTACAGTAAGAAAATTCTCAAAAATTATAATCAAATTCTTTAAAAGGATTCAATTATTTTCAAGAAATATTCGAAATTCAATTATTTTCAGTATCTGGTATTTTCATCAAATTTTGCAAAAGAAATCAAGTATTTAAAGAGAAATTTTTATAAAATTCATCCAAACTTTAATTATTTTTATTATTAAGTAATTCAATTACTTTTACTAATTTAATAACATTTTTCAAGAAAATTCAATTTTTTAAAAAAATGTTTGATACAATTCTTCAAAATAATTCAATTACTTTCACTAATAATAACATTTTTCATGAATATTCAATTTTTTTTTTAATTTGATACGATTTCTAAGTAAGAATTTAATTATTTTCATAAAGAATAAAACTTATCCAAGAATTCAATTATTTTCATAAATAATAAAACTCATCCAAGAATTTCAATTATTTTTAATACCATTTTAAATTAACTATTCGAAAAATTCAATTATTTTCACAAACAATGTTTTCCAAAAGAATTGAATTATTTAAAATAAAATTTTTATATAATATTTATAATATTTTTAAAAAAAATTAATTATTTAAAACAATGTTTATAAAATTCTTATGAAGAATTCAATTATTTTCAGAAATAACAAAATTTTTCACAGAAATTTAATTCCTTTTTAAACATTTTAATAAAATTTTTCGCAGTAATTTAATTATTTTCATAAATAATAAAATTTTTCGCAGTAATTCAATTATTTTCATAAATAATAAAATTCTTCTTAAAAATTCAATTATTTTTGAAAATTGTTAATAAAATTATTTATAACTATTTAATTATTTTCATAAATAATAAAATTCATCGCAGGATTTCAATTATTTTTTATATAATTTTACAGAATTTCCTCAAAAATGCAATTATTCTTAAAAATTTAATTTCAATTCCTCGAAAAGATCAATTATTTAAAAAAATGTTTTTTTTTAATTCTTTGGAAGAATTCAATTATTTACATAAAAAATTCTTCGAAAAAATTCAATTATATTGATAAATAACAACTAAATTATTCCCGAAAATTCAATTATTTTGAGGCATTTTAATAAAATTCTTTGTAAAATTCAATTATTTTTATAAATTATTGGTTTACTCAATTATTCAAAAATCCGCTGTAACCATATTAGAAGATAAAAATAATTAATATACACAATTCCTTATAATTTAATTTCTTCTTACTTAAAACATTTTTTTCTCCAGCGGATTCTAATTGAAAAATAACAACTTTCAGATTCAAAAAACTTGCCAAATATTATTAAAATTTGATATTATTCCATTAGTAAATTATATATGTGTAGAAATTTTTTTATTTAAGAAAATATGGTCATATATTTAAATAAAATTTAAATATTTAAATAATTCATTTAAAGTGCAAATAAATAAATACAAATAATATAATTTTTACTTTATTGATAAAAGTTTACCGGAGACTTATAATGTTCACATATAAACAAATTTACATTCAAAGAATATTAATTCTCAACTAAATTCAATTAATATCCTCATCGATTTCAAATATAAAAGAACAGTAGAGAAAGTTTAAAAACAGGATGTACATATTAATTAGAAAAAAAAATCTTGTGATAGAAAAATGAGAAAATGTAATGGAATAAAAATTTAATTTTCCAATTACCTTGATCGTTGCTCATATTTTGATAGGTGGAAGGATTTAGAGCCCATTGTGTCGGATAATCCTTTCCCTCAAAGAGTTTGCCAGTCAATTCCATCTTTAGATTTTTTGTTTTTAAATCAATTAATTTTCACTAGTCTGCGTCGTCAACATGGCCATAGTAACTGAATTTGTTCAATTTTATGCGATCGAGAAATATCGAGAAAAATTATTAAACATAGGGCGAGTCGTTATCAAAACTTTTATAAATACTTACACTAAACATTTTAGAATTCTTTTCATCAAGTTAAGAAACTTTAAAAAACTCTATTTATCTTAGAAAATTGTTCTTATCTATAAAGAATAGCGGCTTGGAACAACTAAATTTCTATTTTACACACCATTTTTTTCCAGCTACTGATCGGCAGGACTTGAAAATGCAACATTAAGGCGGTGTTTTCAATGTTTGGAGTAGTTTCTTGATTGTCTGTCCTTTTCTTTCTGCAGTTAATTATAAAGGTGCAATCCCACCGTAAGAGCTTGGAAAATCATACACAACTTTTGTAAAAACTGTTTCTTTCTCCAATGACAGTTTGTTTAGCTCTACATTTTCCGTTTTTTTTAAGAAAATGTAAAGTGAGACAAACTTATGCCAAGAGAAAAAGACGGTTTTTCCAAAAGTCGTGTAAACTTTCATGCGAGAGAGAGAGAAAAAAACAAGAAGTCAAGAATATAACATTTCTCCAAAAGTCGTGTGATCCTACCCTTATTATGTAGAATTCACACTGTACATACGATAATTCTGTACGCATCGCATAACCCATCCCTGTCCAGATTTTACATTCCGTCTGATTCCGTCATTCCGTGTCGTCGGTCCGTGTGTGAAACGTGTGAACTGTGAAATGGTGTGAAATTTAAATACCCTAAAAATATGGCATTTATAGAAAATGATAATTTATTGAAAGTTATTTCAGTTTTAAAATTATTAAAAAAAAATGGTGATCTCGATGAAGATAAATATTTTCTTTACCAAAGCACAAAATGGCGAAATATTTTGAAATACTCAGTACTGGAGTCATGGCTGAAACATCACTGTCAATTGGTAAGTGTTTAATGTGAATTTATGAATTTATTATACGATAAATATAGTTGAGTACTCATTTGGAATACTTTTTTTTAATTTTGTTTTCTGTCCTATACAAATATTAAAGAATTTTTCATATAAAACAGGTAGAAAATCAAAAACCCTTTTGAGGTTATGTTTGATTGTTTTTTCCCATTATTGACGCATTTCAATTGTATAGATTTTTCATTATTGAGTAATAAATTGTAGAAGTAAAATAAGTAAATATTGTATAAATAATCAGAATAATAATATTGTATACCAATAAATAGATTTAAATATTAATCACTTTTAGATTTTTGTAATGTATCTATTTACCAGATTAAGTAAAATTTAATTTTCTATATTAATTATTCATGTAATAAATAAAATAATACTTGTATTAGAATGTTTATAGGTCTAATTATCATTTTCTTGTAATCCACTTCAGGTAAGATTAAATACTCTTGCTTTAATAAGCGAGTCAAAAAGAAGTACACAGCCGTTTACACCTTCAGAACTCGATTTAATTCTTCTATTTTTAAAGTATAATTTAGAAGAAAAGATGGAATTTGTACCGTTTATTAAAAAGGTAAAAGGTCAATTATTTAATACTAAAAATTTTAATATGTTTTTCAGGGTGTCTTCTAATCGGGAAAACCGGGAATAAGCCAAGGATTTTATGTCACCGATATTACAATTTTATTTTTAAAAATTTCTTCGCAATATAATTCAATTATTTTCATAAATAGTAAAACTCAATGCAGAATTTCAATTATTTTAAATTCAATTTTAATCGAATTCCTCAAAAAATGTAATTATTCTTAAAAATCTTATTACAATTCGTCAAAAGAATTCAATTATTGCTAGAAACTGTAAAAAAATTCGTCTCAAGAATTTAATTATTTCCATAAATAGCAAAATTCTTCAGATGTACTAAATTTTTTGGAATATTATTTAAAAAAAAAATTCTTCACAAGAATTCAATTATTTTCATAAATTTCCATAAAATTCTTCGCAGAAAACAATTATGTTAAAAATTTTTTTAAATTCTTCTTAAAATTTCAATTATCTTTATAAGTAATTAAATTGTTCTCCACAATTCTATTTTATTTTAAAAAATTTTAATAAAATTCTACGCAAATATTTAATTATTTTCATAAACAATAACATTCTTTAGAAGGATTCAACTAAATATATTAGAATTTTTCACATGAATTCAATTATTTTCAAATATTTTTTAAAATTTGTTCGAAAGAAATAAATTATTTTAAATACAATTTTAATTAAATTTTTTTGAAATAATTAAATTCTTTTATATTTTAATAAAATTCTTCCCAAGAATTCAATTATTTACATAAAAAATTCTTCGAGATAAATAACAAAATTATTTCCGAAAATTCAATTATTTTGAGGCATTTTAATAGAATTCTTTACAAAATTCAATTATTTTTAAAAATAACAATATTCATTACAAGAATACAATTATTTTTAAATTAAGAAATTTATTCTTGGAAATTCAATATTATTTTTTAAAATAATAAATAAAATCTTTTGCAAGAATTCAATTATTGTCAAAAATTTTAATTGAAATCTTTGTAAAATTAATTATTTTTAAAAACTTTTCGCAATTCAATGATTTTCAATATCTACTGTTTTCATAAAATTTTAAACAAAATTCAATTTTTTTAAAAATTTTTGTAATAATCTTCGTAAGAATTCAATTATTTTCATAAATACAAAAAAAATCATCGATAAATTTCAAGTATTTTTACAATTAAAGTTTCCACAAGAATTCAATTATTTAAAATAAAATTTTCATAATATTTATTATATTTCCAAAAATTAATTATTTAAAACAATATTTACAAAATTCCTGTAAATAATTCAATTATTTTCAAAAGTTTTAATAAAATTCTACGCAAACATTTAATTATTTTCATAAATAATAACATTCTTTGGAAGGATTCAATTACTTTTATAAATAGTAAAATTTTTTGCAGAAATTCAATTAGTATCAATATAATAAAATTGAATTAATCAAATTTTGAATTATAATTATGAACAGACAATATTATTTTAAAAAATTGAAAAAATTCTTTGTTTAATTTAATTATTTTCCAAATTTTTAATTAAAATGATTAAAAAGACATTATTTTCAAAAAATTTAAAGAAACTCGTCAAAAGAATTTAATTATTCATAAAAATTTTGAAAGCCATTTGTAGATTTATTTATGTTCGAAATCAAATAAATTTAAATTTGATGAAAAGAAAAACGGGGAAAAATTAGTACAAAGTCGGGAAAAACCAGAAATTTTCTTGAACGAAAATAGTAGACACCCTGGTTTTTCAATATTTATAATAGTTATAATATTTAAATAATATTTGTAATATTTACAATATTTGCAGGTTTTGAGACGTGCCGATGTTAGCATTGTTGCTCTGCAACGACAATTATCTATAGAAGAAAAATCATTGGAATGCGGTGAAATTGATTTAGAAGAAGGTGGCTTAAAAATTGACGAACGCATTAATTTAATGAGAATAACCATAAAATCCTACTATTCATTTTTCTCATCACTGAAAGAAATTTGTTTAAAAAATATTTATCCTGCAGCTGTACATTGTCGTGCACATTCAGCATTACAAATATTAATTTTAATGCAAGAATTTTTAAAGAAAGAATATACGATTAATTTATGGACACACGAGGACACTGAACATTTAGTACAATGCATATTTACCGATTCATTCGAAGCAAATAAGGCATTAGCGTTTAAAGTGATTAAAGAGAGTTTGGATTCAAATACATTGAATGTCAATGAGAGAGAAATTGTTAGGGAATTAATTGACACGGCATTAAATTTAGCGAATAGCATGAGACCAACTGATTCAATTACAGCATCTTTCATGTTTAAAATGGTCGTTTTATCGAAAATTATTGACAGTGTTCTACTTGATTTTATTGATTCTGAAGAAATAGCCAATTGTCACACTGAAAAGACTTTGCTTACAATGATTAAAATTCTCATAAATCGTTTAAAGGTTTGTTTATTTTTGGTTTAACGAAAACTGTTTGTTTTAGATTAAAATAAACGTAAATTGTCTATTTTAAACAATAGTTGAATATAAAATTTTTGTCTTAACTAAAATTACTTTTTGGATTTTTTTCAGAATCCTGTACAAATGGCAAAGATAAATATTGTTTCAGCGTGTAGTAAACATTCTTTATATGGTTATCTTTATTGTATATTGAGTTTACTGCAAACACTCGATTTGAGGTATATTTTTCATATTTTCAAAATATTTCTTTTTTTTCGACTGACAGGCTTCGCACTCATCTACTAAAACCTACTATTTACTACATTTTTTACAATTTGCTACTATTTGGATACTTTTTTAGATTTATGACACTAAAAGCTACTTTTTTCTTTATTTTTGGGGGAAATTTGCATCACTTTAAATTCGCTAAACGTTGAAATAAAAATAAATTGTAATAAAGCTTTTCAATTGAATTTTAATTTATTTAAAATATTTCAAAAAATTTTTCGAAGAAAATTAATTAAAAAAACTTTTTATAAAATTCTACCCCAAGAATTAAATTATTTTCGCAAGCAATAACATTTTTCACGAAAATTCAATTATTTAAAAAAATTGAAATAAAGAAAATAAATAATTAAATAAAATTCTTCTCAAAAAAATTCAACTATTTCATAAATAATAAAATTCTTCTCAAAAATTCCATTATTTTTTTAAAAATTGATAAATTCTTGAATTCTTTCTTTAATTCTTCACAATATTATTCAATTATTTTCCCAAATAATAAAATTTTTCACGAGAATTCAATTATTAAAAAAGAATGAAATAAATTTCTTCTCAGAAATTCAGTAATTTTTTAAAAAATTGATAAATTATTTCTTTAATTCTTCACAATTATTCAATTATTTTCTCAAATAATAAAATTTTTCAAGAGAATTCAATAATTAAAAAAAAATTAAATTAAATTCTTTGCAAAAATTCAATTATTTTCATAAATAATAAAAATTCTTTTCAGAAATTAAATTTTTTTTTAAAAATTGATAAATTCTTCATAAGAATTAATAACATTTTAAAACAATTGTTTTTTTAAGATAAAAATTTAGAAAATAATTGAATTTTTCAAAAATTTATATTTTAAGTTATTGGTTGTTTGCTTTTTTGTTTTCTAACTTTTTTATTAATTTTTCTTTTCAAATATTTTTAATTTTAAAATTATTGAATTCTTGCGAAGAATTTTACAATTTTTAAAAATAATTGAATTATATTTAATATTTTTAAAAATAATTGTATTCTTTTGAGAAATTTTATTTAAATTTTATTTAAAAATAATTGAATTTCTTTGAAGAATTTTATTTTTTATAAAAAGAATTGAATTCCTTCGAAGAATTTTATCAGAATTTTTAAAAATAATTGTATTGTTTCGAGAAATTTTATTAAAATTGAATTAAAAATAATTGAATTCCTCCGAAGAATTTTATTATTCATGAAAATAATTGAATTTCTTTGAAGAATTTTATTATTTTTGAAAATAATTGAAATTTTGGGAAAAATTTAAGGAAAATTTATAGTTAAATTCCTTAAAATAAATTCTACAAAAAGTAATTTCATTTTTCAAGAATTTTATTTAAAAATTGACATTCCTAATTAAATTTTTATATACAAATTGTGTCATTTTCTAATTGTATAGAAAATAATTTAATATTTTACAAAAAAATTCTTTAATCTACAAATTTCTTTCATTTTACAAATAATTTTGAAAATAATTGAATTTTTAAGATTAACTCAATTTTAAAAATATTTTAATAATTTTTTAAAAAATTAAATTTTTGAATTATAATTGTAATTTCTTAAGTTTTAAAAAAGATATTTGAATATTTTTTAAGAAATTTATTAAACGTCTTGAAAGTTAATGAAATTTTTAAGGAATTTTATACAGAATAATAGGTTTAAATAGCCAGAAGTAAAAAATTTAAATAATTGAATTTTTGCAAAGACATTACTTTTTAAAAAAATAATTGAATTGTTTTAATGGATTTATTAAAATTTTAGAAAATAATTGAATTCTTTCATTAAATTTTATTAAAATTGTATTGAAAATAATTGTTTAAAATTAATAATTGAGTGTGAAGCTTGCGATGATTTTTTAAAGGAAATATTGTTACTTTTAATTCGTTTGTTTCAGGACACTGGAGTCTGATAATTCTTGGCGAATGCTCATTGCCGAAATAGTTGACATATGTTTTCAGTTAATTTACATTGCGTCTGAAATTGTAAATAATTCATCGCCCGAAGGACACTTGCCAATGGATTTAAATGTACAATATAGTAATTCAGTGACAGATGAAAAAACAACTTTGGTGACTTCTCAAATGGTTCTTCTTTGTTCTTGGCGAATAATAAAAGAAACTAGTCTTCTATTAGGAGACATCACGTCAAGGAGTCCTATTTATTCCACAGATTCTGATCCTGGACTTATATCAAAAGAGCAGGTATGTTTTTTTGTCTCGAAAAAATCACCTTAATTATTATTGTAATTTAAAGTTTTAAAATAATTTAAAATTGTAGATAATAAAAATAGGAGAACATTTTGTTATGCTTTTGTGTGGAACAAAACATAGAGGAGCAATTGATCAAGCGCACATTGGCTTTCAACAAATGTGCACTAAATTATTTTCCCTAAAAGATTCGTCATTTCGAGAATTACCTGTAATGTGGTTGCATTATCTATTTTTGGACATGACTGGATTAAAGAGTGGAAATTTTAAATTATGTTCAACGAGAAGAAGTGCCGGTGTTCCATTTATGGTTCAGGTAAGTCTTTCTTTCTATAAAAGTTTTGCAAAAATATTGTAATTTTATTTTTTCTATAGGCAATCACTTGCTGTATAACGAAACGAAATCTTGATCATTCAATTTTTCATTCGGTAATGAGAGTTCTACTTGGTTTTACGCAATTAAAAAATTCGGAGAATCTACTCACTGATATTAAGACTATAATGTACAATAGTACCATATTTTGTGAATTGGAGAAAAATTTCAATTCCATCAATGACAAGGAGCAAGTTCGAATTAATGATCTTGCGGAAATTAAAACTCATACATTAAATATATTGAGGGCACTTTTTAAGCATTATCGACTTAAGGATTTGGTTAAACCTTACGTTTCGGAAGGTTTCACTGCTGCTATGAAAAGTTACGATGAACAATCTTGGGCGGTATGTATAGAGAAAATTTTAATTTCATTTAAGTGTTAAAATATTTTTGTATAATTAAAAAGTGTCTCTTTTTCAGGAACGAAATGCGGCAACTTTGTTAATTGGAACTTTAGTAACGAGAACTTTTGGTGTATTGAGAACAAGGGATTATATAAATTTGACGACGCATAATAAAATGACAGGGAAAGTTTTTTTTGAAAAATATGGACAGTTGTTGCCATTTATGTTGGAAAAATTGCATAATTTTATAACAGAACGAGATGAAATGATCGATTGCAAAATGCAAACTATTCTATTGATTATATCAAGATTGTACGTTGGTAATGACATTGAAAATTCAAATTCTTCCTGGCAGGTTTGTATAGTAATAAATATTAAACCTATATTTAATAATAATAATAAGAATAATAATAATAAGAATAATAATAATAAGAATAATAATAATAATGGAAATAATTGTAATTTTCAAGGTGGATAAATTTATCAATCTCGTATCACAATGTGGAACGAATCGAGTGCACAAAACACGGGAACTTGCAGCAAGAGCATTGGTATCGTTATTAACGGAAAATAACATTTGCGAGACACTGGAATTTCTGATAAAAAATGTAATGGAGACTAAGGAGAATTTAAATGCCCTTCACGGTTATGCGTTGCAGGTAAAATTTTCAAGGATTATTATTTTTAAAAATATCTTAATTTAATAAATTAAAAAATAAAAGAAATAAACAATTCATATTTTTTTCTAGCTGTACGAAATAGTAAGCGTATTCGAGTTGTCTTCAGAAATTATTTCGAAAACTAAATTTAATGATTTTTTGCTAAACATGGAAAAGTCTGTTCTTCAAAGTTTAGAAGAGGAAAACGAAAATTCTGCTTGTTATCCTGCAGCTGCTACGTTTGTTACTATTTTATCTGAACTCCTAAAGCAGCCATCGAGCAGGTAATTTAAATTTTTTTATAATAACAGAGTTGCCACAGGTTAGGGAATTCAATTATTTAAAAAAATTTTGATAAATAAATAAATAAATAAATAAATTCTAATAAATTCTAGGTACGTGAACATTTAATTATTTTCATAAATAACGAAAATTTCACAAGAATACAATTATTTACAAATTTTTTTAATAAAATTTTTCACAATAATTCAATTTTTTTCATAAATACTGAAAAATTTTACAGAGATTCAATTATTTAAAAAAAAATGTTAGTTACAATATTCTTCGAAATCCTCGGAATTTAAATTATTTTCAATAAAATTCCTTAAAAAAATTTAATTATGTTTTAAAATTTGATAAAATTCTTCGTAAAAATTCAATTATTTAGAGAAATTTTTAATTCTTTGAGAATTGAAATATTTTCTACACAATTTTAATTCAATTCCTTGACAAAATTTAATTCTTTTCAAAAATTTTAACGAAATTCTTGACAAGATTTCAATTATTTTCATAATTCATAAAATTTTTCGCAGGAATTTAATTATTTTAAAGAATTTTAATAAATTAAATTCTTGGCAAAATTTCAATTATTTTCAAAAATTTTCCTTAATTCAATGATTTTTCATATTTACTATTTTAATAACATTTTCATAAAGAAAATGTTTTTAATTTCTGAAAAAATCTTAAAAATATTTAACTATTAATCTGAAAAATATGAAAAAAATTATTTTCCATATTTACTATTTTAATAAGACTTTCAAAAAGAATTGAATTATTTAAAAAGAAAATTAATAAAATTCTACGCGAACATTTAATTGTTTTCATAAATAATAAAAATTTTATAGGAATTCAATTATTTACTAAATTTTTACAAATTTCTTCACGATAATTCAATTATTTTCATAATTAATAAAATTTTTCAAAAGAATTCAATTATTTTAAAAAATGTTAATTATGACAATCTTTTTTGCAGAAATTCAATTATTTTCAATAAATTTTCTTAAAATAATCCAATTATTTTTTTAATTTGATCAAATTCTTCGCGCAAATATTCAATTGTTTAGAAAATTTTTTAATTCTTTATGAGAATTGGAATATTTTCTACACAATTTTAATTAAATTCCTCGAAAAAATTCAATTATTTTAAAAAATTTTAATAAATTTCTTGACAAGATTTCAATTATTTTCATAATTTATACAATTTTTCTCAGGAATTTAATTATTTTAAACAATTTCAATAAAATTTTTCGCAGAAATTCAATTACTTTGAAAAATTTTGATAGGAATGAGAATTGTATTATTTTCATAAATAATAAAACTCATCGCAGAATTTCGATTATTTTTAATTAATTTTTAATCGAATTTCTTGAGAAATGTAATTATTCTTAAAAAATTTATTAAAATTTGTCCAAAGAATTTAGTTATTTAAAAATTTATTGATAATATTCTTTATGAGAATTCAATTATTCAATAAGATATTTATATTTGTATTTAAATAATTGAATTCTCGTGGAATTTTCTAATAAAAATTGATTTTAGTTAAAATTTCAGATAATAATTGAATATTAAAAGTTTTAATTTTTATAATAAATATTCTTTTAAGTTGTTGAATTTGTAGTTTTTGAAAATCTTAATTCTTATGGAAAAATAATAATGATTAAATATTTATTTAAAAAAGAAGTTATTGATGTTTTGGAATAATTTTACAATTAAAGAAATTCGTAAATAAATGTAATAGAACATTTTTTTGAGTATCGAATAATTTTTGGAGTTAATCAGAATTTTCTTCTGGGTCAGGGAAAAGTCAACATTTTGTCTGGAAATCAGGAAAAATTAGGGAAAAAGCAAAATTAAATTTTTATGGCAATCTTGAATAAAAAATTGTCATGCAATAATTTAGATAATTTTAAAGAAATTAATTCATATTTTCCATTTTTTTTAGGAAACTTTTTGAAAATCGACTCCTTGATAGTATCATAATAAGATTAAAGATGCATTTAGCGAATTGTAAATTGTTGAAGGAAAAACCAGGAAAAGAAGTTTATGAAATAGAAGCAATGAATTTTATTATATCTTACATTCAAAATTCATTCGCTCGTGAATTATTTACCAAAAATGATGATGAAATAAATTTTTGGCTCTCCATTCTAATACACAACAATGAAAATATTCAAATAATAATTTGGAAAAATGTCTTTTCAATTACTGAGCAAATACCGATAAATTCGAAATTTCTTCACTATGCATTATCGATTGCATTCAATACGAATTTCGAATTAATTGACAATGTCGAAGTACACGATGCAATCTATGAATTTTTATATCTTACTTTATTGAATTTACAAGAATCGAATTGTAAAAGTTTAATTGTAAATAATGATGTGGACAAATCAAAAGTAATTCATGAATTTTGTACAATTATTGGTGAAATGCTGACATCTCATATGAGAAAGAAGAGTTTCTATGAAAGAGGGATTTTTCTACAATTGACAGAGAAAGTGTTTGCATGTTTCTCGTCTGTCTCAAAGGTATGTATTTTGAAAAAAAAAATTCCAATTTCTCCGAAGGGTAAAATTAAAATTTCTAACAAATTTTGTTTAATTTCAGGAAAATTCCATAATGAATAGAAATGATGTCTATAAATTGATAGTCAATAATTCTTGGATGTGTTCTGCGGATATAAATTGTCGAATAGGAATTGCGAAGAATCTTTATGATCTTTATATAGAATCAGTAGATGTGAATGATAGTTGTAAGTTTATTCATTTCGATAATTTGCTTATTCTTAAATACCTTTATTTTCTATTTTTAATTTTTTCTTTTTGTAGACTTGATTTTGGATTGGTGGACAACGTTATTGCATTTATTACTAGACGATAATATGATTGTTCGTCAACACGCATCAATTGTAATCTGTGATATAAAACCCAAAACTCAATTGGGATGCCATTCTTTAATTATGGAAATATTTTTTGATAAGTTTTTTAATACGATTGGAAGTAGAAATCCCACATTAGGATTGGCCGCTCTCATTTATTGGATCGTCACTTTAATGGATGATGAGGAACTCGAAATGGATGAAACGGAGGTAATCTTCTATATTAATAATCGTTGTATTCCGGTAATCTGTTCGCAGTTTGAAATTAGTTGTTGATTGCTTTTTTGTTTCCTAACTTTAAAAAAAAAATTCTTTTAAAATATTTTCAATTTTAAAATTAATGTATTCAAAATCATTGAATTCTTGCAAAGAATCTTATCAAAAAAAAAAAATTTTAAAGAGAATAATTGAATTCCTTCGAAGAATTTTTTTATTTATGAAAATTATTAAATTCGAGGGAAGAATATTGTTAAAATTATTTAAACTTTTAATTAATTTCTTTGGAAGAATTTCTTTTAATTTTTTTAAGATAATAGACTTTTTTTTTAATGATTTTAATTGAAAATTTTGAAAGCAATTTAATTTTATAAAGAAGAATTTTATTTAAATTGTATTATGAAAATAATTGAATTACTGACAAGAATTTTATTATTTATAAAAATAATTGAAATGTTTTAAAGAAATGATTAAAATTTTAGAAAATAAATTAATTTTATGTAAATATTGAAAAATAATAAAATTTTTTCAAAGAATTCTATTAAAATAGTTTTGAAAAGAATTGAATTTCTGCAAAAGATTTTACTACCTATTTAAAAAAATAATTGAATTGTTTTGGAGAATTTTATGGAAATATTTGAAAATAATTAAATTCTTTCGAGAAATTCAGTTAAAGTTGTTTCAAAAATATTTAAATTTCTGTAAAGAATTTTATTAAAATTGAATACCTACATATATTCAAAATAATTGAATTCATCAGAAGAATTTTATTATTTTTTGAAAATAATTGAATTATTTCAATTTTTTGACGAATATATTTAAAAATTGCATTGAAAGTAATTTAATTTTCATATAGAATTTTTTTAAAAAATATTTTGAGAATAATTTAATTATTTTTAGAGAATTTTTAATTCTTGTTGCAATTGAGTTTTATGATAATTTTTGAAAAGATTAAAATTCTTTAGTATAACTTTATTTAAATTGTATTAAAAATAATTTAATTTCTGCAAAGAATTTTAGTATTTATAAAATTAATTGAATTGTTTCGAAAAATTTATTAAAATTTTAGAAAATAATTTAATTTTATGGAAATATTTAAAAATATTTGAATTCTTCAGAGAAATTTAATTAAAATTGTTTTGAAAATAATAGAATTCCTGCAAAAAATTTTATCATTTATAAAAATAAATGAATTATTGCGAAGAATTTTACTATTTGTAAAAATAATTAAATTATTGCGAAGAATTTTACTATTTTAAAAAATAATTGAATCATTCTAAAAAATTTATTAAAATTTTAAGAAATAAATGAATTGTATGGAAATATTTGAAAATAATTAAATTTTTTCGAGAAATTCAATTAAAGTTGTTTCAAAAATAATTGAATTTCTGTAAGGAATTTTATTAAAATCAAGCATATTCAAAATAATTGAATTCATCAGAAGAATTTTATTATTTTTTGAAAATAATTGAATTGTTTCAATTTTTTGACGAATATATTTAAAAATTGCATTGAAAGTAATTTAATTTTTTTAAAAAATATTTTGAGAATAATTGAATTATTTTCAGTGAATTTTAAATTCTTGTTGAAATTGAGTTTTATGGTAATTTTTGAAAAGATTTAAATTTTTTCGAGGAATTCTTTTAAAATAGTTTTGAAAACAATTATTTAATTGCTGCAAAGAATTTTACTATTTATAAAAATAATTGAATTATTGCGAATAATTTTACTATTTATAGAAATTGAATCGAATTCTATAGAAGGATTTATTAAAATTTTAGAAAATAATTTAATTCTTTCGTGAAATTTTATTAAAATTTTGTTAATAATAATTGAATTTTTACAAAAAATTGTACTATTTATAAAAATAATTGAATTCTTCCGAAGAATATTATTATTTATATAAACAGAATTGAATTCTTGCCACGAATTATATTAAAATTTTTGAAAATATAGACAATAATAATTAATTTTGTAATAAGTGAATTTTTTAACTTTTTGATTATAACATTATTTAATTTATATTTGAAAATAAAAAATTTTGTAATTTGCATAACAATAATAAATTGAATACCACGTTCCGCGCGTGTAACATTTGCTAATTTATAAAATAAATGACAGAAAAAAATACTAAATTCAAAAATAACTCGTCAACAATTTAATTAATTTGACAACCGAGTGATAGAATCATTATTATTATTTTTATTAAAAATTATTTTATCTAATTTCAGGTATTCAACAAATCGAACATTTATGAATATTTCGAACCAATGGGAATATCGAAAAAGTGCATTAATTGTATTCAATTAATAATTCAACAGTGTAGTGTCAATGAAATAATCCCACAGAATGTGAAAAACTGGTTGAACGAAAGATTGAATCTACAATTTTGTGAAATGGATTCGTTTCGTCAACTTATTGTCAATTGTAAAAGTCGAATTCCAACTCTTGAAGGTAAACTGCAAGATATTTTAGATCCATTTTATAAATCCAAATTAATACAACACGTTGGCTATGACGATCTTAGTCAACAATTTTCAAAGATCTCTTGAAACTGTTTTTTCATTTTTAATAAAAATATTTATTAAAAAAAAATTGTTTCGATGATTTCAGTTTTTTTTAAATAAAAAATAGGAATCTTTTTTTACTCGAATTTTGATTAAAAAAAAATTCTTTATATTAAATCTTAAGCCCGCAAATAAATTACCAAAATTCAATCGTTCTTTGGAAATTTATTTATAAATTACTTTTAATATACAGAGTTTTTATTTACTTGCTTAGAGAAGTTTTTTTGTAGTACGCACATAATCATCGGGAGTTTCTGAAAGAAAAATGTGTTTTGGTGTTTTTTCGTTGGTGATGTTATGCTTTAAAGCAGCTATATTCGATAATGCTTTAAATGTCCTAGGCTCCCAAATTGAAACGTCTGATAGAGCTTTACGATCAAGATGAACGTCGTATTTATAAAGACCGTCTCTCAGATTAAATCTGCTAATATCGTGTTGCATACAAGCAGCATCTAGACGCGTCTCCCAAAGCTAAAATATTTATTACATATGTTACATATCAATTATATTGATTCAAGTTCAATTTGATTCAATCCATTTGATTAATTTTATCAAATTTACCTCACGCAAATCTTTTCGTTTTATTTCTCGTGACTTGGTTGTATATTGTAGAGCGCGATGAACAGCACGAATTGTCATACTATAACAATTTCTCATTCGACCTCGAAAATGCTGAAAAATAATTTACTTTTTTATTAAATTAATTTATTTTCAAGTTTCTCTCTCACAGGGTTGCCACAAAAAATTAATTATGTTTTTCCCTGACTTTTCCCTGATTTCCAGAGAAAAATTTTGACTTTTTCCCTGACCCTGAAGAATATTCTGATTCACTCCAAAAATTATTAGATACTCAAAAAAATGTTCTATTACATTTATTTACGAATTTCGTTATTTAAAAAATTATTCCAAAACATCAATAACTTCTTTTTTAAATAAATATTTTATAATTATCAAAAAAAAAGTTTTATCAACTTTTCAAAAATTTTGAAGAATTTTATTTATTATAAAAATAATAAAATTCTCATACCTATCAAAATTTTTCAAACTAATTGAATTTCTGCAAAAAATTTGAATAATATGTTTTAAAATAATTAAATTCCTGCGAAAAATTGTATAAAATATGAAAATAATTCAAATCTTACTAAGAAATTTATTATAATTTTCTAAAATAATTGAATTTTTTCGAGGAATTTAATGAAAATTATATAGAAAATATTTCAATTCTCATTAGATTCTTTTTTACATACAGAGATAATCATTATTATTATTCCATAGGAATTAAGATTTTCAAAAAATTTCAAATTCAATCCTTTATGAAATTCAACAACTTATAATAATTTAAACGTCGATCAAATTTTTCAAAAAAGAAAAAATAAAATTATTTAGAAAAATCTGAATTAAATTCTTCGCAAGAATTGAATTATTTCTATAAGTAATTGAATTTCTCACATGAATTTAATTATTTAAAAAAATGTAATAAAATTCGTTGTAAGAATTCAATTATTTTCAGAAATAACAAAATTTTTTATAGGATTTCAATTATTTTTAATACTATTTTAAATTAATTAATCGAAAAATTTAATTAATTTCAAAATATTTTTGAAAGAATTCAATTACAATTCATACATAATGGAATTCTTGTCTTGTTTTTAAAATAATTAAATTCCTTCAAAAATTGTATAAATTATGAAAATAATTGATATCTTGACGAGAATTTTATGAAAATTTTGGAAAATAATTGAATTTTATTATTTTTGAAAATAATGGAAATTTTCATCAGAATTTAAGGAATTTTTTTTTAACAGAATTGAATTTCTAAGAAGGATTTTATTACTTCTGAAAATAATTGGAATTTTAACGAGAATTTTTTAATTTTTGCAAAATTTCCTTGACAATTGTCAGTTAAAAGTATGAAAAATTTTATGTTGAAACCTTTTTAAAATTCTATTATTTTTAAAAATTCATTTTTAAACCAATTTTTATTAGAAAATTCTACCAGAATTCAATCATTCAAACAAAATAAACAATATTTATTGAATAATTAAATGTCAAAATTTTCAAGTATAATTGCATTTTTCGAGGAATTAGATTAAAATTGAATTAAAAATAACTTAAATTTTATGATGAGTTATATTATTCATGAAAATTATTGAATCTTTGTAAAATAATTTATTGTTTATGAAAATAATTCAATTATTGCAAAGAGATTTATAAAAAGTTTGAGGTTATGTTTGCAATGAAAATTCCCCGTATTTATAAATAATTACTTTAACACATAATTTAAATGTCGTGAATTTGTTTACAACAAAATTCAACTCACTTTTAATCTATGTTGCTAAAGAAAGTTTTATTTATGATTAAAAATACATACTGAGGCGAGTTTGAAAATTTTCCTTTTTCGCCAAAATTCATCAGGACCTCTTGATCTTGAAAGTAATTGCAAAGTTTTAAAAACCATGATGAATTTTTAATTTATTTCTTACGCTTTTCTTTTATTAATATGATTTCTATTTATTTATATCATTTATATTCTTTATTCTTAACGCAAGAAGACTTGTCTTCTTGATTCAACGTTTTCAAATCAGTTATAGGTTATGTTCCATCAATGTAAAATTCGTATCGTTTGTTAAACTCCTTAACGTAAGATACGTAAGTTACATATTTTTAATATAATTTTTATCTCAAAGGTCAAATTATTTACAATGTTATTGTAAGTTCTTATTGTCCATTAAAAAAAGGGAAAAAAGTATTGAAAATATACTATCATTACAATTTTAACAAACAAAATTTTTTATTTTCTGTAACAAAATGTTACGTTACAATAATCAGGTCTATCAGTGAAGGGCGGTTTCAAAATCAGGTATTATACAAAGAGAATATGGAATTTATTTTTTTTTATTATTAAAAAATAAAATCTTAAGATGAGGAAACTATCGCTGCTTGGTCATGTATTAATAGGAAATACTATAGTTAATGTTTATGCAAGAAATACAATTTTTTTTCATATAAAAAATAATGCAAAACTATGTGAATGAAGTCACGTGACAATATTCCCACCCCTTCCATCCCAGGGGGAGGGCTTAATCAGTTGCCGACTGGAACTGTCCCTCTTTTTCCATTTCAATGAATTGAAGAAGGAAGTCCGATTGAAATCGTAAACAGATGACTGATATAGGAGCCGCCCCTGGGGTACCTGAATACGCTGAATACAATGGAATTTCTGTTTGGCAACCATGTAATATTCCCATCTGCTCACTGTAAGACGTAACATAGTAGTACGTAACTCACGGTAAATAGCTTTCATCATTTTCTCTCCCCTTACATTAGACAAAGAAGCATTATACATTTATCCCTACGATTCATGTTTCCCGAACAAAAATTGTGCTCCAACCACACATTCCTTTCACTCGAATTGTATTTCGATGTGGAGAGAAACGCCATTTTGCTATTTCCTTACTCTTTTCTAAAGTATTTCTTTATTCAACATAAATTGTAAATTTAACATTTAGAGCAAAAGCTCTAGATAATTTGGTATGAGTGTATAAAATTCGGAAATGTTAAATTATTAAAAAAAAGTGATTATTTATTATGTGTGCACTTGTGTGACAAAATTTGCATCGTGTTTTTTTATTCTTTTATTTATTTCTCGAAATTTTCATTTTACAAAATAATTTTCTTTTAATTTTTATTCAATATATATAAATGTGTGTGCACAATTTAAAAAATATACATTCTAATTAATTTTGTCACATTATCAAGTTTTTTTTTAAAAGAAAGTGTTTAAAAAAAGGTTGTAATCATAGATTCGACAAGAAAACGTCTTCTATTCAAGGTTTGTATGTTTACATTTTTACGAAATGGAAAAAAACAAAAAAGAAAATTTAAAATATCGATTCGTCTTATTGTTCGTCTTATCTGTAATAACGGATTTAATTTTAATTTAATTTTCAGGAATATCGATATTTTTGTATTCTTATTTTTATTAGGAATTAATTTATCTATATAATTTGTTTTTTTTTTGAGGAGTGCCAAAAATAGGAATGATGTACAGTCTAAAACCTTACATTATCCCTCCCATATGTAGCCTAAAGAGCGGATGTTAAGTTTATAGTGGTGTTGATACAATACTCTTTCAAAAATTACATATATGTATACGTGTCTGAAAGCCTACAACCACAAACTCTCGAGCAAAGTTCCTCCTGTTCAACGCATTCCTATCTAACTGCCCGTGTGCCCGTCTCTTTTTACTGGTTTACAGCGTTGCCATATTTCCTGTAACAAATAAATAATTTTTAAATGTATTTAATTTTGTACGTATTTTTAATGGGGCATTTAATTCATTTTATTGCTCATTAAAAATTCCCTCTTTTTTTAAATTTTTAATGTTTTGTTTTGCCTGTTATTTGTAGAGAAACAACATTAGGTTGCTATGTGACTTGTATTTTCTATTTTATTTTTCTAAAGTACCTAGAGAATATTTTTCAATGTAACTTTTGCAATATTCTCTCTCTCTCCTTTGATACTCAAACACAGTCTGTGTACTGTGATCCACTTTCTTATTGTTGCCAGATAACTTAGTCAATATTTTATCAGTATTTATTGCTTCATACACGGACATAAAGCGTGATTGAATTTAAATAGAATTAAAATAGTGTGATAAACATCGTGTGCGAGTTCTTAAGAATAATGACCCAAGTTTTATTCAGAAACAATAATGTGATATTTAATTTTCTTCTTTAATTGTCTTTTATGACTTCACTATAGTACGAGTCATTTTATTCTCATCGACGATTTTAAAAAACGTTTTTTTTCGTTAATAATAATTCTCGGTGTTTTTTTCGGTGTTTATTTTGAGCTGAAATTGTGCTTCTTAAGAAAGGCGAGATTTCTATTTTCGGTGAGTTTCATTTTATTATGCAAGGATTTGTCTAACAATGAATTATATTTGTTGTACTGTTATATTCGTATATTATACGAAATATGAAGAGCAGTATTTATTGAAAAATACTGTATAAAATATTGATCGAAAAAACTATTTCTAAAGAAATGGAAGGAAACATCTACTTTAATTAATAAATAATATTATTTAAAAAATATAAAACAGCAAATATTGAAAAAAATATTTGCAAAATAGTATTGATTTCTCATCAAGATCAAGAAATACGAGATTTTCTTGAAACATTTCCCAAATTATTTTTATCTTGTGTGTGAATCGACTATGGACAAAGTGTGACTTCAAAATAAGAATTCGACATATTTTTTGAAGTTTCAAAAAAATAGGGAATGCTTGTGTTTAGAAAGTTGAGTGAACGTCTTCGAAGAACTTTCTCATTTATTATTCACGAGTTCGAGACACTTTTTTTGCAAATAATAATTTATTCAGAATTCCCAAAATGATAAATTGTCCAAAAATCATTGATTTGATATTCATGGGAGCATCAATATCAGATCAAGAAAACATTTTGGAAATTTTAGTGAATAAACAGAGAAAAATTGTCAACACAATGCGGAAAGAAGAAAAGAAGTGCGTCCAAGTTGGGGAAGTCAGACGGAAATTGAAGAAAATGAAGATAAAACTTAATGAAGTGTATAAAAGGTACCCCATCAAGTATTCAATTTAATTGCTTCTTCTTCTCTCTTGCGACTGGTTTTTTCTTGTCACACATTCTTTACTCATTTATCGCATAATATAAATATTTAATTATACTGACAAACCTATTTCATATCTTCATGTATATAATACTGAAAAAAATGATTCATCACTCCGGGGAATTCAACTTCAATCAAAATGGACTTTGGACTTTTGAAGCATGATATATCTGCATAATAATATAATGCAAAAAAAAGCAACGAAAGGAAAGTTTTTCGACACAAACTTTTTATTCGAGAATTTCAATATTTGAGTCACGTACGTCATTTCGCATTGGAAGAAAAGGATATTCAATCAAGATTTTGGACTTGGTTCTCGCAAGGTTCACAAGAAATGTACGCAGGACATCAGAACGAAGTAATATTTACGTATATTAAGTTTAATTATAATCGTAATAATTAAGATATATTTATTATAATTCAAATATTTCATCAATTATATATAATTATTAATTTATAATTATTAATTAACAATTATTAATATTATATAATTAAACTAGTATTATTTTTAGAATAAGTTAACGAAATGAAAGCTGCGATCAATACTGACGTCTATCATTTTTAGAATTTAAAATTAGATATTAAGATAATATTAATCACTTATTTCCGTTTTAAATTTCAGTTATCGATTAAGTTTTTTATATATATTTCTTTTCCTAAATAAAATTTTTTTTTTAAATTGTCTGTAAGAGAAAGACAAAAGACTAATTATTCCCAAATATTTAAGTCCCTTGTTTATAATTTTCGTTTATTGCTTTTTTTCCCCGTATATTGAATTTTTCCAGAGAATATTTTCAAAGTGTTTCACTAGAAACAAATATCTAATCAGAAGCTTAACTCTTTATCTCAATTATTTATAAATTTTAAAAGAGACTTTTTCGTCTAAAACAGAGTTGCCACAAAAAAATTATTTTTGTTTTTTCCCGGTTTTCGGAAAATTTTTTTGACTTTTTCCCTGACTCTAAAAAATATTCTGATTCACTCTAAGAATTATTAGAAAAATAATCAAATAATTATGCAAGGAAATAATAAATAATACAAAAAGAAAAACTTCAAAAAATATTCTATTACATTTATTTAAGGATTTTTTTAATTGTATAAAATTATTCGAAAACATCAATAACTTCTTTTTTTTTTAATAAATTTTTTTTGTCATTATTATTTTTCTGTAGAAATTATTTTTAAAAAATGTAATAAAATTCGTTGCAAGAATTCAATTATTTTCATAAATAATAAAATTCTTTGCAAAAATTCAATTATTTTCATAAATAATAATATTCTTCATCGGATTTCAATTATTAATTATTTTTAATACAATTTTAACCGTATTCGCCCGAAAGAAATAAATTAACAATTATCAATTATTTTTAATAATTTTTGCAAAAATTCCTAGAGAATTTTCCAATTCAATTTTACGAAATTTTGATTATTCGGAAATTCTTCAATTAAATATTTAGAAAATAGAAACTGGAAATAATTTTAAAAAAAAACATTCAATAAATTATTTAAAATCTTAACTGAAATTCATTTTTAAATCAATTTTTATTAGAAAATTCTAAGAGAATTAAATTATTTAAAATACAAAAATAAAGAATTTATTGAATAAATGAATGTTTTTTAAAATTGTAATCTCAAATTTAATTAATAAATTAATTAATTTAATATATCAACAAATTTTTAAATAATTGAATTTTTTCGACAAATTTTAATAAAATTTTCAAAAATAATTACATTTTTCGAGGAATTTGGCTAAAATTGTATTAAAAATAAAAATTTTATGATATTAAAAAATAATAAATAATTTAATAATAAATTTGATGATGTTTTATTATTTATGAAAATAATTGAATTATTGCGAAAAAATTTATAAAAAAATTTTTAAATAATAGAATTCCTGTGAAGTTTTTATTATTTATGAAAATAATTTAATGTTTGCTTAACGAATTAAAAAATTAATTAAATTCTTTCAAGAAATTTTATTTAAAAAAATTAAATTTCTGCGATAAATGTTATAATTAACATTTTTTAAATAATTTAATTTTTCTGAGAATTTTTTGTTAGGTAATGTTATGAAAATAATTCAACTCTTATAAATAATTTTCTGAAAAATTTTCAAAGGAATTGAAATTCTGCGTAGTATTTTATTATTTATGAAAATAATTGAATTTCGAAAAAAAAAGTATAAATTATGAAAATAATTAAAATCTTACCAAGAATTTTATTAAAATTTTTGAAAATAATTGAATTTCGAAAAAAAAATTGTATAAATTATGAAAATAATTCAAATGTTGCCAAAGAATTTAATTAAAATTTTTGAAAATACATAATTGAAGTTTTTCGAGGAATTTTATTGAAAATTCTTTAAAACAATTAAATTCCTGCAAAATTTTTTAAATTATAAAAATAATTGAAATCTTGTCAATAATTTTATTAAAATTTTTGAGAATAATAATTATTCTCAAAATATTGAATTCCAAAGAAGAATTTTATTACTTTTAAAAATAATAAATTGAAATTTTTTTTCTAGAATTTTTAAAAATTATTTAATTGAATTATTTCGAAGAAATGTAAAATGATTTTACAGTTAAAGATAGTCAA
The DNA here is from genome assembly GCA_032872505.1 of Leptopilina syphax. Lineage (NCBI taxonomy): Eukaryota > Metazoa > Arthropoda > Insecta > Hymenoptera > Figitidae > Leptopilina > Leptopilina syphax. Next base: position 23,898,273 of record CM065468.1, on the reverse strand, counting down.
TGTATTATAAACATATTTTGGAGTTTCAATTATTATTATTATTATTTTTTTATTTCTTTGACAATACAATACATTGTTTCTTGTCTGTTAAAGCCTCATTCACATTTCACTATTTACATGCCAACAATTAAAACGAAGGGATTTTCCATAATAATATGATAAACTATGATAAACTTCTTTTAAATAAACTACAATTCACTTTCCAAAAGAGAACTGATTTCATTTAATATTTTGCAAATGTCTTAGGAGTTTCAATTATTTTTAGAGTAAACTAAAATATTTTTAGGGTTTGGGAAATAGTCAAAGTTCTATTTTTAAAAGTGAGGGAATTCTTTCAATCTTTCATGGAATAATTTATTTTCAGAGTTATTCTTTATAACTGGGAAAAATAATTTATGACCGGAAAATGACCGTGAATTTTTTTTTATGAAAAAAGTGACTACCCTGAAATTTAGAAAGAGAAAAGGATGCTATTTCACTAGTGTTGTCTCTGTCTGCCGGCATTACACGTGAATTTGCCTTGAAACGCATGTCCCGGCGCACCCTATTTTTATACATATATCTACAGTTCGTCTGGCAAACGAATTTCATTTTTCTATATTAAAAGGGAGAAAAAAAATCATTTAAAAATAATTCTTGTTCATAAGTGAGAAGAAACTTCTGTTTGTTCAATATCGATTGAGGAGAAAATGATAAATAATATATCAAGAATTGAGGAAGAATGGGAAGAATCGATCTGTCAAAACAAAAGTTAGTCTTGTAGTAAAGTTAACAACCATGTTAATTTACATTTTTTTTTCCTTATAGAAATTTTGTTTTTAATATATTTGAAGGATAACAAACGCATGGATTAAAGAAAAATTTATATATACGAATACGACTGTCAAATTTTTAGGTTATGTTATTACTTGTAAACATAATTTTTCCGTACGAAACGAAAATTGTATTCAAATCTAATTCTGATCAAGTCGGACGAATAAAATTATATTTAATTAAAATAGTAATAAAGAATTAACGATTTCTGATTTGTATTTTTCAGATTAAAAAAAGCACATCAAGACTCCGCACGTTGAAGAGAAAAAAGAAAAACACCCCCACAATCAAAACGAAGACAATGACAGATATTATAGACCATCGAGATGTACGAGATTCACTGTCGAGCCCTTTGAAATCCTTCGATAACAATAATCAACACGTCAATTCAATTATCACTCAATCACAATTAAATACAGACGAAGTGGATAACGTAGATCATCATTTTGAGGCGGTGCGATTACAGAGTTATGAAAACTGGCCGTTAAATTATATGGATCCGGCGAATTTGGCCGCCGCTGGATTTTATTACACGGGCGAAAGTGATAAAGTCAAATGTTTCGAGTGTCATGTGGAAATTCGTCAATGGTTGGAGGGCGATGATCCAATGGTTGATCATCAACGTTGGTCGGGACGTTGTAGATTCATAAGAAAAATTCCCTGCGGCAATGTTCCCATTGGAGTTGATCCTGATACAATACCAGCGCCACGTCCACGAAGTCACGACGTTTGCGGACCCTATGGTGTTGAAATAAGATCTAATTCTGGACCAGATTGTTCATCGACGTCAACTGGAAATTTACCGAGTTCAGCGAAACTCGGCTTCATTGGAATTGGCCGCTCCAAAGGACCAGCACACACTGAATACGCCAGTTACGATGCAAGACTGCGGACATTCGAATCATGGCCAAAGTGCATGCGACAGACGAAGGAGCAATTGGCGGATGCTGGTTTCTATTATACGGGCAAAGGCGATCAAACACTTTGCTATCATTGTGGCGGTGGGTTGAAGGACTGGGAGCCGGAGGACGATCCTTGGGAACAACATGCGAAATGGTTCTCCAAGTGTATATACCTTTTCTTGGTCAAGGGTCAGGATTATATCAACAAGGTCACAGGGCAAAATCCAACACCGCCATCGAATGAGGTGACGAATCTTTCTCTTGTTGAAATCAGATTTTCTATTTATCTATTGATTCTTTCATCAGGGTTGCCACAGGTTCAGGGATTTCAGGGAAAACTCGGGATTTTTTTTTTAAATGTGCTGGAAAAAATTGAATTTTGGAAAAGTTGCAATAAATGATTGCAGAAATTCAATTATTTTCAAAAGTAATAAAATTTTTCGCAGAAATTCAATTATGTTCAAAAATTTAAAAAAAAAAAAATTCTCGTCAAAATTTCAATTATCTTTAAAAATAATGAAATTCTTCTGCAAAATTCAATTATTTTCAAAAAATTTTAATAAAATTCTTGTCAAAACTTAAAATTTTCCTTAATTCAACGATTTTCAATATATTTTAATAAAATTTTTCAAAAGAATTCAATTTTAAAAAAATGTTAATAAAATTCTACGTAAACATTAATTATTTTCATAAATAATAAAAATTTCACAGGAATGCAACTATTTACAAATTTTTTATAAATTTCTAAAGAAATTTATTGCAAACTTGCAATAATTTAATTATTTTACAGAGATTCAATTATTTTCATAAATAATAAAACTCATCATAAAATTTAAATTATTTTCAATTCAATTTTAATCAAATCCCTCGAAAAATGCAATTATACTTGAAAAGTTTAATAAAGTTCGTCGAAAAAATACAATTATTTAAAAATATGTTGATAAAACTTTTTATGAGAATTCAATTTTGAGAAATATTTAATTATTCAATAAATTGTTCATTATTTTATTTAAATAATTAAATTCTCGTATAATTTTCTAATAAAAATTTATTTAAAATTAATAGAATTTTGAAAAGGTTTCAAATTAAAACATTTGAAAATAATTACATTTTTCGAAGAATTTACTTAAAATTGTATAAAAATTAATTTAAATCCTGTAAAGAATTTTCTTATTTAGGAGAATAATTGAATTCTTGCAACGAATTTTATTATTTATGAAAATAATTAAATTCTTGCAAAGAATTTTATTACATTTTTTTTTTTAAATAATTGAATTCTTTTGAGAAATTTTATTAAAATATAATAGTAAATATTGAAAATATTTTGAATTTCAGGCAAAAATGTTTTAGAAACCAAAATTCTTCACAGAATTTCAATTTTACGTTGAAAAATTTTCTTTAATTCTGGTGCAAATTTCAATTATTTTCAAAAATAATAAAATTTTACGCAAAAATTCAATTATTTTGAAAAATTAAATATTTCTCGTCAAAATTTTAATTATTTTCAAAAGTAACAAAATCTTTCTCTAAAATTCAATTCTGTTAAAAAATGTTCTTAAATTCAGGTGAAAATTTCAACTATTTAAAAAATAATAAAATTCTTCTCCAAAATTGTAATAAAATTCTCTCGTCAAGATTTCAATTATTTTCATAATTTATACAATTTTTGCAGGAATTTAATTCAAATGTTTTCAAAAATGTTAATGACATTCTTGGTAAGATTTCAATTATTTGCATAATTTATACAATTATTTTTCGAAATTCAATTATTTTCATAAATATTAAAATTCTTCGCAGAAATTCAAATATTTTGAAAAATTTTAATAACATTATTTATGAGAATTGAAAAATTTTCATAATTAATAAAATTCTTCACAAAAAATTTATTATTTAAAACAATTTCAATAAAATTTTTTGTAAGAAAAAAATTAATTAATCCTCTGAAAAAATGTAATTTTTTACCTAAATAATAACATTCTTTAGAGAAATTCAATTAATTTGAAAATTTTTTAGTAAAACTCATTATTAACTCAATTATTTAAAAAAAATGTGAATTAAAATATTTTTCGAAGAAATGCGATTATTTTTTATAAACTTTTAATTAAATTCTACAAAAATTTCAATTATTTTCTATAATTTTAATAAAGTCTCAGCAAGATTTCAATTATTTTCATTTTTTTTTTACAATTTTTTTCAGGAATTTTCAGGATTTTATTAAAATAATTCTTTAATGTTTTATTATTTTAAAAAGTTTCAATAAAAATCGTTGTAAGAAAAAAATTTAATTAAATACTATGAAATCGTTTTCATAAATAATAAAATCGCAGAATTTCAATTATTTTGAATACAATTTTATGAAAATTCGTCGAAAGAATTCAATTATTTAAAAATTTGATGATAAAATTCTTCATGAGAATTCAATTTTCAGAAACATTCAATTATTTAATAAATTATTTATTTTTCTATTTAAATAATTGAATTCTCGTAAAATTTTCTAATAAAAATTGATTTAAAAACAAATTTTACTTAAAGTTTTAAATAATAATTATTGAATATTGAAAGCATTATAGTGTGAATTTTTAGAAATAATTAAATTTTGAAAAGATTTCATATTAAAATCTTTGCAAATCTGAATTTTTTATACTTTTAACTAACAATTCTGTAGAATTAATTTTTTTTCAAAAAATTTAATTGAATTTTGTTTTATGAAATTATTTCAAGTTTTTATTTTTTAATATACAATTGAAGAATTTTCGAATAATCGATGAAATTTCGTAAAATTGAATTTTAAACAAATAGACTTAAATATTCTTAAGAAACTTTTTCAAAAATGATTAAAAATAATTGATTTAAAGAAGAGTTTTTTAGTTAAAAATTCTAGAAAATAAAAAATATTTTTCGACGCTGAACATCGATTGCAACTTCAGGGACTTTTGAAATGATGAAAATAATTTTGTCTAAAAATCAGGGAAAAGTCAGAGAAAAATAAAATTAAATATTTGTGGCAACCTTGTTCATAAAAATTATACTATGAAAATAATTAAATTTTTCTAAATTTTGACCCTTTTCTTCACAGGAGACAATGTTAATGGACCTGCCGAGTTGTATTCAAAAGGTTCATAATACAATAACTGAGAAGGAGCACGATTTCGTTGGAACGAGTAAAAACGAATTAAATCAATCGGAAAAGGAATGTACGAAAACAATAGCAAAAGATAAAGAAACAGTACGAGTCGACGATGCGAGAATGTGCAAAATTTGTTACAGTGAAGAATTGGGCGTAGTATTTCTACCCTGCGGTCACATTGTGGCTTGTGTTAAATGTGCTCCGGGTATGACTGTGTGTGCCGTTTGTCGAAAACCTGTTACTATGAATGTTCGTGCATTTTTCTCATAGTATTTTTTCCTGGACAATTTATCAATTTATTTCACTAACTGGTATAATTGTTTTAGGAAACAAAAAGATAAAAAAAACATTAATAATCATTGTATATACCAGTTTCATGCATTAAAAAAAAAGCAAACAGACAGATACTACATTGCAAACTCTCACAAAATAGATAAAGCCATTAATTCTTTTTTTATTTGGATTTGAAAAATTTAAAAAAGTTAGACTGGTGAAAACCATAGGTTTTTAATTTAAACTATTTTAGTTAAACATTATGCTTATATAAATATATATTATAGTGTTTTTATTTTTCTATCAAAAATTAACCCTTTCATATTGTGGATTTTTATTTCGAGGAAAAAAAAAAGAAAATATATTTTTAATGAGCTTGCTTAAATCATCGTTGTTTGGATTGATGTGTGTTGATATTCTATATAAATATATATTATAAGCAAGCTTTATTCGTTTAAATTCTCTTTCACATACCGGATTAGTTAATTTTTTTTTCTTTTTAACTCGAAAAGGACATATTTTGTTTTTGTAAAGAAAAAAGAAGGCCAAAACGACATATTTAGCGGTATTTATATAAAAAAACTTGCGGATTACACAGAAATGAAAGAAAAACGAGCTTTTTAATTCTGTATAATAAAAATTGTAGTGTGTAAGTATACCGAAAGGGTTAATTAACACTTTACACGTGTATAAAAAATTTAAAAAAAACTGATCCAAGTGTACTTAAACACAAGGTTTAAGTGTTTTTTTCTATTTCTATTTACAAAAAAAAAAAAATTTCTTCTTTCTTTAAAGTTAAATAGAAACACCTAACAATTAAATGTCACCTCTCAATGCAGTTTAACATTATTATGTAAAGAAAAACTCGAGTAGGGTTGAATTCTGTTAATCACATTACCTTTAAATATTTGCCTTTTTCCAGTGCTTGTTTAAAAGCCACAAACTGTAGGAAAAAAAATAATAAAATCCAATTATCACCGAACTGTTTTAAATTAGAAATAAATGTATTAATAAAATTTTTTCTCAACGAGACTCAATTATTTTTATTTCTCAAACCTCACACAAATTTATGATGAAATTAACAATTACTCCTTTTTTTACTGTTATATAAAAACTAAAATTATTCGAAAACATCAATAACTTCATTTTTAAATAAATATTTAATCATTATTTTCTTTATAAAAATTAAGATATTCAAAAATCATTACGATTATTCGTTTCTAGAATTTTCAACTAAAATTCTTCTTCAAGGCAATTTTTTAAAAATAATTTTTGAAAAAGTTCTTTGTGAATTTTCACATTCTTTAATAAATTAAATTCTTTCGACGAATTTTAGTAAAAATTTTAAGAATAATTACATTTTTCGAGGAATTTAATTAAAATTGTATTAAAAATAATTGGAATTCTGCAATGAGTTTTATAATTAATGAAAATAATTGAATTCCTAAGCAGAATTTTATTATTTATGAAAACAATTTCGTAGTATTTAATTAAATTTTTTCCCTACAAAAAATTTTATTAAAATTATTTAAAATAATAAAATTTTAAAAAAGCATTTTATTCAAATTCATTAAAATAATTAATTGCATTTTTTCGAATAATTTTATTATAATTCTTTAAAATAATTAAATTCATTTAAAAATTGTATAAATTTTGAAAATAATTAAAATGTTGACAATAATTTTGTTAAAATTTTTGAAATTTTTATTAAATTTCGGAGAAGAGTTTTATTACTTTTGAAAATAATTGAATTTTTACAAAATTTTTTAACAGAATTGAATTTTTGCAAAGAATTTTTAAAAACATTAAATAAATTAATAAATTTTTAAAAATTCATTAAAGTAATTAAATTCTTGTAAAGAATTTTCTTATGAAAATAATTCAATTCTCATAAATAATTTTATCAAAATTTTTGAAAAGAAATTGAAATTTTGCAATAAGTTTTATTATTTATGAAAATAGTTGAATTATTTCTGCAATAATTTGAAACTGTTTCAAAATTCAATTTGTTTTAGTGTTTTTTAACTAAAATTCTTCTATAAATCCATTATTTTTAATAAAACTTGTTAAATATATATTAAAAAATTTAACTAATTTCAGAAGAATTTTTTAGTTTTTAAAATTTTGTTTAAATCTTAGTTTTTTTGTATTTCTAATTAAATTTATTTAAAATTGAAATTTTATAAAATTTTAAGTAAAAATCTTTTATAGTTGAACTACTTATAAAAATTGTAAACGCAATTCTTTTAAAATTGAATTAATTTTGAAATATTTAAGTGAAATTAGATTTCAAGAATAAACACAATAACTTTAGAAAACAACAATTTTTCAGGATTTCGATCAAAATTCCCTGACTTTTCCATGTTTTTTCAAGGTTTATAAAATTCCCTGCCATTTACAGGTTTTCAGGTTGCGTAGCAACTCTGCAATTTTAAAAAATAAAATCTTCCAATTATTGATAAATAATTTATAATTTTTAATAATTATGCGTGATTGTTGAAATTATAACTCATTAATTAAACAATTGGGTTCTGCAATAAAACATCAATTACAAAACATCACGTTTTTATTTTTCTACAATTGGAAAATGATTAAATAATTATTTTTAATATTGCGATCACATGCTCGATCGTTATTCACTGATTCATTAAGATGAAAAAAAAATCATGAACAAAAAAAGAATCTTATACGAGAGCATTTTGGATATGAAACAATTTTAATTTTTCGAATTAATTACAGAAATTTCCTTTTTTAATTCGTCGGTAAGATAAATTATACCTTATTATTCATAAAACTAAAAAAATGTCTCACTACATTTTTTCATGTAGAAAAAAAAATGATCGCCATTAATCATTTTTTTGTTTTAATATTAAAGTATATATACAAGTGACAAATATACAGAAGAATCGTGAAAAAAAATTTGTGTCACTTTTCAATGTTTGCGAATTGTTGTCAAACAACGCGAACTGGGAAAAGATATTTGAATCATTTAAAAAAAAGGAAAAAAGCTCAATGCACACTTGTACCATTTCAGTCGACTAATAAACACAATTTTTGACATTTCGTTCATTTTTTTTTTCATCTAAAAAAATAGAAAATTCAAACAATTTAGTCGATGACAAAGCTCTCTCTCCTTTATTCTGATATTTTCAAGAGAAAATTAACTTAAAATAAATGAATCCGGGTATAAAACATTTTTCAATTGATATTTTCTTGTACATACAATATAAAATGTTTTCCTTTCTCTCTTAAAAACCAAAAAAAAAAAAACAAAAAAAAAGTGTGCGAATATACCTACTAATATTATTATGCCTAGGATAATTTAAACAATAAAAGGTTAATCTATATAATAAATTGGAAAGAATATTAATATTTAAACAATACAATTATTAAATCGCGCCGAGAAACTTTTAAAATACGTTGTATGTATACAATATTTGATTTCACGTGTAAATATATACAGTTTTTTTTTTCATTATTTATTCATTTTTTCTTTTTAAATTAAACACGTAAAAGCACATATTTTAATGAACGAAAAAAACAACAAAAAATGTTTTACACAAAAATTTGAGCGATGTGCAAAAAAGAAATTTGCAAATTGGAGAAAAAAATAATAAATAAATAAAGAATACACTTTTAAATTCCAATAATCTGAATTTTTAATTCACGCAAAATTCCTTGCGTTAATTTTGTTACTATTCTTGACTCTAAACACATAGTTATAGCCCAATTAAATATATTGTTATTACATTTTTTTTAAACTTTGTTTCTGGCATTATCAGTTTCTTTGAAAATATGTACAATGTGATAAGGGGTATTTTTTTTTTTTAGTAGTTATGATAATTTATAACAAAACAAAAAAAATATATATATATTTACGAAATGGGTTTATACTTAAAGAGGCTAATCGGCGTAAACAATAAATTGCTGATTATCAACATCAGCAACTTCCACTTGGACGAATTGCGGTTGTTGAAGTTGAATTTGTTGAACCTGTCTTCCAATGGCGTTGCGCGATCTGCAAATTTTCATTTTTGTATTTTTTCATAATATACATGTTATATAATATATTTAAAGAAAATGAATTATTTTCTAAATTTTACTTTTCTTGATGTTCGGGAATATTTTGTTCATTTCAGGAAAATAATTTGGTCAGAATTTACAAATATCTATGAAGCTTAAATATACTATTCTTGATCGAATAATTGTAATAATTTACATGAGTCCTAACTTGTCGTCTGTTTTTTTCTAATATCAGACTTCGCACTCGATAATTAATTTTAAAAAATGTAGCAAAAAGTAGCTTTCAAAATTTACACAACTGACAAAAATTTCATTCTATATTTTATTTTCCTGAATTTTTCCTAATTTCCATCAAAAATACTTACTTTCTTTCTTATCCTACTAATAAATTAAATCTCTGTAACGAATTTTATTATTCATGAAAGATTTTAAATATTTATAAAAATAATTTAATTTTGTCGAGGAGTTTTATACAAATTTTTAAATAATTCATTTCTTTCGACTAATTTTATGCAAATTCCAATTATAAATAATTAAATTTTACAAAGAATTCTATTAAAATTTTTTAGAATAATTGAAATTTTCAAAAATAATTGAATTCCTGAGAAGAATTTTATTATATATAAAAATAATTGAATTATTGTAAAAAAATTTATTAAAATGTTTAAAAAGAATTGAATTTCTGTAAAAAATTGTTATTTTTCAAAATAATTGAATTCCTGGGAGATTTTTATTATTCAGGAAAAGAATTGAATTCTTACAAAGATTTTTACAAAATTTTTTTTAAATAATTGAATTCTGTTTAGAAATTTTATGAAAATAGTTTTAGATATTGAAAATCATTGAATTGCGAAAAGTTTTTAAAAATAATTAAATATTACAAAGAATTCTATTAAAATCTTTCAGAATAATTGAATGTCTGTGTGGCATTTTATTAATTTCTTTTTAAAATAATTGAATTCCTAAAAAACATTTTATTATTTATGAAAATAATTGAATTCTTGTGAATGATTTTATTAGAATTTCTTTAAATAATTGAATTTCCAAGAAAGAATCCATTGCTTTTAAAAATAATTTAATTCTTGTGATGAATATTGTTATTTATGAAAATTGAATGTTATAAAGAATTTTATTAAAATAGACCTTTTCATTTCAATTCGGAAGTCGCGAATGCGCCTGCGCAGCAACCATGACAGTTCACCAATTTTAAAAGTTTCGGCCCTGTTCTATTAACATGTGTTAAAACTTTACTTTTGCTCATGTTTTTATAGAGAAAAGAAAATGTGTCCGGTGCAAAATTGGTATCAAATTTAAACATAAAAACACGCAGTTAAATTTGCAATTAAAAATATCACTGCAGTGCAGAAAACAGTCAACTAAAAGAAGAAAAAAGAGTTGGTTCCAGAGTGAGGTTATGTTTACTATATATTGACATATTGTTATTCGCTGATGAAATGTGAAAAACACAATAGTTACCTCTTTCACTTTTATTTATTGTTTTTATTAACGTTGCATGTAGAAATGCAAAAAAACTAAAATAAATTATTGATATTTCAAAAATAACTTATTGATAAAATAATTAATATATGCTCCGTCCTCAATTTTTTTCATTAAATTTATTCCAGTATTTGTTATAATTATTATACTCCATTTTTATGCAACATATAATAATTATTAGAACACTTTTTATAATTTTTTCATATCTGAATAATGCAATAGCTGTAAACAGGGCCGAAACTTGAAACGGAACTTCAATTCCATATAACGCATGCGCAAAGAAAATAATTGAAATGAAAAGGTCTATGCCGCAAAATAATTGAATTTTCGGGAATAATTTTTTTTTTTTTATCGACAAAATTAAATTCTTTCGAAGAATTATTTGTGTAAATAATTGAAATTTTGGAAAGAATTTTATTAAAATCTAAAAGAATAATTTAATTATTTCAAAAAAATTTAATTTAAATTGTATATAAAATAATTGATTTCTTTCGAACAATTTTATTAAAATATGTATTTGAAAATAATTGAATTCTTGCTTGGAATTTTATTAAAATTTTCAAAAATAATATAATTCCTGTGAAAAATTTTGTTATTTTTGAAAATAATTTAATTCTTCATAAGAATTTTATAAACATTGTTTTAAATAATTAATTTTTTTCAAAATATAAGAAATATTATGAAAATTTTATTTTAAATATTTGAATTCTTGTGGAAAACTTTATTTGTGAAAATAATTGAATTTTTCGATTAATTAATTTAAAATGGTATTAAAAATAATTGAAATTCTTCGATGAGTTTTAAAATAAGAAAAAATAATTTAATAATTGATATTTTAAAATAATTGAATTCTAGCTTGGAATTTTATCAAAAATATTTTTAAAAAATTGAATTTCTATCAAACAAAATTAAACAAATTTTTGTTTAATAATTAATTTTTTCGAAATTTTTTTTGAAAATGCTATTCTAAATTAACTGAATTCCTGCAGAAATTTTTATTATTTATGAAAATAATTGTATTTTGGATGAATTTTTACCAATTTCTTTTTTAAATAATTGAATTGTTTTGCAAAATTTTATGAAAATAATTGAATTTCGAATATTTTTCGGAAATAATTATTGAATCGTTATAAAGTAGTGGAAATTCTCCAAAAAAAAACAGAAATAGTAGCTTTTAGTGACTGAAATCTTTAAAAAAGTACCCAAATAGTATCATAACGTAAAAAAAGTAGTAAATAGTGGGTTTTAGTAGATGAGTGCAAAGCCTGTAAATATTGAAAACAAAAAATAGTTAAATGTTATTAAGAAAAAATTGCGAACATTATATAGTGAAAAGTAAAATTAAAAACTAAAAGAAAGAAACTTTTCTTACTTGGCTTTCGCGTGGGTTAAAATATGTGACTTCAGGTTCGTAGATTGAGCGAATTTTTTACTACATCCATCAAATGGACAAACGTAAGGCCTATCTCCGGTGTGTATTCTAACGTGTGTTCGAAGATTAAAGTCTAAACTGAACCTTTTACCACAACCTTCGAATGTGCATTGAAAAGGCTTTTCCCCTGTGTGCACCAATTGATGCCTTTTGAGTTTAGAACTCTCAACAAAGGCTTTTCCACATTCTGCACAAACATGAACTCGCGGTCCGTGTGTATGTAAATGCTTACGCATTGCACTATTATCGCGAAACATTTTCGTACATCCCTTATGGGGACATGCAATAGTGCGTTCAACTCCATCCATCATTTGTTGTTTGCGAATTTTCAATTTATGACCAGGACGAGCGAATTCGGCCAACTGCTTTGGATCAGAGAGATCGAGACCTGGCATTCCATCGGACACTGAACTTCCCGAGTGATTGAATTTACTGGAATTTTTCCCTGACATATATTCCGTGTAGTCCGGATCAGGCTCTGGATTAGAACCTTCATCTGTAATTTAGAGAAAGAAATCAACACTGTAAAGAATTATAATTATCCCTTTGAAAAATAAAATTCATGACCTTAAAGATTTGAACCTTTCAAATAAACGAAAATTATTTATTTCTTCTTTAAATTAAATTTTTATTACTTCGAACGGTGTATTTTTTGAAATACTTCGACTTATGGTATAAATAACAACTACAAACAAATATTTTGTGGTAAAAACACAAAAGTATCTAAAGTTAGTTTTTCTTCTCTTAAAAATTTAACTAGCAATCCAACTTTTTACTTCATTTTTTAAATAAAATTATCAATTTTAATAATTTATAGCAAAATACTTTTACAAGTTGTTTAATTTCAAAAAGGTTTGAATCTGGAATTTTTGAATGTCTTAATTCCTGTAGAAAAATAGTAACAATTAAATATTTATTTAAAAAATAAATTATCTATGGATGTTTTTGAATAATTCTACATTTAAAGAAATTCGTAAAAATGTAACGGAATATTTTTTTGAGTAAAATTTTTTCCTTTATTTTCTAAAAATTCAAAAAATTTTCATTTTCAATAATATCGACATTTGAAAGAATTTTAATTTAATAATTGAAAAAAATTGAATTTTACAAACAATTTTACATGAAATGGATTTTTTATAGAATTTTAATTTTATAAATTGAAAAATAATTGAATTTTTTAAGGATTTTCCAAAAAATTGAGTTTTGAAAGAATTTTAATTTCATAATTGAAAAATAATTGAATTTAACGAATAATTTTTTTTAAAAAATCGATTTTTTAATTGAAATATTCCAAAAAAAAGTTTCTGAAATTTTTTTCTTTCTAAAAATTTTAATTTAATAATTGAAAAATAATTTAATTTAAAAAAAATATTTCCAAAAAGTCGATTTTTGTAAACATTTTTATATAATGGTTGAAAAATAATAGAATTTTAGAACAAAATTTTCAATAAAATCGACATTTGAAAGAATTTTAATTTAATAATTAAAAACAATTGAATTTTACAAACAATTTTACATGAAATTGATTTTTTATAAAATTTTAATTTAATAAATTGAAAAGAAATTGAATTTTTTAAAGAATTTTCCAAAACATTGAGTTTTCAAAGAATTTTAATTTTATAATTGAAAAATAATTGAATTTAATAAATAATTTTCTTAAAAAATCGATTTTTTGAAGAATTTTAATTTAATAGTTTATTTATTTAGATGTATAAACGGGCGATAAACCCTTTACAAAGTATAAAGATGAGGACAAAAACTTGTCGTTTTTAAACATTTTTATAATTATAACCTAATAAATTTAACAACTCAGTATTGTTTTGCGAAAAGTAGCAATAAACCGATTTAAATTAGAATCAAAAGAAGTTCAGTTCAATAGTTGAGAAATAATTGAAATTTTCCAAAATTAATTTCAAAAATGTTTGAATTTGGAATTTTTGAATGTCTTAATTCCTGTGGAAAAATAATAATAATTAAATATTTACTATTTCTTAATCATAATTGTTTAACAAATTTTCTATTTTTTATAAATAAACAAGAGAAAAATTTGCATAATTTAGATCAGTCAATCGAAATTTGTTATTAAAAAAAGCATACAATAAACAAAATAGGTAAATTTTTCATTTGTTAATCATCATTTTTTTAAAATTTTTATAATTTTTAATGTTTTATTATGAATTATGAAAAAATATCTGTATATTTTTAATTTGTCAAAACAAATTTTTTTTAAAGAAAAAAAAAGAAAAGGATACACAAAAACTAACTTCAGGTGTGGACAGAATGAAAGAATGAATTATAGGATTATTATAGTTAATAATTAATAATAATAATAATAATAATAATAATAGAAAAAATTGTTTGAAATAAAATTTTTCACTACTAAATTAAATACTCACGTGTTTAAAACAATTTACTTCTCTTCATCCATGCGATTTAGTTTAAATATCTAAATTACCGTTAAATTACAGATTTTAATTTAAATTACTAACCAAAAGAAAAGAAAGACAATATTTTTGTCTATTTTTTCAATATTCGGAAATATTAAATACAAATGAGTTTAAAGGGCTCGATTAACGCTTCTACAATTACTTTTAAAGTCGACTTTGTTTCTATTGTTCCGTTCCTTAATGGCGAAGAGATCCATCAATTGAGAAGCCATTTTCAAAAGATGTCTGCTTTTTTGAATATTAAAAATGGCGTTTCACTAATCAAAACAAACACAAATTTTGAAGTTTAAAAACCTGAATTTAATATAGAGAAGTTTTTTAAAAACACAATTTCTTTGGATCTTTCCAAGCACTTGGGTACCATCCCTAATTTCTCAAGAGACCACACTGACAATAATTCTAAATTCAATTCATTCAGTTATACAAAGAGGAAAAAAAAAGAAAAAGAATGGAAAATAAAATTTAAAAACACATACCATCGTCTGTACCGGATGCCCACATTGTAACTGAAAATTCACCTTCCAGAGTCTTGATTTGCACTTGTTTCTGTTCCCATTTTCTCGTTTTAGTTTCCGATGCCATATCGCCGAAAATAGCGTGGTCAGGAGCTCGAAACCTTGTGTTACCTTGTTTCCTAGGCTTTTTAGTAACTTTTTTTGAGGGACCGGGACTTGATTCAACATAAATGTCGTTATCAGGAACGGGTATTTGGTCATAAACGCTTAAAGGATCACCACCGACAATTTCTTCCTGTGTCTGCAAAATGATTTCTTCCCGACCAGGCTCTGGAAGTGGCTGGAGTGCTATCATCGGTTGTCCATCATCACCTTCAATTGTCGTTTCAACTGTCTCGCACGGAATTTCTACGGGAATTGTTTCGATTTCTACTTCTTGAATGTCTGGCTGGATTTCAACTTCAGCTATTATGTCCGAAGACGCCATATTAATGTCGGCTGACGCCATATTACTAATCAAAATGGCTGGCCACAAATATTTGCTCTTTCAATGAAATAAACTGTTTAGTCATGAATAAAAAAGGCTTCATATGCTCAGGTAGATGAGAAACGTGATTATTAAAAAGGGAATACTCATTTTATTTTCCCACTAGAGGCAGAGATTGACCAATCAAATTTGTTTCTACCCTACTCTTTGTTGGGGTGGAAAACTAAAGGTTGGTTCACACCTTTTTTTGCGCCAGCGTTGGGTTACTTGACTTAACAATTTTCTTTTAACTTGTGGGTCTTTTTGTATTGTAAAACATCCTTTAAAGCCCACAGCTTAAGATAGAAAGAGAAAGAAATATATTCCTCTTCTTTTCTATCTAATGTTTCAGGCTTACGATTATGAACATCAAGAAATCTATTCTGCGTTGGCCTTTACCCTTTTCATCAGTCTAGTTTCGCAAAATTAACTCCTGCACAGTATTAAAAAAACAATAATGATATTTATTTGAAACCCAGAATTGTTTAAATCAATTTTTTAAAAAGCATAAATTCACTTTGCTTTCGTTATGTGTGATCATTATTGGGAACCTTTGGCCGAAGTGTACATTACGAAACAGACTGAAGACCCTGACAGTTATATTTATTGTTTGTGTAGCAGAGTTTTTATCCGGTAAATTTTCTTTAGTTAACTAATTAATACTAATATTCTCTAAAAAAAATAGAACTCCTTGATAACTTTCAATATTTCTCATTAGAATTTTAATTTTCCTAATTGAAGCAAAATTAACACGTAACCAATGATGTCTGTATTTAAATTGTTAATTCTATTTTATGAAAGTCTTTATTAAATCAAGAGAAAAATATTAATAATGGAAAATACTTTTTAATTAAAAAGACGTTTTTTTAAATTTCAACAAAAAATATTCAGGTTTACTTTTTTTAGTCTTAGAAAATGACCCGAACTTAAAGGAATTAGACCATCTTTTGTACACATAAATCAGTACTTCTTAAGGTATTTAATACAAGTGATGTTTTTTTTATTCCTGTAGAACTCCAGAGATAAATTCATTTCTTAATTCCGACGATGTGAGTGAAGGTGACGACTTTGAAACTGACTGCGTGGGTGAAATATTAAATGTGGAAAAAGTAATTCACATCGAAGCGCAATCTTGTAATATTGAAAAACACGATGTAAGTTTATTTATTTTCAAAATGCAAATAGATTCGTTCAAATATAATATTTTTTTTTGACGAAAATTAACTTTTAGAAAATTAGGTGAATGGTACTAATATATAAGTAACTAATCAATAAAAATACTAATAATAATAATTTAATCGAGATTTTCAGTTTCAATTTTAAGAATAGCAGACAGTTTTGAATATTCTAAAAAAAACAAACACATTACAGAATTTGTACATATTGACAACCACCAGGAATTTAACTAATTTAAAATAGCATTTTTAAAAAAATTTCGAAAAAATCAATTATTTACCAAATTTTTATATAAATCTTTACAATAATTCAATTACTTTCACTAATAATAATATTTTTCATGAAAATTCAATTTTTCAAAAATATTTTTGTTAAATTTTTAAGCTAGAATTAAATTATTTTCATAAATAATAAAACTCATCGAAAAATTTCAATTATTTTTAATACTATTTTAAATTAATTAATCGAAAAATTCAATTATTTTCACACAAATAAAGTTTTCCACAAGAATTCAATTATTTAAAATAAAATTTTCATAATATTTATTATGTAAATTCAATTCTTTTTAAATATTTTAATAAAATTTTTCGCAATAATTCAATTATTTTCATAAATAATGAAATTCTTCTCAGGAATTCAATTATTTTTGAAAATTTTAATAAAACTCTTTGCAACTGTTCAATTATTTCCATAAATAACAATATTCATCACAAGAATTAAATTATTTTTAAAAGCAATGAATTCTTTGTAATATTTAATTAATTTTAAAAACTTTTCACAATTCAATGACTTTTAATATCTAAAACTACTTTCATTAAATTTCCAAACAGAATTCAATTATTTAAAAAAAAAATTGTAAAAATCTTTGTAAGAATTCAATTCTTTTCCTGAATAATAAAAGTCCCCCAGGAATTCAATTATTTTGAAAAATAACAAAATTTTTCACAGAAATTCAATTCGTTTTAAACATTTTAATAAATTTTTTTACAATAATTAAATTATTTTCATAATTTTTTACATAATTCAATTATTTTTAAAAATTTATAATAAAATCGTTCGTGAGAATTTAATTATTTTCATAAATAATAAAATGCTTTTCAGGAATTCAATTATTTCCAAAAAAAAATTTAATAATGCTACACAGACATTCAATTGTTTTCAAAAAAAATTTTTTTTAAATCTTCGTGAAGAATTCAATTTTTTTAATGAATAATTAAAATTTTCTAGGAATTCAATTATTTTCAAAAGAAGTTAATAAAATTCCACACAGACATTCAATTATTCTAAAAGATTTTAATAGAAATCTTTGTAAAATTTATTTACTTATTTAATTATTTATAATTGGAATATGCATAAAATTAGTCGAGAGAAATGAATTATTTAACAATTTGTATAAAATTATTCGCAAGAATTAAATTATTTTTATAAATATTATAAAAAAAATTTTTTAATTTGTAAATTCGTTGTTTGAATTAAATTTATTAGCAGGATAAGAAAGAAGTTAATATTTTTTTATAAAAATGAGGAGAAAGACAGGAAAATAAATAATATGGAATCGAATGGAATTTTTGTCAGTTTTGTAAAGTGTCTAAAGCGATTTTTTTTGTCGTCAAGTTAAATTTTTTTTTAAATTTTAATCTTTTTTAAAATTAATTATCGAGTACGAAAAGTCTGAATTAGCAGAAACAGAACAAAATAATATCAAAGTGCTTGAACATGAACTGAAATTGAAAAAAAAGATTTTCAATATTTTTTTGTCCCCATTAGGAGGAACCAGTAAGTTGTTATTGCAGTGCATCACATACTGATAATAATTATTCAACCGACGAACATGATTCAATTCGTGACTCGGCCAATCGACAACCAACATTATCATTTACACAGAAACTTGGTCTTCATCAATCCGACTCTGGTGCAGATTTATCAGAATATCAAGATCAACAAGAAGTGAAAAATATTCAGAGTCTCTTTGAATCATACAAAAAATCTCTAGGCACAACTGAAGAATCATTAAATAAATCCGATCAAGATATTCTCATAAAAAATAAAACAATAATTAGCTCAGAGAAAGTGCACAATGAGAATAAAAATATTCCATTAACCGAAAATAGCAAAACAAATCCCTTTATTGGAAAGAACGAAAATATTCCTATTATCGAAAAGAATGAAATTTCCTTCAAACAAACAATTACTTTACTCGAAAAAAAGAAGGGAGAGACACAAACAATTGTTGAGAATAGTGAAAATATTTCAGTAATTAAAACAAATTCGGAAAATGGAATAATTGAAGAAGTGAAATTTAAGAGAAATAATTTTGACGAATCTGAAGAATGGAATTTCCTTCAGGAATCACTTAGTAAAAATAAAATTGAATTAGCTTGGGAAAGATATTGGTCCAAGTGTGGTGAATGTATCATATGGGCATCGTGGTTAGAGAAATATGCGAATTACATTAATCCTGAATATTTACCAGGAAATTCTCGCGCTGCAGAGAATACGGACGAAAAGGAGCAACAGCAGTTATCGGAAAAATTTCTCGAACAAAATACCTGCTTTCCAAGTGAAGCTCATCGAAATTGTGTAATTGGTCGTTCGAATTTCGAGGGGATTTTCGGTAAATCCGATATAATACACGAAAGAATTCACGATACATCGAAAAATGGTAATTTTTCTTTCGACAACACTCAGAAACAGGAAGTAAATGAAAGAGAAGCCGAAGATAATAGAAAGAGAATAGGAAATCAATTGTCACCCGAAGCTGGTGAAGGATGGAATCCCCTAAGTCCATTTAGTGTCGAGGACAGTTATTTACCGTCAAATGCCGAAGATGAAAAACTGATAACAAAATGTGATTCCATCAGTGGTTCCATAACCCGAACAAATGCAACTTCCGATTCAATGACAAATGTCACGAAAATGACATTGACAAGTTCAAGTTGTGATTCCGCCTCTACGCAATCGTCGAGTCTCGTGAGTTCAACAATGAGTTCCAATGAGAGTAACGTGACAAGTAGCAGTTCAGATGTTGGCAATGATTACACCACAGTCGAGGATAATGATAAATATTGGCAGGAATTGTGGAAAGAAAATTTTCAAGAGCAATACAAGAATCATTATGAGAAATTTATCAAAGAATCTGTCGTGAAATTTGCGGAAGTGAATGTTGATGATAAAGATAAAGTGACGAAGGAAATAAAGCCTGATGAAATTGAGATTAAGTCCGAGGAGATTGTTGTTGAAAAAGTCACTTCGGGTAAAAAGAAAATGATCATGGAATCCGTTGGTATGCTTATGCAAAATTTGACAATGAGTTGCGAGCCAAATTCTGATGAAAATTGCTTGGAAATAATTGTCGATGATAATGAGGAAAATGGTGAAAATTTTCTTCATCACACAACTGAGTCTGATGTTGCAGTTTGCAACATTGAAAGTAAAATAAATAATTCGTTAAAGCATAATGAAGTTAGAGAAATGGAAAGCGAGGAAAAGCCAATTACACTTAAGCGCAGGTATTACATTTCTTTAATTTCATTCAATATTTTTTCGATATATTTTTTTTGCTTCCATCAGACAGATTTTTCAAAATTACTTATTATTTAAGGAGGAACAATGTCTGATAAAATAAAAGTTATAAATTTATAATTTCTATAGAAACGACAGAAAATAGAATTTTAAATTTATCTTTTCTGTATAAAACGTATAGAATAAAAAATAACATTGAAGTAACCTTTTGTTTCGTTTCTTTGTTGTACTTCTTAACGTTCAATATTGACTGATATTCTAAAATGATTTTATTTTAAATTATTAAAATCATTAAAATCATTAAAAAAAATTTTTAAATAGAAAATAAATTTTATCGACATTGAAAAGTTTGAATAATTAATTTATAAAAATAATGTTTGTTTCAGCCATGAAGCAGATGACGTTGGAGAAGGACTAGAGACTGTGAAAAAAGCATTTTTATTGATGGGATATACTTTTAACGAGGAGCACAAGAAAAATAAACTCCAAGGAGAAGTGATTTACAAGAAGAAGAATATTAGATTGCAAAATAGACAATTAAAAATGAAACTTTCTCGACCCAAACCACTTAATAAACATATTTATTTCAATGACAATGGCGAGGAAATTACAAATACACCCAGTGAGGTAAATATTTAAAATTATTGTTTGTGATACTTTTACCTTAATTTCAAGTTTCTATTGAATTATTTAATACTAAAATTAATTTTTATTGAATATTTTTTATAATGTAGACTATTCCTATTTCTGACAATAATTTTTTTTTAGAAAACTTAATTCTTGAAGAGCTATCATAAAATTACTTATATATTTAACTTATTATTAAAAATAATGGATTTATAGATGAATTTTAGTTAAAAACACAAAAAATAATTTAATTTTGGAGAAGTTACAAATTATTGCAAAAATTCAATTATTTTCAAAAGTAATAAAATTCTTCGAAACAATTCAATTATTTACAAATTTTTAAAAATTCTCGTCAAAATTTCAATTATCTTTTTAGATAATAAAATTCGTCTCTGAAATTCAATTATTTTCAAAAAAAATATTTACTTAAATTCAATTATTTTCGACAATTTTGATAAAATTCTTTTTTAAAAAAATCATTATTTTCAAAATTTTTAATAAAATTCCTTCAAAAAGTTAAATTATTTTCAAAAATTCAGATAAAATTCTTTAAAGCAATTGAATTATTTTTATGAATTGTAAAATTCTCTGCAATAATTTAAATTATTTTCATAAATAAGAAAATTCTTCGCAAGAATTAAAATATTAACATAAATATTAAAATTCTTTAAAGGAATTTAATTATTTTCATAAATAATAAAATTTTTTGAAAGAATACAATTATTTTTAAAAATATTATTTAAATCCAATTATTTTCAACAAAATTCTGATAAAATTCTTCGAAACAATTCAATTATTTTTATAAGTTGTAAAATTATCGTCAAAATTTTAATTATCTTTATAGATAATAAATTCTTCTTCGGAATTCAATTATTTATAAAATTTTGCAGGAATTTAATTGTTTTAAAAAATTTTTAATAAAATTCCTCGAAAAAATTCAATTATTTTCAAAAATTTTATTTAAATTCTTGGCAAGATTTTAATTATTTTTAGGAATTCAATTATTTTCATAAATAATAAAAATTTTCGTAGAATTTTAATTACTTTGAAAAATTTTTGATAAAATTATTTATGAGAATTGAATTATTTTCATAATAAATAAAATTTTTCGCAGGAATTTAATGAATTTAATGAATTTTAATAAAATTCTTCACAAAAAAATTATAATTTTGAAAAATTTCAATGAAAGTCTTTATAAGAAAAAATTTTAATTAAATACTATGAAAAAATTTAATTCTTTTCCTAAATAATAAAATTCTTCGTAGAAATTAAATTATTTTGAAAAATTTTGGTAAAACTCTTTGTAAGAATTCACTTATTTTTAATAAGGTTGTAATAACATTTTTACTAAGATTTCAATTAAAAATTCTTAAAAAATGTTTAATTATTTAAAAAATGTTAATTATAACAATTTTTCGCAGAAATTTTAAATTATTTTCAATAAAATTTCTTGATAGAATTCAATTAATTTTTTAATTCGTTAAGCAAACATTAAATTATTTTCATAAATAATAAAAATTTTACGGGAATTCAACTATTTAGAAATTTTTTATAAATTTTTTCGCAATAATTAAATTATTTTCATAAATAATAAAACTTATCATAGAAGTTCAATTATTATTTTTAATACAATTCTAGCCGAATTTCTCGAAAAGTGTAATTATTCTTAAAAATTTTATTAAAATTCCTCGAAAAATTTCAATTATTTAAAAATTTGTTGATAAGTTAGATTAATTAATTAATTATGAATTTTTAGAAATAAATGAATTTTAAAAAAATGTAATTGAATTTTTTTTAATTATTTCTAGTTTTTATTTCCTAAATATTTAATTGAAGTATTCCCGAATAATCAAAATTTCGTAAAATTGAATTGTAAACAAATGGATTGGAAAATTCTCTAGGAAATTTTTCAAAAATTATTAAAAATAATTGATAATTGTTAATTTATTTATTTTGGAGAATACGGTTAAAACTGTATTATAAAAATAATTGAAATCTTGTGAAGAATTTTATTATTTAGAAAATAATTGAAATCTTGTAACGAATTTTTTTTACATTTTTTTTTAATAATTGAAATCCTATGAAGAATATTATTATGAAAATAATTGAATTCTTGCTACGAATTTTATTACATTTTTCAAAAATAATTGAATTCTTTTGAGAAATTTTATTAAAATTGTCGATTTTAAAAATATTTAAATTTCAGGGAAGAATTTTATTATTTTTGCGAAATGTAATTGAATTCTTGCATAAAATTTTTGGAATTCATTAAAAATAATTAAATTGATGTGAAAAATTGTATTACTTGTAAAAAAAATTGAATTTTTGCGAAGGATTTTATTAAAATTTGTGTAAATAATTAAAATTTTATGGAAATTTGAATTATTATAAAACATGAAGATATGGATGACTCCGAGTCGAAGACTTCTGAGTCATCGATATCTTTCATGTTTTAAAATAATGTTCTTAATAGTTATTGAATTTCAAAAAGGTTTGAATTTGAATGTTTTGTAGAATTTTAATTCCTACAGAAAAATAATAATGATTAAATATTTATTAAAAAAGAAGTTATTGATGTTTTCGAATAATTTTACAGTTAAAAAAATTTGGAATTAAATGTATTTCAAAATTTTGTTGAGTACCTAATAATTTTTAGAGTGAATCAGAATATTCTTAAGGGTCATGGAAAAACTCACAATTTTGTCTGGAAATCGAGAAATGGAAAAGTAAATTTTCATCGCAACCTTGATATCTTTTCTATATTTCAGATTAAGGCTGAAGTGGAACTACAATCCTCAGAGAAAGAATTTTTATCAAACGTCCAATTTACTTCAAGTTCCGACGAAGAATGTGAATCGATACATAAATCGAAATTAAATTCAAAACGAATTCTTATTAATAATAAATCGTCTACAACTATCGATGCAAAATTAAATAGACAAGAAATTAGTGATAACAATACATTCAGTATTGAAGTAAATGAGGATGTGAAAATTTTAAATACAGATTTAATTTCTGATATTAAAGAAATATGCAATGATAAAATTCCAATGGAGGAAGATCCAAAAGTTTATCAGGAAAATATTTTAGTTTCAAAAACACAGAAGAAGAAGAAACGAAAGCAAAATAAAAGAAATAATTTACCAGCAGAAGTTGACGGTGATTCAACACTCATGAAATATTGGGTTAAAAGATATCGATTATTTTCTAAATTCGATCTAGGAATAAAATTAGATAGAGGTGAGAGAAAAAAATGTTTTATTGTAGATTTTAAATTTTTGTTATGAATTGTATTTTTAATTTTTTGAAAAATGTTCCTTTTTGAATAGAAAGTTGGTTTTCCGTCACTCCTGAGAAAATAGCACAACATATCGCAGAAAAATGTAAATGTGATACAATTATAGATGCATTTTGTGGCGCTGGAGGAAATTCCATACAATTTGCATTAACTTGCGAAAAAGGTGAGTTTTTCTACTATATTTTTATGTTATTTAATGTAAATTCTATTTAGTTTATAATTTTTTGATTTATATTTTCAGTTTTGGCGATAGATATCGATCCGTTAAAAATAGAATTAGCTCGAAATAATGCTAGAATTTATGGCGTGGAGGATAGAATAGAATTTATCGTTGGAGATTTCTTTCAATTAGCACCGAATTTATTTGCTGATGTGGTGTTTCTGAGTCCCCCATGGGGAGGGCCCAGTTATGCCAAAAATGACACTTTTGATCTTAACAATATCATGTATCCAAAAGGTGGAATTGAATTATTTAATGTAGCCAAACAAATTTCCAATCATATTGCATATTTTCTTCCTAGAAACGTGGATACTATGCAAGTACGTATTAAATTATTGAATAAAAATTGAATTAAAAATTTGTAAAGTTGTAGTATAAAAGTAACAATATTTTTTCTTTTAAGCTCGCAATGTTGGCTGGAATTGGATCTGCGGTTGAAATCGAACAAAACTTTTTGGATAGAAAACTGATAGCCTTGACAGCTTATTATGGAGAACTTCCTCAAGACTGCTGACATGAATTCCCTACTCTTAGTAATATATAAAGTTAAATTGCCATTTCACTGTCCATTTGACTAAATGTAAATAATGGTTTAAAAATAATTTTTGTCTGTGACGTAAAGAATTGTAGTGATATTACGATTATTATCCAAAGTGTAATCGAAAAGCTTCGTTTAAAGTGTAATTTTAAATGACTAAAAACCGAAACGAACTTTATAAAATTAATTCTAATTCTTAAGTGATTTGAATTATATATCAATTTCCATAATTGTTACGTAATTATGTTCGAAAATGAGTGTATCTTTTTTTTTGAAATTAAATTTTGCTAATATTTTGTAATTATATTATTTACAATTTTGACGGGAACAACTTTTAAATATCGTACATTTTTGTAAAATAGAAAAATAAAGTTTTTTTTTTCTAATTTAATTTTTGAAAAACATTTAATTTCACTATGGGCAAAAAAATGTGTTGTTTTTTTTAAATACAGAGAGTCATCGAATAAAAACATCTAAACTATATTCAACAATTTTATACATTTATTTTACAAAAAGGGTAAGAGTTTGTTTTTACATAAACTTTTCAAGCACGCGTATTTTAAATATTTACATAAATTGTTTGTTAATTTCTCATACATACAATACATAATAAAAAAAATATATATTCAACTGAAATATTCACTTTTTTCAGATTTAAATAAAATATTCTTTAGTTCTATAAACATATTTTATGAAAAATATTTCTAATAATAAAAAATGAAATCGTTGTTAAAACATTTAATTTCTTAGCGAAAAAATTTAAATCTACTCTTTATATATAAATTTTCTAAAAACTTTACAATAAAACTTAGTGTATATTCTATTTATAATAAAAATTGCGCACAATAGTTCTTTTTATAAGTATTGACAAAAAAAACCAATTCTGAGCATGACAAAAAAAAAATCAGTAAAATTGTTAAAAAGAATTTTCAAAATACAGATTTTAAAATTACTACTTACTTTTTTTTGTTATTATTATTTTTTTAAATAATTTTTATTTATATTTCATTGCATTTTATGTGGACACAACATAAGTGTATCACTTTTTTTTTATATTACAATTTATTATTTGGTTTTTATTAAAACCGTATTTTAAATTATTTTCTAATAAGAAGGTTAGTTTGGTTTCTTTTTCTTTTCTTTTTCAATACTGATTTCTTTTATACATGGCGCCATGTATAAAAGAAATCATAAAAACAAAATACAAAAGAAATAATTATAAACTTGAAAAAGAATTCTAGAGTTCGAAACTAAGATATTAAATCAAAATAACCTTCTTGTTGGAAAATAATTTCAATTTAGTGTTCTTATAAAAAGAACTAATAACAAGATGTCGTATTCTAAACAAATATTGTTAATTCTCCTCATTGTTATTAGGATTTATACAGGAGGAAGTCTTTCAAAGTCTTCGGTAAAGGAAGAGAATTAACTGCAGTTCTTTGCGTATACTGTAAAATGGCATCTCGACAGGCACCTTGCAAGGTCGATACTAAAACACATTTTATTATCAAGTTAAAAGAATTTCTTTAAATGATAATTACAGGGAAAAAAGGAATTTAATAAAATATTCCTTCTAAAAATAGAAAAGAAAAGAAAGACATAAACCATTTACTTACATCCATAAAGTTGAACTATTCTCACTTGCTTCGTTGTACCGTAAACATCAACTATCGCATGCAAAGGTCCGGCTTTGTAAGGAATGTCTTTTTGACAAACTCCCTGATCTTCTCCATTTATAATAAAATGCATTTCAGCTTTATCTGAACCAGCCTGTGGTACATACATAACACCTATACGACTTCCTGTATCCGTTGGAAGAATATTTTGTGAACAACCCACAGTATTTGGTCTAAAAAGTAAAGAATCATTTTTATTTACGAAAGTTGATGAATGTCAAATTAATAATTTAATTTCAGGTATCACAGTACTTTTTTTCCTCAAAAAAGGGGAATTTTTTTTCCTCAAAAAGGGGATAAAAAGGATACTTTGAAAAAGATTTCAAAAAAAGAAAAACTTGTTTATTTTTTATTAGAAAAAGGAACAAACCAGCAAAAAAAAGGGGAAAAAGGTGACAAATTGTCAAAAAAAAAGGTTAAAAAGGTGATAAAATTCAAATAAGGGGACGAAAGGAAAAAAGGAAACCAACTGTGATGCCTGTAATTTTAGAAGAAAACGAATTTGAAATACAATAATTACCGAAGAGCACTGTAAGGTATAATACCGCGAGAAGTATGTACATTCACACCATCAGTAACGAGCTTCTTTTCTCTTGCTGGAATTCCATTACCTGTTGAAGGAACTATCTATTACAAAGGCAAGGATATTTTTCAAGCCCCACTATACTTGTCCCCCTTTAGTTATTTATATTAAAATATCAAAGATTTCAAAGAAACTTTTAATTTGATTTGAACAAAATGCAAATTTTAGTCTTTTGTCAATAAATTATCTTGTATTTATATTTTGTAAGAACTTAACTTTTTTTAGAAGATAAGAAATAATTAACATAAAAATTTCTCACCGTACGTAGTTCCTCCAATGCCTTCGAAACTATCCCAAATACTTCGACTTTTTGTAATCGCAAAAACCCAACTTTGACCTGATTTCACCAAATTTGGTACAGCCCATTGTGGTAAACCTACCACATCCTCCATAGTTATATCCATTTGCGTTAAACCCAATCTCATATGACCGCTCCATCCTCTCTCATCTTTTTCAATTTCAAGTAAAAAAATCTCACCCGGTTGAAGCGGCTTTTCGCTAAATGTCAGTGCATTCGCAAAACTTGCTTTTCGAAATGCCACCGTATTATCGTCGCACAATACAATATTTTCACCATGTTTTGGATGAAATCGAGTTATTATTTTCTTTGACTTTTCTGACATGATTAAACTTACCCACTAAAAAGATTAGTTACAACTAATCATAAATCTATGAAATTGTTTTCTTTTCCAAATTTATACAATTTATACGATTTATACTTTTAGGAAACTTCATTTGAGGTTATAAAAAAATAACTTTCAACTTTTAAGTATATATTTAAATTCAATCACTTATTAATTATTACCATTTTTCAAACAAGAATTTTAACATTTAACTATTAATATTCTTCATTCTTAAGCACTTGTAATATTGTTAAATTACCAATTTTTAATAAAAGGTAATTTAATAAATTTTTGTAAAAAAAAAGTTTTCTTTGGGGTTGAACAGTTTTCTTTCTTTACATATTGCAAGGTTGGGAAATTTATACTTTATTTATAATAACAAGGTTGAGTAGTTGAAAAACGGTTGGACGCCTGTTAATGTTCATCCACATTGCACTTAATTCTAAAGGTGCAATCCCACTGTGGACTGTGAGAGCCGAATTATAATTTTTTATGCAAAACCGATATTCGGAATCGGTTGCATCTTCCTTAAGGCGCTTGCACACTTCCAAATTTTTAGGCGAGCAGCGAATTTTCATGGCCTTGAAACTCATATTACTAAATATGATTGGCTCTACAAAAAGCTGCGTGAAAATGTACTTTGTCAGAGCCAATCATATTTAGTAATGTGCATTTCAAGGCCGTGAAAATTCGCTGCTCGCCTAAAAATTTGGAAGTGTGCAAGCGCCTTTATAAAGTTTAAACAATTATAATGAAAAAAATTATGTTATGATAAAGGCCAAAGCACAATAAATTCGCGAACGAGATGCATGAGATAGAAAAGGACACAAAGATATCTCTGTCCTTTTCTAACTCGTTCGCGAAGCACCTTTAAATTTAATATTCGAATAAAGGCGCTTGCACACTTCCAAAATTTTGGGCGAGCAGCGAATTTTCATGGCCTTGAAACTCACATTACTAAATATGATTGGCTCTACAAAAAGCTGCGAGAAAATGTACTTTTGTCAGAGCCAATCATATTTAGTAATGTGCATTTCAAGGTCGTGAAAATTCGCTGCTCGTCTAAAAATTTGGAAGTGTGCAAGCGCCTTAATAATGAAAATAAATTCGTAAAGTTAGCGATTTTACAATTGTGAATTCGACGTAATAGTCATTATGCTCTTTTCATTTTGAGACAAATGTATGCATCCTCTCCCCCTCCTGAAATACGACACTTGTCCAGTTGTAAACTAACCTTTAGAGCTATGAACGTAGCTTAAAAATGCTGCTCTTGTTGATTGTCGTCTTATTCGTTTCATGGTCATTGTGCATAGCAGTAAATCTATCGGTATAATTAATTATTTGTAGATTACGTAAATTTATTCAATTTATAAAAACTCATCTAAAACTTTGCAGTGAAACCTTAGTATCACAACAAATACTTTATATAACAGTATTTGTATACAGATATAATAGAAATTTTGAGCGTGCGTGTTTGTATTTGGTCGATGAACAGCGGCATTTTTCATGGCGTCGGTGTTGATAAAAGCGTAGAATTCTTTCGTGAATCAAATCAGTTTTGATGTGCTTGTTTTCGAAAAAAAAAGTTTTATTCTCATCAATCGTTAATAAAGTTATGATTTTTTATCTACTTTAAGAAAAAGCCATTGTATATTTTCTTCAAGAAGGAATTAATAGCAAGGTACAAATCAATTATTTTGCCGCATCCATCGCATTTTTAGCTAACATTTGCATTTTTTACTAACCGATTTTGAAAAAAAGAGAATAAAAAAATATAAATATTATTCAATAAGTTTTTAAAGTTTTGTAATCTACATCGTATGCGTGCAATGGGTAAAACGCCAAAGAAGGTTGCCCCTGGAGGCGATGAGAGCGATGTGCAGGTTCGAAGGTTAAAAGCGACAAATGTATCTTCAAATTCAAGCGAGGACGGAGAGTGTGAATCCGAGATACCGACCAGGTTTGTAATTTACTTAGTCTAATGAGTCTGTTCGTAAAAAAGCCTAATTCAGTTTTGCCTCAAGTTATTTTAGAATTTTTATTAAAATTTCAACCACAAATTTCCTTAGAATAGGGTTGCTGCTCAAATTTTCATTGGAAAAAAATAATTTCTTTGAAAGGGAATAAAATTTACAAATTATTTTTTACACGCATTTTTCAAAGTTCAAAATTTGTTTTCTATGATTAGACGTATCTTTGAATCTTTTTTATCAAAGATAAAATTTTGTCTCGAATTAAAAACTAAATGGTTGTGGCAATCCTAATTTAATTTTAATTGTTTTATTTTTATAAACGCTAGACATTTTAGAAAAATGTTCAATTACGTAACAGTCGATTTTTTATCTTTAAATTTAGACATAATGGTCTTTTCGGGATCTTTGATTTTTTAATAGGATCGACTTAAAAAAATTTCTTAAATTTGATATTAATTACTTTAATACAATTGTAATTTAGGCTAAAACTGACTCATTGACTAAACCTGTCAGCAATGAGAGAAATATAAGAATTTCAATTTTTGTTCAAAAGAAAAAAATTTTATTTAAAAAGTAGATTTTTATTTGATTTAGAAAATAGAACAGGGTTGCCACGCAACTTGGAAACCTGGAAATGTCAAGGAATTTTGATCGGAATCCTGGAAAATTATTATTTTCTAAAGTTATTGTGCTTATTCTTGAAATTTACTTTTTTCTTAAATATTTCAAAATTAATTTAATTTTAAGAGTTGCGTTTACAATTTTCATAAATAATAATAATAATAATTTAATTAATAATAACAAATAATAATTTTTATAGATAAACTTCAAAAGATTGTAATTTGAACTTGAAGATATCGATTGCTCGGAGTGATCGATTTCTTCATGTTTTATAACAATTTTTTATAAGTTGTTTAACTTCAAAAAGATTTGAATTTGAAATATTTGAAAATCTTAATTCTTACGGAAAAATTATAATGACTAAATATTTTTTTTTTTATTTAAAAAAGATAAATATAACAATGCGGAATACAGTATTATATGAAAGTTTCACGTATTTGTAAAAATTTATTGAAATTATTTAATTTTGTAAAATATAAATGTAATTTTAAAAACCTGGAAAAATTCCGTTTTTTAACTTGAAAAACTTGTAAAAGTCAGGGAATTTGAAATGAGCAAAAGCGTGGCAACCCTGTAGAAGTATTTAATAAAATATATCTAAGCTTATTCGATAGATTTGAGGAATTATTTCAATTCAAAATTATATTTTTTATTAATTGAGCAAAATTGGGATAAATTATTTTTTTTTTGAAAAATATTTTATTTTTTTTTAATATTCTGTTTGTGAATAGAAATCTTCTCAAGTGTTATTATAATTGTAGAGTACACGAGAAGATCTATTCAGAAACAAAAAAAACTGATTTTCTTTTTTTAATGAGTTAATTTTTATCTGAAATACATTTTTCTGCCTGTACTTTATGAAACCTCTCATCACCTCCAGTAAAAGTCGTTTATGAAGTATTAAATTGAAATCGAAATATTACTGGGATTGATAACTATTTCTATAGGCATTATTAGATCTTTTTTCTTTTCGAAAAATGTTTATTTCTACAAATTAAAATTATAATTTTTTCTTTGTTTTAGGCAAAAATTGAGTGGAGTTGATAAAGGAGGAAGTGTATCAAAAAAGGAATTTAAAGTAAATGGATTTTATTTTACATTTATTTGATTATTTGAAAATTTCAGGCATCACAGTAGGTCCCCTTTTCCCCTCTTGTCTCCTCCATTCAACAGAATGCAGACCTCAAGAAAAATAATTCATTAACATTCAAATGATTAAAATATTATTATCAATAGATTTTTCTATAAAAAATCAAAAGTTCTAATAAAAAACCTTCAATTTTTTCCATTTCTGACAATAATTCTTTTTTAAATAACTCAATTCTTGAAGAACTATCATAAAATTATAACTTTGAAATTATCTAATTATTTTGTTTATACTTTTCAAAATTAATTGAATTTTAAAACAGTTTCGTTTACAATTTTCATAAACAGATGAACTTGAAAAGATTTTAATTTTAAATTTTATAAAATTTCAATTTTGAATGATTTTCATTAAAAATTCTAAAGAACTTAAATTTTTGCAAAAATTTTCAAAATTTAAATAATTCTATAATTAGCTAAATTTTGTTATATTTATATTAAATTAATTATTAAAAATAATGAATTTATTGAGGAATTTAAGTTAAAAATACTAAAAAAAAAAATTGAATGTTGAAGAAGTTTCAAATAATTGCAAAAATTCAATTATTTTAAAAAATAATAAAATTCTTCGTAGAAATCCAATTATATTAAAAAATTTAAAGAAATTCTCGTCAAAATTTCAATTCTCTTTATAAATAATAAAATTCTTCTTCGAAATTCAATTATTTTTAAATATTTTCATAAAATTCTTGGCAAATTTTAAATATTTTAATGAAATTCTTTGCAAAATTTCAATTATTTCCAAAAATTTTCCTAAATTCAATGATATTCAATATCTACTATTTTAATAAAATTTTCCAAAAGAATTCAATTATTTAGAAAAATATTTATTAAAATTCTTTGCAAACGTTTAATTATTTTTATAAATAATAAAATAATTTCAAAAGAATTCTATTATTTACAAATTTTTTTTTTAATTTCTTCGCAATAATTTTATTATTTTTATAAATAATCAATCTCATCGCAGAATTTCAATTATTTTTAGTATAATTTTAATCAAATATCTCTAAAAATGTAATTATTTTAAAAAATTTTATTAAAATTCGTCAAATGAATTCAATTATTTAAAAATTTGTTGATAAAATTCTTTATGAGAATTCAATTTCAAGAGACGTTCAATTATTCAATAAATTATTTTATTTTGTATTTAAATAAATGAATTCTTATAGAATTTTTTAATAAAAATTAATTTAAAAATGACTTTTAGTTAAAATTTTAGATAGTAATTGAATATTAAAAGCATTTATAAGCGAGAATTGTTAGAAATAAATGAATTTTGAAAAAGTTTTAAATTGAAATCTTTGAAAATCTGAATTTTTCACATTTTTAACTAACAATTCTGTAGAATTAATTTTTTCAAAAAGTTTTATTGAAATTATTTGAAGTTTTTATTTTCAAATATATATTTAATTGAAGAATTTCCGAATAATCGATGAAATTTCGTAAAATTGAATTGTAAACAAATACATTTGAAAATTCTCAAAAATTTTTTTAAAATTATTGTAAATAATTGATTTAAATAAATGTTCTATTACATTTATTTACGAATTTCTTCAAATGTAACTTCTTTAAATAATTGATTTAAAGAAGAATTTTAGTTAAAAATTCGAGAAAACAATAATTGAATTGAAATGATGAAAATAATTTTGAAGAAGTTGGAGTAAAAATATTTTTTATAGTAGAAAATAATGATTTTATCATTCGGCCATCTTTAATTATTATAAAACATGAAGAAAGTGTTTTTTCATGTTTTATAATAATATTCTCATAAATTGTTGAATTTCAAAAAGATTTGAATTTGAATGTTTTGAAAATCTTAATTCCTAAGGAAAAATAATAATGATTAAATATTTTTTTAAAAAAGAAGTTATTGCTGTTTTCGAATAATTTTACAGTTAAATAAATTCATAAATAAATGTAATAGAACATTTTTTTGAGTATCTAATCATTTTTAGACTGAATCGCAGAATATTCTTTAGAGAAAAAGTCAAAATTTTGTCTTGAAATCAGGGAAATGTCAGGGAAGAACAAAATTAAATTTTTGTTGTAACTCTGATTAAAATTGCATCATTTTTAAAAAATTTTATGGAAGCTATATGATAAAAAATTCGAATTTGAAATTTTGAATTGAATTTGAATTCGAAATTTTGAATTGAATTTGAAATTTGAATTCTATATGCAAGTTGTATAAACAAATCAAGTTTTATCCCCTTTTTGTCCCGTTTTTGATTTTTGAATTCCCCTTTTCATGATGCCTGAAATTTACTAATTATACTTAATATTGTATTTTAATTTTCTAAAACTTTTTTTTTACAAATGATTTTTAATTTTTAGAGTAAATTGCCAGCACCGAAAGTTACAACTCGTTCCTTGCAGAGTGCAAAGAAATTGGACAAAGTTGTAAAAATGCAGTCTGAAGCAGAAGAAGCAAAATTGCAACAAAAAACTCCAAAAGAAGATGTTAAATCGAGATCTAAATCAAACGATCCCGAAGTTATTGTCGAACTTGTGACAGAAACCCCACAAACAAAAAAAACTTCAGACACCAATCAAGAGGACTCATCGACTCCAAAAATGGCTGAAAACGGATTTAAAGACGAAAATAAAAATGGACACAACGAAAATACCGATGTAGAACAATCTCCCGATTTTGAAGTCTCCCAAAATGGAAAACACGAAGATGATATGAAATTGATAGTAAGCGAGGATTTAGATGAGGTGAATAAAATCGATGACGTGAAAAAGGACCAAATTAAAGAATCTTCAACAGATGTCGAAACAAATATTGTCGAATCTACAACAACAGAAATACCCGATATGTCCGAGCAAACATCCGACATGAAAGATAAGGATAAATCCAACGAAACTGCAAATCAAGAGAATCCATGTGTATCCTACGATAGTTCCATAACGTTAAAGAATATTCAAATAAAACTCAACGATTGTCTAAAGGATAATTCGAAATCAGAAGAAAATCGCGAACAGAGCGTTGAAGCTGCATATAAAGATCTTTCATTTGGAAAGACATTGCGAACAATTTCCGGAAGACGTTCATTGAGTCGTCTACGACACGTGACTCTTCGTGAACACAACCGAATGTCACCGAATAATTCTCTATTCGTCAATACCTCGACAATGTCCCAAGACGACGATTTCAAAGTTCTTCGTCATCGTGCCGGTCTCTCGGACAGTGTCCTCAGTAATGGAACACCATCGGACAGAAAGAGAAAATTGTGCGCTGAAGAATCGAATACATCGAAAAAATTGAAAACCGATTCTGAAAGTAGTTTCTTCAATTCCTCCTTGGAATTACTCAAGAGTTTTCGCAGGCCTATTCAAGTTTCCACGCCCAACATCGAAGGCTACAAATTCCAAACGGATAAGCTTGACAAAGACAATGCGGCAGTAAATGATACTAAAAATGGAGACAACAAATGGTGTGCTCTTATGTAAAACGAGAAAGGAAGAGAATTACCAAATTCGGACAAAAAAAAATTGTACGACCATAAAAAGGGTATTATACATTTTATTTGAAACACTAGATTTAAAAAATGAATCGCAAAGTTTTTTTTATAATATTGGTAATGAAAATTATCTTATTTATATAGATATATCGAAAAAAGTTATCGATACTCGTGATTCTTTACTTTAGGATTCTAATTTTGTTGGGAGAGATATTTCTTCGAAAGTATTATACTAAAAAAATATTTAGATATATTTTATCGATTGCGACTACTTAATTTTTTTTTAAATTTCTGGTAGTGTTTGTTTGAACTACAACATTTTTACCCAAAATGGAATTTTACATTCTCTTCAATTTGTAAATTCGTCTAATTTGTAAATTCAGAAAATTTAGATAATTCAGAAAATCCAGATAATTCAGATAATTCGGAAAATTCAGAATTCAAAGAAATTCGTTTCAGTAATATGTACATTCGTCTTAAATTTTATCAAATTGTTCTCTTCACTGTCTACTGAAAATTTTTTCATTGTTCCATTTTACCATAGTGACGAAAATTAATTCTTCATGCTTCCTTTATGAAAAACTTTATTAAGAAAAACAAACTACAACTCTAAATCTTAATTAATACGTATTATTATTTTTCTAATATAGAACACTGTTAAATCAAAGAAATTTTCACAATGTTGTTTTAAACTTTTTACATTGATAAATATTACCGTATCAATTATATGTATGCAATATTGTATTGAATATAAAAAGTGTACGCCTTTTGAAAATGTAATAGCGTATTTATAAATATATTTAAAAAAAAACAAATATCTACGTATTTACGCAAATTTTATATGATCGTTATATCATGATCATGATCAACAAATAATGTTTTGTATTTCTAATCTTACGTATAAAATAATTAATACTCAAAAATGTAAAATTAAATTGTGTTAGAAAATAACGAGAAAAGTCCGAAGTCATAAGAAGGTTTTTTACGTTTATATATTATTATTAAAGAACATATTCCTAAAAAAAATGTTTACTGGTTGGAGTAGAAAGTTGAATATTTTTTCTATTCATAGTTTTTTACAAGCTAATTGCAAAACTTGAAAATTTAAGAAGAAAATAAAAAATTTGTATATATATATAAAAGAAATAAGTTTATAATAAAAATAAAATGATACAAAGTTCTGTTGGCGAATTTTTTATTCTTGTTTCACAAATTTGACGCTTTTTTGTAAATTGTTTAAAAAAAAGTTTAAATAATAATCAAATTCTTTAAATTCTTTAAAACGATTCAATTATTTTCAAAAAATATTCGAAATTCAATTATTTTTAATATCTAGTATTTTCATGAAATTTCGCTAAAGAATTCAATTATTTAAAAAGAAATTGATGAAATTCATCCAAAATTCAATTATTTTTGGAAATAATAAAATTTCCACAAGAATTCAATTAATTTAGAATAGCAATTTCGAAAAATTCAATTATTTAACAAAATTGGTATACAATTCTTCACAATAATTCAATTACTTTCACTAAAATAATCTTTTTCATAGAAATTCAATTTTTTTTTAAATTTTTTGATAAAATTCTAAGCAAGAATTTCAATTATTTTCAAATATTTTAATAAAATTGTTCGAAAGAAATTAATTATTTTTTTTAAATAATTAAATTATTCTTTTAGATTTTAATAAAATTCTTCCAAAAATTCAATTATTTACATAAATAATTCTTCGAAAGAATTCAATTATTTTTGAAAAAAAAAATTATTCTTAAAAATTTAATTTCAATTCCTCGAAAACATGAATTATTAAAAAAAATTTATTTTCTTAATTTTTTGGAAGAATTTAATTATTTTCAAATATTTTAATAAAATTGTTCGAAAGAAATCAATTAATTTAAATACAATCTTAATTAAATTTTTTTGAAATAATTAAATTATTCTTTTAGATTTTAATTAAATTCTTCCAAAAAATTCAATTATTTTCAGGGATTATAATAAAGTTCTTAGCAGGAATTCAATTATTTTCATAAATATAACAATATTCATCACAAGAATTAAATTATTTTCAAAAGTAATAAATTTCTTCTTGGAAATTCAATTATTTTTTTAAAAGTTTTAAAATTTTCCGCTAAATACTCAAAAGTAATTACATTTCCTGAAAATAACGCTAGGTGGCGAAGAAGAGATTATTATTTAATTATCTTTAATTTAACTCATTTAACTACAAAATTGTTAAACAAATTGCCCTTGTTTCGTATTTTAGTATTCAAATACCAGTGATGAGAATAAATTCCAAAAATCAGACTTATCGTTTCGAATGGAAATTCCAATGAAAAACAATTAAAAGTTGAAAAGAAAAAATAAAAGTAAACAAGCGGCGCTGGCATCGAAAATTATTGTCGTTTCCCCTCTTCAACTCCCAGATCCATTGACTTTACTGTAGTCAATGTAGTTAGACTATAATTTAACAATAAAAATATCTAGAGTCTCTAGAGTTAACATTTTAAACAAAAAAAAAATAATACAATAATGGATAACAGTTCCGAGGAAAGTCAAGGACTTCAAGAAGAAAATAAAACAGGTAGGGAAAAAATTTAAACAATTATAAACACTTGAATTTCATCATTTTTTTACTCCAAAAAAAAACTTGACAAAAACATTAAATCCTTTCCTAGGTAAATATAATGCTAATTGACTTTTATTCTTAGTCATCAATGAATAAAAATTTAACTCGAAAATACGATCAATTTATTTATAAATCTGTCGTAGATGACGTCCAGGCCAAGTTGCAAAACTTAGAGACAGAAAGCAAACATATGCAGGAACAGTTCAATATTCAAAGGGCAAAAATGAAAGAATTATTTCTTCAAAAAGAAGGTTTGTTTTTTTGAAAAATATTTACTCTTTTTTAATTTCTTTCAATTTTTTTTCTTTCTTATCCTTCAGGCAATTCTAGATTTCGCCCTGTCAGGAATTCGTTACATAAAAACAATTACTGTACCTAAAAGAACAAATTTTCTTTCCCTTATTTTATATTATCAAGACTGAAACTTCTTTTTTATATAAATAATCAAACTTTATAGAAATTAGAAAAGAGTAAATTTTTTTGTGGATTTTTTTGTGCAGAGGAATTGAAGCAAAAGCAAGAAGAGTATCATTCAATGCAAAAGGAGAATGTGAAATTAAAAAATGAATTGGACGACGTGAAGAGTCAATTAACTGTCGTCGATTTAAAAACTCAAAATGACATACTTTTTGAAAAGCGTAAAGCTCAGGAAGAAATTGCTTCACTACAGCAAGTAATTAACGAAACTGTCGAGGAATCATCGTCCTCTTGTAAACATTTAGATAACGAAGTTCGAAAATTAAAGTCAGCAATTTTAAGACTGGAGGAAGAGAATTCTTCATTACGAATGCAAATACCAAGAGATCCACCGACCGATGGACCGATTTCATTGTCAACTGTCACAAAAACTCTAGCTAGAAAAGTAGTATCGCAATTGGGCGCTGATAACCTATCGTTAGGTTCTGATAATTTAGAGGAAAGCATGCGGAAGGTAAACAAATATGTACGTAAACTTGTGAATTCGAAATTTTTATTTATTTACGCTCTACTACATCTGAATTATTGTTTTCTCGCTTCTTTTTCTTCTTCAGGGTGTCTACAACACCTGGAAAATAGGGAAATTAAAAATGTCCTGGAAAACCAGGAAAAGTCAGGGAATTTTTTTTCATCATGACTTGAAATATTCTTGAACAATATTTTTAATGTCCACAATTAGGTTTACAAATTTTTAGTAAAAAAATAATAGAAGTAATTAATATTGCCTTTCCAATTTGCAATTCTATTCTATTCTGAAAAAATAATATGAACCACAGACATATAATCAAATAGAAAAAAATCTTCATGTTTTATAGTTATGATAAAATTTAATTTATAGTTTTAAGTAAAATGTTTTCTTATTTGACTCGAACTGGTTAAATTTTTGTCAATAATTGGTCCGTAATTTTTCATTTTTGATCCGTAAAGTACGTATTTTTAAATACTGCTCGAGCCCTGGTAATTTTTTTAAAAATTTTCATTTTATATTCATAATTTATAACGTTGATAA
This sequence comes from Leptopilina syphax, assembly GCA_032872505.1. Classification (NCBI taxonomy): domain Eukaryota; kingdom Metazoa; phylum Arthropoda; class Insecta; order Hymenoptera; family Figitidae; genus Leptopilina; species Leptopilina syphax. Next base: position 23,859,205 of record CM065468.1, on the reverse strand, counting down.
CATTTACAATGATTTAGAAGAAAACATCATTTTCTATTCAAACTTTTGTCTTAATAAAACTTTTACAATGTTTCCTGAACAAAAAGTTAGAAAAGAAAATTTTGTAAACGTAAAATATTGTTTTCTGAGTGAAAAACAGTTTTTTTTTTCTTTAAACTTATAAATTTACTTATAAATTATGGAAATTTACCTGGAAATGTCAGTGAAATTTTTTTTCAGATTCGTTGTAGACACCCTGATTCTTTTTCTTCTTTTTCTACTAGAAAATAAAAATTACTCACTACTTATCTAAATTTCAAAAAAACTTATCTAAGCACTAAATTTTTTACTAATTTAAAAATACTAGTATCATTCTTTTTATTAAATTTACATGTCAGGCTCAAGAAGACGCAGAAGTATTACGTTCCCTGGTGGGACCATTGGAAGAAGAGATTAAAGCCTTAAAGGAAAAATTGCGAGCAACTGATGAGGAATTACAGAAATGTAAAGAATTGCCAATTTTAAAGCCAGCTCTTGAATCTGTATCAGGTTCTGAATCGGTTTGTAATATGTGTGTTAATTATGAGGCACAACTAGTGAGAATGCAGGAAGATGCCAAAAATTTCGATAAACAACTTCAAGAGTCCAATAGATTGTTGCAGTCGCAAAAAGACGATTTATTCAAGGAAGTTGAATTCAGAAAGGGAATGGAGGAAAAATGGAATGAGAAAAAGGAGGAGCATAAAATCAAAATGGAAGAACTTACCTTGCGATTAGACGTCTCTCAACAGTCATTAAATGATTTAAAACAAGCCTACAATCAGACATTTGAAACGGTTAAGAAAGAATTGACCAAACTTGTTGTCGGAAGGGAAGAAGTTCAAAAGCATCTCGATGAGTAAGACACATTCGATTTTTAGATATTTACGTGTTCTAATAGCAAAATTTTATAAATTTTGATTTCTTTTAAGCAAAAGAATTTTTTGTTATAAATAGTAATTTTTATAGAAAATCTAATTTTGTTATAGAAAGAAATTTTCTCAAAAGGAATTTTGATGTAAAATCGAATTTTGTTATAGAAAGGAATTTTGTTATTAAATAAAAATAATTAGTTTGCAGAAAAGAAACGAATATTTGACGGGAAAACACAGCAAGCACTCGCAGGCCTTGCAAAATGAGAACATTAATATGCCAAACAGTGTTGAGGAATTACACGTAAGTTTATTGAGGATTAGAGAAGAATTAATTGTCGCAAAAGTTGCGCAAGAAGTTTCGCATGAGAATGAAGAGACCCTAAGATGTGAAGTGAATTTACTGCACGAACAAATGGATCAAGACACTCGACTCAAGGAACAACAGGAGGCTATTCTTCTCAGTGAGAATATGGAACTTAAGTAAGTCTTCGAAATTTTAATTATTTTCTAAAATTCATATCCTGGAAAATTTAATTGCTTAGCAATAAAAACAATAATAATAATAATAGCAAAAATTTATTTATTTTATTTATTATTATTTATTTTTGAATAAATAAATAAATAAAAACAATAATAATAATAGCAAAAATAATAATAATAAATGAAAAATATTTCTGTAGAACTCAGCTTGGAACATGCAGCAGAGAATGTGAATCAAGCGCTGAAAAAGTACAAAGACTAGATCAAATAGAAAAAAGATTGGATGAAGTATTAAAGGAAAAGGAAAAATTAGAAACCACTGTTAATGAACTACGTCAAAGGTTGTCGAGTCTTCAACAAGATTTAGATACCAGCGAGGAAGTACAAAAGGATTTTGTTCGACTTTCTCAATCTCTTCAGGTATGGAATTTTTTTTTTCATTTTATTTGAAATAAATATTTAATTATTATTTTTACATGGGAATTGAAATTCATCAAAAGATTCAAATTCAAACCTTTTCGAAATTCAATAACTCATAAAAATATTATTTTTATTATAAAACATGAAGATATCCATCACTCCGAGTCTTCGACTCGAAGTGATCGATTTCTTCACGTTTTACGATGTTGTTTAAAAACATTTTCATCATTTCAATTCAGTTATTATTTTCTTGAATTTTTAACTAAAATTCTTCTTTAAATCAATTATTTTTAATTTGAAACCTTTTCAAAATTCAATTATTTCTTTAAACATTTTTAATATTCAATTATCTAAAATTTTAAGCGAAATTCATTTTTAAATCAGTTTTTATTAGAAAATTCTACGAGAATTCCATTATTTAAATACAAAAATAAATAAGTTATTGCATAATTAAACGTCCCTTAAAATTGAATTCTCCAAAAGAATTTTATCAAGAAATTTTTAAATAATTGATTTTATCAACGAATTTTAATAAAATTTTTAAGAATAATTACATTTTTCGAAAAATTCGTCGATTAAAATTGTATTAAAAATAATTGAAATTCTGCGATGAGTTTCAATATTTATTAAATTATTGAGAAGAAATTTATAAAAAATTTATAAATAATTGAATTATTTTGGAAAATTTTATTAAAATTGTAGATATTAAAAATCATTGAACTAAGGGAAATTTTTTAAAATAATAATAATAATAAATAATATGTAATTGAATTTCGGAGAAGAATTTTATTATTTATAAAGATAATTGAAATTTTGACGAGAATTTTATTAGAATTTTTAAAAATAATTGTATTCTTTCGAAAAACTTTATTAAAATTGCATTGAAAGTAATTGAATTCATACAAAACCATTTTATTATTTATAAAAATAATTGAATTCCTTTGAAGAATTTTAATATTTATGTTAATATTTTAATTCTTGCGAAGAATTTTCTTATTTATGAAAATAATTTAAATTATTGCGGAGAATTTTACAATTTATAAAAATAATTCAATTGCTTCGAAGAATTTTATCTTAATTTTTGAAAATAATTGAATTTCAAAGAAGAATTTTATTATCTATAAAGATAATTGAAATTTTGACGAGAATTTTACAATTTAGAAAAATAATTGAATTGTTTCGAAGAATTTTATCAGAATTTGTTGAAAATAATTTAATTTAAATAATATTTTTAAAAATAATTGTATTCTTTCGAAAAACTTTATTTAAATTTTTCAAAAATCTAAGTTCTTTAAAATTTTCTAATTAAATTCATTGAAAATTGGAATTTTATAAAATTTAAAATTCAAACTTTTTGAATTTCATCTATTTATGAAAATTGTAAACGCAACTCTTTTAAAATTGAATTAGTTTCGAGCATTTAAGTAAAATTATTCGTTAAACAATTTATGAGTAATAATTTTTATAATAATAATTAAAAACTTTAATATTTAAAAAAATTAGTTAAATAATTTCTGATATTTAAATAAAAAATGTATTCTTAATTCAAAATTTATATTTTAAAAATATATTTTTAAGGATTAATTTAAAAAAAAAGATTTAATACTTGCAGATTCAACTAGAAAAGATAAGAGAAGGAAACATTGAAGTCAGGTGGCAACATGACGAAGATGTCGAGGAATGTCCAAGTTGTCATATAGCTTTTTCGGGCACCAAGAAGAAGGTATTTCCTCATTGAATGTCTTTTCAGATTCTCAAATAAAACTCGATTACTTTCTCACTTTAAAAAAAAGAATGAAAAAGAATTAAATAAAAATTAAACAGAAAAAAATTAAAATTGCAATTTAGTAGAAATCAAACAGAAAAATAAATAAATATACGAATTAAGTTGAAATTAAATAGAAATAATTTTTTCTTTTCACAGGTACATTGTAGACATTGCGGACACATATTCTGTCAATCATGTTTGAAACATCAAGTTCTCAGTGGACCAAAACGAAGACCATCTCGAGTCTGTATGGTGTGTCACACACTATTAGTTCGTGACACTGCTCCATACTTTAGCAGAGAACCCCCACATACACCAGACTAATAAAATATTTTCAAAACAAAAAAATAAATAAATAAAAAATTAATGAATAATGAAGACAGTAATAGTGAGACGTGCAATATCAAAGTGATACAATGATTGTGAGCCACACTAAATTCAGACTTTAGTTCTAAATAGTACGCGATGGCGCAATTCTTTTTAATCGAGCAAAGATCGATCGATTAGTCAAACTTGCAGCAGAGAGAAAAATATATTTTAAATGCTTCACGCCCTCTTTTTTAATTCAAAAAAAAAAATAAATAAATAAACTATCGAATGAAACTTTGAATTTCGCTTGAGATCGCGTACCTTGTGAGATTCCTAGGAACTTCTCAAAATAAAAACAAAGCTAGAAAAAAATTTCTGTAAATATAAAATTGTGTACAACTTAATATTTCCTGTAATTTAAAATGATTAAAGCATCAGTAAAACAGTTTTAATGCATTATTCAATTAAAAATCAAACATTGAAACAACTTAAATCAAAATTATAGTAAAAAGTTTCAAGTAAAATTGTTAATTGTTAATTGATTTTACTAAGGAATTTCGATATAGAATTCAAATTGATATTGTATTAAATTAAAAAATAATTTACATCCATAAATAATAAAATATTAAATAACATTGAATTTAAATTAAAAATATAAATTTTAAATTGGAAATCGTTAAGAGACTACGAGTTGATAATAAAAAAACAAAGTTATTTATTTTATTGGACGAAACAAGAGTAAAAAAATTCTAAGCACCTAGCAATAATCTCTTCTTTTTTTTTTAATTCGACAGACAATTTACTATCGATGTGTCTAAATTATTTCATTATTTAAAAATTAATTAATAATAATAATTATGCTGAGTTTTGTCAAATACGATATTTGCAGTAAAATAATTAATTACTGGGAAGAAACTTAAAACAAAACACGCTAACATTCACTTACAGTGATAATTAAGAGTACATAAGTGCCTTAAATCACTAGTCTGATGGCTTTGAAAGATCCTTTCGACATTGAGCTTCCAAGTTGCGTAACTTTTGAAGTCTGTCCAATGGGTCGATAAGGCTTCTCGAGTCTGGAATAACATTGGCAACGTGTGCAGCTTCTAAAAAGTAGAATAAAAAATTATAAATCTTATCTTCAATAACAGGGTTGTCACAAAAAATTTCATTTTGTTTTTCCCTGACTTTTCTCTGATTTCAAGAAAAAAAATTTCACTTTTTCCCTGACCCTGAAGAATATTCTGATTCACTACAAAAATTATTAGATGCTCAAAAAATATGTTCTATTACATTTATTTACGAATTTCTTTAATTGTAAAATTATTCGAAAACATTAATAACTTCTTTTTTTAAATAAATATTTAATAAATAAATTTAATAATTTGAAATAAGATTTTGATTTCAACCCTTTTCAAAATTCAATTATTTCTAAAAATTCGCGCTATAATGCATTTAATATTCAATTATAATTTAAAATTTTAAGTGAAATTCATTTTTAAATTAATTTTTATTAGAAAATTTTACTGGAATTCAATTATTTAAATATAAAAATAAATAATTTATTGAATAATTAAATGTTTCTTTAAATTGAATTCTCATAAAGAATTTTATCAACAAATTTTTAAATAATTAAATTTTTTCGAGGAATTCGATTAAAATTGTAACAAAAATAATTGAAATTCTGCAATGAGTTTTAGGTATTGTTTATGAAAATAATTCAAATGCTTGTCAAAATTTTAATATTTTTGAAAATAATTCAATAATTGCGAATAAAATTATAAAAAATTTGTAAATAATTTAATTCCTGTCAAATTTTTATTATTTATGAAAATAATTAAATTTATTTTAAATAATTCAATTGTTTTAGAAAATTTTATTAAAATTGTAGATATTGAAAATCATTGAATTGTAGAAAATTTTTGAAAATAATTAAAATTTTTCCAATTTTTAAAATTAAACAATTTCTAAATTGAATTATTCCTAAAAATTTATCCTAAAATGCTCTTAATGTTCAATTATTATGTAACATTTTAACTAAAATTAATTTTTAAATCGATTGTTATTCGAAAATTCTACTAGAATTCAATTATTTAAATACAAAAATAAATAATTTATTAAATAATTGAATGTTTCTTAAAATTCAAATCTCATAAATAATTTTATCAACAAATTTTAAATAATTGAATTCTTTCGGCAAATTTAAAAAAAAAATTAAGAATAAATGCAATTTTCTATCATTTTATTTAAAATTGTGTAAAAAATAATTGAAAGTCTGCGATAAGTTTTGTTATTTTTATGAAAATAATTGAATTCTTGCAACGAATTTTATTTAAATTTTTTTTAAAGAATTGAATTCCGGTGAAGAATTTTATTAAATCTCTTTTTAAATTATTGAATTCTTGTGAAAATGTTTATTTTTAAAAAGAATTGAATTCTTGAGAAGAATTTTATTAAAACTTCTTAAATAATTGAATTGATTCAAAGAATTTTATTTTTCTTCGAAAATAATTGTATTTCTAGAAAGAATGTTTTATTTTACAAAAATAATTGTATTCTATGATCAATTTTATTATATTTTAAATTTACCTATAGGTATAGCATTTTATCAATTTTTTTAAAAATAATTGAATTCCCGAGAAAAATAATTATATTATAAAAATAACTGATTTCTTGCGAAGAATTTTATTCAAATTTTTTTAAATAATTGAATTTCCATGAAAAATGTATTATTTGTAAAAATAATTGAATTCTTAACAAAAATTGTATTGAAAATAATTGAATTGTTTAAGAAAATTTTATTAAAATTGCAATTTTATTAACTAAATCTTGTAAAGAATTTTGTTAAAATTTTTTTAAATGTTATAACTTTTAAAAAAAATTTATTTAAATTTTTCGACATAATTGAATTTCTTAAAACTATTTTTTTTCAATTCTCTGAATATGTTTGAATTGTTTTGAGAAACTTTATTAAAAAATTAAAAATAATTGAATTGGTGTAAAGAAATTTATAAAAAATTGAATTCCTGCAAAAATTTTATTAAAATTTTGTTTAAATAATTGAATTCTTTTGGCAAATTTTATTAAAATAGTAGATATATTAAAAATCATTTAATTCAGGAAAATTTTAGAAAATAATTGAATTTTTGCTAAGAGTTTTATTAAATTTTTTGAAAATAATTGAATTTCGGAGAAGAATTTTATTATTTCTGAAAATAATTGAAATTTTGACGAGAATTTAAAAAAAAAATTCAACATAATTGAATTTATCCGAAGAAGTTTATCACTTTTGAAAATAATTGAATTTCTGTAATCAGGTTTATTCTTAAAATTTCTATTTAAATTCATTAAAAATTGATATTTTCTAAAATTTCAAATTGAAACTGATTGAAACCTTTGAAGTTCATCTATTTATGAAGATTGTAAGCGCAACTCTTTTGAAATCCAATTAATTTAGAAATTATTAAGTGAATTTATTAAATAATTTATAAGTAATAATTTTATGATAGTTTTTCAAAAATTAAGTTATTTAAAAATAAATTATTATCAGAATTAGAAAAAATTGAAGGTTTTGTATCAGAATTATTGTCAATTGAAGGGCTACATAAAATAAGGGGACGAACGCGTGGTTGAAAGGGATAATATCAGTCAGGTAGCAGCGAGCGGCTCAAGGCTTGTCACTGCTACCCGACTGGTAGTATCCCTTCCAAGCCTCGCGTTCGTCCCCTTATTTTATGTAGCCCTTCAATTTAATAGTTTATGAGGCCAACAAAAAAGACTAAAAAATTGAGAATTTTCTTATAAATTCTAAAAATTAAATTTTTTCCCGTACTTTTAATAAAAATTTATGACTGTTCCCAAATTTTCCTGACTGTCTGTATTTCTTTTTGTGTTAATTAGAAAATGTTAAACTTGGAAAACTTCTCTCTTATTTTTATGTTACCTGCTATATACTGCTTATTAATCTGAGAAACGTGGTTTTGACTTTTTCTAGCTTGATCTATATTTTTGAGACCCTGCTCTATAAAATCTTGAAAGAATTGATGTGATTTCACTAGAAAAGGCTGCACATCTGCCTCAGGATGCTGTAGCTTAAAGTCGTATAACTGTGTCAAACCCTAAAAAGCATTAATTTTTTGTAATATGAATAGAAAATTATTATTATTTATTATTATAAAAATTATTAGATACTAAAATTGATTTATTTTCGAAAAAACAAAAACTAAATTTATTCATGAATATTGATAAATAAAATTACCTCTTGTGTTTGAGTTTTAGATCCAATCTTCTTGAAAATTTCAGAAAGCTGTTGGTGCGTGTATTTACAAAGGTGCTTTTGAGATTTTACTTGATTGCCTGGTTTAACGTTATTTCGCGATGCTGCATTCATCTCGTCCGGTTTGAGTGTCTGAGAAGATTATTAGTGTATTATAAGGATAGGATTCGGAGTGAGGAGGGAGCAAGAAAATTTGGTCTACTTTTTTTCTCCCAATAGTGTCACAATTAAGCGACGCCTTCATCCCTCTTAATAATAATTAATAATAATTAATAAAATTAACATTTACATGTATTCAAAACATAATTAATTACACAGAGTGTCTAAAAATTTCCCTCCCCTCCAAGAATATTAAATTGATTAAATGTAACGCTCTCCTAAGGTAGGTAACACGAAAAAAAATTATTTACTTCTTAGCTTTCTTCGAAGCGTGTCACAAATTAATAAATAAAAATTTATTCACGTTTTAGGCACTCTTCATAATTTTAATTAATAATTTAGTAACTAATTATGGTTATAATATTAAAACAACTAAAAGGAATATATAATTTTCAGGCCTCGAATCGACTTTAACGAGCAAAAAAATTCGATTCAAAATAGAAAAAAAAGTTGAAAAAGTCGTTTATTTAATTTAGTGTTGTCACAAAAATTTTATTTTTTATTTCCCTAAATTCAATTAATCAAAACTTGAATAATTTTGCTGAATAAATATTTAAATACTTCTTATTTCTTCTTTGACAGGAAATAAAATTTTAAAAAATTCAACTTCTGAAATTTAATAATTTCTAAAAATTAAAACTATAACCCTTTCAAAAATTCGATTATTTTCTACAATTTTCAACTAACATTCATCTCCAAATCAATTATTTATATATTAATTTTTAATAATTTTTTAAAAGTTCTTCAAGAATTCAATTATTTCAATGCCAAAATTCAATTTCTTATAATAATTGAAACAGTCAATTTTTCTTTTCAAAAATATTAAGGTAGAATATTTTCAAAAATTTTAATAAGGAAATTCGTAAAATTAACTTTTTGAAAATATTTTTCTAAATAATTTTTGAAAAACGCAATAGTTTTACAATTACATATAATATTAAAAAATGCCAAAAAAATTGAAATTTAGTAAAATCTTTAAAAAACGAATTTAAATTTAGTAAAATCTTTGAAAAATTATTGAAATTTGATAACATTTTTTTAAAATAACTGAGTTTTTAAATAATATGTTTAAAAAAAATCAAATTTTTTGAAGAATTTTAATTATAAATGATTTCTCAAAAATTCTAAAATAGTAAATTTTTAAAAATTTTAATTTCCTTGGTTCGTAGGTAATTAAATTTTAAAAAATTATGATAAAACAATTTTAAAAATTAGTTTTTTTTATAAATATTGTAAAGTAATTTTTCGAAAATAATTAAAGAATTTAAAAAAAATAACTTTTTGAAGAATTTTAATTAAAAATTTTGAATACGATTATTTTCTTGAAGATTATATTCATTAAAATTTTTAAGAATTCAATTATTTCCAAAATTTTCAATTAAAATTCTTTCAAAGTTAATTTTCAAAAACTGTTATCAAATACTTGAAAAAATGATTTATTTTCAATTAAATTTCCCAAAATCATCAATTATTCAAAATCTTTTTAATTATATATTTCAAAAATTTAATTAGAAAAATTATTCAAAAATAAATTTTCAAAGATTTGTCTATAGTTATCGTTGTATTCAGGTAATTTGTTCGCAGTTTGAAGTTAACTATTGTTTGCTTTTTTGTTTCGGAACGTTTTTTTAATAATTTTTCTTTTTAAATATTTTCAATTTTAAAATTGATATATTGAAAATCATTTAATTCTGGCAAAGAATTTTATCAAATCAATTATTTATGGCTTTATGGAAATAATTGAATTCTTAACAAGAATTTTATTAAAATTTTTGAAAACACTAATTAAATTCTTTTGAAAAATTTCTTTTAATTTATTTTAAATAATGGAGTTTCTTTAATAATTTTAAATAAAAAAAATTTTTACAATAATTAAATTTTATAAACAATTTCTTCAAGTTTTTAAAATAATCATGTTTCTTAATAATTGAAATTAAACAATTATATTATTGAATTTTATTAAAATTTTTAGAAAAAAATCAAATTCTTCTCAGAAGTTTATTACAATTTTCGAAAATGATTTAATTCATTTAAAGAATTTTATTAAAATATAGAAAATAATTGAATTGTTTTGAATAATTTTATTAAAAATTTTAAAAAATTGAATTGTTTCGAAGGATTTATTAAAATTTTAGAAAATATTTGAATTTTTACAAAGGTTTTACTATTTAAAAAAATAATTGAATTGTTTTTAAGGATTTTTTAAAATGTTTTAAAATAATTGAATTCTTTTATGAAATTTTATTACAAATTAAAAAAAAATTAATTTTTAGCAAAAAATTCTACTATTTATAATAATAAATGAATTCTTCCAAAGAATGTTATGATTTATGAAAATAATTGAATTCTCACGAAGAATTATATTTAAATTTCTGAAAATATAAACAATACTAATTAATTTTTTAATAGAAGTCGATAAAAGTCGGATTATTTGAAATTAGTCGAAAAAAGTAATAATATCCGAGGCCTGACTTTTATATTATTTTAAATAACATCTTAAATTCTAAACATTGATTAATAAAAATTCTATCTCAATTTAGAAGGTTAGTTAACTTTTTTAGTTTAGTTTTTTAGTTTAAAATAACTTAGTTAATTTAAAAAATATTAGATGAATATGAATTCAAAAGGTTATGATGAAAATAATTGTTTTATTGAAAATAAAATAGTACAAAAAAATTGTTTAAAAAAATTGTCGAAACTAATGTTTTGTTTTAAAATGATTTCTTAAAGAAACTTCATTTCATGCACGTATGTCTCTCGTAGAACGACGTTCTATTATTATTATGATTAAAATAATCGAATTACTTTTTAGATAAAGTTTTAGAAGTACTAACCGTGATAAGTTTTAATAGATAGGAATGTAGTTCAGACTCATTTGTATTATTAATTTGAGATAAATGATTTAAAATACTGTTTCCTTTAATCCTTGTCATGCTATGTAGAATAGTTTTAATTGTTCTTAATGGCGTGTCTGATTTTCTCTTCTTCCACCAAGTAGATGGATAATCCTAAAAATTAAATACAGAAATTTAAAAATAAAAGATAAAAAAAGATAAAAAGAATTTAAATTATAAAAAGAAATTAAAAGGCAAAAAAAATTAAAATACAAAAAAAAAATAAAACAAAAATACGGTAGAAATATAAATAATAAGTACTAAATCGTTTTTATCTTTAAAAAAGTACCATAAAAATTGACGAACCTTAAAGAAGTTATGAACTTCGAGAAGAATTGCGTCGTAATCTAATTCACTTGCCCAATTCGGAATTGTTTTCACAATTTTCCATAAGCATTTCATTACTAATTCCTCGTATTTTGGTAAAGCGTCTGATTCGGTACAATCGTGTAACAATTTCACAAGTACACTGAAAGAAAAAAAATAGTAACAAATAAGTAATACGGAAACCTTTAAGTACTTTTTGTACTTTAAATATTTAAATATTTTACGCACCATATAATTGTAGTGTGATTAGAATTGTCGATTGTTTTAATAACGACATTATTTATCACTCGATTGTAAGCCTCAGCTTCATTTAACTGATCGAGTTTATTTTCCGCCAACAGTGTAATCATCTGATGAACCAATTCCTTCAAATGATTCGTTGGCACATTTTTCCCCAAAAAGCCTGATTCGTAAAACTAAAAAATAGAAGAATTTATTAAATCAATAACAGGATGGCCACAAAGATTTTATTTTGTTTCTCCCTGACTTCTCTCTCGTTTATAAACAAAATTTTGAATTTTTCCCTGTCTCTAAAGAATATTCTGATTCACTCTAAAAATTATTAGATACCCCAAAAAATGTTCTATTACTTTTGTTAACGAATTTCTTTAATTATAAAATGTAAAATTATGATTGTTATTCAATTCTTGGCAGAAATAGAAGAAATTGAAGGTTTGCATTAGAATAAGAAAAAAATGGAAAATTATAAAGATGGGAAATAAAAAAAAAATTATAAAAATGATCTGAAAATTACACTTACAGCTAAAATGACCATAAAACAAGTTCTGAATGCTTTTGAAATATCGGAACTGCGATCTGTGTTTAGTGAATAGGTTTGCAAAAGCTTCAATTGTAAATTAACGGCACTCATAAATTTATCCTCCTTCGTCTGCATGGCCATAAATTGATGTGACTTCAAGAACTATAATTTAAAAAGAAAAATCAATTTAATGCAAAAAGTTATAAGGAAATATTTATAAGTTATAAGCAAAGGAAATAAATATTTCATAAATTACAAAACTTACAGTTTCCATATTGTTCATTGCCTGAATAGCAACTGAAGGATCGAGACTCGTCATTGCTTCGATTTTACGATCAAGTTCATCGCCCTTTGGCCTTACCAAATTTTGAATATTTGCCGATTTTGGTTCCAGTAATTTTGGAGGTGAAATAGGAATTATTCTGTGTGGAAATATTAATGAAAAAAATTTACATTCAAAAACAAGAATAACATTTTAAAATATTAGTTTGGAAAAAATTAAATATTTTAAATATTATGAAATAGATCCAGTTTTAATTTATCAATTTAATTAATATGTTGTTAATAATTATTTTACTAACTGATTTGGTTGTAATTTGATGTGAATGGTATCGTTCAAATCGTCAAGATTAGGCTCAAGGAGTATTGGATTTCGGCATTTCACTGGAGCAGTCGACTCTATTCTTTCAAGAAGTTCCATATCCAATCCAAATGGGCCCGAGGGTTTTGTTGGTATTTGCTGAGGAATGTTTCTAACAAACATCCTAAAATTATAAAAATTTACCAAAATATAATATGTACCAAAATTACCAAAAAAAATTTAGGATATTCAAAAAATGTATCAATGATAATAAATTCAAAAGACTTTACCTCTCATTCGGAGCTTCGTTTTCTTGCTCTTCTTCAATTTCATCCTCATAATCGTCTTCAATTAATTCCACGACAGGAATCGCTGGAACCGGATCCCTTTCCCTGGGTGGAGCAATTTGCGTCGATGAACTGGATTTCAAGGGACGATTTTTAGCCGCTCTCTTTATCCTTTCGTCCAGTAGGGACTGATCCTTCTCTGAAATGTGCCCAATGAATTTGTAAACTTTTTCCCCCTCGAGGAAGTACGCCTGAACAATGCAATTCAAAGCGGCATTTCGCACGGAATTATCTCGATCTGCTATTTGTTTCGCAACTTCTTTCAAAGCCACTGAAGGCGTCGGTTGACACACTGAGATTCCATAGTTTTCTATCAAAGATCCTAATTGGTCGAGGCATTCTAAAAACAAAATGTAAAAACGTAAGGCGTTGTTTTAAATTGATATTAATTTTCTTTTTCTATAAAAAGAATTTATAAATCAAGTTTTAAATTAACTTTTAAATGCACTTTTAAACTAATTTTTAAATGAACTTTTTAAAAAAATACCTGTCCTCTGTCGAGCATTTTTGGATTTTAGGCCCTCCATCGTATACATGAATAATTTACTAACAGGATAAACTAGAGCTATTTGTTTAAACAATGCCCGAACGCCATTACGAACAGTATCCTTCGGGTCTCCTATCTGTGTTAAATAAACAAATACAATAAATAATTAGTTATTAAATTAAAAATTCAGTAAATTAAAAACAATTATTTAAAAAAATTTCTTTTACAATATACCTTAATAATGAGGTACGGAATAAACGAAGCTGCCTCATGCTCTTGCATATGATACTGATCATCAATCAAAATATTAAATACCGCTTGTAAATATTCCAAACCTTTCAATAATACTGACGGATTTGTATCGAAGAATCTGAGCGTCAACCACTTGAGTATTAAATCCAAATTTGACACCAGTGCTTTATTATTTCCCGGAAGATCCTGAAAAGCAGAAAATTAGAAAATTTAATAAACTATAAAATTATTAAATCTATCGAATACCGCTTGTAACATAAAAATTACAGTAAAAATAAATTAATTTATTCAAAAAATTGTAATAATATTTTTCGCAATGAATTTTATTATTTTCATAAATAATAATATTTTTTAGAGTAATTCAATTATTTTCAATACAATTTTAATAAAATTTCTCGCAAGAATACAATTATTTTTAAAAATATTATTTCAATTCAATTATTTTCAAGAGTTTTAATAAAAATTAAATTATTTTCAACAATTATGATAAAATTTTCTTAAACAATTCAATTGTTCTCAAAAGTTTTAATAAAATCTCTTCAAAAAGTTCAATTATTTTCAAAAATTCAGATAACATTTTTCGAAGCAATTGATTTATTTTTATAAATTGTAAAATTCTCCGCAAGAATTCAATTATTTTTGTAAATAATAATATTCTTCTGATAAATTCAATTATTTTTAAGAAATATTATTTAAATTTAATTATTTTCAAGAGTTTTAATAAAAATTCCAAATATTTTTAACAATTCTAATAAAACTAGCCAAACTATCCGCGCGCAAGCGCGCGGGAATGTTGTATGGGTATGGGGCTGCTTATTTTAAACAATTTAAAAAATTTTAAAGAAATAATTATTATAACCTAACAAAGAGATTTAACTAACTAAAATTCAAATAATTTCACTCAATGGTCTCAATTTAAATAGAATTTACATTACTAGACTTAAACTATGGCTAGAACAATTACAATTAGTATCTGGGTCATCTTTTGCATTGCTTATTTTATAAAGCCATTTTAAATTAAATACTTTTTAAAGAAATAATAATTATTACACACTGAAAAAAGTTTTACTTGAAATAGCGATAAGTTTCTCTAGAATAACGAAAGTATTAATTGAAGCACTGAATAATTTCGCTACTAAAGTGAAATCTGTAGTTCATCCAGCTAAATATTTTTTGCCGTGCATAACGAAAAAAGAATTAAATTAACATCAGATTTTCTACATTAAAAAAAACGAATTCAAATAGAAATTAATCATTTTACAACTTAACCAAATTCACCCCAGAAATCACTGAATTCGATAATTTAGAAGAAAGTCAGACAAAAGCAGGGTTCCTACAGAATCCGAAAATCAGGGAAATCATGGAAAAGGCCTGTAATTTTTAGAAAATTCTAAATTTTTTCAGTTTTCCATTTTTTCTCTTGAATAAAAATTCAAATAATAATTAAGCTAAATGGTATAAAAGAGAAAAAAAATGTTGAATTTTAAGAAATTCAATTTTTCGGATTTTTGATAATTTTTGATAATTTTAGATTTTTTACCAAAGAGTCGAGACAATTTAATAAGTAAAGTATTTTCCAAAAGCACAAAAATAATGAAGCTAAATCCCGTAAAAGAGAAGAAAAAATGTTGGATTTTAAGAAATTCAATTTTTCGGATTTTTGAAATTTTTCGAATTTTTTATTTTTTACCAAAGAGTCGAGACTATTAAATGAGTAGAGTATTTTCCAAAAGCACAAAAATAATGAAGCTAAATCCCATAAAAGAGAAGAAAAAATGTTGAATTTTAAGAAAATCGGATTTTTGAATTTTTTCGAATTTTTGATAATTTTAGATTTTTTACCAAAGAGTCGAGACAATTTAATAAGTAAAGTATTTTCCAAAAGCACAAAAATAATGAAGCTAAATCCCGTAAAAGAGAAGAAAAAATGTTGAATTTTAAGAAAATCGGATTTTTGAATTTTTGATAATTTTCTATAATTTTTTATTTTTTACCAAAGAGTCGAGACTATTAAATGAGTAGAGTATTTTCCAAAAGCACAAAAATAATGAAGCTAAATCCCGTAAAAGAGAAGAAAAAATGTTGAATTTTAAGAAATTCAATTTTTCGGATTTTTGAAATTTTTCGAATTTTTGATAATTTTAGATTTTTTACCAAAGAGTCGAGACAATTTAATAAGTAAAGTATTTTCCAAAAGCACAAAAATAATGAAGCTAAATCCCATAAAAGAGGAGAAAAAATGTTGAATTTTAAGAAAATCGGATTTTTGAATTTTTGATAATTTTCGATAATTTTAGATTTGTTACCAAAGAGTCGAGACAAGTTAATAAGTAAAGTATTTTCCAAAAGCACAAAAATAATGAAGCTAAATCCTATAAAAGAGAAGAAAAAATGTTGAATTTTAAGAAAATCGGATTTTTTAATTTTTGATAATTTTCGATAATTTTAGATTTGTTACCAAAGAGTCGAGACAAGTTAATAAGTAAAGTAT
This sequence comes from Leptopilina syphax, assembly GCA_032872505.1. Taxonomy (NCBI): domain Eukaryota; kingdom Metazoa; phylum Arthropoda; class Insecta; order Hymenoptera; family Figitidae; genus Leptopilina; species Leptopilina syphax. Next base: position 23,842,762 of record CM065468.1, on the reverse strand, counting down.
TTTCCAAAAGCACAAAAATAATGAAGCTAAATCTAATAAAAGAGAGGAAAAAATGTTGAATTTTAAGAAATTCGGATTTTTGAATTTTTTCGAATTTTTGATAATTTTTGATTTTTTACCAAAGAGTCGAGAGTATTAAATAAGTAAAGTATTTTCCAAAAGCACAAAAATAACGAAGCTAAATTCTATAAAAGAGAGGAAAAAATGTTGAATTTTAAGAAATTCGGATTTTTGAATTTTTGATAATTTTAGATTTTTTACCAAAGAGTCGAGAGTATTAAATAAGTAAAGTATTTTCCAAAAGCACAAAAATAACGAAGCTAAATTCTATAAAAGAGAGGAAAAAATGTTGAATTTTAAGAAATTCGGATTTTTGAATTTTTGATAATTTTAGATTTTTTACCAAAGAGTCGAGACAATTTAATAAGTAAAGTATTTTCCACATTAAAAAGTTTGACATTAAAAAATATATAAAAAATGCCAATACTTAACCCACAAAATTAAATTTTCAAAACAAACAAATGAATGCAGATAATTTGCTAACGGAAAGGAAACTTACGATTATTATAATGTATGTATATGTATATGTATATTTCTATTTTCTATCAAAACGTATAAAAAACAAAAGAATAACTATAACTAACTTCAAGTGTGGACAGAGATCCGGAAATCTGGAATCACGACGATTATTATATATAATTCTTTTAAACAATATTAAATTATTTTAAATTATTTTAAATTAAAATTAAATTATTTTTTATAAATTGTAAAATTCTGTACAAGAATTCAATTATTTTTGTAAAGAATAAAACTCTTTTGAGAAAATCAATTATTTCCAATAAAATTATAATTAAATTTCTCGAAAGAATTCAATTATTTTTTTAAATATTATTTAAATTCAATTATTTTCAAAGAGTTTTAATAAAAATTTAATTATTTTCAACAATCCTGATAAATTTTTTTAAACAATTCAATTGTTCTCAAAAGTTTTTAATAAAATTCTTTGTAAATTTGAATTAGTTTCAAAATTTTCAATTAAAATTATTTAAACAAATTTAATTATTTTTACGAAATTTAATGAAATTCTTAAAAAAATGTGATTCTTTACAAAAAACCTAATAAAATTGTTTAAATTGACATTTTGAAAACAATTTTATTACAATTATTGAAAATAATTGAATTCTTCATAAAATTCAATTACTTTCAAAATTTTCAGTAAAAATTATTTTTAAAAAACTCCATTATTTTCAAGAAAAATTGAAATAAATTCATAAATACAATTTAATTATTTCAAAGAATTTTAATACAAATCTTGCCAAGAATTAAATTGTTTTCAATACAATTTTAATTACATTTTCTCGAAAGAACTCAATTATTGAAAAAATGTTGATTATTTTTTAAAATAACGGAATTTTTTCGGAGAATTTTTACAAGATTTTAAAAAATAATTGAAATTTACGAAGAAATCAATTAAAATTGTATTAAAAATAAGTGAAAAACATTTGAAAAGAAAAGTTATAATTGCGGGAGTGTATATTAAATAAATAAATAAATAAATAATTAAAAAACAAAAAATCAAACGGCAACTAACTTCAAACTGCGAACAGATTACCGGAATACAACGATTATTAATATAGAAGATTATTTATTAAATTTTTTATTTATTAAATTTATTATTTATTAAATTTATTAGTAATACCTCTGTTAAAGCTTCAATGGCCTTGAGATGATACCGAAAGTCCGCATGGAACATATTGGAGGCCAAGCTCTTGTTAACATTAGCAGTGGCCATGAGCTCCTTCAATAAATCAACAAACTCTTCCCGTGGAGTTGTGAAATTCCATTTCAAAACTTTAAGTTTCTGCTCGTCTATCACCCGCTGATGCTTCAAATTATTGACAGCCAACAATGGACTAGAATCAACTTCCTCTTCCTTTTTCCTCGCAGTTCCTGGTTTCGAAGCAGCGCCTCCCTTCGTTTTAACAGCCACCTTCGACGCTTTCATTGCTCCTCCACTTTTCACCGTTTTCTGCGCACTCTCATCATACGTCTTCTTCGATGGCAAAGGTTTCACTGGTAAATTTGATCGTGACTTATCTAAAATTGTCAACACCACAGTCTTAGAACCTGGTTTCAATTTCTCCGTAAATCTCGACATTGCCTCAAAAGACAGATGAATCATGAATCCTAGCACTGCTTCCTGCGCATTTTTCCTCACATCCGAATTACGATCCTCTAGATTGCTGTACAAAATTGGCAAGCATATTGTGAGTTCCTCTTTTGGAATTTGTTTCACTGGAATCACGGGCAATGCTGTTGATAACCAGGTCCACAGTTCCGATCGTAGAACAGGTGATCCGGCTTTTAGTGCGTCGCCAATTATTTCGCCGTCGAAAAAATCCTTGTATCCACATTGTTCCGTCCAAGTGTTGATGCACGTAACGGCTGCGGTTCTTATCCAAGTTTTCGAATCTCCGAGACATTGAATAAATCCCGGAAAGAGTGTGCGAATGTGTTGCTTGATCGGCGAACCCATTGCCGTTGCCAATTGTCCACAGACTCCCAAACAGGTCTGAGCAATTTTACTATTACTGTCCACCAATCGCGGAGCTAACATCTGAGGAAGATCGCCAATCGATGATTTAATGAATTTCGTCTCATTCAAAATATTTGTAATCTTCTGTAGACCCTCGTTACGAACCTTCCAATTTTTATCCGATAGCTCACTGAAGAGACTCTCGGTAATATGGCAACTAATATCAGTTCGCGTGTGATGATCAACTTCTTGATTTTCATTTGATTTCTCATCAAGTTTCTCCTCAATTTCCTCTGTCTCTTGAACTTTGGACTTTTTACTCTTTGCACCGCGTATTGGATTCGGTGCGGAATCGCCGCTTCGTTTCTCGCATTCCTGCTCGATTTGTAGCTTCAGAGCTGGTTTCTCGCCGTCAAAATAATTGAGAATATTTCTTCCCAGATAGAGATAGAGATTACCGACTAAATTAATACCCGCGCTGCGAACTGTTGGATTTACAGCAGCGACGGCTTTCTTTACATTATCCAAAAGTGCGTTGGTATTATTTGGACAACCAAAGTCTGTTAGAGCTTTTGATAGCCAAACGAGACTTTCCTGTTGGACTTTGGGATTTTTTTGATTGAAAGCAAATGTTATGACTTCATTGGCAACTTGATCGAAACTTGTTGCCTCTGCGATTGCAGATAATGTTTCAGCTGCAATTGAACTGTTCTTTACGTCTCCCAATTTCTCGGTGATGTCCATGAGGCAATATTCATTGACTGTTGTTGAGAATGGATAATTTTCGGCGAGAAGTTTGACAATTTCGATACGAAGTTTGAGAACTTGGAAATTTGTGTCCTTGAAACCGGGTTTCTTTGTCAGGGTGCGAACAATAACTTGAGCGGATAATTCTGGATCGCCGGCTTTTACAATTTCGGCCAATTGTTCAACAGCTGCCAATCTTGTTTTCCAGTTGCTGTCAACAAGTCCGGAAATTACGTCGTTAGACAATATTTGAGAGGCAATTTCATCAACTTCTTCGGGGGTTAAATTTCTCTCTGCTTGTGGTTTGGATTGTGTTTTCTTTGCCGCAGCAGTATTTCCAGATGAATCGGACTTTTTAATTCCTGTCTTCTTAGCAGCCGGTCGCTTTGGTTTTGCCATCTCCGTGTCTTTGTTTTTAACCGGAGATTGAGCTTTTGCAGTTTGTGGACGTTGGGCTTTTTTGACAGGTTGATTTTTTACAATTATCACCGCTTTCTCTGCACATTCCTTAATTTTTGCCATTTTTAAATTATCGAGATCGGGTAGAAAAGGTAAGAATGCTTTTTCACCGATGAGTTTCATTAAAGTGCCCAGAGCCTCAGCTGAATTGTCACGAACCAAGGGATCAGATTCGTTGAGTGTTTTTAAAAGAATCGTTGAATAGGCCTTGAGGAGTTTTTTATTTAAACTCGCTGAAGGTGTTTTAGTGAAGGATCTTGCGAGGAAGGCTGCAGTTTCTGCCTTCACGGCGGGATTTTTATTCTCTAAACCAGCAATTACGTCTTCGGAAATAACTTCTATGGTTATACTGAGGAATAGAGCATCGGAACATTCGCGAAGTACTTGAACAACATTCTGTTTCTTTTCGCGAAATTTTTCGAGCACCGTGGGAAGACAAGGTAGAGCGTAAGATGAGAACTGTTTCTTGAGACCATTCGCCAATCCTGTGAGACATTTTCCAGCGAGAGCCACTATCAGCACGTTTGAATCTTTAGCTATCAGCTGCACATAAAATAATTTTAAATTTAAATTAGATTTTATATTCGTTAGAATTTATCAACTGATAATTTAGTTAGGTATGTTTACCTTTTTCAAAACTCTTACGACATCTCCATAGTCGCCGCTTTCTAATTTTGGATTCTCTGCGAGCTTTTGTAAACTTTCAAGACCTTCTTTACGATCTTGCCACTTTTTTGATTCAACTTTATCAAAGAAGTCTTTTGGAAGTTTTGAAAGAATGTCCACAGGAGTAAACAGTTCGTATGGATCAATATTTTGTTCAAAATCACCTTCATCTACCTCTTTTTCATCTGTAAATTAATAAAACAGCATTGTAAATATTTATATTTTCAACAATTATTATCATTTGTAAAAAAAATTTAAAAAAAAAATTTTCTGTGAATAGAATTACCATCTTCGTCATTAGCACCATCAGTGTCAATGTTGCGCGTTTCCTTTGGCTTTTGTGATTTTAAATATCGATTTGGAATATTCTTTTTGTCTCCAACATTTTGAAATTCAGTTTCAAGTTCCGTCAATTGCACTGGTTTTAAAGTATTCAGCTGTTGCTTCAAAGGTGCACCGATCCACCTGAAAAATAATAGTAATTGTTTTCAATTACAAAAAAGAAAAGAAAGAAAAATTCTCTTGAATGTTGATATTTTAAAAAGTTTAATTTCTAGTAATTCTGAAATTAAGAAATGATTTTTTTTTCTTACTTGTATATTTCCACGGCAAGAATTTTCCCCTCGTCACGAACACTTTTATCACGATCCTCCAAGAAAGCAGGAAGTTTTTTAATCAAAGGCTTGACATTCACAACTTTGGGTCCAAATTCCCTTTAAAAAAAATAGAAATTCAGAAATATGAACATTTTTATATTTTTGAAAGAAACTGTTTCATTTGGATTAAATTTTTATTAGAAAATTATATTACAAATTAAATTATTTAAATTCAAAAATAAATGATTTATTGAATAATTGAATGTTTCTTAAACATTTTATCAACAAATTTTTAAATGATTGAATTCTTTCGACGAATTTTAATAACATTTTTAAGAATAATTACATTTTTCGAGAAATTTGATTGAAATTTTATTAAAAATAATTTGAACTTTTGCGATGAGTTTTATTATTTGTCAAAATAATTGAATCTCTAAGAAGAATTTTATTATTTTTGAATAATATTTAATTTTTAAAGAAAAATATTATTACTCTTGAAAATAATTGACTTTCTACCATAATTTGTAACTTTTCTAAAATTAAATTTTTTTCCGTGTTGTTAACTAAAATTCTTTTATAAATGCATTATTTTTAATAATTTTTGAAAAATTTCTTTGAGAATTTTCAAATTTATTTTTACACAATTAAATTTTACAAAATTTCAATTATTCGTAAATTCTTCAATTAAATAGGTACCTACATAATTATTAGAAAATAAAAACTTGAAGTAATTTAAAAAAAACCGCAATTAAACTTTCTCAAAAAAATTAATTCCACAGAATTGTTAGTTAAAAATACGAAAAATTCAGTTTCTCACAGATTTTAATTTTAATTTGAAATTTAAATTGAACTCTCATTTAAAGAATTTTATCAACAAATTTTTAAATAGGTAATTATGTAAAATTCTTTTGACGAATTTCAATAAAATTTTAAAAAATAATTTCATTTTTCGAGATATTAGATTAAAATTGTATTAAAAATAATTGAATCTCTGTAAAAAATTTGATTGAATTGAAAAAAGTTTTTGAAAATAATTGAAATTTTGCCAAGAATTTTATTAAATTTTTTGAAAATAATTAAATTTTGGAGAAAAATTTTATTATTTTGAAAGATAATTGAAATTTTGACAAGAATTTTTAAAAAACTTTTGAATATAATTGAATTTCTGCGAAGAATTTTATTACTTTTGAAAATAATTGAATTCTTGAGACGAATTTTTTTAAATAATATTTCTTTTTAAATACCTAATTGAATTCTTTTGTGAAATTTTATTGAAATAGTAGAAATTGAAAATAATTGAATTTTGATAAATTATTGAAATTAATTAAATTTCTATAAAGAATTTTATTAAAATTCTTCTGAAAAAAATTGAATTGTTAAAAAGAATTTCATTAAAATTTTTGCAAAAAATTTAATTCTTTCAAGAAATTTAATGAAGAATGTATTGACAATAATACTTCAATTCTAATAAATAAATTATAGAAAGGCTTTTTAAAATAATTAAATTTCTTTGATGAATTTTAATAAATTTTTTTTGAAAAATTACATTTTACTTTTTTACTTTTTCGTCTTTTCTCAATCAAATTACGGACTTTATGGACCTTTTTAAAAAAACGGACTTTTACAAACTTCAAGCAAATTTACGGACGTTTACAGAATGGAATATACTGACAAAAAATTATAATTTTAAGAATAAAAACAATAATGAAATTAGAAATTAAAGTAATTTACCTTAGAGAAAGAGTTAAAGTTGAGACACAGGCAGAGACAATTTTTGGATTTTTTGCTTCTGTTCCTTTTAGCAATTCCTCTTGAACGGCTTCCTGTTTCTCAATTTCAATATACATGAGTGTCACTTGCACTGCCAATTCTTTAGTTTTTGTTTTCGGTGCTGCAATGCATTTTGAAACAATGCCACCCATAACATCGCTGACAGTTCTGGGAAATAAAAATTTTATCATAAGTTTTATTAATTATTAATACGTATATTATTAATTAAAATATTGTCAATATTCAATACTCACTTTCCAGCGACTGCGGCATTTTCTACGAAAGCAAGAACAGCCTCCAAACCTTTTTCCTGTGCAGCTGCATTACTGTCTATTACAAACTTTTTGACAAGACCCAGAAATTTATTAAATTCCGGTGATTTTTGATCGTCAATACAGCGAAATGATTTCGCACATTCCTCGTAGCCATGCACTCGAGCTTTCCATAACTGGAAAAATTATTATTGATAATAAATATATTAATCAAACTATATAACATTTATTAAATAAAACTGTCAAAACTGAAAAAAATCGTAAATATTAAAAATTATAGTAAATTAATTCATATTTAATCGATACATTTACATTAATCTACAATAATATAAATTTTAAAAACTTACCTTATGAACAACACGATCTTCCACTGGTAATTTATTATATTCGATATCTTCTTCCATTTTTCAGATCCTGCAAAAAAAATGCCATAGAAGGAATCGGAAATTTTACGAAACAATATTGCGACTGGTTTTTGATTCGAAAATATCAAAATAATATTTTCAAAAGAAAAATAATTTCTAATATATCTATATACATGTATATATATAGCAACTCCGAAAAGAATGACATATAACGCAATAAAGACGTACAAAATCTTTTTTCCCTTATTTTCAAAAATTAAAGTCAGCCTTTAATTCCTTTCCACTCTGAATCATGTTATTGCCGCAAAAATAAAGCTGATGATACCAAATATGTCAATGATATGTATGTCAATGATAACAGCGAATTTGGACAAAGAAAATCAATCTCAGCGAATCGTCATAATTAATAAACATTAACGACGCAAAATTTCTACTAAGCATTTCATGTAAACATCAATCTACTAAAAATAAAACTAATAAACATTTGGTATCAAACTAGAATTTAGACATTTGCTATCCGCCGATTATAGTTTTTAATTTATTTTCGAGAAAGAAAAATCAACGCTTTAGGTGATTTTCACTAATTTAGAACGAATTCGCTAATTGAATACCAAATACTTACTTTTATTAAATAACCAATACTTGAATAAGTAGTTAAAAACTATCACTAACACTCAGATCTATTTGTTTATCAATTAAAATAAATCAAATATTTTGCAATCCCTCATAACGATCTTTCAGGTCGCCATTAATTCTACATTTCAAATATATTCACCATATATGACGAAAATTCAATTGATTGTCGCAAGATACTTGTTCTTGCAAACGTATGAAACGGGTCAATGTGAATTCAATTTTTACTCACCAGAGTGAGCTGACTGATTTTTTTTCCCGCTTAAAAGTATCTAACCAATCAGAAATGGTAATTTTTGTATTATTTCCCCTAGAGCTGAGAATAGACCAATCGAGTATTGCATTAGTATAATTTTTCCGTTAAAAAAAACTATTGTTTTTTAATTTCAAAATTTTTATTTATAAAATATTTTTAAATAATTTCCGATTCAAACTTTAAAAAAAATTAATTAATAAATCCTTCGAAAAAATTCAATTATAATTATAAATAGTAAAATTTTTTGCAAAAATTCAATTATTTTCAAAACATTTTCACGAAGGAATGCAATTTTTTTCTAAATTCATTATAAAAATTTTCAATAGAATTCAATTATTTTCTAAAATTTTAATAAATTCTCCGAAAAAATTCAATTTTTCTAAAAATTTTAATATTTTTCCAAAAAATTCAATTGTTTTCATAAATAATAAAAATTTTCGAAGGAATTAAATTATATTTTTAAGAGTAGTAAATTCTTTGCAAAAATTTAATTATTTTCAATAAAATTTCACGAAAGAATTCAATTATTATTTAAATTAATAAAATTAATTTTAAATTAATTTTAATAAAATTCAATAATTAAATGTTCAATTTCAATTATCAAGAAACACAATTATTTAAAAAACTTGAAAGAAATTGTTCATGAAATCCGATTATTTTCAAAAAATTTAATTTAAATTACCAAAGAAACTCCATTATTAAAAAAAATTCAAAGAAATTCTTCAAAAAACAATTTGATTGCAATTTTCAAAATTTTCAATAAAATACAACGATTATTAATATAGAAGATAGATTTTTTAATAAACTACAAATTTTTATTTTCAAAAAACTACATTAATTCCGTTCATTCATCTTGATTATATGCAAAGAATATTTTTTAGAAAATAAATTACATCTACTTATTGTTAGATGAACGTAAAGAATAATAATAAACGCAAAGAAGAATTTAAAAAAAAAAAATTACATCTATTTAGATGATCGTTCTGTTCTTGAAATAGTCGACATACCGTCAACAAATTTCGTGGTAAAGAGAACATTTGCATTATTGAACATGCCATCTTTTAGGGAAACTAAAACAAATTGAGAATGTTTAAAATGCCTCTTCAACATTGTTCCTATATTCTCAGTGTGCGAAAGATCCAATGCCGCGTCGACTTCATCCAAAATGTACAAGGGCGCGGGTTTAAATAAAAGCATCGCCAAAATTAACGAAAGCGCTACCAGAGACTTCTGCCCACCGGAAAGTTCTCCCAATGATTCTTTCCAAACACCGGAAAAGGCAATTTTCACCTCTAAACCATCAAGAACTGTACTATTCTCCGGTGGTTGTAATTTTGCACTTGTTCCTGGTAGTAAGGTACTAAATATCGATCCAAAATCTTTGTTCACCTGTGAATGGAAAATAAATTACTTTTTAGAATTAATAATGAACTAATTCCGTTGCTTTAGCAATTGGCGACTGGAATTTTTTTTATCTAAAGTCAATCGAAATTCATTTAAGGAAAATAGAGTTGCCACAAAAATTAAATTTTGTTTTTCCATGATTTCTAGACAAAATTTTGAATTTTTCCCTAACCCCCAAAAGAATATTCTGATTCATTGTAAAAATAATTTAAAATAATTGAATTTCTCCCATGAGTTTTATTATTGATATGAAAGTAATTGAATTTCTACAAAAGAATTTAATTAATTTATGAAAATAATGGAATTATTGCAAAGAAATTTATTGACAAAATTTGTAAATAATTGTTTTCCTAGGAAATTTTTATTATTTATGAAAATAATTAAATGTTTGAGTAGAATTTTATCAACATTTTTTTTTAATATTTGAATTCTTTTGGAAAATTTAATTAAAATAGAAGAAATTGAAAGTCATTGAATTGAGGAAAAATTTTTTGAAATAATTGAAATTTTGCCAAGAATTTTATTACAATTTCTGAAAATAATTGAATTTTGGAGAAGAATTTAATTATTTCTCAAGATAATTGAAATTTTGTCGAGAAGATTATTGAAATTTTTGAAAATAATTGAATTTCGGAGAAGTATTTTATTATTTATAAAGATAATTTAAATTTTTTTGAGAATTTTGTTAAAATTTTTGAAAATAATTGAATTCCTACCAAAAGTCGTATAAATTATGAAAATAATTAAAATCTTGTTAAGAATTTTATTAAAATTTTTAAAAATAATTGAATTTTTTGCGCAGAATTGTATCAAATTTAGAAAAATAATTAAATTCATTTGAGAAAAATTTTAAATTCATTAAAATAATTAAATACCTGCAAAGAATTTTATTATTAATAAAGATAATTGAAATTTTTTAAATTATTTTATTAAAATTTTCAAAAATAATTGAATTTTTTGCGAAGAAAATATTTAGAAAAATAATTGAATTCTTTTGAGAAAAATTTAAATATAAAATTCTTTAAAATAATCAAATTCCGGTGGAGAATTTTATTAATTATGAAAATAATTGAATTTTTGTGAAGAATTTTATTAAAATTCTTTAAAATAGTTCAAATTCTTGGAAAAATTTTATAAATTATGAAAATAATTTGGAAATCTTGTTAAGAATTTTATTAAAATTTCCAAAAATAATTGAATTTTTTTGAGGAAATTAATTAAAATTATACTGAAAATATTTCAATTCTCATGACGAATTTAATCAACATTTTTCAAAATTAATTGAATTTCTACGAAGAATTTTATCAAATTTAGAAAAATAATTGAATTCTTTTGAGAAAAAATAAAAATTTTAAATTAAAAATTCTTTAAAATAATCAATTTCCTGCGAAGAATTTGATTAATTATGAAAATAATTCAATTCTTGTAAATAATTTTATTAAAACTGTTAAAAATAATTGAATTTCTGCAAAGAATTTGATTAATTAGGAAAATAATTGAAATCTTTTTACGAATTTCATTAAAATTTTCGAAAAAAAAATTGAATTTTTGCGATGAATTTAATCAAAATTGTTCAAAAATAATTGAATTTCTACGAAGAATTTTATCAAATTTAGAAAAATAATTTAATTCTTTTGAGAAATTTTAGAATTAAAAATAATTTAATTTCTGTGAAGAATTTTATTAATTATTATGAAAATAATTCAATAAATTCTCATAAATAATTTCATAAAAATTTTCAAAGTAATTGAATTTCTGTGAAGAATTTTGTTAAAATTCTTTAGAATAATTAACTTCCTAGCAAAAATCGTGTAAATTATGAAAATAATTGAAATCTTGCTAAGAATTTTATTAAGATTTCTAAAAATAATTGAATTTCGTTGAATAATTTTATTATTTTTAAAGATAATTGAAATTTTTAAGATTATTTTATTTAAATTTTTGAAAATAATTCAATTTCGTCGAATAATTTTATTATTTATAAAGATAATTGAAATTTTTATGAGATTTTTAAAAAAATTTTGAACATAATTGAATTTCTGCCAAGAATTTTATTACTTTTCAAAATAATTGAATTTCTGCAATATTTTCCAACTTCTTCTATATTCTATTTTTTTAGATTGTTTTTAAATAAAATTCTTCTATAAATCTATTATTTTTAATAATTAATTAAATATTAAAAAAAAAAAAAAAATTATTAAATTTTTTCAAAAATCTAAATTCTTTCTAATTTAATTCATTGAAAATGGAAATTTTCTAAAATTCCAAAATGAAACTTATTGAAGATCATCCATTTATGAAAAAAGGTAGACACAACTCTTAACATTCAATTAATTTTAAAATGTTTATATAATTTAAATAATTTCCTGACTTTTTCCTAAATTCCTTGACTTCCCTGATCTGAGGCAACCCCCTAAAGAAAAAGAAGAAGAAATTAAATTTGACAAGTCTGGGGTGAATAAAATTTCATACCTGTTCCCAAGCTTGGTGAATTGTTTCCTTTTTCTTCTCGTCCAAGTGTTTTATTGTTTCTAAAATTTTCCTCTTATCATTCTCGACGATTTTCTTTTTGTCCAACATCATTTTATATTGTTCCTCTTCCTTATTCAAGAGATTCATTGCTCTTGTATTTACATTTCGACTCAAGCGATCCCGTTGGTTTTCCAATTGGTGCATTTTCTGACCCATTTTCTCAGGATCGTTGACACTAAAATCGTACATTCCTCCAGCTTCTCCGAAATAGTCTTTGTCTTGCTCGATCCACTCGTATTTTCTCTTTAATTCAGCAACTTTATGTTTACACTCTGTGGCACTGTTCTTAATTGCATTAATTTCGTGATTTAGTTTCTTTATTTCCAATTCTGTCTCGCTGGCCTGTTTTATAAGTTCTTCCTTTTTATTTAACATTTTTTGTATTTCTTTACTTTTTTGATTTATTATATCTTTTTGCTTTTTTAGTTCTCCCTGTACTTCGGCGACTTCTTCCTTCACTGTGTTTATTTCCTCCTTTAACGCTGATTCCTTTTCTTTGAGTTCGTTTAATTTCGCTTCTGCTTTTTCGAGTTGTTCTTTACCACTTTCAATTGTTTTTTTCAATTCGGAGAGTTCTAGATTCAACATTTCTGATTCCTGTTCTCGTTTCTGCCATTCTTTTCTACTGGCTTCTGATTTCTTTCGTAGAGTTTCTAATTTCTTCTCTGCCTCTTTTAATTGTCGTTCGCGAATATTTGCCGAGTCTTTTAATTGCGCCTCGAGCTCTTTCGACTTTTGTGAACTTAGCTTTTCGGTTTCTTTTGCCTCCTTCATTTTTTGAGTCAATTCCACAATTGATGCTTGCAAAGCTTCGACTTCTTCTTTAATTTGATGATGTGTGGTTTGTTGAATTCTCTTGCGAACCATTTCTACCTCGTGACTCTTGAGATCGTAGGTTTGCTTCAACATTGTATACTTTTGGGCATTTTGTCCAATATTGGAAATATTTCCCTCAACATCACGTAGTTCGTAATTTTTCTGATTTAATTCGTTCTGAATGACTTTTAATTCTTCTAGTTTGAGGAGAATTGAACCGCCTTTTGCTCGAGAACCACCGGACAATGTTCCGGACGGATCGAACACATCGCCGTCGAGTGTCACACACTTTTTCATAATTCCATCGTGAAAGGCAATTTTTCTCGCAGTCTCCATATCTTTACAAATGAAAACTTGACCGAAAATCCAATTCATCGCGGAACGGGTTTCCTCCGGGAAATCAATGAGATTCAATGCCGGTTGAACGTTCTCTTTTCCCACCAATTTCTGTGCCAGGTCGACTATTCTTTTGTCTATCACACGTCCATTGATTTTGTTTAGAGGAATTATTGTGACACGTTGTTGCAATTGACCGCGCTGCAAAAGCTTTTTACTCGTATTTTCAGTGTCGACGATCACATTATAAAGCTGAAAATCAAAACCAGTGGAATTAAAATACAATTAAGCAAAAGAAAAAACTAAAATTATTAATGATTGAAATATTTACCTTTCCTCCAGCGGCAACTTCTAAAGCATAGGCACTTCTGTGATCCCTCAAAGTGATGAGTTGACAGACTAAACCCTTCACGGATTCCCTTCGGAAATTTGGCTCAGGATCTTTATAATTAAATCGAAGTTGATGAAATCTCGATTCAAATACATCGACTTTATCCTGTAAATTTCCGATCTCTCTTTGCAATGTTCGTCTTCTTTCTTGATAACCTTCCAATTCTCCCTCGGTATAATTTACACTCTTTAATTCATTTTCTATTTTTTGTAAACTTTGCTCAACGTCCGTCAATTTTTTGCTGTCCTTCTTGTAGTCGTTTTCAGTATTTCGCATATCGTTTTGCTTTTTAGTCAACTGCTGTTTACTGTGTGAGAGTGTCATTTCACATTGTTTCACTTCGGTTTGTGCCTGAGTAGCCGTTTGTTTTGCATTCATCAATTGCTGTTCCAAAGTTGCATTTTCACCGTCATCATTCTCCAATAAACCAGCACTGATCTTATGATATGTCTCTTGAGCAGCGAGAAAAGCATCGGAATCTTGTTGATCCTGATCTTTCAACTGTTGAAAAAGACCACCAACTTTCTCGAGTTGTTTTTCCTTTGTTGTTAGCATTCTCTCGTCATCAGTAATATTCGATTTTAATTGTTCGAGAGCTGTTGTTTCTGTTTTCACATTTTCTTTATTACCTTTGATTTCGGCGGCTAATTTCAATTCTTTCTTTTCCACTTCTTTGAGATTCGATTCTAATGTTTCGAGGTGAAGTCCCTTGTCCTACGGATACAAATAGAAATATAATCTTTATTAATAATCTGTTCGCAGTTTGAAGTTACTTGTGTTTGCCACGAGAATTCAATTATTTTAAATAAAATTTTAACAAAATTCTTCTCAAAAATTCACTTATTTTTTTAAATTTTGCAAAAATTCAATTATTTTGGAGAAATAATCAATTTTTTCGCTGGGATTCAATTATTTAAAAAAGTTTTAATAAAATTCTACTCAAGAATTCAAATATTTTCAGAAATAATTAAATTGACGATGTACTGAAAATCATTGAATTCTTGAAAAGTATTTATAAAAAAATTTGAAAATAATTGAATTTATTTCAAGAATTTTATCAACTTTTTTTTCTATAATTGAGTTCTTTCAAGAAAATGTAATTAAAATTGTTTTGAAAACAATTTAATTCTTGACAAGATTTTTATTAAAATTCTATAAAATAATTAAATTGTTTACAAGAATTTATTTAAATTTTTCTTGAAAATAATGGAGTTTTTTTAAAATAATTTTTATTGAAAACTTTGAAAGTAATTGAATTTTATGAAGAATTCAATTATTTTCAATAATTGTAATAAAATTCTTTGCGAAATGTCAATTTATAAATAATAAAAATTTTATTAAAAAATGCAATTATTTTTATATAAATTACAAAATTCTTATCAGGATTTCACTTATTTTCAATACAATTTTAATTAATTCTTGCAAGAAATGTTATTAAAATTTTTAAATAATAATAAACATGAATATTTAATATTATGTACTTAATAAGTGAATTCTTTAAATTTAAAATCTGTAGTCATTCAAAACTTGATGTTTATTCTTGTTCAATAAAAATATTGCATTAGAAATATGATTTAAAAAGTAAAAAATATTTACTAACTTCATCTCTTTTCTTTTGCAGGACGACAACTTCAATTTCGATTCTCTTCACTTCTTCTTCTCCATCCTTTATACTCTTTTGTTTATTTTCCAAATCTTTTTTTACTTTTGAAACATTTTTTTCCGCATCGTCACTGTCCTGTAGAGCTTTTTGATACCTCCATGCAATATAAATCCGACGACAATGTTCAAGTTCCCTTTCGACTCGTTGAAATTCGACAAATTGCATTCTCTCCTGTTTGAGCCTCTCCAACTTTGGACCAATTTCTTCCTTGAGAATCTACAAAAAAAGGAAAATTAATTATCAAAAACGAAAAAAACTGAATCAAAATATTACTGAGAAACATTACATTTTCAATTTCGACCAATTTACTGTCTTTCTTTTCAATTGTTTTCAGAGCAGCTTGCTTCTTTGTCTCGTACATACGAGTTCCTGCTGCCTCTTCGATCATCGAAAGAATTTCCATTGGTTTCATATTCAAAACTTTGGTGATTCTACCTTGCATGATAAGAAAATGTGGATTATTCACGTTCAATTGAACGGAACAAAATAAATCTTGTACACGTTTATTTGGCACATTGGAACCGTTAATCATATATTTATTTTTTCCACCAATTATCACTTGTCGGGTAATTGTAATTTCGTCATAATGTTCATAGCCCATCGGAGAAACATCACGATTTCGGTTGTCAAAAGTTATTGTCACACTGGCCTTTTTTATGCCGGCTTGACCTGATTTGTAAACAAGTTCTTGTAGAGAACTCGCACGAACCTAAAAGACAAAACACGATATTAAATAAAAAAAATATTAAATATTAATATAAGAAAAAAGATATTAAGATTACAATATAAAATATAAATTTAAATACAATATAAAGCAATACAATATAAAAATATTAAATTATAAAAAAGATACTAAAGTTATTCAGTAAAAAAAGATATGAAAATTGTTCAGTAAAAAAGCTATTAATATTTAATTAATTAATAGAAACAGTAAAAAAAAATCTTCAGATTCATTGATGAGTGATGTAAATAAATATACCTGGGACAAATTTGTTATTCCAAGGACAAAACATATTCCATCTAAAATATTAGATTTACCACTACCATTCAAACCAGTAATTGCATTGAATTCTCTGTCAAAACCGTTGATTTCTATGCGCTTTCCATAGGATTTGAAGCCTTCCAATACCATCGATTTTATGTACATTTTGATAAATTTTATTTATTTACAACGTCGAGTAACACAATATTTTTTCGCACTTATGTTATATTATTATAAATGTCAATGTTTGTAATACTATAATTGTAAATAAGCAAAGACGCGGGAAAAGCATAACGCTGTTTCTTTAAAGGCACACAACCATTTTCAAAATGTTTCTTTAGGGCTTATTTCCAAGAGTAAAGGCGCTTTCACACTTCGAGACCTTCGAGATCAGTTTACTTCTGGACAAGTATTTTCTGATTGGCTGAAATCAGCGGAAGTGTTTGGACATGACATCTGGTAAGAAAATCGAACAATACTGCGCACCATCTTTGTTTTTATAGTTCATGCCAGTCCGTGGCAATAGACGAACCTCACAAGAGGTTGGCAGAATTCCTGTAAATTTAGATTTTTCTTTTGGAATTCAGCGTTATTTTATAAGCCTCAACCTCGGGTAATGTGAAATTCTCCATTGATTTTTAACATTATTTGAAGCGAAAAATATTTGCGTGAACAGTGATACATTTACTTGTAAAGTAGCAAAAAATATTGTCACCAATGATGGCGGTACCTTCAGCCGGTGTAGGTGAGTGTGTTGTCTCCCAATTTTATAAAAAATCTAATTTTTTGAATTATTTTTAAAATTCATCTATTTTATTTCATAAATTTCTTCGTTTAGTTTTGAATAAAATTATCATAAAACGGCAAATATTTAAGAAATTTTTTCCAATCCAACATCACCGTACGTCATAGAATTTTTTTCGACACTCTACACGCTTTATTATTTAGAATATAAATGTGAATTTACCGTCCACATGTCTATGACTTTTACTTCAATGAAGAGTAGAAATAATTATTAATCAATTTTTTCCAAACAATATTCACCAAAAAGGGGAAAAATTACTTTTCGTTAAAAGGTTAATTGTTGCCTAATGTGTGTAACCTTTGGAAGGCATATATCTAAGTATTCTAATAAATATTCTTTTTCTTGATATTATTTTTCAGTTGTTCCAAGGAACTTTCGTTTATTAGAAGAACTTGAACAGGGACAAAAAGGTGTGGGTGACGGCACGATAAGTTGGGGCTTAGAAAATGACGATGACATGACTCTCACGCATTGGACTGGGATGATTATTGGACCACCCAGAGTAAGTTTACTTTGTTTTATTTTCCTTCAGTAAATTTCTGAATAAGTAAATTAAGATTTTACTGCTTAATTTTAAATCGTTTTTGTTAAATAATTTAATTTTGCAGGCTTCGCACTCATTTACTAAAACTCTACTTTTTTTACATTATTTATTTATTTATTTTATTAAACATAAACATATTATGCTTCTATTTGGGTGCTTTTTTAGATTTCAGCGACTAAAAGTTACTATTTCTGTTTTTTTTTTAATTTCCGCTACTTTAAATTCGTTAATACTAAAAATAAAAAAACTAAGTATTCTCAAAAATTATAATCAAATTCTTTAAAATGATTCAATTATTTTCAAAAAATATTCGAAATTCAACTATTTTCATAAAATTACTCAAAAGAATTCAATTATTTTCGGAAATAATAAAATTACCACAGGAATTCAATTAATTTAAAATAGCATATTAAAAAAAATTTCGAAAAAATCAATTATTTAACAAAATTTTTATACAATTCTTCACAATAATTCAATTACATTTATTTATAATAAAATTTTTCGTGGAAATTCAATTATTTAAAAATTTTTTTAATAAAATTCTAAGCAAGAATTCAATTATTTTCACAAATAAAATTTTCTACAAGAATTCAATTATTTTAAATCAAATTTTCATAATATTAATTAATATGATTATATTTTGGAAAAATTAATTGTTTAAAACAATGTTTATAAAATTTTTATGAAGAATTAAATTATTTACAAAAATATTAGAATTGTTGACAGAAATTCAATTATTTTCAAATATTTTAATAAACTTGTTCTAAAGAAATCAATTATTTTCATAAACAGTAAATTTTTTCTCAGGAATTCAATTATTTTTGAAAATTTTTTATAAAATTCTTAGTAACTATTCAATTACTTTCATGAAGAATAAAATCCATTGCAGGATTTCAATTATTTTAAATTTAATTTTACAGGATTTGCTCAAAAATTGTAATTATCCTTAAAATTTAATTTCAATTTCTCGAAATAATGATTTTAAAAAATTGTTTTTTTCAAATTTTTTAAAAGAATTCAATTATGCCGATAAATAACAAAATTATTCCCGAAAATTCAATTATTTTGAGGAATTTTAATGAAATTCTTTGCAAAATTCAATTATTTTCATAAATAACAATATTTATCACAAGAATTTAATTATTTTTAAAAGTAATAAAATTCTTCTTGGAAATTCAATTATTTTAAAAATTTCTCATAAAATCGTTCACAAGAATTCAATTATTTTCATAAATAATAAAAATTTCACAAGATTTCAATTATTTACAAATTTATTTTTCATAAATAATAAAATTCTTTTTAGGAATGAAATTATTTTTTATTAGTTAATAAAATTTCTCAATATAGAATTCAATTATGAAAATGTAATTTATAACATTTTTCTTATAAATTCAATTATTTCCAGTAAAATTTCTTAAAAGAATTCAAGTATTTTTTTAAATAAATTCTTCGCAAAAATTCAATTATTTAAATTTTTATGAGAATTCACATATACATATACACTTTTTCATAAGAATTACATTTTTTTTTCTAAATTTGATAAAAATCTTCGCAAAAATTCAATTATTTTTAAAAGTAATAAATTTCTTCTTGGAAATTCAATTATTTTAAAAATTTCTTATAAAATCGTTCGCAAGAATTCAATTACTTTCATAAATAACAAAATACTTTTTAGGAATTCAATTATTTTTATAAATAATAAAATTCTTCTCTAAAATTCAATTATTTTCGAAAATTTTAATAAATTTCTTTGTAAAATTTAAATTATTTTTAATAAAATTTCCAAACAGAATTCAATTATTTAAAAAATTTTTTGTAAATATTTTCTTAAGAATTTAATTCTTTTTCATGAATAATAAAAATTTCTCAGGAATTCAATTATTTAAATTAGAATTTGCATGAAATTAGTCGAAAGAAATCAATTATTTAAAATTTTTGTCAAGAATTAAATTATTTTTATAAATATTTAAATTCTTTCCTGAATAATAAAATTCGTTGAAGGAATTAAATTTATTAGCTGCAGAAGAAAGAAATAAATATTTTTTATGAAAATTAGGAAAAAGTCAGGAAAATAAAAAATATGGAAATATGTTTTAAAGCTACTTTTTGCTACTTTTTTTAAAATTAATTATCGAGCGCGAAGTCTAATTTTTGGAAAAAAAGTAATGTGAAAAAAAAGATTTTTTTAACTTTATGTTTTGTAAATGATATAAATGTCACTATAAATAAGAACTGACGACAAAGTTTTATGCTTTGGTTTATAAAAATATTTACATTACAGTTTATAGAAGAAAATGTTTTTTTCAGACTCCTTACGAAAATAGAATGTACAGTTTGAAAATCGATTGCGGTGTAAATTATCCAGACGATGCACCTAGTGTAAGATTTTTGAGCAGAATTAATATGAATTGCATCAATAGTACTACTGGAGCGGTAAGAATTTATTTTTTAAATAGAATATTCTATTTTATAAGTTTTCTTTTTTAATCTCTGACGTAAACATTTATTATGAATATTTTTTTTTAATTAACATTCGGTATATTTTTCTCTAGAATATTTATTATTTATTATTTATTTTCTTAATTTATTGAATAAATTTTGTTTTTTCAAAGGTGGATAATCGTAGCGTGCCCGTGTTGGCGAAATGGCAGCGGGAATATACTATCAAGACTGTTCTCCAGGAACTCCGTCGTCTCATGACCCTTAAGGAAAACATGAAACTCTCTCAGCCACCCGAAGGCAGCACCTTTTAGCCTAACCACGAACCTCTTTCTTCCTAGTTTGAGGAAAATAAACTTATTAAGGTACCAAATAATATTGCACTGGTGCCCGGAGAAGATGTATGTTAAGGAAATACTCACCTTTGCGAGTAATAAAAAAGGTGGACACTGCTTGGAAGGTCGAATCTGTACTTTTTCTATTATAATTCAGGGAAATATTCCTATTAATTGAAATAGTTTTCCATCGCGGCCTGGTTCTACCAATTCGTTATTATTTTTTTAAAAAAGAGTTTTTACTTTCACCATAAAGTTTTTGCACGTTTTTAACACTGATAGTTTTTTTTTTAAAAAAGTACGAATTTCGACGAGACGAAAATACTGGTTCGACTTAACAAGATATATTTTCAATTTTGAGAAACTGAAAAAGAAAATTAACAATAATTACGAAAAGGAAGTTACAAAAATTTGAATAATCAGTAATGTTAACATTTTGCAAAAAAAGAAAAAAAAATTCAAACTGAAACTTGTCATCTGTATTTGTTTTTATAATTGTCAGAATCTTGTCCAATTACTATTATCTAATTCCAATTAATTGTAGAACCATTCTGTATATTTTCCATGTCTTGACTCGTGTGTCTCGATATATTCCAAATTACATTTCGTACAATATTGAAATTGATCTTTTATTCTAACTTCTGAGTCACATCGTCCTTGGGGTCGTAGAAAGAATATTTTGCCTTGGATATCGAGCGTCAAAAAAAAACGGTGATTGTCGATTGACAAATGACAACGTCCAAGAAAGGCCTTCTGTCTATCAAGAGATGAGCATTGTAGATGAAAAATTTTACCCTTTTTTGTAAATGGTAAAATAAATAAATGCTCAAGTTATCGAAAATGTACTCATTTTTTTTGTGATTTATATAATTATATTATGATAATCACCGACCAACGGCACATCAATAGCGAAGCATTTCAGCACATTGATAGCTTTTTCATTCCATTTGTATGTCTGTTTGGGCACCTTTTTTTTTTAAATAACCGTCAAATTCTAAATAGTCGAATTAAGTTTATCCTTATGCTTCATAATTGACGTATCGATGGCACTAGATTTATAGCAAGATAACACAGAGTACACAAGTAGCTTTGTAAACGTCGTGTATATGCTCGAGTTACGCTTTAGTAACGCGACCCAAAAAAAATGAATTTATGTAAGTTAACAATAATTCCAATGAACGTTTCATGCAGTGCAAGGACGAAGTTCCAATCTTATGTTACACTTTAGCTAAAAAGAAAATTATAATCGAATAAATTATTTAAAAGAGTTTTCTGTATCCCTTTGCCGAAAGTACTGTCTTCCCGGTCTGATTTGGCTCCGGGAATAGCGACTTTTGTGGCCGGCTTGACAGACCCAATGAGCGCTCTGATTGGTTACAAGATCTTCAACACACGTACATTTTAGCATAGCAACCACACAGACACGTTAGTTACAGAGCTCACGTTTTGAAAACAACTGACAGTCATCAAAATAATGCATGAAATTTCTTATTTTCTTTTATTATTTTTTAAGTATTAAATATTTATTTGTAAAAGAAAATTTCTTGTTTACTATTTTTTAAATTTTACTTCCAATTATTTTTTATTTATAATTTTTTTTTCATGCCCGCCCCGACCAGCTAAGTCTCGGCTTCGCCTCGACTTTGCAAAAGTCGGGCGGGCAACTTATTGAGCTATTTTATTATTCAAACAATAATTATTTAACGTACTTTCGGCTGGGGATACAGAAAAATTGTATACGACACACGGCCAGAAATTTGGATACCCTAGCGGGCGTGATATATAAAGCCTCGGCTTCGCCTCGGCCTTATATATCACGCCGGCCAGGAAATCCAACTTTCTGGCCTAGTATCGTAATATACTATTTTTTGGGAAAGTATTCTTCTCACTTATTTTCGATTTTTTAGTTTCTTTTTATTCTTACAATCTTCCCTGCGTAAACAATTTTTCTCTATGAAAAGAAGGGCGAAAATTGTATATTATGAATTTTTTAGTCAATGAAAAGCAATGTTTCACGTTGAATTTTATCAATCTGTATGTTAATTTAGTTCTCCTATTTTCTACGTCAGGATTACCACAGGTCAGGGAAATCAGAAAAAAGTCAGGGACTTTTATTAAAAGTACTGGAAAAAATTAAATTTTTAGAATTCATAAGAAAATTTTGAATTCTAATACGAAACCTTTAATTTTTTCCATTTCTGACACTAATTTCTTTTAAATAACTTCATTTTGGAAAAACTATCATAAAATTATTACTTAGAAAATATTTAACGAATAATTTTACTTAAATTTTTCAACATTAATTCAATTTTAAAAAAGTTGCGATAACAATTTTCATAAATTATTTTGTAACTAATTTCTGAACAATCTGAATTAAATTAAATTAAAATTCTTCTCCGAAATGCAAAAATTTTCAAAAATTCTTGTAAAAATATCAATTCTCTTTATAAATAATAAAATTCTAAGCAAAATTTCAATTATTTTCAAAAATTTTTCTTAATTTAATGATTTTCAATATCAACTGTTTTTAAAGAATTCAGTTATTTAAAAAAATAATTCAATAAAATTCTACGCAAACATTTAATTATTTTCATAAATAATAAAAATTTCACAAGAATTCAATTATTTACAAATTTATTTTTTATAAATAATAAAATTCTATTTAGGAATTCAATTATTTTTTATTAGTTAATAAAATTTTTCAATAGAATTCAATTATGAAAATATGATTTAAAACATTTTTCGCATAAATTCAATTATTTTCAGTAAAATTTCTGAAAAGAATTCAAGTATTTTTTAAATAAATTCTTCACAAAAATTCAATTATTTAAAAAATTTTTTAATTTTTTATGACAATTCAAATATTTTTTATACAATTTTAATTAAATTCCTCGAAATAATTCAATTTTTTTCTAATTTTGATAAAATTCTTGTAAAAAATCAATAAAATAAAAAAAATTTCATTTTTTTAAGAATATTGAAATATTTTTTATACAATTTTAATTAAATTCCTTGAAATAATTCAATTATTTTCGAAAATTTTAATAAAATTCTTAACAAGATTTCAATTATTTTCATAATTTATACGATTTTTGGCAGAAATTTAATTATTCTAAAGAATTTTAACAAAATTCTTCGCAATATTTCAATTATTTTCAAAAATTTTAACAAAATTCTTCGCAAAATTTCAATTATTTTCAAAAAATTTTATAGGAATTCAATCATCTACAAAATCTTTATAAACTTCTTCTCAATAATTTAATTATTTTCAGGGATTCAATTATTTTTGTAAATAATAAAATTCTTTTTAGGAATTCAATTATTTTCATTAATAATAAAACTCATCGCAGAATTTAATTAATTTTTAATACAATTTTAATCAAATTCATCGAAAAATGTAATTATTCTTAAAAATTTCATTAAAATTCGTTGAAAGAATTCAATTTTTCAAAACATTTAATTATTTCAATAAAATATTTATTTTTCTATTTAAATAATTGAATTCTCGTAGAATTATTATCGTTAATTATTATAAAACATGAAGAAGTCAATCACTTCGAGTGGAAGACTCTAAGCAATCGATATCTTGTTTTATAATTTAATATTTAAAATTTTACCACTAGACGTGTAAAATTAATTACTGAAAACTAAATCATAGAAATAAGTTTAAAATATTCAAGAATAAAAAAATTATTTTTGGATTAATCATGGTATAAAGGTAATAATTTTCTTTAGGAAATAATAAATTGAACTCAATAGGAATTACGGTGAATTAACGATTTAATTTGACAGGACAATGAGTGTCATTGTTTACTGTTGTTTTATGTACATTTCATTAGATGATATCACGTGGATATTAAATGGGCATTTTCTTTTGAGACGATCAGAAGATAACAAAAAAGATGTTGCTTCGGCCCGATCAAAAAAAAATTTTTTTGCGTAATCCTTTATATTATATAAAACTACTGTTTGCACCCGAACATTTCTCGTTCCAAGCAACTTTTTTTTTGGGCTAACAGTTGTGAATTGTATTATTCGACGCAATTCATTTATTTCTTCTTTTGCTTCGGAGGAATAAACGCTAGTTTTGTATTTTTAACTACAGTCCAATTGCTCCTCTTCATGTAGAAACAAATTGCGACCAAAAATGAACCTACTCCCAAGACCTAGAGAAAAATAGTTTATTGTTTTAAATATTAGTAAGAAATTTCAACAAATTTCAATTTAATGTGATTTAACTTTTAGTTAAAATTTAATTTATTCGCTACGATTTATTACCTTTATTGCCATTTTTTGCCTCTCGTCATGTTCCATGTTTGACGTCCATGTGAGGAAAGTGACGACATCCTTGGCAATTTGCGAAGCAGTCGCTGGTGTTCCATCTTCAAACTCTAATACTTCGTCGTAAACTACCTAAAGAAAAATGGTAAAATCAATATATTTTTGTTTTGAATTTCAATTTTTGGGGAGTAATTTTACTTACTTGACCCATTCCAATGGCACCACCCGGGAAATAGGGATTGAAATTTTGACCCTCTCTCAAAACAATTCCAGCTGGGGGATCACAGTACCCAGTTAAGAGAGAAAAGATGTAATTCTAAAAGAAAAAAAGGTCTTTATTTATTAAGACAATTTCCATTGCTTTGAAAAAGTGGAAATTATACGAAAATTAGGAAAAATACGATTCTTTCTCAAATGAAGAATCAAAAAAAAAAGAAAAGAAAGAAAAAAGTTTTGAATGAAAAAAAAGTATTTACCTCTCCATTGTGTCTCGCATTTTGAATAAAAGAAAGATCTGGTGGATAAGAACCATTATTCGCTGCTCTGGCAGCTTCTTCATTTGGATATGGACTTGGTATATAATCGAATAATTTTCCAGGACGCATGAACATTTCGCCCTTATCATCAGGTCCGTCTTTAATCTAAAAAATCAATTTACGATACATGTTAATTCAATTTTAGTTTATAATCAACAGGGAAATCTAGGAATTTAATTTGACCGGGAAAAACCCGAGAACAAACCAGGAATTTTATGCAAAACTGGGAATTTTTTCACTAAATTAAAAAAAGTTTTATTATTTTAGTTTGTTTTTGAAAAATCGCTTTTTATTTCAATTTTTATAGATTTTCATACTATTCTCTAAATTTGAATTAGTTCAAAATAATTAATTTGATCGTATAAAATTAGTCACTGATTCAAATACAGTAGGGTAAATGCACCTATTACTGGGATTGATCCAATTACTGAGATTTTTGTATAATACAATTATTTTACTGTTATAGAATAATATATTTGAAAATGTTAGAAAAAATTATTTTCGACCTTACTCAATACCATTGTGGGTAAAGAAATACATTTAAAGCCTATTAATAATTAAATTATTTAAGAACGACAATTGCTTATCGTAGTAATTGGGACATTTCCATTGAATATGCATATGCTCCAATTACTGGGAGCAACATAACCTCTGAATACACGTATTTTTATCGCAGTAATTTGCTCACAGTAGTTGGGTCAATCTCCTAGTAATACACGCATTTCAAATAATTTGTTTATTAATTTAATTTCTTTAAATGTTCAATTTCTATAAAGTTTTTATTAATGTTTCATTATCTACATGACAAGAGCTTTCAATTTAATTAGCTTTAAGTTTACTTCTTGCATTATAATCCCCGAGTTTATTATTTCAAAGGCTGCTAAATATGAAATTCGCAGTAGATGGCACATTTACCCTATGTAGATAAATTTAAAAAAAAATTGTCGAATTAATAGAAATTTTGTGGAATTCAACTGAAAATAATTAAATTTGTTAAAGAATTTCATTGAAAACTTTTTAAAAAATCGAATTTTCAAAGTATTTTAATTTAATAATTGATAAATAATTGAATTTTATAAAGAGTCACATTCTAATGTATTAAATTTATTGATAAAATTCTTAATGAGAATTCAATTTTCAGAAATAAGCAATTATTCAATAAATTGTCTTTTTTATGTAAATAATTGAATTCTAATAGAATTTTCTAATAAAAATTGATTTAAAAATGTATTTCAGTTAAAATTTTCGATTGAAATTGAATAGGTATTAAAAGCATTAGAGCGTGAATTTTTAGAAATAATTTAATTTGAAAAGGTTTCAAATTAAAATCTTTGAGAATCTGAATTTTTCATATAACTAACAATTCTGTGGAATTAATTTTTTTTGAGAAAGTTTAATTGCGGATTTTTTTTTATTGAAATTATTTCAAGTTTTTATTTTCTAATATATTATATTTAATTGAAGAGTTTACGAATAATTGAAATTTTGTAAAATTGAATATTATAAAGAAATGGATTTGAAAATTGTCAAAGAACTTTTTCGAAAATTATTAAAAGTAATCGATTTAAAGAAGAATTTTAGTTAAAAATTCTTGAAAATAATAATTAAATTGTTAATGATTTTATCACTCGGTTATTAATTATTATAAAACATGAAAAATTTAATTGAATTATTTTTATAAATAGTAAAACTCATTGCAGAATTTCAATTATTTTTAATACAATTTTAATCGAATTCCTCGAAAAATGTAATTATTCTTAAAAATTTTATTAAACTTCGTCGAAAGGATTCAATTATTTTTAGAAACTGTTAAAAAAATTCTTCTCAAGAATTCAATTATTTCCATAAATAGCAAAATTTTTCAGATTTACTAAATTCTTTTGAATATTATTTTTAAAAAAATTCTTCAGAAGAATTCAATTATTTTCATAAATTTCCATAAAATTCTTCGCAGAAATTCAATGATGTTTAATTTTTTTTTAAATTCTCCTCAAAATTTCAATAATATTTATAAATAATTAAATTGTTCTCCACGATTCAATTATTTTCGAAAATTTTAATAAAATTCTACGCAAGAATTCAATTATTTTCATAAATAATTACATTCTTTGGAAGGATTCAATTACTTTTATAAATACAGTAAAATTCTTTGCAGAAATTCAATTAATCTCAAATTATCAATACATTCTAATAGAATTGAATTAATCAAATTTTCAATTATAATTATTAAGGTCATGTTATTCAGTGTAAAGTTTTTCCATAGTCAAGTATATGGGGCACGTGACCACTGAATAACATGACCTTAACAGACAAATTTTTTTTTGAAAAATTGAAAAAATTCTTGTTTAATTTAATTATTTTCCAAGTTTTTAATTAAAATTATCAAAAAAAAACATTATTTTCATAAAATTTAAAGAAACTCGTCAAAAGAATTTAATTATTCATAAAAACTCTAATGAAAATTTTGAAAGCCATTTGTAGATTTAGTTATGTTTGAAATCAAATAAATTTAAATTTGATGAGAAAAAAAAACCCGAGAAAATTTAGGACAAAGCCGGGAAAGAACCGGAAATTTTGTTGAACGAAAATAGTAGACACCCTGTAATCAATTTAATTTTTTAAATTACCAAAATAGAAGTTTTCAACTAACCATCACTTCTTCGGCTATAGCTTTAGCTTCAGCCTCGGTATGAGTGTTGTTCACCAAATGTCTATAAGCGACATATCTCAAACTATGGCATGCAGCGCATACATTTTTGTATACTTCCCAGCCTCGACGCATGCTAGAAAAAAAAGAAAAAGTTCAATTAAATCACATTTTTATTAACACCGGACTTTAGAAAAATCTATTTTTCCTACCTGGCATGATCTAGAGAATTAAAACCACCATTAAAACTCCATGGGAATTTCGGTGCATGGGCTACTAATTCTTCAGCGTGGACGCTGTTTTCTAAGGCGTACACGAAGGCCCCAACAGTTCCAGCTGCAACTCCAATGCATGTCACTAGCTGCAATTAACAAAAATATTTCACAATCAAGTCATTATCGGATATTTTTTTATTACAGGAAAATTACAGATGAAAAAAATATCTAAAAAGTTATTTTTAAGAAGCAATTAAGAAATACTTCAAAATTTAAACTTACTAATTTCACTGGAGGATAAGCTACAGGATATACGGGTTGTACTTAAGGAAGAATGTGAAAGGACTTATCTAATTTGTAAAAAACAAACCAAATGTCATCGTTTTCAATAAAAAATTTCTTTGACAGTTTTTTTAACTCTTCGAAAGAAATATGTAATTTAATTTATTTTTAAGAAATTTCAAATAATTTACTTACGATCTTTCTGCCCCTGGACCATTCTTTGGTTGTAGTAAAATTGCAAGTCTAGAAATAGAAGAATTACTTCGTTAAAATAATTACAAAAAAAAAAAATTCATTAGGCAACTAAGAATTGGAAACTTTATTTACAACTCTGTCCTTCAAACGAGAATTTTTTCAAGTCCTGATAAAAAAAAAGTATTCTTCATAGTCGAGAAATGAAACATAATTAACTTTTTAGTTCCAGAGATTTGTTCAATTAGGCAAAATTCTAATTTTTCAAAAAATTTAAATTTGGCGCCGAAAGATTAATCGAAATGAAGAGAATAAAAAATTATTCAACAACAATATAGATTGATAATAAACAAATTTCTATAGAAATTAGAAAAAATGTATGTTTTATTTTAAATTTAGAAATTAAAGGTTTTCCTGATAGGCCCAAATGTTGATCATGGCAGCATCACACAATTTTCCTTGGCTATCACATTATTACATAACATGTGTGAATGTATTTTCAAAACTTATCACATATGTCTATTGTAATGTTGCACAATTATCAATGCAGTTAACCCCACGTGGATTTTGGAAAACGAGATGAATAAAATAATTATAATACAAAAAAATGTCATAGCAGCCGACAGGTCACCAAGTTTGGAGTATAGTCACAGTCAAAGAATCGGAACACCCATAGTTTATTCACTTTTGACATGAACCAATTTTTCAATGAGACATCAAATTTTTATCAATATAAAGGAGATTTAACCTTTATCAATTAATAATTAGATAATTACTCACCTGGTTGTATAAAGTTCCGTTATTTGCTTTTAAAAAACCCGATCGGCAAATACGTCCCAACGATGCCGCCATGTTGGCTAAAGGTGCACTATTGTACTGTATAACACTCTCTAGTCAAAGACACGATTCAATTAAAATAATTGTAGAAGAAAATATTCAATTTGAGGGAAATTATCAAAAAAAGTTCTGTTCTATTATTATTTCAATATCTACTTGTTTCGATTTAATTAAACAAGGTATTTTTATAGTCTTTTTTTGATTTGTATTGACTGGTGTATTTTTCAGTCGTACCACTACATACATACTTCCGGCTTTCGTTTTCATCAAGTGAAAATATAAAATTTTGATAAAAACAAGAGGAATTAAAGATATAAAAATATATTTCACATGTAATATTATTTCTAAATAAATGATTTTACACCAAAAGAACTTTGACTTTATTTTTTATTTTCAAATTTTCAAATTTCGTGACAAAATGGCGGCCGAAGTTTAGTGCGCCTGCGCATGATTAATATGTTAAAGTTGGTAGCAGTGTCAGTTGCGTTCGTCCATCGTTATCAGCTGTAGTTCTCGTCAGATGGTGTCGTGTATCCTTTAAAATCAGATCAATCGCTGTGCGAAGAAAAAAGATTTAAGATGAGCACTGGAATGCCGGAGTTAGGCTCCAAAATAAGCCTAATATCAAAAGCGGATATTCGTTATGAGGGCCGACTTTTCACCGTTGATCCGCAAGAATGTACCATCGCTTTGGCCAACGGTAAGTTTGCAATCAAGATGGACTCCAAAAAATTGCTTCCCCGCCGCTCCATTTCCCGGCTCTTTAAACCTTTACTCTGCATTTATCATTCTCACTCAAATAACTTATTCATCTATTTCATGAAACTTGTTATTAATTCATTTTCAATTATTACCAAGTCAAAAGAAGTTGTATTGCTTTCAATTTTTTGTACAAAAACTTTACAGGTTGATTTTTTAGTACAAAACAACTGAGGTCATTTGATCATTGCCTTTAGTAACGGATTTACTGTTCTGGAATATTTTCACAAGCCACATTAAAAATACTTTTTTTTTCAAAAAAATCCACACTTTTTTTTGCCTTGAAATTCTTTTGATAATAATGCTTGTGATTTAATTCTCGATAGCGTTGAAAATTGTAAAAAGCTATTTATTTGTCCTTTTGTTAAAATCTACAAATTCGTCAAAATTACGAATTCAATGTTTAAACAAAAATTTTTTTTTTTATCACTAATTATGAAAATATTGTAATACTTGAAATTTATTCCCTTGGCGTTGAATTTGATAAATTGTGCGTGAAAACGCGTAATTTTAATTTACAATCTGTAATTAAAAAGCAATAATGAAAAAGAAAAAAATGTAACACGTGTTATTCAATGAATTTTTCGAAAATTGTACATAGTTGTTATTGTTCAATGCTCAGATGTTTACATTATATGTCCCCTTTGATACTCATACCTTTTGTTTTCATTCTAGATCGAAATATAAATACACAAGTATTTTCATATATTTTCATACGCATTTATGGGGAGATTTTCTGAAATGTTTTTAAGTTTTATATCATTTTTGGTTTAAATTTGGTTAATTCATGAGTCATTTGGAAATTTGACTTTTTTTTATTGAATTAAATTTCTACAATATTAGTTTACGTCTTTTGTATACTTTATACTCAATTTTTTGTAAATTTTCTGAAAATTTAAACACTTTTTAACACTTTTTTTTTGCAGTAAGGTCATTTGGTACTGAAGATCGAGATACCCAGATTCCGGTTGCACCTCAAAATCAAATTTATGAATACATTCTTTTCCGTGGAACGGACATAAAAGATATCCGAGTAGTTAGCAATGTCAGCTCTATACCCAATGATCCAGCAATCGTTCAGGTGAAATAAGAATTTATAAAATTTCCGTTATTTAGAATTAATCAGTTAAATATTTTCAATTTATTTCTTAAATCTAAATCTAAATCATTAAATAGAAAGTAAATATTTAACGAAAGAGTTAAATTGAATTAATTAAATTAACTTGAATTTGTAATTAAAATAAAAACTATTGTATAAAGATTTTACATCAATAATTACTAGTATGAAAAATAATGTTATTTTTCAAAATGAAATTATATGATTATTTTATATAATTTCATTTATAAAATATATATTTAATCTATATTTATATCTATATCTATATTTTATTAATATAGATTTGTTCAGTAAATCTATATTAATAATCGGTATATTTCGGTAATCTGTTCGCAGTTTGAAGTTAGTTGCTGTTTTCTTTTTTGTTTCCTAACTTTTTAAATAATAAACAAAATGTCAATTTATAAATAATAATAATCTATGTAAAAAATTCAATTATTTTAATATTAATAATAAAATTCTTTATCAGGATTTCACTTGTTTTCAATACAATTTTAATTGATTTCTTCGAAAATTTCAATTATTTTTAAAAATCTTGTAAAAATTCTCTGAAAAAATTCAATTATATTTAAAACTAATTGAATTTTTTTACAGGAGTTCAATTATGTAAAAAGACTTTTAATAAAATTCAATTATTTTCATAAATAATAAAATTTTCGATGGAATTTAATTATTTTAAATACAATTGTTATTGAATTTCAGGGAAAATTAAAAAAATTTTAAACATTTTTTTAAAAATCTTCTCAAAAATTCAATAATATCAATAAATAGTAAATTTTTCACTGGAATTCAATTATTTTAATAAAATTCTTCTTAAAAATTCACTTATTTTTTAAAATTTTGCAAAAATTCAATTATTTGTAAAAATAATAAATTTTTTCGCAATGATTAAATTATATGAAAAAGTTTTTAAAAAATTCTATTCAAAAATTCAATTATTTTCAGAAATAATTAAATTGTCGATATACTGAAAATCATTGAATTCTTGTAAAGTATTTATCAAAAAATATAAAAAATAATTGAATTTATATTAAGAATTTTATCAACATTTTTTTCAATAATTGAATTTTTTCGAGAAAATATAATTAAAATTATTGTATTGAAAATAATTTAGTTCTTGTCAAAATTTTTATTAAAATTCTGTAAAATAATTGAATTGTTTTGAAGAATTTATTTCAATTTTCTTGAAAATAATGAAGTTTTTTAAAAATCAATTTTACTGAAAATTATAAAAGTAATTTTATGTAAAAATTCTTCTAAAAAATTCACTTCATTTTTCAAATTTTGCAAGAATTCAATTATTTGTAGAAATAATAATAATAATAATAATAATTTTTTTCAGAAATAATTAAATTGTCGATATAATTGTATTGAAAATAATTTAATTCTCGGTAAGATTTTTATTAAAATTCTTTAAAATAATTGATTTGTTTTTAAGAATTTATTTCAATTTTCTTGAAAATAATGGAGTCTTTTAAATAATTTTCAATGAAAATTTTGAAAGTAATTGATTTTTATGAAGATTTTCTTTTAAGTTTTTAATAATTTTATTATTTATGAGAATAATGAAATTCTTTCGATAAATTTTATTAAACTTTTGAAGAATAATAAACAAGAATAAGGGATTTCTTTAAATCTTAAATTTGTAATTATTCAAAAATTGATGTTTATTCTTGAAAATATAAAATTTTGTAATGTACGAAATAATAATTTTTTTTTTGCACTGAAGATTATTTATTATATTTGTAATCTAATAATGACGGGTGTAATTTGCAGATGACAGTTCCGTCGACAATGGGGCAACAATCATATCAACCGCAACCAGGCTATGGACATCCAATGATGGGTCAAATGGGTCCGATGGGAGGACAATATGGAACACCTTACGGTATGCCTATGGGATCTATGGGGCCAGTAATGGGTATGCCAACCAGAGATCTGCGCGCACCAATGAACAAACAGCCAAGTGAGTTGGGCTTGGGCCCTGCCGATCCCAACGCCATCTCTATACCAAACTCACAACCGGTGGCCAATGTTGACCCAATATCAAAAGACCGTTCTATGGAAGATGGTAAAACTGTTTTTGCTATGAATTATTATTGGCCAATGGCATGCCTGCTGCTTGTTCCTTGGTAACGCTTGACAAATACTTTCTATATGCGCAATTATTATTATTATTAATATATTAATATTATTAATAATATCAACTTTTACTAAAATACTTTCGTAATATTACAATTGATTAGGTGTTTTTAAAGAAAAGGTCAATTTCCCGTTATAATCAAATTATTCATTTATAAAACTTTTTTTTATAAATGTGCGCGTCACATTTATAATATTTATAATATTTATAATTTATCAATTTACTGAAATTGTATTACCTGACAATTTAATTTACATAATAATTTTCAATAGAAAGTCAATGAAATTACGAAAGCATTATAGAATA
This sequence comes from Leptopilina syphax, assembly GCA_032872505.1. NCBI lineage: Eukaryota > Metazoa > Arthropoda > Insecta > Hymenoptera > Figitidae > Leptopilina > Leptopilina syphax. The sequence continues at coordinate 23,808,900 of CM065468.1, read as the reverse complement.
CTCTTCTCTTCTTTATTTGATTTTGCGTGCTTTGAAGTTTTGCTTAACTCTTGGGTTTATCTATCTTATGGATCTTATGTATCAAGAAAATAATTTTTATTTTACTTTATTACATAAATGAATAAAGTAACTCAAGTTTCTTGATTCAGAATTGTTGTTAGTTAACAAAATACTGAAAGCACACATTCAACTGAAATTCGAATACGAATCATTTTGTGGGTTCACAATACTAAATTGTTTTTTTATGAATTTTTTTACTTGTGACATGTAATTTTTATTTATTCTTCTAATTATTTATTTATTAATTTAATATATTATTTAATATAATTTAATTTATTAATTAAATTATATTTTAATGAAACTCAAAATTATTTAGTTGTAAAACATATATTATTACTATGCTGCATGTTATTTCAGAGTAGTAGGTAATTCATTTTTTTTGACTTTATTATTTCTTTAATTTAAATTGATGTTTTTTTTATATTTGAATTTTTTATTTTTGTTGACAAATTTTTACTCATCTTAATTTTTTTTTACATTTTTGATGCAGAGAAACAGAATTTGGCTATGCGATGTTTTGACTACTGCTTGCTTAAAAATAATTGATTGCTTTTATTAACAATTTATTATTTAGTATTTTATGCACATACGTTTTTTGGGTTGAAAAAGTTTTAAAGTCTATAAATAATAATTAACTGTTACTTGAAGTGATATTTTATTTTATGATTTATCAAAAATCGTATAAGATTCCTCATTTTAATGATAATTTTAATGATAATGTAAACTATAATTTAAAAATTTTGAAGTGAATTGAACAGTAAATCGCAGGGTTGCCACAGGTCAGGGAAAAGTCAGGGAAAATAAAATTGGTCAGGGAAATCAGGGAAAAGTCGGGGATTTTAGTAAATATACTGGAAAAAATTAATTTTTTTAAAATTCATGAGAAAACTCTGAATTTTGATGTCTTTTTTTGTTTGACTCGCAAACTATGAAATTATTACGAATTTTAAAACAAAACCTTCAATTTTTTCTATTTCTCATAATAATTTCTTTTTAAATAACTTAATTTTTCAAGAACTATCATAAAATTATGACATATAAATTATTTAATTAATGATTTTTACAATTTTCATAAATACCCTAGATTTATAGAAGAATTTTAGTTAAAAATACTAAAAAAAAAAGAATTTTGGGAAAGTTACAAATAATTCTAGAAATTCAATTATTTTCAAAAGTTATAAACATTCTTCGCAAAATTTCAATTATGTTGAAAAATTAAAAAAAAATCTCGTCAAAATTTCAATTATCTTTATAAATAATAAAATTCCACTTTAAAATTCAATTATTTTTAAAAATTTTAATAAAATTCTTGTCAAAATTTTACAGGAATTCAATTATTTAAAAAAAATTTTAATAAAATTTCTTCGAAATTATTTAAAATGCAAAATTTCATAAAATTTTTCCGAAAAATATCAATTTATTTAAAAAGATTTTTATAAAATTTGTCGCCAGAATTCAATTATTTAAAAAAATTTTACAAACTTTCTTTCCAAGAATTCAATTATTTTTATAAATAATAAAATTCTTCACCGAAATTCAATTACTTTTATAAACTTTGAAAAATTCGTTGCAAGAATTCAATTATTTTTAAAAGTAATAAAATTTTTCGCAAGAATTCAATTATTTTTAAAAATTTTAATAAAATTCTTGTCAAAATTTTTAATAAGTTTCTTCGAAATAATTTAATTATTTAAAAAGATTTTTTATAAAATTCGTCGCAAGAATTCAATTATTTAAAAAAATTTAACAAAGTTCTTTTCAAGAATTCAATTATTTTTATAATTAATAAAATTCTTCACTGAAATTCAATTATTTTTATAAACTTGGAAAAATTAGTTGCAAGAATTCAATTATTTTTATAAGTAATAAAATTCTTTACAGAAATTCAGGTATTTTTAGAAACTTAAATAAAATTCGTTTGAAGAATTTAATTATTTTCAAAAGTAATAAAATTCTTCGCAGAAATTCAATTATTTTAGAAAAATTTTAATAAAATTCCTGGGAAAAGTTTAATTATTTTCATAAATAATAAAACTGATATCAGGATTTTAATTATGTTTGATACAATTTTAATCAAATTCCTCGAAAAATGCAATTATTCTTAAAAATTTGAGTAAAATTTGTCTAAAGAATTCAATTATTTAAAAATTTGTTGATAAAATTCTTTATGAGTATTTAATTTTAACAAACACTCAATTATTTATTTTTGAATTTAAATAATTAAATTCTTTAAGAATTTTCTAATAAAAATTGATTAATTGATTTAAAAATGAATTACCTAATCGATTTATTATTTATGAAAATAATTTTAATTCTTGTAACGAATTTTATTACATTTTTTTAAATAATTGAATTTTTTTGAGAAATTTTATGGTAATTAAATTTATTACAAAACATGAAGAAGGCGATCAGTTCGAGTCGAAGACTCGGAGTGGTCGCCTTCTTCATGTTTTGTAATAATATTCTTATACGTTGTTGAATTTAAATGTTTTGAAGAATTTTAATTCCTACGGAAAAATAATAATGATTAAATATTTATTTAGAAAAGAAGTTATCGATTGTTTTCGAATAATTTTACAATTATAGAAATTCGCAAATAAATGCATTAAGAATTTTTTTTTTTAGTATCCAATAATTTTTAGAGTGAATCAGAATATTCTTTAGCGTCCCGGGGAAAAGTGAAAATTTTGTCTGGAAATCAGGGAAAAGTTAGGGAAAAGTAAAATTAAATATTTCTGGCAACCCTGAAATGTAAATTTTTATCTCTAAATATTGTAAATTGCTATGTATTTAAAAATTGTTTATTATTTCTCACCTGCTGTAAATTTCTCTTTCTATTCAAATTTTGTATTTCTATTCACTATGTATTATTTAATATCTATATTATTTAGTTAATTAATTTTTTTGCTTCATTTTTTAATGAAACAATATTTCTTTGTCAATGTTTCTTCTTCCTCTTTAATTTATACGTGTCACACGAAGATGTAAAATTTTTTTCCAATATTAGTCACAATTTTGCTGAATTTTTGCTTTCATTTGCTTCCCCTTTTACAGTTGCCATGAGCAAAATGCAGTTAAACAAGTGATATGAAATAGCAAGAACAGTTAAAATTTAGTGTAGTCCATAATAGCCATTGATTGTAGTCTGCGGATTAATAGGATTTATTTATTAATTTTTATTATCGATATATTGGTCGACTGTTATATCGTTTATCATTGAAGATTAAACCAACGAAACACATTTATTGTGTATTTTATAAAAATATGTTTATTTTGCCTCCTCGTAGAGGAAGGAATTGAGAACTTTTTTAGTAGTTAATTTTTTTTTAATGATGAACAAGATTGTAATTGGTTTTTTGTTTTCTCAATTTTCCCCGATATTTAGGCGTGTTAGATTTAATAAGCGGAGGATCTCGTTCAACAACTCCAACTGCTTCTTTGATGGTGAGGAAAAGTCCAACGGCGGATAAAGATACTCAGGTTGGTCATCAGCAACAACATTCTGGAAATGTTGGCAAAATCGGAGATAAGACCAATGTTCAACGTATGCAACAACCTCACCGTGATCGTGAAAGGTATTTTTTTTATTTGTTAAATTGTTTTCAAAAGTATTATTATTTCATTATGATTAATGAAGTATTCAAAATAATTTTGAATCAATTTGATATTTGTATCTGGATTGGTTAGAAAGAAATTAAAAAAATGATTTTCATTAATTTCAGTCATGGAAGCGGCAGAGTTGGAAGTGGAATGTCGCAGTACAGTGAGGGAAAACGAGATAAGCAAGATGGCATGGGACATGGACCTTCAGGACATATACAAGGACCCAGAGGAAATCGAGGTGGTTGGATGAATAGAGGAAATATGCGTGGAAGAGGAAGAGGCCGCGGTAATTTCCGGAGTAATCAACCCGGAAATACTGGCGCGAAGCCTAAGAATACATTGAAGTTTGATAACGATTATGATTTCGAACAAGCGAATACTGAATTTGAAGAACTAAGGTACGATTTCATTTTTCTTTTTTATATTTCTTTCATTGTCGAATAGCATGGAAAGTGCCGGGTTGATTTCAAGTATTTTTGAAATCACGAATGTGGAATCCATGCAAGATGAAAAATGATACAAAATTTAAAATTAATGTGAGTTCATCTCTCCTTTGATTTACGCATTGTATCGACATTATTTTTTTTAATCAAATGATTAAAATGTAGTGTAATGTAGTTTTTTTTCGTTTAAATTGTAGTGGAATGTAATTTTATTTAAATTAATTAATAATTGATTAATTTGATTAATAATTAATTAATAGTTGATTTAAATGAATGTTTATTGATTTTTAGATCGCAATTAGCGAAGACCAAGATCGACGGTGCAACTACGGATAACGAGAAGAAAGATGACAGCGGAAATGAAACTGGAGCAGGAGAAGGAGAACCTGAGGAGGAGTCTGATATTGTACATTACGATAAGTCGAAGTCATTTTTCGATAATATCAGTTGCGAAGCTGTCGAGAGAAGTAAAGGGTAAGTGTTTTGTATTTATTAAAAATATGTGACGCAAGAGCTGACAAAATCTTAAGTTTATGACTCAGGCTACGCACTCTCACCTACTAAGACCCACTATTTACTACTTATTTCTTTTTTTTTAAAAATTGGCACTACCTTAAATTCATTAATAGTTTAAATAAAAAAAATTATTCTAAAAAATTTTAATCAAATTCTTAGAAACACTTGAAGAAAAGGTAGTAAAATTCTTTGTAACAAATTAACAATTTACATATTTTCAAATATTTTAAAGAAAATTTTTCCCAAGAATTCAAATATTTTTCTAAATAATTAAATTCTTCGCTGAAATTCAATTACTTTGAATATTTACTATTTTAATGAAATTTCACAATAGAATTCAAATTAAAAAAGTTTTTTAAACAAATTTTTTGCAATAACTAATTATTTTGTAAAATAATAAAATTTTTATAGAAATTCAATTATTTGAAGTATAATTTACATGAAATTTTTTTGAAAGAAATTATTTAAAAATTTTTGTGTAAAAGTCTTCGCAAGAAATCAATTAATAATTTTCATAAAACTTGTTTTATAAGAGTTAATTTATTTTCAATACAAAATTGTAATTATTTTTCTCAAAAGAAATTAATTATTTTCAAAACTACATATTTATAAAAAATATTTTCAATAAAAATTCAATTATTTAAAAAAAATTTAATATTCTTTGCAAGCATTTTCAAATTATAAAATTCTTCACAGGAAATTAAATTATTCAACAAAATTTTAATACAATTAGTGGCAAAAATTCAATTACTTCCACAAATTATAAAATTCTTCACAGGAATTCAACTACTTAAAAAATGTTAATAAAATTCGTTATAAGAATTCAATTATTTACATAAATAATAAATTTCTTCGCAAGATTTAAATTATTTTTAATACAATTTTAAATGAATTCTCAAAAATACGCTATTATTCTTAAAAATTTTATTCATATTTTTCGAAAGAATTCAATTATTTTAAAAAATTCTGATGAAATTGTTTATAAGAATAAATTCAATTTTAAGAAGTATTCAACTGTTCTCTATTAGATTTGCGACACAAAAAGCTACTTTTTTTGTATTTGAAAATTCGCACTACTTCAAATTAACTAATAGTTTGAATAAAAAAATTATTCTCAATAATATTAAAAAAATTCTTAGAAACAATTTTCATGAAAATTATCGCAAAAAATCAATTATTTAAAAAGATTTTTATAAAATTCTTCTCAGGAATTCAATTGTTTTTAAAGATTTTAATAAAATTCGTTGCAAAAATTCAATTACTTTTCATAAGTCAGTAAACTTCATCGCAGGATTTCAATTATTTTTAAAATAGTTTTAAACAAATTCCTCGAAAAATGCAATTATTCTTAAAAATAAATTATTTATTTTTGTCTTTAAATAATTGAATTCTTGTTAAATTTTTAGAAATAATTCAATTTTAAAAGATTTTTAAATTGAATTTCGAAAGAATTACAGTTGTAATTTTTAGAAAGAAAATACAATTTCAAAAAGGTTTCACATTGAAATTATTTAAAGTATTAATTCAGGGTGGCCACATATCAGTAAAGCCAGTAAAGTCAGAGAAATGTCAGGAAAACAAATTTTTTGTCAGGAAAATTTAGAAAATTGTGATTTTTTTCCACTTATTTTCAAAAATTGCAACTTTTTCGACTTTTCTTCCAAATATTGCAAAAAAATATATTTTTTTGGGTATTAAATGTTATTCATTTCGTTTTTTATAGTGCGAAAAATATAAACAAATCTTTCAGAAATTATTTTTGAATTATTTTTCTATTTAAACTTTTGAAATATACAATTAAAAAGATTTTTTAAAAAATTGAAATTTTATAAAATTTTTTTTAAGTATTTTGTTAAAATTTTTGAAAATTAACTTTTGAAGAATTTTAATTGCAAATTTTCAAAATAATTGAATTATCAAAAATTAGCTTCTAATTTTTTTCAAAATTTAGTATTTTCTGTACTTTCAATTACATATTTTCGAAAATTCAAATACATAGAAATAATAATTACATTTTAGAATTATTTTTAACATTTTAGAGAAAAAAATCATGTTCATTTAATTGAAATTCATCAAAAAATTCATTAGTTTTTTTTTAAATAATACAAAAACTCTTTTAAGAAATTCAATTGTTTTCGAAAAATTACATTAAAAAATTTTTAAAAAGTAATTAATTCTTATAATTATTGTATTAGAATTAAATTAAATTTCAAAAATTTTACTCATGTTCCGTAAACTTCCATATTTTCTTGTGAAAAGAATTTTGTCAGGGAAAATAATTTTAATGTCAGTAAATTGTCAGGAAAATTGATAAACTGAAATTTGTGACCACTCTGTTTATTTTTTATGGAAAAATCAATATTCAAATATATATTTAACAAAAATTATTCAATTTTCCAATAATTTAATTTAGAAATTGTGAAAAACTGTAGTCTTTTTAATAATTAGAATTAACCTTTTTTTGATGTCAGTTAATTTTCTATAAATAATTGAAAAAAAATTGAATTAAATTTGCAATTTGAAAATTTTGCCAGATTTAATTTAGATAAATTTTATTTTATTTTTTTAATTTCAAAAATAATTTTTAAGTACAATTGTATTTTGATGAATTTAAAATTAAAATTTAGGAAGTAAATGAACTTTTGAAAAATTTAGATTTGATGTTATTACCAGAATAAAGTCAAGGGAATACTGAGTCAGTTTTTTGGAATCGAAACCAAAACGAGTCTTTTTTAATCTTATAAAATTTAATTTTTCAAAAGGTACTTTTTACTACTTTTTAAATTTTTTTTTGTTACTTTTTTAAAATTAATTTTAGTGCAAAATCTGTTGTGTTTGTTATGTTTTAAGTAAAAGCGTATACATTTTTTATTTATTTGTTTTATTTTTATTTATTTATTTTTATTTATTTGTTTATATTTATTTTTTTTATATTTATTTATTTATTTATCAATAAGGAAAAAAACTGAACATAATCTATGAGATTTTGACAGCTCTTAGGTCTCTTTCTTTTGCAACGCGTCACATATTTTATTAATAAAAATTATCAGAATATAAATTTAATTTTTTATTGATAAGAAAAAAAATTTACTGGAACAAATGATAAATTTAGTTATTGATTTAAAAAAAAGAATTTCTCATTCTTTTGCGCATAGACGCTCACAACGCACGGATTGGCGAACGGAGCGTAAATTGAATTCGGAAACGTTTGGCGTTTCATCGATGCGTCGTGGACATTTCCGTGGACGTGGATATTACAACAATCGTGGTATGGGAGGTGGAATGTATCGCGGTGGTGGCGCACCCGGTGGTGGTGGACCAGGTTCCGGCTATCGTGGTGGATTCCGGGGTAATCGTGGATCAAATCGCAAACCTGGAAATCAATTACATAACAGTAATTCGGCAAATCAGAATCGTGCAACCAACGAACAATCCAGTGCAACTCAACCACAACAAAATAATCGACTCGTCACTGGTACTGCGTAAAAGTCAGCGTCCCGATAAAACAACGTGATGCTAACAAATAAGTATTCTCTTAGCCAGTAAGATTTTTACGATACGCGCTTTGTCGAGAACTGATATTTGTATCGAAATTGGATGTCGACGGCGAAATGTAGTATAACGGATTGATTAATCTAGATTAATTGTGTTAATAAGAAAAAAAAAGAAGCGCTCTCCCGCTAAATTCTAGATTATTTAAAAAAAGAAAAGAAAGAAAGAAAGCAATGCGATTGAATCGCGATAAAACGTGCACGGGACTCTACTGGCGCACAGGACTCAAATTTTTAGTGCGCGGCGCGCATTAAATTGTCATCAACGACACTGCAAAAAAATAATTAATTAACTCGTGGACAAAAAAAATAGTTTTTTCCCAAAAAAAGAAAAAGAACGAAGCAAATTATTAATTAAATCGAATAATACAATCTGTGATTCTCAATGCCAAGTTTCATTTTTTTTTCTTTTTTGCAAGTGTCGCGGATGACAAAAATTCATTTTCGTATTCGAAAATCTGAAGCTAAAATTGAACCGAAAAGAGAGTTCGTAATTAAAAGGCTTAATTATTTAAGAAAAAAATAAAAAGGGGGAAGTTGTCCTTGTTTTTGAATGTTTTTTTATACCACGCTCGGGTCAAGTGGTATTTCTAATTGGTATATAAGAGTCCTGCGCGTAAAATGAAAGAAACTAAAAATAAAAATAAAAGTAGATTAAAGTTGTTACTGTAAGTAGCCAATTTTCTCATTCGCGTTATCAATTACGCGAACGAGAAAATAATTCGAGTGCTTATAAAATATATATAGATATAAAGTGTAAGAACGTGCCTCAAAATATCAAGAGGAACGTTTATTATTGCCTAAACGTAGTTCTGTCTGGCAAAAAAAAAGAAAAAGAAATTGATAACGTATCATTACAAATTTTCATACAGAGTTCGTTATAGAGTGAATAGATTGTGCCTGATACTGCCTCTAAACTCTTAAAAATTGAAGAACGAACTAGAAGCACTTGATTTCGAGCGAAGTACGAATCCGCCCCAAAAAAAAGATTCGTATTGATTGGCGAAGTCATGCCAATTTTTTTTTTTTTGGACAGGTCACTGTGGCCTTTTTGACTTGATTAAAAAAAAAATTGGTCCTTAAGCGGGGGAAAAAAATTAAATGGGAATGTGCATCCTGTCGCCAGTAGACTAGGACAATACGTTTAAAATCTTAAATTCTAAATTTTATTTATTGATATTATAATTAAAGTTTAGAATTTAAAGAATACCAGCGTTAACAGTTTAGGAGGAAATTAATTATATTTTACTTTTATACATTTACTAGAGAAGATTTTTTGATTTTTGAACGGGACGTATCGAGCCGTTCCTAATACGCCGCTTTTCACTATAATATCGATTACCATGAGGAAAAGAGCTCTCTGAATCTCACACAAAAGAGGGAAGACAAAAAAAAAACCTAAATGCAAAACGAAAAAAATAAATAAGAAGGAACTTGTTTTATAAATTTATCGAATAATACCCAGACGCATTAAATGTGACTCGTGTAATTTTTTTGACTTTAAAATAAATTTTTTCCCTCTTTTATGCTCGAATAAAATAATAAAAAGACACACGCGTATTTAAAATAGCTCTCTTTCTCTCATGGCACTCGACTTAAAAAAAAAAAAAAATGATGAAAAGGATTTAAAATGAGAAATAAAAATGAATAATGCATGATTATATTCCGCGTAATGAGCAGAAATAAAAAAAAAAGATAAAGGCGTAATATTCGCCAATCATTCACGACTGTTATTTTTGTATGGCTCTTGTCAAGAGTCGCACCAATAAACATACAATACATATTTAGATATTTAGTTGAAATAATAAATATAGGAGCGAAATCCTTCCTAGGCTACGTGCGTAATAAAGAAAAAAAAAGAAATAAATAATAAAACGAAATAAGAAAACAATTATAAAAGTGAACACAAAAAAAGATGGTGAAAGAAATAGCGCATATTTTATGTTTGATTACACATGCACTTATAAAATAAAATTAAAAGGAGAAAAATGAAAACGAGAGATAAAAAGGAAAAATTAAATGAATGCAATGAGCGCGATTTCTGACAGTGTATGTTTTTGATTTTGTACAGCGAATATTGTGATTCCCAATCGAATAATATATGAAAAATATCAAGAAACTCTGAGTTTTTTTTTTTTTTTACTTTTACATATTCTTTTTCAATTTCAGAGAAATAATTGTACATATTTAAATTCTTTTTCAAGTGATTAAATATTCCGTTCAATTGGAAATTTAGTTTTGCAATTGAAATTGTAAAAAGGGTTTTTCATTAAATTGCAATTTATTAACAGGGTTTGCCACAATTTACATAAACGGATTGAACTTCGAATGGTTACAATTTGAAATTTTAGAAAATTAAATTTCTAATGAATTTAACTAAACATTTTAAAGAACTTAGATTTTTGAAAAATTTTAATAATTAAAATTCTTCGGAAATTAGTTAAATTTATTAAAATATATTTATTTAATTATTGAAAATAATGGATTATTAGAAGAATTTTAGTTAAAAATATTTTTAAAAAATTTAATTTTGGAGAAGTTAAAAATTATTCAGAAAGAAATTCAATTATTTTCAAAAGTAATAAAATTCTTCGCAGAAAATTTAATTAATGTTCATAATTTTTTTTACATTCTTGTCAAAAATTCAATTATTTTTATTATAAATAACAAATTTCTTCTCCAAAATTCAATTATTTTTATTAAAAATAACAAAAATCTTCTCCGAAATTCAATTATTTTTATTATAAATAACAAATTTCTTCTCCAAAATTCAATTATTTTTATTATAAATAACAAAAATCTCCAAAATTCAATTATTTTTATTATAAATAACAAATTTCTTCTCCAAAATTCAATTATTTTTATTATAAATAACAAAAATCTTCTCCGAAATTCAATTATTTTTATTATAAATAACAAATTTCTTCTCCAAAATTCAATTATTTTTATTATAAATAACAAAACTCATATCTAAAATTCAATTATTTTCAAAAATTTTAATAAAATACTTGTCAAAAATGTTAATTATTTTCAAAAAATTTTCTCAATTCAGTGATTTTTAATATCTACTATTTCATTAAAATTCTCCAAAAGAATTCAATTATTTAAAAAAATGTTGATAAATTTCTACGCAAACTTTTAATTATTTTAATAAATAATAAAAATTTCACAGGAATTGAATTTCTTACAAATTTGTTATTGAATTTCTTCGCAATAATTCAATTATTTTCATAAATAATGAAATTCTTTTTAGGAATTCAATTATTTTTACAAATAATACAATTTTTTACAGGATTTCAATTATTTTCAATACAATTTTAATTAAATTTCTCGAAAAATGTAATTATTCTAAAAAAACTATATATTAAAATTTGTCGAAAGAAATCAACTATTTTTAAAAATTTGTTTAATAAAATTTATTATGACCATTCAATTTGTCGAAAAAAATTTGTAAAAATTTAATTATTCTCATAAATAATAAAATTCTTCTCAGGATTTTAATTATTTGGCTAAATAATAAATTAATATTTTAGATAAATTCAATTACTTTGAGTAGGAATTTTAATAAAATTCTTTGCAGAAATTTTAATATTTTCATAAATAATAAAATTTGTACAGCAATTTAATTATTTAAAATGCCATTTTCATAAAATATTTCGAACAAACTCAATTATTTAAACAAATTTTATAAAAATTTTCGCTATGAATTTAATTATTTTCATGTGTAATAAAACTTATTGCAGAATTTCAATTATTTGCAATACAATTTTAATTGAATTTCTTGGAAAAATGCAATTATTCTTAAAAATTTTATTAATATTCTTCGAAAGAATTTAATTATTTTAAAAAAATTTGATAAAATTGTTTATAAGAATTTAATTTTGAGAAACATTTAATTATTCAATTTACTATTTATTTTATTTATTTCTGTATTTAAATCAATTATTAAATTCTCGTAGAATTTTTCAAATAAAAATTGATTTAAAAATTAATTTTAACTTGAATTTTTAGAAATAATTGAATTTTGAAAAGATTCGAATAATTTTATAATTAAAGAAATTCGTAAATAAATGTAATAGAACATTTTTTTGATTATCTAATAATTTTTAGAGTGACTCAGAATATTTTTTAGAGAAAAAGTTAAAATTTTGTCTGGAAATCAGGAAATAGAATATTCTTTAGAGAAAAAGTTAAAATTTTGTCTGGAAATCAGGGGAAAAAATATTCTTTACAGAAAAAGTTAAAATTTTATCTGAAAGTTAGGAAAAAGTTCAGGAAAAACAAAATTTTATTTTTGTGGCAACCCTGACAAAACTAAATTAATTGTTAAATTATTTTTTTAGGATTAATTTTAAATATCAAATCAGCTTCTTCGTGGTGAAAACGAATTTTAAATTAATCTCAAAGAATTAGGTAAATTAAGTATTTTTTGTTTTAGTAAAAAAGTAATTTATTGAGTTCAGTTTCTATTTGAGATTTTTTTGTGTACTTAAAATTATCATTCACATTTTATCACACTCGTCAAGTATAATTTATCAATTAACATTAATAATCATATTCTTACAATTAAAATTTGTATTTCGTGTCTCGGACACTTTCTCGTTTCTTTTTTTATAATTCTTTTTTTTTCCAGCAAAAACACGCTGCTTCACCTATTCGAATTCTTACTGCCATTTTATTTCAACAGGAAGCTGAATAAAAATATTCAGAATGATCTTTCATCCTTAATGATCAAATTTTTACTGATTGTAAAATTCTCAAAGTGGGTCAAAGACCTTCCACGTGAAATTGACTTCTGAAGAATTTGTTAATTTTGAAAATAAAATGATACAACTCGGTATTATTTGTATCAGGCGCAGCTCATTAAACCAGTTCTCGTGTTGTCACAAACTTCTCTTATTGGTCGACCTTTCGTCACTTTCACAGTGTCGACGACTGTGAAATTATTTTTGTAAATTCGTCGCAAATCACGATAGTAGGGTACCAAAACTTCGTGGGGTGAACTTCCGTTCTCGATTACCCATATACTTCCCGTTTCTCCGAACCTGAGAATTGTCATTAGACCCTGAGCCACGATGAATGGTCTGTAAAAGAGAATATTTTCCATTGTTATTTATTTTCGTTACAGTTTTATTCTTAATAAATTCTTAATTTTTAATTCTAGATACTTACGTTTGAATTGGGAGTTGTTCGAGATTTTTGACAAAGTCTGCTTTCATAACTCTAGATAATAATTTATTTGGACTGTCTATCGTTAAAGTTGTTTCCGTTAATCCTGGCGATAGAGTTAATATTCGAAGACCAGTTTTGTTGAAATCATACTTGACCTGAAAATTAATTTTTTTTTGTCTTACTTTTTTAGGTGGTCAATGCGAAAATTGATTTTATGCGGAAAAATACAACAATCACAATCAGGGAAAATTATTTTACCGAAAGGAACACGATCTCTATTAGCAAAAAAAGATCAAAAACTTCAGGCCTTTTTTTTAAATTGTTTTTCCGTAAATCGATAATCAAATCTTTTTCCGTGAAGTAATTTCGAAAATTGATACAAAGAATGTGGTGCGTGACTAATTTTTGTTCCCTCTGTCAATTGTTTGAAATTCTAGTAGCGTTTTGTTTGTCACTTACTGCTAAAGATTGAGATAATCCAACAATCGCATATTTTGTTGCTGTGTAAACTGGAAGTTGCGCTGTCCATCGAAAGTCTATATTTTGAGCGATATTCACTAGAATTCCACCTCGTCCGCTTTTTTCTTTTGACATGTATTCGACAGCCAGAGTTGCAATTGACATCATACCGGCCTGAAAAAGAAATTTGTCTTCTGTCAATATTTTTCGAGTGAATCTCTTCATTTATTATCTTTATTTTTCTATTCTTATTTTTTTTATTTCAGGGCTCGAAACAGTGAAGGAATTTAAAAATACGGACTTTACAGACCAAAAATTGAAAATTAATAAAATAAATAAGAGAACATTTTACTTAAAACTATAAATTAAATTTTATCACAATTTCTTCATGTTTTATAATAATTAAAAATGTCTTCTTTTAATCGATTATTTTTAATAATTTTCCAAAAAGTTCTTTGAGAATTTTCAAATTCATTTGTATACAATATTCAATTTTACGAAATTTCAATTATTCGTAAATTCTTCAATTCAATATATATTTGGAAACTAAAAAATTAAAATAATATAAAAAAAAATTCAATTAAACTTTTTCAAAAAAATTAATTTCAAAATTATTATCTAAAATTTTAACTGAAATTAATTTTATAATCAATTTTATTAGAAGATTCTACGAGAATTCAATTATTTAAATACAAAAATAAATAATTTATTGAATATTTGAATTCTTGTGAAGAATTTTTTTTTAAAAATGATATTAATTTCTGCGAAAAATTTTATTACTCTTGAAAATAATTGAATTTTCAAAAATAAATTTTTTTTTGTGTTTTTAACTGAAATTCTTTTATAAATCCATTATTTTTAATAATTTTCGAAAAAGTTCTTCGTTGAGAATTTTCAAATTCATTTGTTTACAATTCAATTTTACAAAATTTCCATTATTCGGAAATTCTTCAATTAAATATATTTTAGAAAATAAAAACTTCAAAAAAATAATTTCAAGTAAATTTGAAATAAACTTTTTCAAAAAAAATTAATTCTTCTACAGAATTGTTACTTAAAAGTAAGAAAAATTAAAATTTTCAAAGAGTTTAATATGAAACCTCTTCAAAATTCAATTATTTCTAAAAATCCTTTTAATGTTCAATTATAATCTGAAATTTTAAGTGAAATTCATTTTTAAATCAATTTTTATTAGAAAATTGTACTATAGAATTCAATTATTTAAATACAAAAAATAACTTATTGAATAATTGAATTCTCAGAAAGAATTTTATCAACAAATTTTTTTATAATTGAATTCTTTCGACGAATTTTAAGAAAATTTTTAAGAATTGTTTTATTTTTGGAGAAATTAAATTAAAATTGTATTAAAAAAAATCTGTCCGCGCAAGCGCGGACACATTCTCATCCGCGCTTCGCGCGGGGGCTCGCTTCGCTCGCAAGTTTCAGCGCGCCTCGGGGCGCGCGAATATTGATCGTCGCGCTTCGCGCTCCGGCGATTATTTCGCACGTCGCGCTTCGCGCTCCGTGTGTTGTTGCGCGCTTCGCGCGCAAGTGGCTCGCTTCGCTCGCAGGGGTCTGCAATTGTTGTGCATTATTTGTTTTCTTGTTTCCTATTATATGTTTTATAAAACATTTTTTTTTCTTAAAGTTACTACGACTTTAAGGATTACATTCTCATCACATGTTTTAGTTTGCTGATGATTGCGATATTATGTGAATTTAAATGTATATTTTTGGTCTTGCCCAATGGGAAATTAACCATTGGCGCAATAATGGTCCTATATTGGGAGCCAGCAGTACCAATGATGGTGCAATAATAGCAACCAATATTGGGCCACTATTGCCAGAGTCTTGGGATGATCACGACTTTGCCAAGCATTGGCAGCCAATATTGGATCACTATTGGCTGCCAAGACAAATGCCGGACTTTCCAAGCCTTGGATATTCATTGGCAACAAAGATTGGACCAATATTAATGACCAATTAATTACCAATGCTTTAAAATTAAATTAATGCTTGGTTATTTATTGGTTACCAATACTGAACCAACGTTTGAAATCAATATTTTACAAATACCAACACATAATAACAACTTTTCAAAAAAAAAAAAAAAAAAATTAAATTATTAATCTAAAGAAAAAAAAATTAATTTCATTAGAACACTCTGTTAAAAACAGAATGTGATAAAAATCAGACAAAGACAATATTTGTCTAAGTTTGAGAATGCAAGCGTCTCTCCTTATATAGAACTGGTAACACCACTTGCTAACGAGAGGAAGAAACTTTGGCGCACCCTGGTGGCACTTATACAAAGTAATTTCGAGCATATACTTTGAAGCAGCGCGGGACATTTCAAAATCGAACACCAGGGTGCGCCAGAGCTTCTTTCACTCACTAGCAAGTGGTGTTACCAGTTCTATATAAGGAGAGACGCTTGCATTCTCAAACTTAGACAAATTTTGTCTTTGTCTGATTTTTATCACATTCTGTTTTTAACAGAGTGTTCTAATTAAATTAATTTTTTTTCTTTAGATTAATAATTTTATTTTTTTTTTTTTTTTTGAAAAATTTTTGCTATGTGTTGGTATTTGTAAAATATTGATTTCAAACGTTGGTTCAATATTGGTAACCAATAAATAACCAAGCATTAATTTAATTTTAAAGCATTGGTGAATAATTGGTCATTAATATTGGTCCAATCTTTGTTGCCAATGAATAACCAAGGCTTGGAAAGTCCGGCATTTGCCTTGGCAGCCAATAGTGATCCAATATTGGCTGCCAATGCTTGGCAAAGTCGTGATCATCCCAAGACTCTGGCAATAATAGTCCGATATTGGTTGCCAATGTTTGACCAAGAAAAAACTGTTGGCAGCCAATATTGGTCCATTATTTAGCCAATGGTGAGCATTGGCAATTTCCCATTGGGTGATGATTAAAATTGTGAAGTTTTTTTTAATTATACTAATTCTCTTAGTAAAAACATGATTTGCAGAAGCAGCTAAAATATTTTTAAAGAATTAGTATCAAATTTTTTGTGTAGTGTAGACCGGAGCGTAATGGCTAACTTTTCACTCTTTGTTTATTTACTCAGACATTTTTGTTTTAATTAAGTGTTTATTTCCTAGAAAAGTTACTCTGGTATCTTAGCTTTCTTTCAAAAAAACGAACGTTCCTATATTACTCTTCATTTTTTTCTACAATGTTGTCAGTATCGTAGGTAACAAAAACAAAGTTTTTGTCTACGGACAGACAGATAGACAGACAGACAGACAGACAGACGTAATCGCCGGACCTTGTTCAGGGTGGCCGCAAAATTTTATTTTCAAAATTCCCTGATTTTTCCCTAACTAATTTTTTACTTTTCCTGACTAACAAATTTTTAAATTATTTAATATTCTACATTGAAATGTCCGTAAGAAGGTTCAATCTTATAAAAAATGTAACGGGACCATTATAATGAGCTATATTACAAAAACGTCGAAATTAAAAACTGAATTGATATTTTAAGTACCAAAGTTTTTTAATTTGTAGTTTTTTTCGATCAAAATTCTCTGACTATTAAAGAATTTTTAAAATTTCCCTGATTTTTCCTTGACTAACAAAATTCCCTGACTTTTCCCTAATGTTTTTTGGATTCAAAGCACATCAAAACGCAAAGATTTCACAAAATTAGCAAAAGTAAATTTTCCACTAAATCTTATACTTTCTCATGTGATGAGAATGTAAAAGACCATTTCCAACAAGACAGGATCAAAAAATAAAATGTAAAAAGGGGTCACACCAGCACAACTGTATTAAAAAAATTTCATTGATTTTCTAAAATGTTATATCTTTTATGAATATATTTTAGTTATAACATTTTAGAAAACCAATAAAATTTTTTTCACCCAGTTGACCTGGACTGACCCAAAAACTTAAAAAAAAAAGTTTCTATGAAAAAATGTTGTAGAGAAAACTACAAACTACAAACTAATACTTTCTCATGTGATAATAATGTAAAAATGATTAAAAACAAAAAATATATTCAAATAGTGCAATTCAAAATAAAAAAATCATATTTCGAATTTTATATCGGTCAACCAGAACTCAAGAAAAAATTTGTTTAATTTAGAAATACTAAAAAATTAAATTTTTAATAACTTTAAAAAAAAATTTTCTGAGTAATATGTAAAGCAATACTTCTAAACAATGTTGAGAGACAAAAAAAATTATTTTAATATGAAAATAAAATTTTTTAGTTCTAGATAAACCGTTTGGCTAAATCTGGCCCAAAAACTTAAAAAATATACCTGGCCCAACAACTTAAAAAAAAAAAAAAAAAAAAATTCATAACTTTTTTGTTTTTTGTTGTACAAAAAAGTGTTTAAAGGAAAAGTTGTTTGTTTTTGTACAAAATTTAAGGAAAAAATTAGAAAAAAATATTTTTTTTGAAAATTGGAAAAAATACAAAATTTTGAAAATTTAAAAGTTTTGTATTTTTGTGGTTTTTTGACGAAATGAGCTGTCCAACGAACTCAGGCTTTATTTTAATGGACTAAAAAAGCACCCCAAATTGCAAGACGATTCGTTAAAATTTATTCGAGTTATCGTCGAGACAAAATTTTCTACAGACAGACAGACAGACAGACAGACAGACAGACAGACAGACACTTCTCTAAAAACCATTTTTTTGGAATCAGGGGGTCATGAAACGTAAAGATTTATCAAAATTAGAAATTTCTCAAAATCGCACAAATCCAATACTTTCTCATTTTTGATGAGAATGTAAAAAACAAATATTACGAAAAAATTCAAAAACAGCAAAATTTTCGGATATTTTGAGTTCTTTTTTGTTCCTAATTTTGTATATTTACCTAAATTTGGCATCTAAAAGAAAAAAGTGAAAGTTTTGACATGTTTTTAATGTTTTTTAATGTTTCGGCTAATGCTTCACTCACTATAAATCTCAATTTTTTGCACTTTTTTGGAAAAAAAATTCATAACTTTTTTGTTTTTTGTTGTACAAAAAAGTGTTCAAAGGAAAAGTTGTTTGTTTTTGTACAAAATTTAAGGAAAAAAATTAAAAAAATTTTTTTTTTAAAAATTGTCAAAAATCCAAAATTTTGAAAATTTCAAAATTTTAAAAAAATTCATAACTTTTTTGTTTTTTGTTGTACAAAAAAGTGTTTAAAAGAAAAGTTGTTTGTTTTTGTACAAAATTTAAGGAAAAAATTAGAAAAAAATATTTTTTTTGAAAATTGGAAAAAATACAAAATTTTGAAAATTTAAAAGTTTTGTATTTTTGTGGTTTTTTGACGAAATGAGCTGTCCAACGAACTCAGGCTTTATTTTAATGGACTAAAAAAGCACCCCAAATTGCAAGACGATTCGTTAAAATTTATTCGAGTTATCGTCGAGACAAAATTTTCTACAGACAGACAGACAGACAGACAGACAGACAGACAGACAGACAGACACTTCTCTAAAAACCATTTTTTTGGAATCAGGGGGTCATGAAACGTAAAGATTTATCAAAATTAGAAATTTCTCAAAATCGCACAAATCCAATACTTTCTCATTTTTGATGAGAATGTAAAAAACAAATATTACGAAAAAATTCAAAAACAGCAAAATTTTCGGATATTTTGAGTTCTTTTTTGTTCCTAATTTTGTATATTTACCTAAATTTGGCATCTAAAAGAAAAAAGTGAAAGTTTTGACATGTTTTTAATGTTTTTTAATGTTTCGGCTAATGCTTCACTCACTATAAATCTCAATTTTTTGCACTTTTTTGGAAAAAAAATTCATAACTTTTTTGTTTTTTGTTGTACAAAAAAGTGTTCAAAGGAAAAGTTGTTTGTTTTTGTACAAAATTTAAGGAAAAAAATTAAAAAAATTTTTTTTTTAAAAATTGTCAAAAATCCAAAATTTTGAAAATTTCAAAATTTTAAAAAAATTCATAACTTTTTTGTTTTTTGTTGTACAAAAAAGTGTTTAAAAGAAAAGTTGTTTGTTTTTGTACAAAATTTAAGGAAAAAATTAGAAAAAAATATTTTTTTGAAAATTGGAAAAAATACAAAATTTTGAAAATTTAAAAGTTTTGTATTTTTGTGGTTTTTTGACGAAATGAGCTGTCCAACGAACTCAGGCTTTATTTTAATGGACTAAAAAAGCACCCCAAATTGCAAGACGATTCGTTAAAATTTATTCGAGTTATCGTCGAGACAAAATTTTCTACAGACAGACAGACAGACAGACAGACAGACAGACAGACAGACAGACACTTCTCTAAAAACCATTTTTTTGGAATCAGGGGGTCATGAAACGTAAAGATTTATCAAAATTAGAAATTTCTCAAAATCGCACAAATCCAATACTTTCTCATTTTTGATGAGAATGTAAAAAACAAATATTACGAAAAAATTCAAAAACAGCAAAATTTTCGGATATTTTGAGTTCTTTTTTGTTCCTAATTTTGTATATTTACCTAAATTTGGCATCTAAAAGAAAAAAGTGAAAGTTTTGACATGTTTTTAATGTTTTTTAATGTTTCGGCTAATGCTTCACTCACTATAAATCTCAATTTTTTGCACTTTTTTGGAAAAAAAATTCATAACTTTTTTGTTTTTTGTTGTACAAAAAAGTGTTCAAAGGAAAAGTTGTTTGTTTTTGTACAAAATTTAAGGAAAAAAATTAAAAAAATTTTTTTTTTAAAAATTGTCAAAAATCCAAAATTTTGAAAATTTCAAAATTTTAAAAAAATTCATAACTTTTTTGTTTTTTGTTGTACAAAAAAGTGTTTAAAAGAAAAGTTGTTTGTTTTTGTACAAAATTTAAGGAAAAAATTAGAAAAAAATATTTTTTTGAAAATTGGAAAAAATACAAAATTTTGAAAATTTAAAAGTTTTGTATTTTTGTGGTTTTTTGACGAAATGAGCTGTCCAACGAACTCAGGCTTTATTTTAATGGACTAAAAAAGCACCCCAAATTGCAAGACGATTCGTTAAAATTTATTCGAGTTATCGTCGAGACAAAATTTTCTACAGACAGACAGACAGACAGACAGACAGACAGACAGACAGACAGACACTTCTCTAAAAACCATTTTTTTGGAATCAGGGGGTCATGAAACGTAAAGATTTATCAAAATTAGAAATTTCTCAAAATCGCACAAATCCAATACTTTCTCATTTTTGATGAGAATGTAAAAAACAAATATTACGAAAAAATTCAAAAACAGCAAAATTTTCGGATATTTTGAGTTCTTTTTTGTTCCTAATTTTGTATATTTACCTAAATTTGGCATCTAAAAGAAAAAAGTGAAAGTTTTGACATGTTTTTAATGTTTTTTAATGTTTCGGCTAATGCTTCACTCACTATAAATCTCAATTTTTTGCACTTTTTTGGAAAAAAAATTCATAACTTTTTTGTTTTTTGTTGTACAAAAAAGTGTTCAAAGGAAAAGTTGTTTGTTTTTGTACAAAATTTAAGGAAAAAAATTAAAAAAATTTTTTTTTTAAAAATTGTCAAAAATCCAAAATTTTGAAAATTTCAAAATTTTAAAAAAATTCATAACTTTTTTGTTTTTTGTTGTACAAAAAAGTGTTTAAAAGAAAAGTTGTTTGTTTTTGTACAAAATTTAAGGAAAAAATTAGAAAAAAATATTTTTTTGAAAATTGGAAAAAATACAAAATTTTGAAAATTTAAAAGTTTTGTATTTTTGTGGTTTTTTGACGAAATGAGCTGTCCAACGAACTCAGGCTTTATTTTAATGGACTAAAAAAGCACCCCAAATTGCAAGACGATTCGTTAAAATTTATTCGAGTTATCGTCGAGACAAAATTTTCTACAGACAGACAGACAGACAGACAGACAGACAGACAGACAGACAGACACTTCTCTAAAAACCATTTTTTTGGAATCAGGGGGTCATGAAACGTAAAGATTTATCAAAATTAGAAATTTCTCAAAATCGCACAAATCCAATACTTTCTCATTTTTGATGAGAATGTAAAAAACAAATATTACGAAAAAAATTCAAAAACAGCAAAATTTTCGGATATTTTGAGTTCTTTTTTGTTCCTAATTTTGTATATTTACCTAAATTTGGCATCTAAAAGAAAAAAGTGAAAGTTTTGACATGTTTTTAATGTTTTTTAATGTTTCGGCTAATGCTTCACTCACTATAAATCTCAATTTTTTGCACTTTTTTGGAAAAAAAATTCATAACTTTTTTGTTTTTTGTTGTACAAAAAAGTGTTCAAAGGAAAAAGTTGTTTGTTTTTGTACAAAATTTAAGGAAAAAAAATTAAAAAAATTTTTTTTTTAAAAATTGTCAAAAATCCAAAATTTTGAAAATTTCAAAATTTTAAAAAAATTCATAACTTTTTTGTTTTTTGTTGTACAAAAAAGTGTTTTTAAAAGAAAAGTTGTTTGTTTTTGTACAAAATTTAAGGAAAAAATTAGAAAAAAATATTTTTTTGAAAATTGGAAAAAATACAAAATTTTGAAAATTTAAAAGTTTTGTATTTTTGTGGTTTTTTTGACGAAATGAGCTGTCCAACGAACTCAGGCTTTATTTTAATGGACTAAAAAAGCACCCCAAATTGCAAGACGATTCGTTTAAAATTTATTCGAGTTATCGTCGAGACAAAATTTTCTACAGACAGACAGACAGACAGACAGACAGACAGACAGACAGACACTTCTCTAAAAAACCATTTTTTTGGAATCAGGGGGTCATGAAACGTAAAGATTTATCAAAATTAGAAATTTCTCAAAATCGCACAAATCCAATACTTTCTCATTTTTGATGAGAATGTAAAAAAACAAATATTACGAAAAAATTCAAAAACAGCAAAATTTTCGGATATTTTGAGTTCTTTTTTGTTCCTAATTTTGTATATTTACCTAATTTGGCATTTCTAAAAGAAAAAGTGAAAGTTTTGACATGTTTTTAATGTTTTTAATGTTTCGGCTATGCCCTTCATTCACTTTAAATCTCAATTTTTTGCACTTTTTGGAAAAAAAAATTCATAACTTTTTTGTTTTTTCGTTGTACAAAAAAGTGATTTCAAGGAAAAGTTGTTTGTTTTTGTACAAAATTTAAGGAAACAAATTAAAAAAAATTTTTTTTTAAAAATTGTCAAAAATCCAAAATTTTGAAATTTCAAAAATTTAAAAAAATTATACTTTTGTTTTTTTGTTGTACAAAAAAGTGTTTAAAAAGAAAAGTTGTTTGGTTTTGTACAAAATTCTTTTAAGGAAAAAAAAAAATTAGAAAAAATTATTTTTTT
The DNA here is from genome assembly GCA_032872505.1 of Leptopilina syphax. Classification (NCBI taxonomy): domain Eukaryota; kingdom Metazoa; phylum Arthropoda; class Insecta; order Hymenoptera; family Figitidae; genus Leptopilina; species Leptopilina syphax. The sequence continues at coordinate 23,785,818 of CM065468.1, read as the reverse complement.
GAAAAATTGGAAAAAATACAAAAATTTTGAAAATTTAAAAGTTTTGTATTTATGTGAGTTTTTTGACGAAATGAGCTGTCCAACGAACTCAGGCTTTATTTTAATGGACTAAAAAAGCACCCCAAATTGCAAGACGATTCGTTAAAATTTATTCGAGTTATGTCGAGACAAAATTTTCTACAGACAGACAGACAGACAGACAGACAGACAGACGGACAGGACAGAAAAAAAAAAAACCACTTCTCTAAAAACCATTTTTTTTGGAATCAGGGGGTCATGAAACGTAAAGATTTATCAAAATTAGTAATTCTCAAAATCGCACAAATCCATTACCTTTCTCATTTTTGATTGAGAATGTAAAACACAAAAATTACGAAAAAATTCAAAAAAACAGCAAAATTTTCGGATATTTTGATTTCTTTTTTGTTACTAATTTTGTATATTTACCTAAATTTGGCATCTAAAGAAAAAAGTGAATGTTTTGACATGTTTTTAATGTTTTTTAATGTTCGGCTTAATGCTTCACTCACTATAAATCTCTATTTTTTGCACTTTTTTTGGAAAAAATATTCATAAACTTTTTTGTTTTTTGTTGTACAAAAAAGTGTTTCAAGGAAAGTTGTTTGTTTTTGTACAAATTTTAAGGAAAAAAACTTAAAAAATTTTTTTTAAAAATTGTCAAAAATCCAAAATTTTGAAAAATTTCAAATTTTAAAAAAAATTCATAACTTTTTTGTTTTTTTGTTGTACAAAAAAGTTGTTTAAGAAAAGTTGTTTTGTTTTTGTACAAAATTTAAGGAAAAAATTAGAACCAAAAATATTTTTTGGAAAATTGGAAAAATATCAAAATTTTGAAAAATTTAAAAGTTTTGTATTTTTGTGGTTTTTTGACGAAAGAGCTGTCCAACGAAACTCAGGCTTTATTTTAATGGACTAAAAAGCACCCCAATTGCGAAGACGATTCGTTAAAAATTTATTCGAGTTATCGTCGAGACCAAAATTTTCTACAGGACAGACAGACAGACAGACAGACAGACAGACAGACAGACCAGACACTTCTCTAAAAACCATTTTTTGGAATCAGGGGGTCATGAAAACGTAAAGATTTATCAAAATTAGAAATTTCTCAAAATCGCACAAATCCAATACTTTCTCATTTTTGGATGAGATGTTAAAAAACAACTATTACGAAAAAATTCAAAAACAGCAAAATTTTCGGTATTTTGAGTTCTTTTTGTTCCTAATTTTGTATATTTACCTAAAGTTGGCATCTAAAAGAAAAAAGATGAAAGTTTTGACATGTTTTTATATGTATTTTATTGTTTCGGCTAATGCTTCACTCACTATAAATCTCAATTTTTTGACACCTTTTTTGGAAAAAAAATTCATTACTTTTTTGTTTTTGTTGTACAAAAAAGTGTTTCAAAGGAAAAAAGTTGTTGTTTTTTGTACAAAATTTAAGGAAAAAAATTAAAAAAAATTTTTTTTTTAATTTTTTTCCCTTAATATTTGTACAAAACAACAACTTTTCCTTTGAACTCTTTTTTGTACAACAAAAAACCAAAAAAGTTATGAATTTTTTTTCCTAAATAATGTGCAAAAAAATGGAGATTTTTAGTGAGTGAGATTAGCCGTAAACATTAAAAAACATAAAAAACATGTCAAAACTTTCAACTTTTTTCTTTTAGTGCCCAAATTTAGGTAAATATACAAAATTAGGAATAAAAAGACTCAAAATATCCGAAAATTTTGCTGTTTTGAATTTTTTTCGTAATATTTGTTTTTTACATTCTCATCAAAAATGAGAAAGTATGGGATTTGTGCGATTTTGAGAAATTTCTAATTTGTAAATTCTTTACGTTTCATGACCCCCTGATCCATAAAAAATGGTTTTAGAGAAGTGTCTGTACAAAATTTAAGGAAAAAATTAAAAAAAAATTTTTTTTTTTTAAAAATTGTCAAAAATCCAAATTTTGAAAATTTCAAAATTTTAAAAAAATTCATAACTTTTTTTGATTTTTGTTGTACAAAAAAGTGTTTTAAAGAAAGTGTTTGTTTTTGTACAAAATATTTAAGGAAAAAATTAGAAAAAAATATTTTTTTGCAAATTGGAAAAAATACAAATTTTGAAAAATTTTAAATGTTTTGTATTTTTGTGGTTTTTTTGGTCGAAATGAGCTGGTCAACGAACTCAGGGCTTTATTTTAATGGACTAAAAAATGCACCCAATAGCAAGACGATTTCGTTAAAATTTATTCGAGTTATCGTCGAGACAAAATTTTCTACAGACAGACAGGCAGACAGACAGACCAGACAGACAGACAGACAGACACTTCTCTGAAAAACCAATTTTGTTGGATTCAGGGGGGTCATGAAACGTAAAGATTGTATTCAAAATTAGAAATTTCTCTAAATCGCACAAATCCATACTTTCTCATTTTTGATGAGAATGTAAAAACAAATATTACGAAAAAATTCAAAAACAGAAAATTTTCGGATATTTTGAGTTTCTTTTTTGTTCCTAATTTTGTCTATTTACTAAATTTGGCATCTAAAAGAAAAAGTGAAAGTTTTGACATCGTTTTTATGTTTTTTATGTTCGGCTAATGCTTCACTTCACTTAAATCCTCAATTTTTTGCACTTTTTTGGAAAAAATATTCATTAACTATTTTTGTTTTTTGTTGTTCAAAAAAGTGTTCAAGGAAAAGTTGTTTGTTTTTGTACAAAATTTTAAGGAAAAATTATAAAAAAATTTTTTTTTTTAAAATTGTCAAAAATCCAAAATTTTGAATAATTTCAAAATTTTAAAAAAATTTCATAAACTTTTTTGTTTTTTGTTGTACAATAAAGTGTTTTTTAAAAGAAAAAGTTGTTTGTTTTTGTACAAAATTAAATTAAGGAAAAAAATTAGAAAAAAATATTTTTTTGAAAATTGGAAAAAATACAAAATTTTGAAAATTTAAAAGTTTTGTATTTTTGTGGTTTTTTTTTTACGAAATGTGCTGTCCCAACGAAACTTCAGGCTTTATTTTAATGGACGAAAAAGACCCAAATTGGCAAGACGATCGTTTAAAATATATTCAGTTATCGTCGAGACAAAATTTCTACAGACAGACAGACAGACAGACAGGACAGACAGACATACTCCGGAAGTAACTTCTTAAAAACCATTTCTTTTAGGAATCAGGGGTGTCATGAAAACGTAAGGGGATTTATCAAAGTAGAAATTTCTCAAAATCGCACAAATCCAATAACTTTCTCTTTTTTTGATGAGATGTAACAACAAATATACGAAAAATTTCAATAAACAGCAAAATTTTACGGATATATTTTGAGTTCTTTTTTGTTCCTAATTTTGTATATTTACTAAATTATGGCATCTAAAAGAAAAAAAGTGAAAGTTTTGACATGTTTTTTAATGTTTTTTAATGTTTGGATAATGCTTCATCTCACTATAAATCTCAATTTTTTGCACTTTTTTGGAAAAAAAATTCATAACTTTTTTGTTTTTTGTTGTACAAAAAAGTGTTCAAAGGAAAAGTTGTTTGTTTTTGTACAAAATTTAAGGAAAAAAATTAAAAAAATTTTTTTTTTTAAAAATTGTCAAAAATCCAAAATTTTGAAAATTTCAAAATTTTAAAAAAATTCATAACTTTTTTGTTTTTTGTTGTACAAAAAAGTGTTTAAAAGAAAAGTTGTTTGTTTTTGTACAAAATTTAAGGAAAAAATTAGAAAAAAATATTTTTTTTGAAAATTGGAAAAAATACAAAATTTTGAAAATTTAAAAGTTTTGTATTTTTGTGGTTTTTTGACGAAATGAGCTGTCCAACGAACTCAGGCTTTATTTTAATGGACTAAAAAAAGCACCCCAAATTGCAAGACGATTCGTTAAAAATTTATTCGAGTTATCGTCGAGACAAAATTTTCTACAGACAGACAGACAGACAGACAGACAGACAGACAGACAGACACTTCTCTAAAAACCATTTTTTTGGAATCAGGGGGTCATGAAACGTAAAGATTTATCAAAATTAGAAATTTCTCAAAATCGCACAAATCCAATACTTTCTCATTTTTGATGAGAATGTAAAAAACAAATATTACGAAAAAAATTCAAAAACAGCAAAATTTTCGGATATTTTGAGTTCTTTTTTGTTCCTAATTTTGTATATTTACCTAAATTTGGCATCTAAAAGAAAAAAGTGAAAGTTTTGACATGTTTTTTAATGTTTTTTAATGTTTCGGCTAATGCTTCACTCACTATAAATCTCAATTTTTTGCACTTTTTGGAAAAAAAATTCATAACTTTTTTGTTTTTTGTTGTACAAAAAAGTGTTCAAAGGAAAAGTTGTTTGTTTTTGTACAAAATTTAAGGAAAAAAATTAAAAAAATTTTTTTTTTAAAAATTGTCAAAAATCCAAAATTTTGAAAATTTCAAAATTTTAAAAAAATTCATAACTTTTTTGTTTTTTGTTGTACAAAAAAGTGTTTAAAAGAAAAGTTGTTTGTTTTTGTACAAAATTTAAGGAAAAAATTAGAAAAAAATATTTTTTTGAAAATTGGAAAAAATACAAAATTTTGAAAATTTAAAAGTTTTGTATTTTTGTGGTTTTTTGACGAAATGAGCTGTCCAACGAACTCAGGCTTTATTTTAATGGACTAAAAAAGCACCCCAAATTGCAAGACGATTCGTTAAAATTTATTCGAGTTATCGTCGAGACAAAATTTTCTACAGACAGACAGACAGACAGACAGACAGACAGACAGACAGACACTTCTCTAAAAACCATTTTTTTGGAATCAGGGGGTCATGAAACGTAAAGATTTATCAAAATTAGAAATTTCTCAAAATCGCACAAATCCAATACTTTCTCATTTTTGATGAGAATGTAAAAAACAAATATTACGAAAAAAATTCAAAAACAGCAAAATTTTCGGATATTTTGAGTTCTTTTTTGTTCCTAATTTTGTATATTTACCTAAATTTGGCATCTAAAAGAAAAAAGTGAAAGTTTTGACATGTTTTTAATGTTTTTTAATGTTTCGGCTAATGCTTCACTCACTATAAATCTCAATTTTTTGCACTTTTTTGGAAAAAAAATTCATAACTTTTTTGTTTTTTGTTGTACAAAAAAGTGTTCAAAGGAAAAGTTGTTTGTTTTTGTACAAAATTTAAGGAAAAAAAATTAAAAAAATTTTTTTTTTAAAAATTGTCAAAAATCCAAAATTTTGAAAATTTCAAAATTTTAAAAAAATTCATAACTTTTTTGTTTTTTGTTGTACAAAAAAGTGTTTAAAAGAAAAGTTGTTTGTTTTTGTACAAAATTTAAGGAAAAAATTAGAAAAAAAATATTTTTTTGAAAATTGGAAAAAATACAAAATTTTGAAAATTTAAAAGTTTTGTATTTTTGTGGTTTTTTGACGAAATGAGCTGTCCAACGAACTCAGGCTTTATTTTAATGGACTAAAAAAGCACCCCAAATTGCAAGACGATTCGTTAAAATTTATTCGAGTTATCGTCGAGACAAAATTTTCTACAGACAGACAGACAGACAGACAGACAGACAGACAGACAGACAGACACTTCTCTAAAAACCATTTTTTTGGAATCAGGGGGTCATGAAACGTAAAGATTTATCAAAATTAGAAATTTCTCAAAATCGCACAAATCCAATACTTTCTCATTTTTGATGAGAATGTAAAAAACAAATATTACGAAAAAATTCAAAAACAGCAAAATTTTCGGATATTTTGAGTTCTTTTTTGTTCCTAATTTTGTATATTTACCTAAATTTGGCATCTAAAAGAAAAAAGTGAAAGTTTTGACATGTTTTTAATGTTTTTTAATGTTTCGGCTAATGCTTCACTCACTATAAATCTCAATTTTTTGCACTTTTTTGGAAAAAAAATTCATAACTTTTTTGTTTTTTGTTGTACAAAAAAGTGTTCAAAGGAAAAGTTGTTTGTTTTTGTACAAAATTTAAGGAAAAAAATTAAAAAAATTTTTTTTTTAAAAATTGTCAAAAATCCAAAATTTTGAAAATTTCAAAATTTTAAAAAAAATTCATAACTTTTTTGTTTTTTGTTGTACAAAAAAGTGTTTAAAAGAAAAGTTGTTTGTTTTTGTACAAAATTTAAGGAAAAAATTAGAAAAAAATATTTTTTTGAAAATTGGAAAAAATACAAAATTTTGAAAATTTAAAAGTTTTGTATTTTTGTGGTTTTTTGACGAAATGAGCTGTCCAACGAACTCAGGCTTTATTTTAATGGACTAAAAAAGCACCCCAAATTGCAAGACGATTCGTTAAAATTTATTCGAGTTATCGTCGAGACAAAATTTTCTACAGACAGACAGACAGACAGACAGACAGACAGACAGACAGGACACTTCTCTAAAAACCATTTTTTTGGAATCAGGGGGTCATGAAACGTAAAGATTTATCAAAATTAGAAATTTCTCAAAATCGCACAAATCCAATACTTTCTCATTTTTGATGAGAATGTAAAAAACAAATATTACGAAAAAAATTCAAAAACAGCAAAATTTTCGGATATTTTGAGTTCTTTTTTGTTCCTAATTTTGTATATTTACCTAAATTTGGCATCTAAAAGAAAAAAGTGAAAGTTTTGACATGTTTTTAATGTTTTTTAATGTTTCGGCTAATGCTTCACTCACTATAAATCTCAATTTTTTGCACTTTTTTGGAAAAAAAATTCATAACTTTTTTGTTTTTTGTTGTACAAAAAAGTGTTCAAAGGAAAAGTTGTTTGTTTTTGTACAAAATTTAAGGAAAAAAATTAAAAAAATTTTTTTTTTTAAAAATTGTCAAAAATCCAAAATTTTGAAAATTTCAAAATTTTAAAAAAATTCATAACTTTTTTGTTTTTTGTTGTACAAAAAAGTGTTTAAAGGAAAAGTTGTTTGTTTTTGTACAAAATTTAAGGAAAAAATTAGAAAAAAATATTTTTTTGAAAATTGGAAAAAATACAAAATTTTGAAAATTTAAAAGTTTTGTATTTTTGTGGTTTTTTGACGAAATGAGCTGTCCAACGAACTCAGGCTTTATTTTAATGGACTAAAAAAGCACCCCAAATTGCAAGACGATTCGTTAAAATTTATTCGAGTTATCGTCGAGACAAAATTTTCTACAGACAGACAGACAGACAGACAGACAGACAGACAGACAGACACTTCTCTAAAAACCATTTTTTTGGAATCAGGGGGTCATGAAACGTAAAGATTTATCAAAATTAGAAATTTCTCAAAATCGCACAAATCCAATACTTTCTCATTTTTGATGAGAATGTAAAAAACAAATATTACGAAAAAATTCAAAAACAGCAAAATTTTCGGATATTTTGAGTTCTTTTTTGTTCCTAATTTTGTATATTTACCTAAATTTGGCATCTAAAAGAAAAAAGTGAAAGTTTTGACATGTTTTTAATGTTTTTTAATGTTTCGGCTAATGCTTCACTCACTATAAATCTCAATTTTTTGCACTTTTTTGGAAAAAAAATTCATAACTTTTTTGTTTTTTGTTGTACAAAAAAGTGTTCAAAGGAAAAGTTGTTTGTTTTTGTACAAAATTTAAGGAAAAAAATTAAAAAAATTTTTTTTTTAAAAATTGTCAAAAATCCAAAATTTTGAAAATTTCAAAATTTTAAAAAAATTCATAACTTTTTTGTTTTTTTGTTGTACAAAAAAGTGTTTAAAAGAAAAGTTGTTTGTTTTTGTACAAAATTTAAGGAAAAAATTAGAAAAAAATATTTTTTTGAAAATTGGAAAAAATACAAAATTTTGAAAATTTAAAAGTTTTGTATTTTTGTGGTTTTTTGACGAAATGAGCTGTCCAACGAACTCAGGCTTTATTTTAATGGACTAAAAAAGCACCCCAAATTGCAAGACGATTCGTTAAAATTTATTCGAGTTATCGTCGAGACAAAATTTTCTACAGACAGACAGACAGACAGACAGACAGACAGACAGACAGACAGACACTTCTCTAAAAACCATTTTTTTGGAATCAGGGGGTCATGAAACGTAAAGATTTATCAAAATTAGAAATTTCTCAAAATCGCACAAATCCAATACTTTCTCATTTTTGATGAGAATGTAATAATTGAAATTCACCATTGAGTTTTATCATTTATGAAAATAATTGAATTCCTAAAAAGAATTTTATTATTTACAAAAATAATTGAATCCTTGAAAAAGTTTTATTTTTTATGAAAATAATTGAATGATTGCGAAGAAATTTATAAAAATTTTGAAAATAATATATTGAATTCCTGTATAATTTTTATTATTTTATGAAAATAATTAAAGGTTTGCGTAGAATTTTATTAATTAATTAAATTTTTTAAAAATAAATTGAATTATTTTGGAAAATTTTATTAAAATAGTAGATATTAAAAATCATTGAATTGAGGGAAATTTTTGAAAATAATTGAAATTTTGTCAAGAATTTTATTGAAATTGTTGAAAATAATTGAATTGAGGAAAATAATTTTTTTTATTATTCTAAAAAAAATTGAAATTTTAACTATAATCTTTTTAAATTTTTTGATAATTGAATTTTTGCGAAGAATTTTATTACTTTTGAAAATAATTGAGTTTTTGCAATCATTTGTAATTCCTCTAAATTTATCCAAATTATATCATACAATTTATAAACTTTTCTTTCTTTTTCTATCAAATTATGCACTTTACGAACCTTTTTTCCAAAAAAACTGACTTTTACGGATTTGAAGCAAATTTACGTACCTGGTTCGAGCTCTATTATTATTATTATTATTATTTTTATTTAGTAGAAAAAGATTCTTTTATTAGAAGTATTTCGCTTCTTATAGAATTAATTTTTTTGAATTGAAACGATTTTCGAAAGGATTGAAATTTTCTCTCGAAATAATAATAATTAAATTATCTGGAATTTGAAAATTTCACTTACGACATTCACAGCAATTTCTTTCTCCCATCTTCTCTCGTCTAATATGCCAGCATTATTTATCACAATGTCTATACTTCCCATGGCTGCGTTTGCTGCTTTAAATGCATCTAAAAATATTCAAAATAATATTTTAGTTTTTATTGCTTCTTATTTTCTTTCTTTTTTTTGACTCATAAAATTGAAATAAAATTATACATTAAATTAATTAAATTAAATTAAATTAAAAAAATAAAATTAAAATATATTTACCTATATTCTCTTCATGTTTAGAAACATCCGTATGGATAAAAATGAGTTTCTTCGTTCCATGCGATTTATCCATTGCAGATGCCATTTTCATTCCGGAAACTTTATCGACGTCTAAAACTGCGATTTTCTGCAAAATTTTCAATTATTTTCACCTTTTCTTTCTAAATAGGTACTTGAATTTATTTCGAAAATTTGGAAAAATATTACTAACATTTACTCCGTGTTGCAAAAAATGATTGACAAACGCTTGTCCAAGTCCGGCAACTCCTCCGGTAATTAAAATATTTTTTCCAGAAACAACGCCATTAATTTCTTCCAATTCCTTAATTTTTTCTGAACCAGAGGATCGCCGACTTCTCGGTTCCGGTTCGTTTGTCGTGAAATCACTTGCACCTGAAATAAATATTTAACGTCAAAATACACGGAATATTAATTAAATTAAATTACATTAATTAAATCTAATGAATAAATTATTAATTGAAAAAGTAATTAAAATTTATTTAGTAATTAAAAAAAAATAAAGTAAATAAAAGAAATGAATTAAATAAATTAAGTGAATTAAATTTAATTAAATCAAATGAATAAATTATTAATTAGAAAAGTAATAAAAATTTAATTAGTAATTAAAACAAATAAATAGAGTAAATAAAATAAAGAAATTAAATAAATTAAGTAAATTAAATTAAATTAAATAAATAAATTATTAATTAACAAAGTAATTTAAATTTAATTAGTAATTAAAAAAATAAATAAAGTAAATAAAATAAATAAATTAAATAAATTATTAATAATAAATTAATTAGTTCCATCAGGAAGGAATGCGGAAAATATTCGAAACAATTAATTATAGTTACACAATTTAATGAATAATTTTTTTTAAATTGAAAAAAAACTTACCCATATTTGTTTTTTTTAACTAGGGAAATAAATATTAATAAATATATATATATATAGTAAAAAATTAATATAAAATTACAAAACTTGAGTTAAATGTTAATTTATGAAATAATTCAATATCGTCATCGAATGGATCACGCGTTGAGATGAAATGAACTTTCATACTAAACGCAGAATTGTATTTATACTTGACTGACTTTTGATTGTGATTGACCGCGCGCTTCCTGATTATATTTTAAGTTTGTATTTTATGCACTCGTGTAAGTTGTAATCTTAACCATTTTTATGATTCTAAACGCGTGGCTCATTTGCGTGATTAATTCATCATTACTCAGTAGAAATTACTTTCTTCTCTTATAACATTTTTTTTATCTTCAAATGAATCTAGAGACGATTTTTTATTTTGATAACTTGATTTTTTTAATGCATATTTTTCTCTTCACTTTTTGTCGAATTTTTTTTTTTTTTTTAATCAATGTTTATCAATTTTATTTTATTTCTTCCTCTTCTTCGTTTTCTTTTTATTATTTGGGGGCTGACCTTTTATTATAATTATATTTACTGTTTTTATTAATATTATTTTTATTGTTTTTATTTTTATTACTATTATTATTATTATTATTATTATTATTATTATTATTATTATTATTATTATTATTATTATTATTATTATTTTTATTATTTTTATTATTTTTATTATTTTTATTATTTTTATTATTATTGTCAACAGAAATTTGAAAATATGTTAATTCACCTTTTTTTATAATATTGCGCAATTATTTTTAAATCTTATCTTTCCCAGACAGTCGGAAATTGATAGAGCAATAAATTAACAATTCAGTTTTTTGATTAAAAAAAAATTGAAATACGGAAATTATTTTGAAAATGCAAGTGAATTAAAATATTTTCGTTCAAAAATGAAAAATTACTTGACCGTGACACTGTGCAGAGTATATCTCAGAACTGATAAAATAAAATTATGTAAAAAAAAAATGTGTGACATATTGTAACATTATCGTACATTTAATTGATAATTAAAAATCAATTTTGCAATTTTTTTTTGAAATAGAAAAGATTATTTTTATATTTAATTAATTATACAATTAATTATACATTATATGCAGAAATTTGTTACGTAAATAGAAATTTAGTTTTCTATTTAAAAATATTACAATGAGAATTTTGCAATTTCTAAATAATTTCTAAAGAATATCTAAAGAATTATTGTAAAAATAATTGTTATAATAAGAAAGTTCACACTTGTCACTTGAGCGTGCTTTTAATTTTTTTTTAATTATATAAATATCTTTTTGTCTGATCGAGAGAATAATTTTTCTGGGAAATATTCTGAGATGAAGGTCAATTATTTCAGTTTATGTGTAATATGATTTGTTTCTCTGTAACTTTTGTTTACATTATTCGATGAGTTGAACGCTCATTGTGATGTTTATTAATTCATTTTAATTTAATTAATCAACGGCTTCGAAATTTCTAGAGAAATAGAGATTTTTTTTTGAAAATATAAAAAAACAGTATTTTTTATTTATTTTATTTTTTATTATTCAATTTGAATTTAATTAATCGACGGCTTCGAAATTTCGAAAGAAATAGAGATTTTTTTTTATAAAAATATAAAAAAACAGTATTTTTTTCTTTTTATTTTGAAAAAAAAAATTCAACTACTATCATTGACGAAAGTTTTGAACTAAAAAAAAACACTTACGTCAAAATAAAAAAAAAATATTTACGCTTACTAAGAAATAATTATAGTGACGATATGATCATGAGACTTTTAATTATCGTTTCTTTGATAACAATTTAATAAATTCTCTTTACAATTATTTTATTTTATTAAATTTATTAAATTTATTAAACGTAATATATATGTTTTAATTTTAGCAAAAAGGAATTTGACCAAATTGCTTGAAATTGAAAATTGAATCAAATTGAAAACAAAAATTAAGAAAATTATTTTCTTTAAATTGAACTGGATTTTCCATTTTTGTAGATTATAGATTTTTAGTAATTTCTGATATCGAAAGGGAAAAAAAAGTAATAAAAGAATATAATTTTTCGAACTAACAAATTTTGTATACAATTTGCAAATACACAAAAATTCCCCAAACTCTTAGAATATTTTGTGTAATAAATTTAATGTCGTTCGGGTTATCATCAATTTGACCTGATTCTGAGAAATTGTGTGTATACAACGATGACACATGAGAAAAGTCGTCAATTTTCTATTTCCTTTTTCTTTAATTTGGAAGCATACGGAAATTGTCGATATTGAGAAAAAAAATTGTATTTCTTGATGACAAGGATTTTTTTTTTATTTTCCACACATGAGGAGAGAAAAAAAGAGAAGTTGGAAAAAATATAATTAAAGAGAGAATATTTTCTGTATAGTTTATATCAGTTGAGTAAAGTTCAATAAGGAACCAGTTCAAACCAATCGTTGAAATTATATTAAATGACGATTGACTTACGTATATGTATATGTACCACACATTTATTATCGAGAATTTTACCCTCTCATGCGTGTTTCAGGGCGAGGGGAGGAACTTTTGTACTTTTGTACTTGGTAAAGACCAATAGGCAAGTCCAAGAGTCGTGTGCACGTCAATGTCTGCCACACGACACGGATGTTATAAATTTTCATCCAAAAAGAATGCAAACATTGTTTTATTGCGATAATGCGGTGTAATTACAATGATTAAATTAATTATTAAAAAATTCAACATTGAGTGGAGGAATGAACTTCCATCAACTTTAGAGTAAGAGAAATTTAACTTCCATCAACTTTTGAAGTAAGAGAAATTACTAGAATTGTAATTCAAAACGAAAAATGAATTTTAAAGGGAAAAAAAAAATATTTCTATTTTTCTGGAAAAAGAAAATTTTGTTTTCTTTTCTAGAAGGAAAGAAAGTTTTTCTATTCATTAAGGAAAAATATGATATAATTTTTCGCGAAGATAGGAATTTTTTTTCTCTATTTAAAGAGAAGGCAGGCTTCGCACTCATCTATACTAAAACCTACTATTTACTACTTTTTTTCGATTTCAGCAACTAAAAGCTAATATTTATTATTAACAACACTAATATAATAACATAATTTTTCATGAAAATTAAATTTTTTAAAAAAAATTTTGATAAAATTCTAAGCAAGAATTCAATTAATTTCATAAATAATAAAACTCATCGAAGAATTTCAATTATTTTTAATACTATTTTAAATTATAATTAATCGAAAAATTCAGCTATTTTTACGAATAAAGATTTTCACAAGAATTCAATTATTTAAAATAAAATATTCATAAATATTTATTATATTTCGAAAAAATTAATTATTTAAAACAATATATATGAAATTCTCATAAAGAATTCAATAATTATTTTCAAAAATAATAAAATTTTTCAAAGAAATTCAATTCTTTTTAAACATTTTAATAAAATTTGTTGCAATAATTCAATTATTTTCATAAATAATAAAATTCTTCTCAGGAATTCAATTATTTTTGAAAATTGTAATAATATTCTTAGCAACTATTTAATTATTTTCGTAACTAATAAAATTCATTTAAGAATTTAAATTATTTTTAATATAAATTAACAGGAATTGCTCAAAAAATGTAATTATTCTTAAAAATTTAATTTCCATTCCTCGAGAAAATCAATTATTTAAAAAAATGGTTTTTTTTTAAATTCTTTGGAAGAATTCAATTATTTACAAAAATTTTAGAATTTTTCACAGGAATTCAATTATTTTCAAATATTTTAATAAAATTATTGGAAAGAAATAAATTATTTTAAATATAATTTTAAATAAATTTTTTTTAAAATAATTAAATTATTCTTTTAGCTTTTAATAAAATTAAATTAATTAAATTAACATTTTTGACAATAATTGAATTCTAGCGAACGATTTTATTAGAATTTTTTAAAATAATTGACTTTCCAAGAAGGAATTTATTATTTTTAAAAATAATTGTATTATTGTGATGAATATTTTTATTTCTAAAAATAATTGAATTTTGCAAAGCATTTTATTAAAATGCCTCAAAATATAATTGAATTTTCGGAAACAATTTTTTTATTTATCGACCTAATTGAATTCTTTCGAAGAATTATTTATGTAAATAATTGAATTTTTGGGAAGAATTTTATTAAAATCTAAAAGAATAATCGAATTATTTCAAAAAAAATTAAATTAAAATTGTATTTAAAATAATTGATTTCTTTCGAACAATTTTATTAAAATATTTGAATTCCTGTGAAAAATTCGAATATTTTTGTAAATAATTGAATTCTTTCAAAGAATTAAAAAAAAAAACATTTTTTTAAATAATTGATTTTTTCGAGGAATTGAAATTAAATTTTTAAGAATAATTACATTTTTCGAGCAATTCCTGTAAAATTGTATTAAAAGTAATTGAATCCTTCGAAGAATCTTACTATTTATGAAAATAATTATTTGCAAAGAATTTTATTAAAATTTTCAAAAATAATTGAAATCCTGCGATGAATTTTATTATTTACGAAAATAATTGAATTTCTGTGAAAATTTTTATTAGTTTTGAAAATGATTGAATTCCTTATAAGAATTTTGTAAATATTGTTTTAAACGTTTTAAATAATTAATTTTTGGAAATATAATAAATAGTATGAATATTTTATTTTAAATAATTGAATTCTTGTGGAAACTTTATTTGTGAAAATAATTGAATTTTGCAACAAATTTTATTAAAATGCCTCAAAATAATAAAATTGTTCGAAAAAATCAATTATTTTAAATAAGAAATTTTTTTCAAGTAATTCAATTATTCTTTTAGATTTTAATAAAATTCGTCTACAAGAATTCAATTATTTACTTTAAAAAATTCTTCAGAAGAATTCAATTATGTCGATGAATAGCAAAATTATTTCCGAAAATTCAATTACTTTGAGGCATTTTAATAAAATTCTTTGCAAAATTCAATTATTTTCGTAAATAACAATATTCATCACAAGAATTCAATTATTTTTGAAAGTAATAAATTTCTTCTTGGAAATTTAATTATTTAAAAAAAATTCTAATAAAATCGTTCGAAAGAATTCAATTATTGTCAAAAATTTTACTTGAATTCTTTGTGAAATTTAATTATTTTTTCAAAACTTTTTGCAATTCAATGATTTTTAAAATCTACTATTTTCATAAAATTTTCAAACAAAATTCAATTATTTAAAAAATTTTTTGTAAAAATTTTCGTTATTAATTATTTTCATAAATAATAAAAATTTCTCAGGGATTGAATTATTTAAATAATTAGAATTTGCATAAAATTAGTCGAAAGAAATCAATTATTTGCAAATTTTGTATAAAATTCTTCGCCAGAATTAAATTATTTTTCTAAATATTTTAATTTTTTGATGAATAAAAAAATTCGTTGCAGGAATTGAATTTATTAGCAGTAGGATAAGAAAAGAAGTAAATATTTTTTATGAAAATTAGAAAAAAGTCAGGAAAATAAAAAATATTAAATGGAATTTTTGTCAGTTTTGTCAAGTGTCTAAAACAAGTCTTTTTGATCGTCAAGTTTAATTTTTCAATAGCTACTTTTTTACTACTTTTTTTTTAGTTTGAAAGCTACTTTTTGCTACTTTTTTTAAAATTAATTATCGATTGCAAAGTCTGAGAAGGTTTTTGTCGAAGGTAAAGAGGAGTATTGTTGAAAGTTGAGAGAATTAAAAAAGTATGACAGTTAAATATATTTTTTCTATGGGAAATATCCTTAAGAGTTAAACACACTCAATAAATTGAGGTGAGTCGACTGATAATATGCAGGTTGAAGATTGGAATCTTTCTAAACATATAATTATAAAATCTTTACTCCAAGGTTAAATAAAAAAGGGCACATATATAAATGCATCATCTGAAACTTTCAAAAGTATCAGTCACAAGTCATTATCATCATCAGAAACATGATTAAAGCGATATTCTTCTTTTTCATTGTCATTTACTTAAATCTCAGCGTAATGTCACTGGACACTTGTTTGCCAGAAGGTATTTTTTGCTATACCGACAATTTGATGAAAATATTTCCAAAATGTTGCGGATCATGCATAGAAGATATTGAGAGATTGTACTTTAATGGAATTTGTCGTTCGAATTAATATCAGGTAATTAATTAATTAAACTAATTATTAATTACTAATTTACTAATTAAAAATGATTCGTATTTCAAATTTATTTATTTTCGTTTTTTATTGTACAAAATTTTACAATGACTAAAATAATCAATAGTAAATGATTAAAATGATTTAGATTTCCACCGATTTAATTTAAATTTTGATAATAAAGACAATGACAAATTAATTTCGAGAAATTGAGGAATAAAAAAAATTCTCCACTGCGTAGGGAAGTAAAAAATGAAGTATTAAAATTTAATAATGAACTGACGTGAATTTTTTTAGATTAAATAGTATCAACTTTTGACATTATGGGCAATGCGTCAGGAATTTGAATTTCATACACTGGTTTTCCTTCTTCACTAACCCAAATGCTGCCGTTTTGCGCACACCTAATTACGTAAACCAAACCGTGCGCAATGTTCTTCACTCTGCAAAAAAAGTAATATTCTTATTTAATTTCCTTCCTTGTCTCTAGATTTATATAATTCTAAATATTTGTCTTTTAAATATTGCATTTCAAATGTTGAATTTAAAATATTGAATTGAAAACATTGAATTTAAAATATTGAATTTAAAATATTGAATTAAAAACATTGAATTTAAAATATCGAATTTAAAATTACAAATATTTTATTATCTGCGTGAAATTATTTTACGTTATTTCAAGAGGGAAGAAAGAATTTAAAGAAGAATTTAGGAAGAAAAAATTACGAGAATTACTTTTGTGGATCTTTTTCCGAATCGAAAAAGTTGGGACACTCGAGATTTTCCAAATCTGATGAATCATCGGAAGTCATTGACTCTAAAGTGTTTGCTATTTCAGGACAAAGGACTATTATTCGAACACCTGTTCGCTGATAATGGTAAGGTTGCTAAAAAAAAAGAGATTATTATTTTAGAAATTCTGAATTTTCAACAAAAAATTATTTTCCGATAACAAAAATATGTGTAAAAAATTTTATATTTTTTGACAAAAAAAAATTGTAAAAAAATTTATTTTTTGATAAAAAACAATAAAAAAAAATTGATTTGCTGAGAAAAAAGAATAATTAAAAAAAAAATAAAATAATTAAATGAAAAAAATTATTAAAAATTAAATTAAAATGAAATAATTAAAAAATAAAAAATTGAAATAATTAAAAAATAGAAAAATAAATTGAAAAATAATTGAAAAAATTTGTAATATTAAATAAACTCACTGAGAATGAACGACTGAAGCCAACAATGGCGTGTTTTGTTGCCGAATAGATGGGATAATTAGGCAAAGTTTGAAGACCAGCAACTGATGAGACATTAATAATCACACCACCTTTTCCACCGGTGTCCTTTCCCATTTGTTGAACCGCTAATAAACTTCCTCTAATTACTGCAGTCTATTTAAATTTAAATTACAATTCATAATGTACAAATGTATAATTTATTTATATTAAAATAAACGATTGTCGAAAAAAAAAACAATAATGCTCACAATTTTTTCAACAGATTTTTTAATTATACTTTAATTATTAGTAATTCGTGAAGAATTTTTGTCTGAATACTCGAATTAATTAATATATGTACTTACAACATTAATATCAACAGCTTTAACGAAATTCTCTTCACTGACGACTTCTGCATTATTTATCAAAATATCGAGTCCTCCCAAAATTGAAATTGCCTTTTTAAAAGTTGCTGAAATAAAATTGTTTCAAATTTGTTTCCTAACTTTTTTAAAAATTTTAAATGTTTTCAATTTTTTAAATTAATGTACTGAAAATCATTAAATTCTTGCAAAGTATTTATAAAAAAAATTTGAAAATAATTGAATTCATTTCAAGAATTTTATCAACATTTTTTTCAATAATTGAATTCTTTCGAGAAAATGTAATGAAAATTGTATTGAAAATAATTTAATTCTTGGCAAGATTTTTATTAAAATTCTTTAAAATAATTAAATTGTTTTGAAGAATTATTTCGATTTTCCTGTAAATAATGGAGTTTTTTTAAAATAATTTTTACTGAAACTTTTGAAAGTGTAATTGAATTTTATGAAGATTTTCTTTTAAGTTCTTTAAATAATCGTGTTTATCATTAATTGTAATTAATAATTTTCCTATTAAATTATATTAAAATTATTTATAGAAAATTAAATTCTTTTCAATAATATTATTAGTTTTTGAAAATAATTACTTTTTTTTAAAACTAATTTCATTAAATTTCGTAAAAATAATGTAAAAAAAAATTAAAAATAGTTAGAATAATTAAAAATAATTTAATTTTTAAAAATAATTTTAATTGAAAATTTTGAAAAATTTTTTGAAAAATTTTATTACAATTTTTAAACATAATTGAACTTGTCAGAGAAATTTTATTAAAATCTTCTTGAATAGAATTGAATTTTTTCCTAGAAATTTTATTAAAATTGTATTAAAAATAATTTAATTGTTTCGAAGAATTTTTTATTAGAATTGTTTAAAATAATTGAATTTATTTTAAAATTCTTGAAAATAATCGAATTGAATTAATATTTTTAAAAATAATTGTATTCTTTGGAGAAATTGTATTGAAATTATATTGAAAATAATTGAATTTCTCAGAAAAATTTTACTATTTACAAAAATAATTGAACTCTTGACAAGAATTTTACAATTTAAAAAATAATTGAATTGTTTCAAAAAATTTTATCAGAATTGGTGAAAATAATTGAATTTTTATTAAAACTCTTGAAAATAATTGAATTTAAATATTTTTTAAAATAATTATAATATTATTTCGAGAAATTTTATTTAGATTGTATTGAAAGTAATTGAATTCCTCTGAAACGTTTTATTATTTATGAAAATATTTTAATCTTGCGAAGAATTTTCTTATTTTTGAAAATAATTGAATTCTTGCGGAGGATTTTACAGTTCATAAAAAGAATTGAATTGTTTCCAAAAGTTTTTTCTGAATTTTTTAAAATAATAGAATTTGTTAAAGGAATTTTATTAAAAACTTTGAAAATAATGATTTCTTTAAAAGAATTCCATCAAAATTGTCGAAAATAATTGAATTTATATTTAAATTCTAAAGAATAATCGAATTTAATTAATATTATAGTAAAAATAATTTCGAGAAATTTTATTAAAATTGTATTGAAAATAATTGAATTGCTCTAAAATAATATTTTAATAATTTATTTTTCTATCGTAATATTTATATTTGAATTTATTCTACTTTTATTTGATTGAAAATATTTTAATAATTAATTTTTTTATCCTAATATTTATAATTACATTTATTCTACTTTTCTTAGAATGAAAATATTTTAACAATTACCATCGAACTCGGAATTTTTCGTTATGTCACACTGCAGGAAAATAGTTCGTTTCTTCCCAAATTCTAAATTGAGTTTCTCCACAATTGACTGTCCTATTATTTCATCTGAATCGACTAAAATTACAATCTGAAAAAGTAAATGTCAGTGTGAATTTTAAAAGATTTTTTATAATAAAAAAAAAAGGAAAAAATACATTGAAATATTATTTTTTTGACTCGTTTGACATATTTTATATTTTCAAAAGTAAAATTAGTTTTTAATTACCGCTGCGCCGTTTCGTAAAAGTTCGGTACTGAAAGCCAAACCTAAACTGCTAGCTGCTCCAATAACAATAGCTTTTTTATCTTTTATTTGCATTTTTTTCTTAATTTAATTGTAATAACACTTTGTTTTTTTCGCAGCAATTTTTTCACATTGATCACAGTTGTAATTTTTAACTAATTAACAATTAACAAAAAAAGCATTCTTTTTTCACAAAAAAATGCGTCACAGCAAAAAGTAAAACACTAATTAAAAATAACTCTTTTTTTCAAAAAGATTTTGTCCTTTCGTTTCAGAAACTTAAATCAAGAACGACTCCCGCAAACTGATAGAAGAATCGCATGTTTTTGTCAGTTACCCTCTGATCCATGTCGTCATTATGATTTTCAGTTAATTAAACTTATTTCTTATAGAAAATAATTGCAATTAAATTTATAATCTTTCTCGCCTTTTAATTATAATACTTCATCAAGAATATATTATAAAGAAAATCATTTTGTTTAAATACCGCAAAATTGTTTATTTTTAAATTTTCTCCTTTTAAAGGAAAATGTCAAGATGACATTTTCTAGCAAAATAATTATAATTAGATAAGAAGTTATCCTGTAATGATTTGTCTAAAGACAGGCATATGTGGGTCGTAAAGTTCAAATTTTATTTATAATCAACAAACGACGTCAATGTTCGCGTTGTTATCAATGGAATGTACTTGAAAATAATTTTTAAATAAAGAATTAATAAATTAAAAAAGTTTTCATTTAAAGAATTTATTCCCCGATTGTGACATTCAGGTTTTTTTGCATCAATTAAAATGTAATATGCTCAATAATACTGAATATTAAAAAAATATTTAGATTTTAAGAAATTGTTTTATAGATACACTGAGTATATTTTATTTACATACCGGGTGATGGAAATTATCGGAAAATATCCTCTGAATATTTTAAGAAAAAATATAGTAATAAACTCACCAAGCATCACCAATAAGAGAAAGTTATTTTCGAAAGCAAATTTTTCCTCTTCAAATAGTTTGTTTTTAACTATTTAATATTAAAAATAGGTGCATTCAATTAATATACTTGTTTTAGACTTTAATTTCAAAATTAATCTCTATTGAAATAATTTTCTTTTGTATGTTCCTTTCGAACATTGAATTATTTAGTTTGTTTTGAACTAAAGTTTCAATTTTGACAGCTCTAAATTTGAGGATATAAACAAATTGTTTGTATCGTAAATACTCAAATACAAACAGGTTTCTTTCCTTGTACTATAAATTAACTAATTATTTTATTAGAAATATTCAAGAAAGTAAAAAATTAATATTTGTACGCTTTTGAAGACTTTGAAATAGTTATTTTCGGTTAACTATACAAGCACCACGAACATATTCTAAGATGGCCGACTCGACTAGTGGACAAGTTTCTCTGAACGTCCGAAATGTGACACTCGTCAGGGTTGGGTAAGTAAAACACAGTAAGTTAAATTTTACTTTTTTTAAATTTAATTTAAATTTTGAATCTAATTTTCCTTTAATTTTATATTTTCATTATCGTTTAAAATCAATTCAAATTTAATTTGCAATTCATTCAAATTATTCAAGTAGAAAAATGTTAATGATAATTACAATATTGTGAATTCGACTTTATGTTCAAAGTGAACACCTTGTGTACAATACATAATATAATCATTTTCCATGAAAACAAGGCGATATGAACGAACTTAATTAACTTTATTTCTAATTCTTTCCAAATTACATACTTAAATTACGCTTCCTTAAAATAAATGATTATAATAAAAATATTTTGTTCCGAAAGAAATCAATATTCTCAAATTTGGAAAAAATAATGCCAATAATTTTCTTTCTACAAAAATAAATTAAAATAAAAAAAATTGACGCCATTGTGAAAATAAAGATTTACATGTCCAACCCTGCGTTAGGTGGAAAAGCGGAGGAAAATTCTTCTAGAATTTAGGAACACGCGAAATAAATTTTCGTAGCATCGCTGCTTCGCTTTTGCCGCTAAAAATATTTGATGAAATTTAGGCGCAGAAAGTGCTTTAAGTTTGAAAAGAGGAAAATTTATTTCAAACTGGTAATTAAGATACTCTATTGAAATTATAATTGTGTTTTTGAAGTGAAAATTTTTTGAGAAAAATAATGTTATTTCTGTTCCAGACCAATGTCAGGCATTGCAATAGCTAG
Source organism: Leptopilina syphax (assembly GCA_032872505.1). Lineage (NCBI taxonomy): Eukaryota > Metazoa > Arthropoda > Insecta > Hymenoptera > Figitidae > Leptopilina > Leptopilina syphax. The sequence goes on along the minus strand of CM065468.1, from coordinate 23,763,793 downwards.
ACTCGCAGAGGAAAGGAAGGCGTGGAGGAAGGATCATCCTTTCGTATGTATTTATTATTTTTCGTTAAAAAGCATTCTTTTTCCTATTCCCCTTCGTGTTTAATCCTTTATTTCCCAATAACTCCTATTGCACGAACATTTTCTTTTGTAGATTAAACAATTCACAGGTGGATGTTGTAAGCATGTCCCTTATTAATGCACATGCTTGTAAACAGAAATTACTTTTTTTTGTTTTACCCAGTATTGAAATTTGGAAAAAATTCTTCGATTTTGTATATATTGCGATCCCTTTTTTTTATTATTTTCTATTCTAAGTTTAGTAAAAATAGTGGTGGAAGAATAAAGTTTGTCAATATAACCTCAATGACACTTGCGCTGGAGGCGAATAAATTCGTCTCTTAACGTTTTACACTCCAAGTTTTGAATGTTCAAAAGAAATTTATTATTTATTATAAGAAAAAAAAAATCTCATTTGTAGTCAAATTGAAATTTTTTGAGTATTTAAATTTTTAATATTTTTGTGAGGAGATCAATGTCATTAACATTATTTGTTTTTTCAAAGGGATTTGTTGCACGTCCGACAAAAAATCCGGATGGTACACTCAACTTGATGAGTTGGGAGTGTGCAATACCTGGAAAAAAATCGGTGAGTGTTTTTTTTTTACTTAAAAGTGAAAATTTCATGTGTGACTTGAATTTTGTAAAAGTAACGGTTTCTTGTGAAAATCAGTGAAAATATTTATTTTCCGTAAACTAAGTGTATACAAAGTGAAATAATGAACAAGTATTAAATTAAAATGAAAGATAAAATTAAAGGTAAATAAAGCATTTATGACGGTTTGATTGAAACTGGGGATTTTCTTTTTAATTGCTTTCTCCGTTATGATTATGACGAGTGATTTATTAATTTATTCTATTTGTGATAAATTTGTAAAATTTTGAAAATTATTTATTTAGACACCATGGGAAGGAGGATTATACAAATTACGAATGATCTTCAAAGACGATTATCCTTCGAGTCCACCAAAATGTAAATTTGAACCACCTCTCTTCCACCCAAATGTATATCCATCGGGAACAGTTTGCTTGTCGCTCTTAGATGAAGAAAAAGATTGGAGGCCAGCGATTACGATTAAACAAATTCTTCTGGGCATTCAAGATCTCCTCAATGAACCTAATGTTAAAGACCCAGCTCAAGCAGAAGCGTATACAATCTACTGGTAATTATCAATTTTTATTCATTTTAATTATCCAACAGCTGCTGATTCAGGGTTGCCATCAATCAGGGAAGTCAGGGATTTTTATTAAAAGTACTGGGAAAAATTAAATTTTTAGAATTCATGAGAAAATTCTGTATTTTTGTGTTTTTTTTTGTTTGACTCATAAACTATGAAATTACCACGAATTCTAATGCAAAAACATAAATTTTTTCTATTTCTAACAATTTAATTTAGAAGATTTTAATTTTCAATAAATTTAATTCAAAACTTTTAAAGAACTTAGATTTTTGAAAAATTTTAATAATTTAAATACTTCTGAAATTAGTTAAAATCTTTAATATGCATTTAATTAATTATTAAAAATAATGAATTTATAGGAGAATTTAATTAAAAACACAAAAAATTGAATTTTTGAGAAATTACAAATAATTGCAGAAATTTAATTATTTTCAAAAGTAATAAAATTCTTCGAAAAAATTCAATTATTCAATAAATTATTTTTTTTGTACTTTTAAATAATTGAATCATTTTCAATTAAAATTTTAGTTAAATTCGTTAAAAAAATTTGTAAGAATTTAATTATTCTCATAAATAATAAAATTCTTGTCGGGAATTCAATTATTTTCATAAATAATAAAATACTTTAGATAAATTCAATTACTGTGAATATATTTTTAATAAAATTCTTAGCAGAAATTCAAACATTTTCAAAATAATAAAGTTTTAACTGGAATTCAATTATTTAAAATACAATTTTCATAACATTTTTCGTATAAAATCAATTATTTAAAAAAAATTTTATATTCTACGCTCTGAATTTAATTATTGTCATAAGTAATAAAATTTATTGCAGGATTTCAATTATTTTCAATACAATATTAATTTTATGAATTTCTGAAAATGCAATTATTCTTAGAATTTTTATTGGAATTCTTCGAAAGAATTCAATTGTTTTTAAAATATTTTGGTAAAATTCTTTATCAGTCTTCAATTTTAAGAAACAATTAAATTATTTTTAAAAATTTTCCTTAATGTAATGATTTTCAATATCAATTATTTTAATGAAATTTTTTATAAATTTCTTCGCAATAATTCAATTATTTTAGAAAATTTTAATAAAATTCTAGTCAAAAATTCAATTATCTTCTTAAATAATTAAATTCTTTTTAGAAATTTAATTATTTTCATATATAATAAGATTCTTTTTAGGAAATCAATTATTTTCATAAATAAAACTCATCGTAGAATTTCAATTACTTTTTAATACAATTTTAATCAAATTTCTTTGAAAAATGTGATTATTCTTAAAAATTTTATTTGATTTCATCAAAAAAATTTAATTATTCAAAAATTTGTTGATAAAATTCTTTATGAGGATTCAATTTTAAGGAATAAGATATTTTTAGCATTGGAAACAATGTTTTATATAATTAATATTGAATGTTTTTTCTTTCTTTCTAATTTCAGTCAAAATCGACTTGAATACGAGAAACGAGTGAGAGCTCAAGCGCGAGCGATGGCACCACAAGAGTAGCTAGTCTACTAAAATATCGATACATTTCAGCTTTACGGAATAAAATTCTCGGGTCTCATTTTTCTTTGTATTTTTTTTCGTTTCTATTAACAATTCTATTTTTTATGTTTGTGATAATTTCCAATTGATGAAGCAATAATGTTATTCAAGTATCAATTATTTTTATTTATAATAACGGAAAGCAAAGAAAATTTTTGTAAAATTCCCTTGAAATATTATTTTTATCTTATTCCCAAAAAGCTGAAAATGACAAATTTTTTCCTGTCGATGAAAAAAATAGGATGGGAAAAAGGAATTTAAAAAAAGAAACTTGGGAATTAGACGAATTGCTTTTGTTCTTATAAATGTAAATCAGAGAAAAATGTACGTCAAATCGATAATTAAATTAATTTTTTACACATAGCTTTTCATCTATAAAATAACTGGAGATTTTTTTTTTCTGAAAAAATAATGTGAGAAATTTCATTTTGAAGGACTTTTTTTTCTTATTATGAATATATTACGTTTATAAAAATCAGTATTTTCACATTTAATGAATAGTGAATAATTCATTATTTTGTGTCGGATTTTTTATTGATTGATGAAGAATTTCTATTTCTTAATTTTTTGGAAATATATAAACAGGACAAAGAATGCGATGAATCGTAAGGATAATTAAATAAAATACTGTTTACTCGGATGTGTAGTTATAGATCAGAATTTAGTATAGACATGAGAAAACTAGTGTTAAGCGATTATTCCATATTGTCAAATAGTCCTTTAAGAATGATGGTTTTAAAAAAAAAGATCTTTGCTCTGTTCTATGGAGTGAATATTTTTCCTACGTTTATATAATGTAAGTTAAAGGCATATTTCTTTATATTATTGGCTGAAAGATATTGGTCCATTGGCGAGACAAAGAAAAACAGTAATTCGAAAATTAGAAAAATAAGAAAAAAAATTTTTTTTTTATAAGTATTTCGCATTTGACAAAAAAAACATACACAGCTACGATCGGAGTGTTTATTTTTAGGGAAAATTATTTAAATGTCTGTTAAGTACCGTAAAAATCTTAAGCAATTTAATAAACTCTCTATAAATTATTTTTTTGTCTTTCTTTAAATTCAGACTGAATCATAATTAAGGGGAGACGAATTATACAAAATTATAACAAAAATAAAAATTATATAAAGGATACATAAAAAATTGTAACATTTTATCAATAAAAAAAAGACGACATCAACTCAAAAAATATATTTTTATCTAGTTTCAATTACATAGCATTGCTTGTGTGCTTTACTCAAATGAGCACTGATAACAATTCCAAAAATTTTAATATTACAATACTTAATTTAAAGCCTTTAAAAATGCAGACAACCGACTAAAATAATTATACAATTTTCAATAATCTATCTCATCAAAAAAATTCTCTACACTTTTCCAAAAAATTCATCGTTGAAATATTTTTTTTTCCTCTCTTATTGCGTCAGTTCATTTTCAACGTGGAACTATAATTGCAAATTATTTTACTATATGGAAGCAAATTACTAAAATTTTAAAAGTTTTTTTGCAATTGAATAATTTCGTAAAAAGAAACAAAAGTCGAATTGGAATAACAAATTTTGATATTAGTTGAATAATAAATAAATGATTTACTAATTTGTGATTAATTTTTCAAATTTTCATAATTCACTATTAATAACTACAATAATTATAACAATTGGTTAATAAATATGTATATTTTTTTTTACTAAATCAAAATAACTAGAAATTTCAATTTATCTAAAATTATAAAAAAAAAAATGATCCACTTTAATGAGAAGTCTTTAAATATTTATGTATATGAATATCTACAAATTTTCATTGCTCCCAAATCTCAAAGCTCATGCTTAAATCTTTCACTTTCTGTCGGCAGGCTACGAATTTTTTTTTCCAAATATAAAAAAGTCATTATACGATATACATATATAAAATTGATTAAATCATATCCAGTCTTTCTAAAAGGAATAACTAACAGATTTACGAAAAAAAAGCTTTCGTAAAAGTACAAAATAAGATTATAAATTTTCTAAAATTATAAAATTGTATAATTAAACAATAAAGTCAATAAAAATCAAAGAATAATAAAGTATATGAAAATTCGTAATTCACAAGAAGCAGTGTCATATATAGCAAAAGATTTTTTTTTCAGTAAATTATTATTCGAATTACGTCCGTATAGCTAGACGTATTTCTCAAAATAGCAGATTTCTTAAGTAATTAACTATTTTTTTTTAAATGACTAGCGTCGAATAATTAATATGACCTTGAGAGCGCAATCCCAAAAATCAACTCGATTCTCCATAATAAACTCTCTTTACTATGTTAAATAAATCAGTTTTCTTTCCGATAATTTTTTCAAAAATTTTCTATAATACTGTTTTTTTTCGGTATTCAAAACAATTCATTAACAGTATTTGATTCTATAATAATAAATTTTGTATTATCTTCCGATCAATTTATTTTTATTTTTATATTATGAGTCATTTTAGTCAATTTAAAAGTAATATTGATTTTCATCCGCGACAATGAAATGAAAATTCGAAAAATAAGAGCATACGGAAATAAGAAAAAAAAATTTAATTTCTTTTTTGTCTAAAAAAACTCAATGTCAATATTAAAAACAAAGGAATCAAGGTCATTTTCTGTATTCATTTGTACCTATCAAAAAAATTTTCACCGAAATTTGGAAAATGAAGTTGTGAGTAAATTTTGTTCGGAAAATATATAGAAAATCTGTCGACGCTGTTACGCAGTTTCTTGAATCGTTAGCTATTAAATTGTCCCATGTCGAGTGCATGTTTTTCTGCGTGATATGTTTTAAAAATTTGACTAAGAACTGGAGATACTTCGGGATCGTTAATCCACAAATTTGTCGAGGATGGTGTTTCCAGAATTGATAAATAAGCTGGAAGAAAAATATAATGATATAAATAAGCTGAAATTAAATAATTGAAAATGTAACTATTATAATAAAATAATAATAATATTGTAGCTAAAATAAAATAATTATTGATTTAATCTAAATTTGCTTAATTTACCGTGTAAAAATTTTGGATTCGTGAGGCTAAGTTGAATATGAGGATTAGTCATAATTGCTTTGTAAATCGGTTCTTCTGGTTTAATTCCTTCATCTAAATCCTGCAGACTTCGTCTCCTTTCCCCCAGCAACCATTCACACTAAAAAAACCAAAATTTAATTCAATTAAAATCTAATTTAATTTAATTTAATTTAAACAATTGAATACAATAATAATAGTTTAGTTTCTAAATAATATTAACAAATTCGGAGAAATTAAAAAAAGACTCTGGCTTACAGCGTTCGACTGATTGTTTCCAGTGACTTTAAGTGCTTCAATAATTTTCTTCTCCTCAAAGCCCATTTCTTGAAGAGAATGCACTATTTTAGGACTAGGTTTGAATTCCAATTTTTTATACTGTCGGAAGCTCTCCAAGGTCAATGCAACAATATTAATAAGATTTGGCTCAATGCTCGACCCTGTTTCGTCTGGAAAGAGAAAATTTTCCAATATATTAAAATTTTAAATACCTGGATTCAAATTTTGTTCTAAATTTCCAGTAAATAAAAATTAAAACAAAAAATTACATTAAACTGTAAATATTCTAGTTTTTTAAATATTTACCTGATGTGCTGGGACCGGCCATTATTGAGTCTAAATCGAGAACAGGAAGTTGCAAATCCTCCTCATCTTCATCATCTTCGTGTTCTATCAACCATTCGAGTGCCTCGGCCGTGTTCATTCTAAACAGTAAAAGATAATTTATTTATTCAAGTATTTCTTTTATAAAAAAAATTCGCAAGAATTCAATTATTTTCATAAATAATAACATTCTTCGGAAGAATTCAATTTTTTCTTAATTTATTATAAAATTTTACAAAAGAATTCAATTATTTTTATAAATTGTAAAATTCCTTGTAAAAATTAAATTATTTTCAAAAAAATTTCAATTTCCTTAAATAGTAAAGTGCTTACAAAAGAATTCAATTATTTTTCAACAAAATTAAACGAAAGAATTTAATTTTTTTTCTTAATTTCTTATAAAATTTTTCAAAAGAATACAATTTTCCAAAATTAATATAATATTTTTTAATAAAAAGAGTAATTAAATTGAAAAGAGGAAAAATTCTTACTTTCTTAAGCGTAACGCTTTGATGACTTTATTTTCCGTGAAACCCATGTCCATGAGATATTTCACAGCTTTCGGATCGCTTGGCGGCTTGTACCTGGTCTCCAGTCTCTCTCTAATATTTTTATAAAATTTATCTGCATCTGGACTGTACATGAGAATTTTGGCCGATGCTTGAACAAGGGTTATTAAAATCTTGTGAATCTCTTGTTGAAACTGAAATTAATTAATTAATTATTGATTAGAATAAACACAACATAAAAATATAGGAATAAAAGTAATATTTACATCAACAGGACAACTTGAATTTGGCATAGGTCGCGAAGGATTTTTTATCGGTAAATCTGCGGTTGCATTTAATATTTCATCTTCAGTCGGTCCCTTCAAATTTTCTTTGGATAAATTTTCTTTACCTTCGAGAGGTCGAATTTCCGACAACAGAAGTTCGTCTAAACATAATTTTATTAATTTTATGTATAATGTGTAATGAATCATAAATTACAAAAGGAATAAAATGAAATTCACCGAAATTTTGGCAGTCTTCTTCAGTTAATTTGTGATCATCATCAAGTACTTTAAAATTATTAGCGTGAACGAGACGAAAACTGGAAGCAGTTTTTGATTCATCCTGATCGTAAAAATGTTTCATTGCTGTTGTTTTGACTTTTTCAATAGTGAATTCCGGTTTGACGGTTGTTTCAAAAACAGATCCTTCCAAACTAAATAAAAGAAAAAAATGACAGATTTTCTTATTATATGTGACAATTTAAAATAACTAATTATATAATTGACAAATTTGAGAGTAAATGAAAATGAACCTTATTATTTTAATGGTAAATGTTTCAAGTGTTGAAGACGATGGCATAAGCATTGCGTTGTTACGATTCTCAGGAACCCCTGATCTGATGGAAGAAAGAATCAAGGACCTCCTCTGGGCCCTTGAACTCTTTCTGCTATGCCAGGCGTCCACAATGTGCTCCCGTATCCATGGCAACATCAAAGAATTCTGAAAAAGAAAAAAATCCCCCTTCATAATTAATAAACTTTAGATTTTCAGATTCGAACTTTAAAAAAATTCAATTATTAATGAACTTACTAATTAATTATTCTTATTTATTAATTTCAAAAGTTTTTAATAAAATTGTTCGCAAAAATTGAATTATTTTTAAACAAAATTTTAATAAAATTTCACAAACAAATACAATTATTTAATAAAATTTTAATTATTCCTTTGAAAAAATCCAATTATTTTTTAAATAGTAAAATTTTTGCAAAAATTTAATTATTTTCATAAAAATTTTCACGAAAGAATTCAATTTTTTTCTTAATTCCATTATAAAATATTTCAAAAGAATTCAGTTATTTTTCAAAATTTTAATAAATTCTTCAAAACAATTCAATTATTTTTATAAATTGTAAAACTCCTTGAGAAAATTAAATTATTTTCAACAAAATTTGAATAAAATTTCATGAAAGAATTCAATTATTTTCTAAAATTTTAATAAAATTAAATAATTAAATGTTCAATTTCAATTTTTAACAAACACGATAATTTTAAAAATTTGAAATAAATTGTTCACAAAATTCAATTATTTTCAAAATTTTTAATTAAAATTATTAAATAAACTCCATTATTTAAAGAAAAATTCAAAAAAATTCTTCAAAACAAATTTAATTAAAATTTTCAAAAATTTCAACAAAATTCTTCTCGAGAATTAAATTATTTTCCTAAATAATAAAATTCTTCGAAAGAATTCTATTATCAAATTGATAAAATTCTTCGCAACAATTCGATGTTTTTTAATACATTAATTTTAAAATTATGAAAATACTTAAAAAGAAAAATATTAAATAAGTTAAGAACCAAAAAAGCAAACAACTAACAGCAAACTGCGAACAGATTACCAGAATACAATGATTATTAATATAGAAGATTCTTTGAAATAAAAAATTTCCATTTAAATCTTTCCCCTTCAGTAAATTTTCAAGTAATAAAACCATAAAAAAACCAAGAATACAAAAATACATACAAAAATAACTTCTAAAAAACAAGCATAGATACAACCATTTCAAATATTAACTAGAAAACATATTTTCAAAGCAAACCTTTCGAAATTAGAAACAAGAAATTATTTGTTGATATATTAAAACAGTACCTTTTTAATAAGTCTACAGGCAAAAATTTATTCTTATATTCGACCATAATTTGGTCATAGTTAACCTTTAAAATACGCGAAATAAATTAAAACGTGAAAAACTTTCATTATTGTTATAGACAGAAATCACGAGAAGTCAATCTTTGCTCCATTTTCGGTTATGTTTTAATTTACATGTCAGAAACGAATCACAAATTGATGGAATAACATGACAGCTGACTGCAGCTGACATTTTTAGAATTTGGTACAAAAAGTTACCTATAGATTTCGCTGAAAAAATACTCCAGGGTTGTGAAGGTAGAATAGAGAGTTAATATGTCGCTCATCAGATGTTTGTCCGTTAAAAATAGCTACTCAATTCTGGTCAGTTCCTAGTGGTTTCTAGGGAATCTAGGGAATAAAGAAAAAGATTTTTTCTTTTTTATTATTTTGCCATTGGCTGCCTTGCCTTGAGTCAGTGATTAATGGAAGAAGAAAACGGGCTGAATTTTGTTCGCATAAAATTGAAATTATTTAAAAAAAAAAATGGATTTTAATGTAAAGAAAATGGTGAAGGATGCTGGAGCAGCGCTCAGTAGAGTTGTACAGGTAATAATTTGGAAAACAATCCGAAATATTGAATTATTAATAAAAATTCTATTTTGTGTGGGTGTTTAGTGACACCGTCAGTACCGTCACTTCTGACATTTTTGCTTTGTTATAAGAATGTATGACTCTCCTTTATTAAATTAATAATCATTTGTCAACTTTATTAAATAAATATTTTCCCATGAATTAAATTTATTAAATTTCTAAAGTTCACTTTGACAATACATTATATTTTCTATTAATATTAAAAAAAAATATTCCTAATAAATGTAATTTCTAAAAGTTAAAGTGTAATTGTTTACATTCTCTTATTAATGTTATTCATTTTTATTGAGGACGTGAGAAAATTGACAATAGTTATTAAACTTTCATTCTTTAACTATTTTAGCTTACGGAAGAAACTCTTGGTACTTCTGAGAAGACCGAACTAGATGCTCATTTTGAACATTTAGCAGAAAGAGCAAATATGTCAAAAACTTGGACAGAAAAGATTCTTAAAAATATGGAAGCTGTGCTTACTCCTAATCCTGGTATGATTAATTAATTAATTAATTAATTGCTTAAATCATTCTTTTTTGATTTAGAAATCGAATAAATTAATATTGGTATTTTTAGAGTTTTAGATCGATACTGTTTCTTTTTTGCAATTATTTAGAGATTTTTAATCAAATCATTTCTTTTAGGAAATAGAATCGAGGATTTTGTTTTTGAGAAGATTGATAAAAGGAAACCAAACAGACTGAGTAATTTGGAATATCTTGGACAGGATATGATCGATGCGGGAAATGAATTTGGACCTGGAATTGCTTATGGTTTGCTAGCACGTTTTTCTTCTTTTTATTTTTTTAATTATTCGGTTATTTAACTCAATTGTAATTTTAGGCAGTGCTTTAATCAAGGTTGGACAGTGTCAACAAAAATTGGGTCAAATTGAAAGAGACCTTATCGGAACAGCAGCTAATTGTTATATTCAACCACTAAGGAAATTTCTGGAGGGTGAAATGAAAACAATTAGCAAGGAGATGGCTATTCTAGAAACAAAGCGGTAAAAATATTTAATTAATTATTCAACATAATGTAGGGTGGCTACGCAACCTAGAAACCATAAGTTATTATGTTTATTCTTGAAATCTAATTTCACTTAAATATTTCAAAATTAATTCAATTTTTAAAAAATTGCGTTTACAATTTTCGTAAGTAGATGAACTTTAAAAGATTTTCATTTAAAATTTTGTAAAATTTTAATTTTAAATGAATTTAATTAGAAATATTATATAAAAAATCTTGGATTTAAAAAAAAAAATTAAACTAAAATTCTTCTGAAATTAGTTAAATTTTTTAATATATATTTAACTAGTTTTATTAAAAATAATGGATATTTAGAAGAATTTTATTTAAAAAAAAGCAAATTAAATTTTGAAGCAATTACAAATGATTGCAGACATTCAATTATTTTCAAAAGTAGTAAAATTCTTCTCTTATTTTTCTTATTTTCAAAAATTTTAATAAAATTCGTGGCAAAATTTTAATTATTTACAAAAATTTTCCTCAATTCAATGATTTTTAATATCTACTTCTTAAATAAAAATTCCTAAGAGAATTCAATTAGTTTAAAAATTGTTTAATAAAATTCTACGCAAACATTTAATTATTTTTATAAATAATAAAAATTTCACAGAAATTCAATTATTTACAAATTATTTTCATATATTATTCAATTATTTTCATAAATAATAACATTTTTTACAAAGATTCAATTATTTTCATACATAATAAAACTCAATTAAATTTCTTTAAAGAATAAAATTATTATTAAAAATTTTAATGTTTTAATGTTTCTTAAAATTGTACTAAAAATAATTGAAATTTTGCGATAAGTTTTATTTATACATATTAAAAAGAATTTTATTATTTATAAAAATAATTGAATTATTGCGAAGAAATTTATAAAAAAATTTGTAAATAATTGAATTCCAGTGAAATTTTTATTATATTTAATTAGAATGTTAAAAAGTTTTTTAAATAATTATTTAAAAAAAATTTTGACAAAATTCCACGCAAACATTTAATTATTCTTTTATAAAATTTTATTTTAAAATAATATATATTAAAAATCATTAAATTGAGGAAAATTTTTGAAAATAATTTAATTTTGGAGAAGAATTTTATTATTTTTGGAAATAATTGAATGTCTGCTATCATTTGTAACTTTTCTAAAAAAAAATGTAATTATTTTAGTGTTTTTAATTAAAATTCATATAATTTATTTTCTATTAATTTATTTTTATTCATAAAAATTTATTGAATTCCATTAAAATTGTATTAAAAATAATTGTAATTTTGCGTTGAGTTTTTTTTTTATTTTTTAAAAATCTAAATTCTTTAAAATTTCTAATTAAATTCATTGAAAATTGAAATTTTATAAAATTTATATTAAAACTTTTTGTAGTTCATCTATTTATGAAAATTATAAACGCAACTCTTTTAAAATTGAATTAATTTTTAAATATTTAAGTAAAATTATTCATTAAATAATTTATGAATTTATTTTAAGGTTTACTTTATGACAGTTTTTAAAGATAATTAAATTATTTAAAATAAATTATTGTCAGATCAAAATTCAAATATTTACAAATTTTTGATAATTTTTTTTTTGCAATAATCACATTATTTTCATAAATAATAAAACTCATCGCAGAATTTCAATTATTTTTAATGCAATTTCAGTCGGAATTTCTCGAAAAATGTAATTATTCTCAAAAATTTGATTAAAATTCATCAAAAGAATTCAACTAATTAAAAATTTGTTGATAACATACTTCATGAGAATTAAATTTCAATTATTTATTTTTTTTACTTAAATAATTGAATTCTTGTAGAATTTTGTAATAAAAATTGATTTATATTTAATTTTTAAACAAATTGATTTGAAAATTTTGAAAGAACTTTTTCAAAAATTATTAAAAATAATTGATTTAGAGAAGAATTTGAGTTAAAAATTCTAAAAAATAATAATTGAATTTTGTTAAGATATTGAATTTCAATTTTTTGCAAAATTTAATTCCTACGGAAAAATAATTAAATATTTATTAAAAAAAAATAGTTATTGATGCTTTCGAATAATTTTACTTTTGAAGAAATTTGTAAATAAATGTAATAAAACATGTTTTTGAATATCTAATAATTTTTAGAGTGACTGAGAATATTTTTAGAGAAAAAGTCAAAATTTTATCTGCAAATAAGGGAAAAAGAAAATTAAATTTTTGTAATAACCCTTTTGTTCTCTAGTATATGAAAACAAAAATTTCTTTTTGTAGACTGGATTTGGACGCGTGCAAAAATCGGGTTCGAAAGGCAAGAAGCATGTTGGGCCAGCAAAATGTAAGTTTCGTTGGAAAATTTCCCTTATTTTATATTATTCATTTAAGTGTTGTGTACGTTTACTCTGAGGTTTGTTTCGCCCCCATTGCTGCATAAAATAGGAGAGCGGCGTATCGCCTGAAGTCTTACTTGATCAGGTATTAAAAACAAAAATATAAAGAAATTGGAAAATTTGTCATATATTCGTATCACAATTTTTTTTTAAATTAAATTTTTCCACGTCACTTTTTTTTCCATTCGTTTTTTATTTTCAATTTATACAGTCCCTTTAGTTTTGATGTAGGAATTTCGTTTCTCTTAATTTTCAATTTTTGTTTCTATTCTCTTTTTTTTAATTTTAATTTTTTCCCCCTTTTTCTTGAAAATGTACTTATTATCAATTTTTGTTTTTTTTTTCTAATGAAACACAAGGCCGAGAGGGAATTGAGGGTAGCTCAATCGGAATTCGATCGTCAGGCAGAAATAACGAAATTACTTTTGGAAGGAGTCTCCAGTTCACAAGCGGGACATTTACGTTGTTTACATGAATTAGCTGAAGCTCAAACTCGTCACTATGCTCAATGTCATGCGACAATGCAAGAATTACAACGAGAACTCGCTGGGTAAAGTAAACAAAATTTATTCTGCATAAAAAAGAAGGATAAGGAGATTTTTTCCCTCCACCCCTCGATCATCCTGCATCATATAATTCTATACCTCTTTTTCAAAATGTCAACAAAAAAAAAAGTTTCTTACAATTTTTTTTTCTCTGTTTTGACATCTTATTGTGCAGCTTCCCCACTCTCGACTGGTGATCCGAGTGAGTAATGTTTTAGAACTTTTATAGCGTCGCTCTTGGACGTGCTAAAATTTATTTAGAAAAGAAAAAAAGCTTAGAACCATTACTCATTCGCAATGATCATGTTCGTGGTAACCCCCGAAGTTTTTTCTTCTACTCTCTCTTTATTACTAAATTGATAAGACGAGAAAAATGATTTTTCAAATATTTTAACTTAAGCAATATGCATTTGCGATTGGTGTTAAGGAATGCATTCTTATAAAACTATTAACTTTGTAAAGACGAAAAAAATTTTTTTTCTCAATTTTACTAAAAAAAAAATAAATTTTTTTCGTCTTTTTAATGTTGCAGTTTCATAAATTTGCAAAGAAGCATTTGTTTCACTCAGTGTTTGTAGTTTGTGTGTTGTTTCATTTCTCATTTCTCCACTTTTATTATAGTAGAATTTCTATTTCTGTGTTTGCTGTATTAAAAACTGAGAAAGTTAATAGCGTTCTAAATTGAGAATTCTCTATTTTGATTATTAGTTTATTGTTTCTTTTAAATAAAAAAAAGAAGAATCTCGAATAAAATTAATTAGTTTCTGAATTCTTAAAAGTTTAGAACTCTATTAATTTGCATGTGTCGAAAGTTAATTCTGGTGGCTTTGGTTTTGCCTTTCTTTCTTTTTTCTCTTGCAGTGCTTTTATCGCAGAATTCTATGGCATATCGAACAATTTTTTAATTAAAAGAAAATTATTTTTGTCTTATTAATAAAATTACTTCTTCCCTATCAATAAAATTATTTCTCTCTTCTGAATAAATTTAATTCTTTTTTATTAATTAAATTTAAAAACAGGGTTGACACAGGTCAGGGAAATCAGGGAAAAGTCAGGGATTTTTTATTAAAGTACTGGAAAAAAATGAATTTCTGAGAAGTTACAAATGATTGCAGAAATTCAATTATTTTCAAAAGTAATAAAATTCTTCGCACAAATTCAATTATGTTCAAAAAATTTTTTAAATTCTTGTAAAAATTTCAATTATCCTTAAAAATAATAAAATTCTTCTCTAAAATTTAATTATTTTTAAAAATTTTAATAAAATTCCTGACAAGACTTCAATTATTTTCATAAATAATAAAACTCATCGCAGGATTTCAATTATTTTTAATATAATTTTAATCTAATTCCTCAAAAAATGTTATTATTAAAAATTTTAATAAATTCCTCGAAAGAATTCAATTCTTTGATTTGTTGATAAAGTTCTTTATGAAAATTCAATTTTCAGAAAAATTTAATTATTCAATAAATTATTTATTTTCGTACTTTTAAATAATTGAATTATTTTCAATTAACTTTTAATTAAATTCGTCGAAAAAATTTGTAAGAATTTAATTATTCTCATAAATAATAAAATACTTTAGATAAATTCAATTACTTTGAATACATTTTTAATAAAATTCTTCGCAGAAATTCAATGAATTTAATTATTGTCATAAATAATAAAACTTATTGCAGGATTTCAATTATTTTCAATACAATATTAATTTAATGAATTTTTCGAAAAATGCAATTATTCTTAGAATTTTTATTGAAAATCTTCGATATAATTAAATTGTTTTTAAACAAATTTGATACAATTCTTTATGAGTCTTCAATTTTAAAAAACAGTCAATTATTTAATAAATTATTTATTTTTGTATTTAAATAATTGAATTCTTGTAGAATTTAATGATAAAAATTGTTTTCAAAATGAATTTCAGTTAAAATTTTAGATAATAATTGAATATTAAAAGCATTGTAGTGTGAATTTTTAGAAATAATTAATTTTTGAAAAGGTTTTAATTTAAAATCTTTGGAAATCTTAATTTTTCATACTTTTAACTAAAAATTCGGTAGAATTAATTTTTTTGATTGAATTTGATTGAATTTTGTTTTGAAATTATTTCAAGTTTATATTTTCGAAATATTCAATTGATGAATTTACGAATAATCGAAATTTCCTAAAATTCAATTGTAAACAAATAAATTTGAAAATTCTCAAGGAACTTTTGCAAACAATTTTTAAAAATAATTGATAATTGAATTCTGTCGAAGCATTGTAGTAAAATTTTTGAAAATAATTACGTTTTTCGAAAAATTTATTAAAAATTGTATTAAAAATAATTGAAATCCTGTGAAGAATTTTATTATTTAGGAAAATAATTGAATTCTTGCAACGAATTTTTATTACATTTTTTTAAATAATTGAATTCTTTTGAAAAATTTTATTAAAATATTTGTTTTTGAAAATATTTGAATTTCAGCGAAGAATTTCATTATTTGTGAAATTTAATTTAATTCTTGCAAAAAATGTTGAAAATAATTACTACATTTTTCGAGGAATTTATTTAAAATTGTATTTAAAATAATTGAAATCCTATGAAAAATTTTTTTATTTATGAAAATAGTTGAATTCTTGCTAAGAATTTTACAATTTATAAAAATAATTGAATTGTTTCGTAGAATATTATCAAAGTTGTTGAAAATAATTGAATTTTTATTAAAACCATTAAAAATAATTGAATTTGAATAATATTTTTAAAAATAATAATTGAATTTCTTTGAAGAATTTTATTATTTAGGAGAATAATTAAATTCTTTCAACGAATTTTTATTAAATTTTTTTTAAATAATTGAAATCCTGCGAAGAATTTTATTAAAATTATTGTAAATATTTTATTGATGTTTTCGAATAATTTTACAATTAAAAAAAATTCGTAAATAAATGTAATAGAACATTTTTTTTCAGTATCTAATAATTTTTAGAGTGAATCAAAATATTCTTTAGGGTCAGGGAAAAAGTTAAAATTTTGTCTGGAAATCAGGGAATTTTTTGTGTCAACCCTGAAAAAAGTAGTTGTTTTATTACTTAGAAAAATTTCTTCTTTATTGATTTAAATGTAAAAAATTGGTTTTATTGAATTAAAAGATTTTGAATTAAAATCTTGCTCTCAGTGAAATGAGCAATGAAATGAGAGTATATAGGAAAAATAATGAAATTTTGTTCGAAATGCCAATGGAGTTTGAGAAAGTTTCTTCTCCTCTGATTTGGGTCTATGTTAACTGTCTATCTTTGCTTGTGCGGTTGGAATTGCAGGGCACGTCAACCAAGTCCTATGCTGCGAGTCAACAGCGAGGAAGTGATCGAGCTAAATCCCTCGCCTACACTTTCCCAAAATTCGCCTACTCATCAGCCTCTAGCTGGAACCCCCTATGTTACAGCTACATTTGACACCAATATTACTAAAGTTTAGTCTCTTTGCACGAAATCTTATTCTGCACTAACAAAGTCTAGGCTAATTTTTCTCTCTCAAATATTGCAAACTATATCGAGCTATAAATACCGAGATAAAAATACATAGTTAAAAGATAAAAAAATAAATAAAAGAAAAGTAAATAAAAAAAAGTAAATAAAAAAATAGTAAATAAAAAAAAATAGTAAATAAAAAACATTAAATAAAAAAATATCCAAAAAATATTAAATACAAAAAGATAGTAAATAAAAAAATAGAAAATAAAAAATAGTAAATAAAAAAAAGTAAATAAAAGAAAAAAAAATAGCAATCGTTGAAAAACTAACATGTAAACGAAAACAAGTGTCATTATTACCAGCTCAACTCTGTCAATATACAATAATCGCTTTTCAAATATTGCCTATACACAATTGTTTTAATTCAAAGTACATACGCTGTTTAATAACTTGAAAACTATATTTAATTGTATTTAACTTAATTGTAAATTCTACGTATTTACGTATATATCTTAATGTGGAAATAAAATATTTCCATAATAATTCTCATGTCTCACTGATTTTGGGATTGTGATTTTTTATAGTCATCAGTAATGATAAATTAGTTCGATCATTTCACGTTGCATGGTTCTCGTTTCATGGCTATGGGGTATCATTTTTGTTAACTCGTTTCTATTCTTTTTTTTTCTTAAAAAGCAAATTTTTCGTGCAATTATCACTTGCAATAAAAAAAAAGTAAACTACTTTCTTCTAGAATTTTTAAAAGCATTAAAAATCATTTAAAAGCATTCGAAAACATTCAGAAATATTTGTGACGCGCTCCCAAAAAATTAAGTACTTAAGAAGCAAAAAATTTCAGTTTGTGTTAATTTTTTTGGAGTAAAAATACAATAAGAGAATTACTATAATGATAAATTACTGATATTCAAGTTTTCGTTACATATTCGAAATATTTCATAGAAACTAATTTTAAATTTACGAAAATTAAAAAGGAACTTCAAGATAAAACATAATCTTCAATTCTTTTGCTTCTTAGCTTTTTTTTGGGAGTACGCCACATTTTTAAAATCTGCTTTTTAACAATTAACTGTGAAAATTGTATGTAGTTAGTTGATTTAATATTTCAAGTAATTACTCTCATTTTATTGAAAAATATCTAAACTATTTTCTCTACTATTCTATATCAAATTTTGTAAATAATAATCCGACATTCATACAAACAAACTTTTCATCAATCAAAAATTAAATAATTCAGAATTATATTTTTCTTCCTGAAATTTCAAGTCAATCGATAAATATTAGCAAATTCGGTATTTTTACCGACACTTATTATTCGATTACTCTGTAATTTTATTTAGTTTGGAAATTAATTTTATATCGTTGAAATAATTTTTTTTATCATGTTATTTAAATTTGCATCACTTTGTTAAAAGTTAACTTGAAAGTTCAAATTTCAGATTTTTAATCTATTTATTTTTTAATTCGTATAATTCCTTCAATGTATTTTCAAATCCATTTCCATTTTTAAATCCATCCATTATTATTTTTTATTTATTCTACTATTATCATTGTTAAATTTTATTCACTCACGATTCTTCATTACTTGGACAGATCTCAATTCTTATAAGTGTTTAGAATAAAATAATTCGTAGAGAATTTTTTTTTATTCTTGTAGATGTACGTTACAATGTCTCTTTTAGTGTTTTATTCTTATGTATATATAAGTGATCATAATGTCTATTTATAAATATTTAATATCTATTATAAATATTTAATATCTATTATAAACATTTAATATCTGTTATAAATATTTAATATCTATTATAAACATTTAATATTTGTTATAAACATTTAATGTCTGTTATAAACATTTAATGTCTGTTATAAACATTTAATATCTATTGTAAATATTTAAACTATTTAATCACATATTTTTAAGGAAGAATTTAACGGACAGTCAAAAGAAAACTGAATCTGTCATAATTTCGTATTTTGAACCAAAAAAAAAAAAACAAATTAAATTTTAAATTCATTTTGGTCAAAGGGTAAAGAATTTAATTTCCAACAACAAAGTTTTATTTTAATAAAAATACCATTTTTTTGTCATGATAAAAAATATTTGTTAAATTTAAGTTTAAGAAATAGTTTTTTATTGACAAAATTGTGATTTTTATTCAAATAAAAACAAAATTCAGGAAAACCTGGAAATGTCAGGGAATTTTATAAACCTTGAATTTCTTTGCGTACCAATTCAATTTTTTTCAAAATAATTTTAATAAAATTCTTCGCAGAAATCCAATAATGTTTAAAAATTTACAAAATATTCTCGTCAAAATTTTCAAAAAACAAAATTCTTCAGAAAAATTAAATTATTATTATCATAAAGAACAAAGTTCTTCGTAGATATTTAATTATTAGTGAAAAATGTAATACAATTCTGGGCAAGAATTCAATTATCATTATAAATAACAAAATTATTCGCAAAAATTCAATTACTTTCAAAAATAACGAATTTTTTAGCAGGAATTCAATTATTTTCAAAAATTCCATAAAATTCTTCACAAAAATTCAATTATTTTCAAAACTTTCAAATAACGTTCTTGACAAGAATTTTAATTTTTTTTATAAATAACAAAATTATTCGCAAAAATTCAATTATTTTCAAAAATAACAAGTTTTTTTTAGCAGGAATTCAATTATTTTCAAAAATTTCATAAAATTCTTCCCAAAAATTCAATTATTTTCAAAAATTAACAACATTTTTAGCAAGAATTCAATTATTTTCAAAATTTATCATAAAATTCTATTATTTTCAAAACTTTCAATAAAGTTCTTGACAAGAATTCAATTTTTTTTCATAAATAACAAAATTTTTCGTAAAAATTCAATTATTTTTAAAAGTTGCAATACAATTCTTGTAAAGAATTCAATTATTATTATAAATATCAAATGTCTTCGCAGAAATTCAATTATTTCCAAAAATAAGATAATTTTTAACATGATTTAATTATTTTCAAACACTACATAAAATTCTTCGTAGAAATTCAATTATTTTCTAAACTTTTCATAATTTTCTTCGAAGATATTCAATTTTTATTGAAAAATGTAATAAAATTCTGGGCAAAAATTCAATTATCATTATAAATAACAAAATTCTTCGCAAAAATTCAATTATTTTCAAAAATAACGAATTTTTCATCAGGAATTTAATTATTTTCAAAAATTTCATAAAATTCTTCGTAGAAATTCAATTATTTTCTAAACTTTTAATAAAATTCTTGGCAGAATTTCAATTATTTTTAATACAATTTTCATCAAATTTTCTCAAGAAATGCAATTTTTTTAAAAAATTTTATTAAAATTTATCAAGAGATTTCAATTGTTTAAAAATTTGTATTTTTATAATTATTTATAAAATTCATTATGAAAATTCAATTTTAAGAAACATTAAATTGTTTTATTTTAGTTTTCAAGAAAATAATAATCGTAATGATGAAAATAATTTTTGAAAAAGTTTTAATATCTTAATTTCTATAAAAAAAAAATTATTAAATATTTATTTAAAAATGAAGTTTTTGATGTTTTCAAATAATTTTCGTTTTAAAAACCTGGAAAAATTCCGTTTTTTAACCTGGAAAACTTGAAAAAGGAAATTTAAAAAGAGCAAAAGCGTGGCAACCCTGAAAATTGTTTAAAATATTAAAAATTAAATTATTTGCTTACACTAAGTCGAAATTAAAATTTTATTTAGCTTTTTTAAATTAAATACGAAATTATGACATTGAGCTTTTTTTCTAATTCTTTGTCAGATTTTTCCCATTTCTGCAAAAAGAATGATTTTAAGTCATTGCAGCAACTCATTTACATAATTAATCATATAATTTACATAATAAAATTACATAATTAAAAATTAAAAAATAAAATAAATTAACAATTTTTGTCAGATTTTCTGCAGTTTAATGAAAATAAATAATGCAGATAATACTAGTTATACAATTTTTCTTTTATGATAAACATAAAAATAATAAATAATTTTTATTATTGAAAACCTTGAGGAATAGTCTCTGTTCAATTTTGGAGTTGAAATTTCACTTAAAAAAAAAAAAATGATTGAATTAAAAGTTTCTTCCTATCAGTTTGTCTGGGTGTTCTTTCCATTCATCCACTCAGTCAACATCATCGGCACCTATGGAAAATGGACAAGATCGAGCTCGTGTTGTCTGTGATTATTCCGCAAGAGATTCCAGTGAATTAAACCTCGAGCAAGACGAGGTAACGAAATTTGAAATTTAAATCAAGTCTCTAAATTTCGAAGCATGATTTTATTCTTTAGTTGCCGTATCAAAAATCGTCAATAATTTTCTCTAAAGTGTCTATTGAATTTTTCTATTCTATTTTGTCAATTGAATAGAAAACAGTCTTAGACTATTCAAAAGGGACATTTAAAAAAAAAAAATTTTCTTTTTTATAAATCTTGGATTTGTCTATTTATTTAAAAACTATTTGTCAACGACTGTGATCAAATTAATTATTAATTTGATTTTCGTAAATATTTTTCATTTTCTTCGCTGAGGCATGGAGTAAAACTATAGTTTTTTTTATAGAATTATATAATTATTATGTATTAGTTGCTGCTAGTTTCTCAAAATCATTTTTTTGATGTGAGTTTTTATATATATTGTCTGCACACTAGTGTTTAAGTTTATTAATTTATAATTTAATTCGTTTCTTTTTGTGCTTTTGTTATTGTTAAATGGGCGCACTTTTTCATCAACTTTTTTACGAAATAGAATAAGAGTATGTATTTTTTTTTTTTTTTTTAATTTAGCCTTATGTGTATACAATTGAGAATGTGTTTATTGTATTTTTCATTTATAAACAAAAATTATATGTGCAATGCAAAAGGTATAGATATAATTGTTTGAAAAATCAGATATTAGAAATTATTTTACATTTTAAAAAGACTCAAAGTATCTATCGATTTTACGTAAATTATTATATTATAAGAATTCGATTCACTTTTTTCTTTTTTAATTCCGTCTGTTATGAATTGAAATTGTATTCGTATGATTTAATATTGAAAAATAATTATTTATATTTTAATTATAATTGTAATTGTATAAATAATTACATAAATTTAATTTTATTAATTTTATTAATTTTATTAATTATATTAATTTTGTTAATTTTATAATTTATATTAATTATAAAAACATACATTAATTGTTATAATGTATACTAGGCGCATGGTTGTAGTATGTTTGGAAAAAAATCAATTTTGTAATTTTATTGCAGAAAATACAAAATTCTATATTATAATTTCGAATTATATAAATAATTATATGGATAATTAATTATATTTCTATAAATATTATAATATTTATCGTACTATTTAGTTATTTTTACTATATGTATATTAACTATTTTCTACTACTTAATGGAAAACTTGAAATTATTACTTATTCCATTGCAATTCTTCACTTTTTTTTACAATATAATTGTTTATAATTCTGTACCATTATTTAATAATTAATTAATAATTTATTAATATTATTTGTACGTAATACTCAGCTATGTGAATCAATACAAGAAATATTGTTAGAGAATGAAATTCTTTAAAAGAAAAAAAATTACAAAAAAGAATTGTGCGTTTAAAAAACTTTCTAAAAAATTAAATATTAGAAAAAGATTTTAGAACGTTTTTTAATAAAGTACTTGTGACATATTATTGTTTATAATTAGTTCAATTTGTTAATTCTGTAAAATTATTGAAAAAATGTGAAATATTCGAAAATTCTTTATTTCGATTCTTTATTTAATTTTTAATGTTAATACGGTTTTATTCTAATTAACATGTTAATTATTTCAATTCATTCAGTTAATTTAAGTCTTTGAATGAATTAAATTAATTAAATTCATTTAATTCATTCAATTAATTAAATTAATTAAATTTATTCAATTAATACAATTAATTCAATTCATTCAATTAATTTAATTAATTAAATTCATTCAATTTAATTCAATTGATATTTTAATTCGATTGTCAAATTCAATTTAAATCGAATAAGCATAAATTTAATGATTATTTAATATATTACGTTTAATTAATTGACTGTTAATTTATTTCTAAACTTGAAACTCAAAATTTTTTTTAATTAGATTTTTGTAATTACTTTTTTAAATAGATTTTTGTAATTATTTTTTTTTTTAAACAGATTTTTATAATTATTTTTTTAAACAGATTTTTGTAATTATTTTTTTAAATAGATTTTTGTAATTCCTTTTTTTTAATTAGATGATTATTAATAGAGAATCGATTTATTGAAAATGATCACAGATTATAATTTCTGGATCAGTAAAAAAATGTCACATGTACTCTTACTATTTTTCAATGTATATTTGAAAAGTAATTAATTTTCTAATTATCTATGTAGATAAAAAATTGAGCATGTCACGTTTAATTTTACGAAATTAAAGTCCAAAACGTTTATCAACGAAAAAAAAATTATTTAATGCATTCAAGTATTATTTTTAATTATTTTTAATTTTATTTTCTTATTTTCAATTGTAAAATAATTATTATCAGAATATGAACATAAATATTTTTTTTCTAAATATTTTTGTGTCAACATTGCTGCGTCATTTTTAATTAATTTACTAAGCGAACAATTTTTTTCATTGATTAACGTTGTGGACTTTTGGTTTAATTTTATTATTTGATTTTGTAGACGAATGAATAAATTTTGAAGCTCAGGAGTTCTTTTTTATTTAATGAAGAAAAAAATTTCTCATACTCTTGAACTTTGAAATTTTATAGAGAAAATAAGAATTGAAGATTGTCGCATGACAGTAATTATTGTATAACGATACTCTGTAGTTTTAATTCGTTTATTTATATTTAGACTTAATTTTTTTTGTTATTTGACAATTATCTTAAAATTCTTAAATTTATAATTGTGAATATATGTTGTACATACTTAAAATTTACTCATTTCAATAAACACTTGCAATTTTATGATTTATTTAATTTTATCTTTCTACAATTTTGAATTTTTTTTCCAAAAAAAAAAACTAACAATTGAAAAGTTTCACATTTTTTATAGGTAATTTCTGTCTCTGAAATTGATGGAGACGAAGATTATCTTTTGGGATTTAGAGGCAGTCAACGAGGAAAAGTCCCCAAAGCTTATGTAGAAATTATTAGCAGTTAAATATATTTAAAAAATATTTTACTGGTTCCTTGCTAAATTATAATTTAGCTAATTAGTTAACTTAAATATTAAGTAAACAAAAAAAGTTTTATTGAAACACTGCTTGGATGTGATTAATATATATATATATATCTATATATAAAACTTGGAAAAATAAAAATGATGCCTAATTCTTTATGTCAAATATAAAAATATATAAATTTTCAGAAATAAATTATTCTATGCAAAAAAAATATATTTCAAAATGTAGAGTAAAAAAGCGTAATCAGTTTTATCAATTACTTGTTAATTAAATGTTACATACGTTCTGAAGGAATTTTAAAGTTTAAACTTTTTAAACGGACAAGTGTCAATTAAGTCAAATTTCTCTCATATCGAAAATAATTTTTCCAAATAATTCCAAAATATAATTAAAAAAATAATTGACTAAAACTTTAATAGTCGTTGAACTTTTTCAGAAAATATATAATTATATATTATTATACAAAAAAAAACTCGACCAACATGATATATGTCTATATTGTCTAATTAGAAATTTTACCAAATAATTTCCTGTAAATCAAAAATATTAAATAAAATTATCTAAATTATTAATTATTATTATTAACAATAATAAAGTACATGTTCCGGTAATCTATTTCGCAGTTTGCTTTTTTGTTTCTTAACTTTTTGATAATTTTTCTTTTCAAATATTTTCAATTTTAAAATTAATGTATTTTAAATTTTGATTATGAAATTATTTAAAATAATTTATATTTGAAAATAAAAATTTTTGTAATTTGCATAACAAAAATAAATTATTGAGTTCTTTTTTTAAATGAATTTGAAATGAAATTTTTGTGTAAAAACATTTGAGAACAAAACTAATTAACTTACTATCAATAATGAGTGATTGTTTTTGTTTGTTGGTTACATGACTTCTTGTTGCAAAGCAGGTAAACAAACACTGAGTTGTCAATGTTTTTTTGTTTGAAAATTTTAAATGCTGGTTCTTGGACAGTATTGTAAATGTACCCTAAAAGCCTAAAGGTGTCACCAGGGTTGGGACATTTTGAGAAATGGACAATGGTACACTTCAGAGTTGGGTAGGTCACTTAGAACTGTGGATCGTACCTTAAGATCCAGGGCTGGGAACGTTTTTCTAAGAATTTCTCTTCTACATTTAAAATGATTGGCGGAAACTTCATAACCTCTTTACAATCATTTTTCCGATTTTTCCAAACAGTTAAGTTCCAAGAGAAAGTTTCGTCTGCTAAAAGCATTAAGAAAATGATGCCTCTTCAATATTTTTGATTTTAAACATTTATATAAAAATCAGAAAAAGAAGCAGCAAAACCTCTGGTTCTGTAATTTAATAATGAACGAAAAATTGTGATAAATCGTTAACATTTAAGTATATAGTGAAAAACTATATAAACAACTAGTGAAAATGGATAATATTGAACTATTATTTTTTGACACCTTCTCTCATGACATTTCAGAAGTAAGTATATTCTTATTTATAAATAAAAGTGTGTATCAAAACTGAAAAAATTGCTAAAATATCCTTTTTTTATTACAGGAATTAAATTTAGATTTAGTTCAATTTCCAAAACCTGTTTATATAAGTGAGGTTAGAATTATTCCACTGGGTGCCCGGGTTCAGGCCGATTTTCCCGGAGGCGTTCGTCTAGGGTAAGTTTCTAAGAATTGTGTATTTTTTTATTTGGAAATAAATTATTTCTCATTTTTGCGAGGTAAAGTGTACTAAAATGTATAATAATGATTTTGTAGGGCAACGAATCCTTCACAATTTGAAATAGAATTTTTCGTTAATGATCTGAGTAAACCGGGAGCATCGACCTTTGAATCATTGGGTGGCTTAGAGTATAAGCAAAATATTCACATACAATTGGAATGCGAACGAAAACAAATTCCCACAGATGGATTAGTTCTTCGTGGTTGGTATACGACAATAACTTTAGCTGTTTACGGAAGTTTGACAAAGTCAATTAGCAATCCGCAGGAAGTACCAAGTGCTCCTCCAGCAGCCGCTGTCACCGTGGGAATTCCCGAGGAGAATTCAGTCAAGGAGACGGTAGTTCAACCCAAGGAACCCGAACCCGAATGGTTTTATGAGAATCAAGCTCAGAATAATGCCTCAGTAAGTTTTCGAATAATTACTTATTATTTATCAATCTCACAGGCTTTGAATTCAATAATTCATTTTTTTAAATTTAGCAAAAAGTGGTATCTTTTTTTAAAATAATTGTGTTTTTTTAATGAATTCTATGAAAATTGAATTTGAAACAATTAAATTCTTGTGAAAATTTTATTATTTATAAAAATAATTGAAAGTTTAAATACAAAACTAAATAATTTATTGAATAATTGAATTCTTTCGAAGAATTTTATTAAAATTTTGAAGAATAATTGCATTTCTCGAGGAATTTTTTAAAAATAATTGAAATCCTGTGATGAGTTTTGTTATAAAAATAATTAAATTTTTGCAACGAATTATATATAATAATTTTTTTGAATAATTAGATTCCTGTGAAAAATTTTATTATTTGTGACAATAACTGAATTCCTGCAAAGAACTTTATTAAAAATTTTTTAAATAATTGAATTCCGCGAATAATTTTATTTGTGAAAATAATTGAATTTTTGCGAAGATTATTTTGTAAATAATTGATCTTCTTCGTAAGATCCTATGAAAACTGAATTTTAAACAATTACATACTTGTAAAAATTTTATTAAAAATAGTTGATATTGAAAATAATTGAATTCTTTTGAAGAATTTTTTTATTTCAACTATCAATGAATTTAAATTAGTGCAAATTCTCAAAGAAAAAGGGTCACAAATCTAAAAAAGTACAATTATTTTATTATATAATTTCTAAAAATATTAATCTTTATTTTGTTGAATTAATTAATTAAGTAATTAATTAATTAATTTAATTAATCATTAATTAATATTTATAAAAACATAGTAAGAAATGGTAAAAAAAAGTAGTAAATAGTAGATTTTAGTAAATGAGTACGAAGCCTACAATAGTTTCCCTTTAAATTAAATTGAATCAAATTTTGATTTATTTTTCTGATTTTTCCAGGAATCGGCTGCAGTTGCAACACCGCCACCGCCACCACCAGTCGTGGTGAGTCCACCGGAACCAAAAAAAGTTCCCGCCGAACCACCAAAGACAGAAGCACCTCCGCCATGGAAAGAAGAAGAACCATCGCACAAATTGATAAAACGCCCAATTTCACCGCCTTCCGAGTCATTGATTTCCCTGAGTCCGGAATCAATTTCCGCCGAAGAGGAAGATGGCGATCAGGAGACAAAAGACTCGGGAGCTGTAGAACCTTACGAACCAATTCTCTCCGACGAAGACATGGTCGATGACATCCCCTCGGCAATTGACTACGAAGCCGAAAGTCAAGCTCTCGATATTCACCTCCTCCATCCGCCGAATCTTCTAGACATTGAAAAAATTCCCCTCAACTACGATCAAAGAACCCTAGACCCACGAGCCGTGGATAAATTACGCGAAACAATAGTTTCACTCGCAAAATCAGTGGCAAATTTCATCTCAGCATCGGGCCAAGAGAAAGAGACATTTGTCCACAATTGCGAAACACTCTGTCTAACGTTAAATTCATTCACTCTGACTGCCGATGATTTTCACAATCTCTCCGATATTTGTTCAGCGGGATTGGATATTGAAATGGCGAGATCACAACCACAACCCGCTTACAAGGTTCGTCACATAAAAGTCGGTGTTCGATTGACCGAATCGTTGTGCCGTTTAACTGAGGGACCGGATATTTTATTGAAAATCAACGTTCCTCACAAACTTCTAACTTTGTGTATGCGTGAAAATGTTGCACTCTCAGTGAAATTGTCCGCGATTCGTGCTCTCGACGCATCGCTAATAAGTCCGAAAATTGTCGAACAATTCCTCAAGATTAACAGCGAATTATATAAATTATCATTGATTATGTTGGACGAGGCAAAATTGGTACGATTGAAATACGCTCTCAGTTCGTTATTGAGAAAAATTCATGTTTACGAATTATTGTCCGAATTGAAACAGAATAAAATGAAAGCATCGATAAAAAGAGAAGACGATGAAGATGAAAAGGAACTATTAGAAAGAAACAAAATGAATGAGATAATAATAACAGAACTAAAGAATGGATACGCTTATGCACCCACGATAATGGCACAACCAAAACGTCAACTTCCGGCGAGTGCCCAAATGGAATTCGAAAGAGAACAGAATAGAAATCCTAGAAAGCATTTAATTACATATTATGCGCATCATCAATTATTGGAAAGACTTTTGGTATTTCTCTCGTCACCTGATTCGAGTAGGGAATTAATAAGAGCGACGAGAGAATTTTTGCTTTGTATGTCGGAGAGTGAAGAGGGTTTGGTTTACATGTTAAAGGAGCCAAGAGTCTCGCAATCTTTGCTGAAAGTTTTTAGATACGATCAAAGAGGAATTGGCGAGGAACTTGCTTGGCGTTTTCAAGTGATTCAATGCCTGATGAATATGACCTGTCGAAGAGATGATTGGAATTCATTGAGAAAACTTCATTCACTTCTCACATTTCCACAGGGATTACAAGCAATTATTTACGTTGTTCCAATGGGCAATTTTATTGATATTTTAATTCCCTTTCTTGGCGATGAGCATCTTTACGAATTTGCGGGAGAAATTATTTCAGCTGTTATTCGATATTCTGATCGAGTGGAGATTATTCATCATCGGGCTAAGGAATTAATTGAGAAGACAAGACATCCTGTTTTGAGGGATGTTATGTCTTATTTGTCCATTGCTGCACAAGCTTCGAGGTCAGTATACTAAAAGCTACTTCTTTTTTTTTTATTTTTTGCGAATTTGCACAACTTTAAATTCTTTGAAAAATTCAATTATTTTCATACATAACAGTATTTACCACAAGAATTCAATTATTTTCAGAAAATTTAATAAAATACTTTGCAAAATTAAATTATTATCAGAAATTTTAATAAAATTCTTTGAAAAAATTCAATTATTTCCAGGAATTTTAATTAAATTCTTTGCAAAATTTAATTATTTTCATAAATAACAATATTCATCACAAAAATTCAATTATTTTTAAAAATAATAAATTTCTTCTAGTAAATTCAATTATTTTATAAAATTCTAATAAAATCGTTCACAAGAATTCAATTATTTTCATAAATAATAAAATTTAGAAATTATTTTCAACAATTTTTTGCAAGAATTCAATTAAATTTCACCAATAATGAAATTCTTCGCTGAAATTCAAATATTTTCAAAAACTAATATTTTAATAAAAATTTCTCAAAAGAATTAAATTATTTAAAAAAAATGTAATAAAAGTCATCACAAAAATTCAATTATTTTTAAAAGTAATAACATTCTTCGAAGAAATACAATTATTTTCAGGAAATTTCAAAAAAATTCTTTGCAAAATTCAATTATTTTCATAAATAACAGTATTCATTACAAGAATTCAATTATTTGCAAGAATTTTGATAAAATTCTTTGCAAAATCCCATTACTTTCAAAAATTTTAATTCAATTCTATGCAAAATTTAATTATTTTCATAAATAACAATATTCATCACAAAAATTCAATTATTTTTAAAAGTAATAAAATTCTTCGAAGAAATACAATTATTTTCAAATTTTTTTTTTAAATTTATCGTCAAGTTTTCAATTATCTTTATAAATAGCAAAATTCTTCCCCAAAATTTAATTATTTTCTAAAATTTTAATAAAATTTGTTTCAAAATTTCAATTATTTTCGACAATTTAATTATTTTCAATATCTACTATTTTAATGATATTTTTTTTGGAATTAAATTATTTAAAATAAAATTTTCATTACACTTGTTTCGAAAAAATTCAAATTATTTTCACAGCAATTTTAATAAAATTACTTGTAAAAATAGAATTATTAGTTTAAAAAATTTCAATAAAATTTTATATAAGAGTTGAATTATTTTCAATTAAATTTTAATTAAATTCGTCGAAAAAAAGGTAAAATTTCAATTATTCTCAAAAATAAGAAAATTTTCCAAGGAAATTCCATTATTTTCATAAAATAATAAAATAGTTTGAATAAATTCAATTATTTTTCATGTAATTTGAATAAAATTTTTCGCAGAAATTCTATTATTTTCTTAAATAATACAATTTTTACAGGAATTAAATTATTTAAAATACAATTTTCATAAAATTTTTCGAACAAAATCAAATCATTTAAAAAAGATTTTATAAAATTCTTCGCAAGAATTTTATTATTTTCATCAATAATAAAACTTATTTTCGGGATTTCAATTATTTTTAATACAATTTTAAATAAATTAACCGAAAAATGTAATTATTCTTAAAATTTTTTTTAAAACTCTTCAAAGGAATTCAATTATTTAAAAAAATTCTTATAAAATTTGTTGCAAGAATTCAATTATTTTTATAAATAACAAAACTCATCGCAGGATTTCAATTATTTTTAAAAAATTCCTCGAGAAATGCAATAATTATTCTTGAAAGTTTTAATAAAATTCTTCCAAAGAATTCAATTTTAATAAATATTCAATTATTCAATAAATTATTTAGTTTTGTATTTAAATAATTGGATTTTTGTAAAATTTTCTGTTAAGAATTGATTTAAAATGAATTTAAGTTAAAATTTTAGATAATAATTGAATATTATAAGCGTTAGATATTGTATAAATTATTAGAATTAAATTTCAAAAAAATTTTAAATTCAAATAGGTATTTGTATAAATTTTAAACCTTGTAAAACTGAAATATTTAAATTTTTAGCTTGAAAAATTATTAATTTATTATTTTCATAAAAGATTATTAAAGTTTTTAATAATTTTAATTAAAAATTTCAACAAAATTATTGAATTTTGGAAGAATTACAGTTGCGTAATTTTTAGAATTAGTGAAATTTCAAAAAGGTTTTACATTAAAATCATTGAAAAAATATTTTAATTCCTGGTGGAAAAATAAATAAGTAGGTATTTAAATATTTATTTAAAAGAATTTTATTACTTTTAAAAATTTTTTCAAAACACAATCGTACATGTTGAAGAATGTGAAATTAAAATTTAGAAAATAATTTAATTTCGTCAAAATTTTGAATTTAATTTATTAGCAGTATGAGAAAAAACGTAAATATTTTTTATAAAAATTAGAAAAGAATGCAGAATCAAATTTTTGTGATTTTTGGGAATCGTATAAATAGAATTTCTTTTAGTTGTGAAATTTAATTTAATCAAAAACTAGTTTTTTTTACTAATTTTTTCGGTCTTGATACGACCTTTTGTAAAGATTAATTTTTTAATTAATTTTGTAAAAATTTGAAATAGATTTGAAAATAATTTTTAAAGTTATTAAACAGGGGACAGTGAGGAAGCAAAAGTGACCAGCTATTTATTTAGATAAAACTAAATTTATAAAGAATAATAAATAATAAATTTATTTAGAAGAAAATTTTTTTTCAAAAAACACTGACTTACCTTTTCTTATTTCAGTTGGAACTATGGTGACGTGTCTTCGTTGATATCGATAATAAGGAAAAATTCCGACAAGGCAACCTCCCTGCCTGGCGATTTAATCACAGCCTTGAGAATTTTGCATTACCTCGTATTTCCATCGTCCGACGATGTTGATCCCATGGAGCCTTACATTGAATTGAAGCATCGTAACGCACTGACACAACTTTTCGCTGCCGACGGTCTCAGTGCATTGGTTTCCGTGATGTCGAACGTCGCCGATTTCTACGAACAACCATTTCTACATCGAGCAACACTCACTGGAAAAAGATGTCTAGGATTGATATCACTATTATCACCGACAGTAAAACTCACCCGTGCATTACTCGAACGTCTCGTCAAGTGTATGGGAACTGATTTTAAGGATCTAACAGTAGTCGTTCCTCTCCTCGGTGTTTATTCACTGATCGAAGCAATTCCAGCGACACAAAAAATTTGTGATCTCTCCTCTGAGATTGTTGCGACACTTTTAATTTTCACACGTGCCGTTGATTCCGATGGTTCAGGCAATGTTGCCAAATCCCTTTGGACACAAATGTTGGGCGAAGTGCTGAAAATGCTATCACTGAGTCCTTCGAATTTCATTCCTGGATTAAAATTATTGACAAGATTATTGCCTTCGATTTTGACGATGAAAGAAACTTCGTCCGAGGATAAAACGAGAATTCTAGGTTTGAGAAAATTGTGGTCGGCTCATTTGCAGGCGCAAGCAAATAATCTCATAGACACACTGAGACTATTGTGCTCGAGTTGGAATCAAGAGCTGCTGTGTCTTGTTTCGATGGTCTGTAAACAATTGAGTGATTTAGCAGCACCGACAGCATTGCTCGTTGGCCGATGTCTACTCGATGGTATTCTAATGGCTAATCCATTGGAAAATAATCTACCGATTCTCGGCTTACTCGCAAATTTATCACAACACGCGCCAATGAAGGCGACACTCCTCACTCTCATGAATCCAGCATCACGGGCTCAAGTCAAATCCGATCAGAAATACCCCCCAGTCATTGAAATGATGTGCTCCACTCTAAAGAACGCCAGCGACAATCGAATACAATTCGAAATATTGAAAATTTTCGATACACTCTGCGATTCGAATATCAGTTTCGTCGAAGAAGACGCTAAAGAATCATTCGAAAATCTCCTCACTCACTCAGTGCCAAGCAAAGAACCCTTACTTCTAATTCTTGCCCCACTGATTGAAATTTTAGCCAGCGCCTCGAAATACCATTCAAACATCGTCAAGAGCACTCTAAATATTCTCATTTCCCTAATTAGTCACAACTACGGTCTCTATCATGTGAAAAGTTGTCTGGAAAATAATCCCGAAGCGTTGAAAACCCTACTGGAATATATCGCGACACAAATCGAAGAAAAAATTAAAGACGAAGACAAAGAATCAGAAACAAAAGAAGAAGAACAACAAGAGGATGAAATTACATCCCTCGCCGAATTGACTGTTAATTTTCTAGAAAATTTAATTTCTTCCAAATCACAAAAACGAACATTATGCTTACGTGTACAGCAATTAGCTCAATTAGTCTCATGGGATAAAAATGGACATCCTTTGGAGAAAATTAATGCAGCTAGGGAATTAATTGATGGACTAAAATCATTGGATGAAAAGGATGATAAGGAATCATTGCCAGAAATGTTGGAACCATTACTACCAGCACCGGAGGCATTATTAAATCAATTTTCCCAAAGATCAATAAATGTTCATGATTTTAATGATGATGAGAAATCGAGGAAAATTTCTAATGAAACAATTTCGGGACAAAGTGAAATTACCATTGATCTAATTGCCCTGGCTGCTGAATTATTACCAGCTGATTTTAATTTACTCACTGAAACACAAAGATTGTGTGCGAAAGCACCGCCTGATAATGCGACACATCTCAAAAGTCAAACTGATGAATCGAGGGAAAATCAAAAGCAAAATAATACACCTATTCCAAAAATAAAACAACCTTTCGGTGAGTTTCATATTTTGTTTAATTTAATTCGATTGGTTACACTGAAAAAAAAATTGGTTAGAATGTGCTTTTTAATCATACAATTTTTGCCTAAGAATAAAAGCCATTGTTTCTTCAAAAAAAAAAAACAATTTCTGCCTAAAATTAAAGCAAAAATTGCCATAGTTAAGGCTAAAATTGCTTTTTTCTAAAGAAACAATTGCTTTTCCTGTTTTGCTTTTAAACTTAGGCAAAAATTGAACAGAGAATAAAGCACATTCTGCCTATTATTTTTTTCACTGTAAAATAATTTCTAATATTCTTTTTATAAAATTTCATTCTTGAAAAATTTACGTCTCTTTACCTTTTCTCATTTTTCTAATATTATAAACAGGCCTCGGATATTCAGACTTTTTTTTTTACTTTTTCCGACTGTTTTCAAAAAACACGACCAGGGCTCGAACCAGTGAAAGTATTTAAAAATACGGACTTACATTTTTCATAACTATAAAACATGAAGATATCGATCACTCCGAGTCTTCGACTCGGAGTAATCGCTTTCTTCATGTTTTATAATAATTAATGACGGAGTGATAAAATCATTATCAATTTAATTATTATTTTCAAGAATTTTTAACTAAAATTCTTCTTTAAATCTATTTTTTAAAAATAATTTTCGAAAAAGTTCTTTGACAATTTTCAAATCCATTTCTTTACAATATTCAATTTTACTAAATTTCAATTATTCGTAGATTCTTCAATTAAATATATATTAGAAAATAAAAACTTTAAATAATACAAAAAAAATCAATTAAACTTTTTCAAAAAAATTAATTTCAAAATTCAATTATTTCTAAATATTCAAGCTATATTGCTTTTACTACTCAATTATTATCTAAAATTTTAACTGATATTCAGTTATAAATCAATTTTTATTAGAAAATTCTACTACAAATTTAATTATTTAAATACAAAAATAAATAATTTATTGAATAATTGAATGTTTCTGAAAATTCATTTCCCACAAAGAATTTTATCAACAAATTTTGAAATAATTGAATTCTTTTGATGAATTTTAATAACATTTTTAAGAATAATTATATTTTTCGAGAAATTTGATTAAAATTGTATTAAAAATAATTGAAATTCTGCGATGAGTTTCATTATTTGTGAAAATAATTGAATTTCTGCAATAATTTGTAACTTTTCCAAAATTCAATTTTTTTCGTGTTTTTTTTACTAAAATTCTTCTATAAATACATTATTTTTAAAACTTTTTGAAAAAGTTCTTTGAGAATTTTCAAATTTATTTACTATTTTATTTACTATTTTTATTTTTATAAAATTTTTTTTTTATTTTTATTTTTATTTTGTAATGATAGTTAATTGTTAATTTATAAATGTATAAATTTACGGATGCTCGTCGGACCTGGGTTCGCGAAAGAAAGGAATTGACAAATTAAATTAACATTAAATACGTATATTGAAAATTAAATGTAATTTACAAGCGTGTGCGAATTAAACAATAGAAAACTAAAATTATCGAATCGTTAACGATGCGCACGTTGCGCGAGACGGCGAAACAATGGTTATTTCCGTAAAATGACAAATAAATTAAAATTACGAAAATTACGCGTAAAACGTTGGACGGACGCATGGCTCATTACGAAATATTCTCTGGAGATTAATTTGCATTGCGGTAGAACCGCTTACAAATCGAAATATTCGCCGCGAAATCGTGTGACAAACGCCACTTTGTTTTACGGTAGAACCGTTTGAGCAATCGCCCTTCTGACCTGCGATAGAACCGCTTTGGAGTATAACTCCTTCAGCCTTGTGGTTGGACCACTTAGAGTAAGAACCCTTTCGCTGCGGTAGTACCGCTTAGAATGAGAGTTCTCGCCTGCGTTCGAGCCTACGTGCTCTCGCTCCAGCGGTGGGGCGAGTTCGTGGGGGACACTAGTAGAGGGGCGCTCTACTCGACGCGTGCGCCAGCGCTCGCGATTATTGATCGTTTTCGTGTTGAAACGATTTTCGATAACCTGTTTTATTTATCGCGGAATCACAGTTAATAATTATTAGTAAAAATATTTAACGATTATTACAATTTACTATTTTACGTTACTTCAATTATTCGTAAATTCTTCAATTAAATAAATATCAGAAAATAAAAACTGGAAATAATTTTTTAAAAAATCCTCAATTAAACTTTCTTAAAAAAAATTAATTAATTAATTAATATTCAATTATAATCAAAAATTTAAACTGAAATTCATTTTTAAATTCAACTAGAATTCAATTATTTAAATACAAAAATTAATAACTTATTGAATAATTGAATGTTTTGTTAAATTGAATTTAAAAATAATTATTCTTAAACATTTTATTACAATTTGTCGAAAGAATTCAATTATTTACAAATTTGTTGATAAAATTCTTTATGAGAATTCAATTTAACAAAACATTCAATTATTCAATAACATTTAAATAACATTTAACATTTTTCGAGAAATTCTATTAAAATTGAATTTAAAATAATCGGAATTCTGTGATGAGTTTTATTATTTCTGAAAATAATTTAATCTTTGTAAAAAATTTTATTATTTATGAAAATAATGAAATTATTGCGAAGAAATTTATCAAAAATTTGCAAATAATTGAATTCCTTGTGGAATTTTTATTATTTTATGAATGTAATGAAATGTTTGCACAGAATTTCATTAAATTTTTTTTAAATAATTGAATTCTTTTAAAGAATTTCTTTGAATTTCTTTAAAATAATGGAGTTTCTTTAATAATTTTAATTAAAAGTTTTCAAAGTCATTAAATTTTATATGAACAATTTTTTTCAAGTTTTTACAATAATCATCTTTCTTAATAATTGAAATTAAACATTAAATTCTTGAATTTTATCAAAATTTTTAGAAAATAATTGAATTCTTTTGAAAAATTTCTTAAATTTATTGAATACAATCGAATTTGTTAGTTGTATTGAAAATAACTGAATTCCTGAGAAGAATTTTATTATTTATGAAAAATAATTGAATTTTTGCAAAGAATTTTACTATTTATAAAAGTAATTGAATACCTTTGAAGAATTTTGTTGTTTCTCTAAATAATTCAATTTAAAAAATGAATTCGACAGAATTATTAGTCAAAAGTATGAAAAATTCAAGTTTTAAAAGATTTTAATTTCAAGCTTTAATTCAAATAATATTCAATTTTTATCTAAAGTTTTAACTAAAATTTATTTTTAAATCAATTTTTATGAGAAAATTCTACGAGAATTCAATTATTTAAATACAAAAATAAATTTATTGAATAATTGCTTATTCCTTAAAATTGAATTCTCACAAAGAATTTTATTAA
Source organism: Leptopilina syphax (assembly GCA_032872505.1). Lineage (NCBI taxonomy): Eukaryota > Metazoa > Arthropoda > Insecta > Hymenoptera > Figitidae > Leptopilina > Leptopilina syphax. The sequence continues at coordinate 23,726,596 of CM065468.1, read as the reverse complement.
TAAATTTTTAAATAATTGAATTCTTTTGACGAATTTTAATAAAAAATTTAAGAATAATTACATTTTACGACGAATTCGATTAAAATTGTATTAAAAATAATTGAAATTCTTTAATGAGTTAATTATTTATGAAAATAATTGAATTCCTAAAAAGAATTTTATTATTTACGAAAATAATTGAATCTCTGTAAAAATTTTATTATTTATGAAAATAATTGAATAATTGCGAAGAAATTTATCAAAAAAATTTGTATATAATTGGATTCCTGCGAATTTTTTATTATTTTATGAAAATAATTAAAGGTTTGCATAGAATTTTATTAAATTTTTAAAAATAATTAAATTCTTTTAAACAATTTTTTTAAAATAGTAAATTTTGAAAATCATCCGAGGCCTGTATAAATATTGAAATTTAAATTTTTGATTAAAAATAGAAAATTAAAGTAATTTTCATAAAGTTTGAAAGTAAAAATAAATTAACAGAATTAAAAGGGGAAAATTCTCGAAAAAGTTATAAATAGATTAAGAACTATTAAATAATATAATAGTTTCTTCTTTTGCCAAAATATACTTTTTGTCTGTCATTCTTTTACTTCTATTTCTACTTCTACAGTCTCTACTCTCACTCTCTCTCTGAATTGAAATTGTGAAAATTAAAATACCTTTATTTCGTACGAAGAGATTATTTACTTTACAGTTGTAGAATCGAAGACGGTAGTTACAGCTTTACAAGAAATGATATCGAAAAATCGATCAAATACTTTATTAAAAAGACAGAAATTTTGTCGAAAGTCAGGTATAAGAATGTAATTTGAGTGGTTTTTTATCATTGATGATTTGAATGTTTCAAAGAATTGTTTTTTTTGTTGGTTGAATTAAAAGTTTAGTGATGCTGATCATTTGTTTGTATCTATGAATAATTTTTTTTTCCAGTTTTATAAAGTATTCGAGTTTCTGTCACAGTTATTGAGTTGTGATGCACTGAAAATTCAGCACTTTCTTGTTTTCAGGATTTCGTGGATTTTGATCATTATTTTCAATTTTGTTAAATTTTGAATCAATAGAATTTCAGAGTTGCTACGTTCAAAAAAAAAGTAGAGAAACTAAATCATTACTTCGTAGAAGATTAGTAGCAACTCTGTAAATAGTTTTCTATGCACCTATAAAAAATGTTACAGTAATCACAGATATTTTTTTAATATACAAAAACTGTATGAAAAAATTAGAAACTTGAAAAGTATTTTTTTTTGTCTTTTTTCTAACACTGTGATTACTGAAATTGAAAAGGAAATATTTTTTCTCACTTTCTAAATTATCTATTTCTTAAGTTTTATAAATTTGAAATTACAGACTAAGAATCTTTTTTGTTTTTTTTTCTTTTTTGTTTTTATTTACAATTAAAAAAAGATGAAAAAACTTACTTTTATTTTCACAGTGTCGCATATGAGGGGACGAACGCAATTCGCGAATTCGATGAGGGGCAATCCGGTTGGAAGTGGTGCTGGCCGAGGAGTGGATCCATTCAGATCGAGACCGCCGAATACCTCGAGACCGCCTTCATTGCATGTTGACGATTTTGTTGCACTGGAAACGTGTGGAGCACAACCAACAGGTCCCACTGGTTACAATAAACTCAGCATTCGCGGCACCGGCTCTCAACGTGGTGTCATGTCCGGATCACGTGGTCGCCCCTGGGTTCCTGAGCCACGACCTTATCTTCGATAATTTATTTAATTGAATTCAAATTAAACTCGCTCATTTGCACCCTAAGAAAAGTCAAGTTGATTAACGAATTGTATATTTGTAGATTTTTTACAACTGCTGTTAAATATAATACAAAATTGTAAAAAAAGTTTTGTTTTTCTTTTCACTTACCTTGGGAGGATGTTTTCTCTTTTTTTTCTTAACAGTAATGGCTAATTAGTGAGGATAAATTAATCATCTCCCGTGGATTCGTAGACTCCTCTCCTGTCATATCTGAACATTTTTTGTAATTTGCTACACCGCAATTTAAATTTTGTAAAATCAATTTTGAACCTGTCCATGTCCTTTATTGTTGGTTTCTGAAAATTATTATTTGTAAAAGATTATTTTTTTTATAGTAAAACTAAATTAATAAAAAAAATGAGACACGCTTCGAAGAAAGGTAAATAGCAAACGAATAAAAAAAATGTAATTATTAATTACAATAATTATCCAAATGAAAAAAATACCTCGTCCTCTATTGCCTCAGCTGCTAATCTTTTAAATTTGTTTAAAATATCATAAATATATTCACTCGGCTTCAGTTTTTGTTTCATCATCATTTCCAGTAATTCAACGGCATAATCCAGATTCAGTCGATTACACGCGGTACGTAATAAAGTACCGTAAATGAAATAATTCGGTGCAATGCCAAGATTTCTGATGCAATTCAATAATGATAGTCCATCTTCTTTATTTTGACAGGAGAGAGCAATTACTCCCCAGGTAATGATGTCTGGCTCGCAACCATTTTGCTCCATTTCACCAAGTACTGCCTTAAAATTTAAATAAAGAAAAAATTTTAATGTAAATTTTTAATTTTTATCTGCAGGCTTCGCACTTGATAATTAATTTTAAAAAAGTAGCTTTAAGACTGAAAAAAGGAGTAAAAAAGTAGTTACTTTTTTCAAAGGTAAAGCTACTTGAAAAAAATTTTAAGACTAAAAAAATCGTTTTAGACTATTCACAAAATTCGGTTTTTCGAATTTTTGATAATTTTTAATAAATTTAAATTTTTTACCAAAGGGTGGAAATTATTAAATAAGTAAAGTGTTTTTCAAGAGCCCAAAAATATTGAAGCTAAATGCCATAAAACAGAAGAGAAAATGTTGAATTTTAGTAAATTGGGTTTTTCGAATTTTTGATATTTTTTAAAAAATTTAAATTTTTTACCAAATGGTGGAGACTATTAACAGGGTGTCTAAAGGTCCTGCAAAAGTCAGGGAATGTCAGAGAATTTCATTGAAAGTCAGTAAAGTTTCTAAAAATTTATACAAAAATTAAAATGATTTGAAACTTGAATAATTTTTGTTAAATAAATATTTAAACACTTATTTATTTTTTCACAGGAATTAAAATATTTTAAATGATTACTATATATGTATATGTAAAATTTTTTTGAAATTTAACAATTTCAAAAAATTACTACTGTAATTCTTTCAAAATTTAATAATTTTGTTGAAATTTTTAATTAAAATTATTGAAAAATTTAATAATTTTTTATGAAAATAAAAATAAATTTATACAAACATTTGAATTAAAATTTTTTTTAAAATTCAATTATTTCTGAAAATTTATACAATGACGCTTGTAATATTCAATTATTATTTAAAATTTTAACTGAAATTCATTTTTAAATCAATTCTTAATAGAAAATTCTACAAGAATTCAATTATTTAAATACAAAACTAAATAATTTATTGAATAATTGAATATTTATTAAAATTCAATTCTTTGAAAGAATTTTAATAAATTTTTTAAGAATAATGGTATTTTTCGAAAAATTTAAAATTCTGCGATAAGTTTTGTTGTTCATAAAACTAATTGAATTCTTGCAAAAAGAATTTTGTAAAACTTTTTTTAATTAATTTCTTTTTAAAACGAATTCTATGAAAATTAAATTTTAAACAATTAAATTCTTGTGAAAAATTTATTATTTATGAAAACAATTGAAAGTTCAAAAACAAAATTAAATAATTTATTGAATAATTGAATCTTTCTTTAAATTAAATTCCTATAAAGGTTTATATCAATTGTTTTTAAATAATTGAATTCTTTCAAAGAATTTTAATTCAATTTTGAAGAATAATTGCATTTTTCGGCGAATTCATTTAAAATTGTATTAAAAATAATTGAAATCTCGAAAATAAGTTTTAATTTTTTATGAAAATAAATAAATTTTTGCGAAGAATTAAAATTTTTTTAAATAATTAAATTTATTTTAAAATTTTTCTAAAAATTGTATTTTAAATCATTGAAATTCCTGTGAAATTTTATTGTTTTTGAAAATAATTGAATTTCTGCAATGAATCTTATTAAAATTACATTCAAAATAATTGAATTTCTCTAAACTATTTTGTTATATTTTATGAAAATAATTGAATTCTCGTGAAGATTTTATTATTTATGAGAATAATTGAATTTTTCGACGAATTTAATTGAAATTTAATTGGAAACAATTCAATTCTTATATAGAATTTTATTAAAACTTTTTCAAATAATTGAATTCCTTTGAAAAATTTTATTATTTGTGGAAATAACTGAATTTGTTCAAAAAATTTAATGAAAATTGTATTTTAAATAATTGAATTACTGTGATAATTTTATTATTTATGAAAGTAATTGTATTCCCGCGAAGAATTTTATTTGTGAAAATAATTGAATCCTTGAGAAGAATTTTATAAAACTTTTTTTAAATGCTTGATTTTTTTCTACATAAATTTTATGAAAATTGCATTTTAAATAATTAAATTTTTGTGAAAATTTTATTATTTTTGAAATAATTAAATTTCTGCGAAGAATAATTTCACTAATTATTTTTTAAATAATTGATTTTTTTTGCGAAATTTTATTAAAAATAATAGATATTGAAAATAATTTAATCGTTTCAAAGAATTTTGTTAATTTCAATTGTTAGCGAATTTAAATTATTGCAAATTCTCAAAAAAAGTGTCACAAATGTAAAAAAAGTATCCAAATAGTAGGAAATTGTATAATAAAAAAATTAGTAAATAATATTTTTTAGTAGAGGAGTACAAAGCCTAAACTGACAATATTAACAAAAAAAAGAATTTTTACCTTGGCATCATCGTAATCGTATCTAAAACATCTTCGTTTAATCAGAACATTAAAAAATCCAGTGTCCAATTTAACTTTCTTAATGCGTGCCATTCGCATCAAGTGTGTCTCAGCCTCTTTCGTATTCGCAATAGATTCCAAACAAAGTGTAAATGTTTTTCGATTTGGAACAACACCGTCACTTTCCATTCGTTTCAAAAGACCATCAAAACCTCCGAAGAGCATCAATCGATTATTTTTAATAATCTCATTTAAATCAACATTATTTTCCCCTGATTGGTCGTCTTCATTTTTTCCCACATTACGTTTCCTCGAAAATCGTCGCCTATTTTTTGGATCCATTTCAACTTCTGGCAAAACACGAACAACAGGTGGTGTTGCCAATAAATCAGGCCTTCCACTCTCAGTTAGAATAATTTTACTCTTCTCCGATTCAGCTATTAAAATATCATTAACCTTCAAATTTCCCAATTCAGTGTCGCGAATTGCTCGAAATAGAAGATTATAGGTAACAATTGATGGCGTCACATTATGAAATTTCATTAAATGCCAAACGACAAGTGCATATTTTAATCCAATTTCCTTCTGGGAACCAGCACCATGAAGTAAATTATTGATAGTCACATGATCAATTGGTAATTTTTTGTCACGCATTTCGTCCAATAATTGAAATGTCTCCTCCACTTGACCATGACGCGAATATGCTTTTATTAATGCATTATAATGCGTTTGATTCAAGGGAAAATTCACATTAAACAAGTAACTGAAATAAATAAAAGTTTTTTATTAAAAAAAATTTTATTTCTAAAAATCAGAATTGAATTGTTTTTTAAAATACTTTTTTTACCTTCTGAAATCATGTAAAATTTCCAAACTTCTTGATTCCGTAGAATTAGAGCAAGCATTAATTAAACTCGTAACTATAGCTTCATTTGGTTTCAGTGATTGGTTCTTAAGTTTATTATACAATTTAAAACACTTTTTAACATTACCTTGAACAGCAAATGCTCTCATAAGAAGAGAATACATGTAAAGTGTCGGTTTATCACGATTTTTTTGTGCAAGTAAAAATACATTTTCAGCCGATGCCAAATCACCATTTTGAATGTGTTGTTTTAACATTTTTGCATATTCACTAGGATAACGTCTATATTTTGCCAAAGGTTTTGCTTCATTTTCTTCAAATTCTTCAACTTTCTTCTCCTTCTCATCCAGTTCGACAAGATCGTATTTTCTTTCGCCAATATCGCCGAAAATATCAGGATCCTTCGGTATGACTTCAGTGCAAAATGTTCGAAAATCTTTTACATGCAAAAGTGGGGTTATATTTACAAATGGAACACGTTTCACTGTTTTATTATCACTTTCTTTTGCATTTGTCAAGGTTTTTATATGTTGTGATTGTAAAATATATTGTTTCTTGTTTCCACAAGTTCTCACGACATTATTCAGTCGAATTGACAAGGAATTTATTTTCAAAGAAAACATTGTGATGTTTCTGACAAATAATCTTTGATTATTTAAAACACTGTTCTTAACAATATAAATATGGTAAATTTATCCTTAAAAACACTTTTTTAATGATAAACAATGCTAAATCACAAAAAAAGAGAATGCCGCAATCGCCGCAATGTATATTTATTATTTTGGGGTTAAAATTGACACAACGTGCTTATCAGCTGATCGGCAGTGTTGCCAACGGTTGACAATGAATAATTCGTTTTTATTTTTCTAACTTCGAGGAATCCAGAGGAATCTTAATTAAATCTAATTCTAAGTTGTTTTTTATAGCAAATTTTCCGTAAATTGAAAAAAGAATCAAATTTGGTTCTACAAGGGAGAGAAAAAAGAAAATTTAACTTCCTGGATAGATTCAAAATTAACGGTTGGTAGCACTGCGATGAAATTTAAAATCCAATGGCGGTAAATAAAAAAATTGGGTTTGAAACTTGATTTGAAAAAATCAATTAATTTTTTAAAAATATTTTTAAATAATTTTTTAAGGATAATAACTAGTCTTTCAATTATACAATTAAAATATTTCCAAACAATTAAATTTCTTCAAAAATTAATTTTTAAGAATTGTAATAATAAAACTTGAAAAAAATTAATTATTTTCTATTAAATTTTACAAAATTTTAATTATTCCAAATCTTTTTAATTGTATATATGTCGAAAATTTTATTAGAAAAATTATTCATAAATAATTTTTGAAAGATTTGTCTATAGTTATTTTTCACACTAGAAAAATCAAAATAATTTGCAATTTATACTAAAAATGTGGTATTTTGTAGCAATATTTGGAAGAAAAGTCAAAATGTCGCAATTTTTGAAAATAAATCGAAAAAAGTCGTATTTTTGGAAAATAGTTGGAAAAAAGTATAAAAAAACATAATATCCAAGGCCTGGAAAATAAAAAATCCGTAAATTATTATTTCAATATTTTTTATGAATATATTTACATTTTTTACATGACCATATGCATTTCATTGCAAATAGGAAATAATACAGCTGACGATTGGTAAGTACGTTAAACATACAAGAGTGTATAAATATAAATTCACTTTATACGTGACGTTTTTTTCTGCATTAATTAAAAAAAAAAGAAAAAAAAACATTGAACGCTTATTAATGCAGAAAATGACAAAAACAAAAAATCTTTTTTGTTTGCAGAAAAAAAGCATTCAAAAATCATTAATATTGATAACCTCAATAATAATCTCCTTTTTCGTGGACGTAAAAAAAACAACTCCAAATCGATCGACATAATAGAAATAATAAATATTTGAGATCTCGATTACTAATTATTATCATAAACATTGTTTAACAACCTTAAAGCTGCCACGTTCTTAATTTCCAAAAACCAATGAAATAATATTCATTCACGTTGCTTTTCGTCTTAATAGAACTATACTATTATATAATTTAATAGCGGGTCCAAGTCGTAGACCAAGTAAGCTCATTAAATCTTCTTGTGTCAACATTAAAAACGCTTCTCCATCAATGTTCTGCAAAATTATTAAATTTCAATAAATAAGCCAGTTATAAATTTAGTGAATTAAAATTAGATTATCAATTTTTTTTTGTATTGAATTGAATATAAAATAAATTTTAATCAAATAAAATTATAAATAACATTTGTGACGCGCTTTCAAGAAAGGTACCTAAGAAGAATTATAAAAAAAAATTTCTAAAAATTACAATTATTCCAAAATTCAATTATCAGGGTTGCCACAAAAATTTAATTTTGTTTTTTCCTGATTTACAGACAAAATTTTGACTTATACCCTAACTCTAAAGAATAATTTCAATTTAATAATTAAATATTTACGTAGAATATTATCAAACTTTTTTTTAAATAATTTGATTCTTTTAGAAATTTTTACTATTTATGAAAATAAATAAATGTTTGCACAGAATTTTATTAAAATTTTTTCTAAATAATTGAATTCATGTGAAAAATTTTATTATCTGTGAAAATAACTGAATTACTGCGAAGAATTATGTAAAACTTTTTTAATTAATTTTTTTTAAAACAAATTCTATGAAAATTGAATTTTAAACACTTAAATTCTTGTGAAAAATGTATTATTTATGAAAATAATTGAAAGTTCAAATACAGCATTAAATAATTTATTGATTAATTCAATATTTCTTTAGATTAAATTCTTATAAAGATATAAATCAAAATACTTTTAAATAATTGAATTCTTTCAAAGAATTTTAATTCAATTTTGAAGGTTAATTGCTTTTTTCGGCGAATTCATTTAAAATTTTATTAAAAATAATTGAAATCTCGAAAATAAGATTTTTTTTATGAAAATAAATAAATTCTTGTGAAGAATTAAAAATTTTTTTAAAATAATTGATTTTATTAAAAGTAGTAGATATTGAAAATACTCGAAAATAATTGAATCGTTTCAAAGAATTTTGTTATTTCAACTATTATCGAATTTAAATTAGTGCAAATTCTCGAACGAGTTATTTTATTTATGAAAATAATTGAATTCCTAAAAAGAATTTAATTATTTTCGAAAATAATTGAATTATTGCGAAGAAATTTATAAAAAAAATATGTAAATATTTCCTTTATATGTAATAAATTCCTGTGGAATTTTTATTATTTATGAAAATAATTAAATTTAAATTTATTAAAAAAAATAAAAAAAAAGTTCATTAAAATTTCTGAAATTTCTTTCCCTGAATTCTCTGACCTGTGTCAACCTGTGTACCTTTCTTGGGAGCGAGTCACAATTTTTATTATTATCACATTATCTTATTATTATAATTTTTTTTAGAGTTCAATTGTTGAAAAATAGTGAATACTTACATGTTTCCTGAAGATAGTACCGATTTCTTTACAATTAGGCAAACTTTGAATAAACTTAATTACTTCCTCATTTGACCACCGGCGAGGATTTCCAGTTTGTTTGGCTACAACTCGATTCAAAGCACCGCTGTGCTTTGCCCAAATGTGCGGTTCATCCGGCAACGGATTATAACCAGGATTATACACAGAATGATATAATTCCATTCTTAATTGTTTATCAGAGGAATTTTGCGAATTATTTAAAGATGAATCACCGAATCCTAAACTCGTGCGAGGAAATACTGGTTCTTCGGAAATATTTCGTCTAAAAGAGAGAAAGAAAAAAAAAACAGTTAAGAAAATAATCGATAAAAACAATTTTCTAAATTAGAAATTTTCTAAATTAAAATTGATAAAAGAATGTTTGTCAAATAATATTCACCTTTTTTTGCGCTTTTTTGGTGGTTCGTCATCATCGGTTTGACCATCACTGTTCATTTGACGACATTTACCAGATCTTTGAGAGGAATCGAATTTTTCACTTTTATCCGAGTCAACTTCCTCTTTAATATATTTTGATTTGAAATTAAATGGTTTACGATCATCGAAAGTGAATTTTTCGAATTTCTCTGATTTCTCTATTTTAATTTTATCAGTCTTTTCAACTTTCGGTTTCTCATTAATTTCATCCTCATATTCACAAACATCGTGCTTTCCACTTAGTCTGTCGGAGACTATTCTTATTTTCGGTAAATTATGCAACGAATACGGACAGCCTGATGGAGAATTGTGCGAGATAAATTTAGGACCCTTAATGTGACCAATACCTCGACATCCATGAGTTCCACATTCAGGACGATCGTTTCCAGTTTCGGGAACTGTTGTCGCAAAAGAAAAATTCACAATTAAATTAAAGTTCGCAACTAGAAACAATGTTTTCAAAATTTTTTTGTGAAAATAAATTTAGTTGGAACAATTAAAATATAAACTTACTGATAGGCGATTCCAGGGGATGTCCAGTTTTCTGGCACCATCCAACTGGATGAATATCCGTGGAATCGTCATCAACCCAATAGGCATGATTTTCGGGCCATCCGTCGAATCGAATTTTCAACATGTGATCCTTAACGTCTTCAACAGTTGCCACGCGAATTAATTGTGGAACTCGTTTATCGACAGCTTCTAATTTCATGCCTCGCCTAAATCCACAAGGTGGTCTCTGCTTAAAAGCTCGCGCCGGTGCCGCAACTGATTGTGTTTCCCTCAAATAAGCGTCCCACGTAAAAGACTTGGCGTCTTTATAACCTGAGATAAAATTTTAAATCACATCATTTTTCTCAAGAAACTTATATTTTCTAACTAAAAGAAAAATAGATTTAAAAAACATTTCGATTCAATCAATAATTCAATATTTTCCACTTTCATATTTCTTTCATAATTTTCCATGCAAATAGTAAATTCAATCAAACACTTACTTTCTGGTTATCAGTATTCATTTTTGTCAAAGACTTTTAGATTATCTTTTCAGAGATAAAAAAAAAACACTCAAACACACTTCAAATAATTTTTGTTAAAAATGACAAAAGTAAAATATCCCGCTTGTATTCATTCATACTGAAAGAATAAACCACTAAAAAGCGCAAATAAAAATTGGAAAAGCAGTTTTCACTTTCGCTCAATCAAACATGCAAAATTTTTTGAAAATTTGTCTATTTTCAAAAGTAAAGCGCACACAAAAAAATGCTAAATAATAATTAAACATGCAAAAACAAATATTTCTTGAGGCATTTGCTCAATAATTTTACGAAATGTTATCGATTATTCAAAAATTCTCCAATTGAATATAAATTAGAAAATAAAATCCTTCAAATAATTATTAAAAAAAATCAATTAAATTTTGTCAAAAAAACTAATTCTACAGAATTGTCATTTAAAAGCATGAAAAATTCAAATTTTCAAAGATTTTAATTTGAAACCTTTTCAAAATTCAATTGTTTCTAAAAATTTATAATAATTCTTTTAATATTTAATCCCAACAAAAATATCTTTGATGCAAAAACTTCCACCTTCCACTCATTCTACGATGAGTTTCAATATATATGAAAATAATTGAATTATTGCGAAGAAATTTATTAAAACTTCGTAAATAATTGAATTCATGTGAAATTTTTATTATTTATGAAAATAATTAAATGTTTGCGTAGAATTTTATTAAATTTTTTTTAACTAATTGAATTCTTTTAGGAATTTTTATTAAAGAAGTAGATATTAAATTGTTTTGAAAATAATTGATTTTCTGCAAAGGATTTTACTATTTATAAAAATAATTGAATTTTTTCGAAGGATTTATTAAAATTAAAAAAAATTGAATTTTTTCGAAATGAAAAATTTAAAAAAAAATTGAATTCTTCCGAGAAATTCAATTAAAAAGTGTTTTGAAAATAATTGAATTTTTGTAAAGAGTTTACTATTTAAAAAAATAATTGAATTGTTTAGAAGGATTTATTAAAATTTTAGAAAATAATTGAATTCTTTCGTGAAATTTTATTAAAATTTTTAAAAATATGAACAGTAATAATAATTAATTTTGTACTTAATAAGTGAATTTTTTAAATTTTGATTATGAAATTATTTTTATTAAAATTTTTGAAAATAATTAAATACTTTAGAAGAATTTTATTAAAAATTCTATAAATAATGCAATTATTCCAAGAAAGTATATTTAAAATTGCATTTGAAAATAATGGAATTTCTGCGAAGAAATTTATTATATTTATAAAAATAATTGAATTCTTTCAAGAAATTTTATTAATATTTGCGAAAATAATTTAATTGATTTAAACAATTTTAGTAAAATTTTAAAAAATAAATAAATTCTTTCTAGAAATCATATTAAAATAAAATTGAATTGAAAATAATTGAATTCCTGCGAAGAATTTGTTTTTTTTATAAAGATAATTAAATTCTTGTTGAAATTGTCGAATTTCTGTAAAGAATTTTATTATTTTTTGAAAATAATTGAATTTCTGAGAAAAATTTTATTATAATTATGAAAATAATTAAATTCTTGTGAAAAATTTTGTTTAAATTTTTGAAAATAATTGGATTTTTGCAAAGAATTCAATTTCTGCAATGAATTTTATTTTTGCAAAGATAATTTCATTTTCGTCAATTATTTGTTTAAAGTTTTTGAAAATAATTAAATTTCTGCAAAGAATTTTATTATTTGTGAAAATAATTAAATTATTTTATTGAATTTTATTAAAATTTTTGGAAATAATTCAATTTCTACGATGAATTTTATTTTTTCAAAGATAATTTCATTTTTGTTAATAATTTGTTTAAAGTTTTTGAAAATAATTGAATTTCAGACAAGAAATTTATTATTTTCGAAAATAATTGAATTCCTACGAAGAATTTGTTTTTTTTAAAAAGATACTTAAATTCTTGTTAAAATTGTTGAATTTCTGTAAAGAATTTTATTATTTAAAATTTTTTGAAAATAAATGAATTTCTCAGAAAAATTTTATTATTTTGGCAAATAATTGAATTATTGCGAAGAAATTTAGAAAAAATTTTTAAATAATTGAATTTCTCTAAAATTTTTATTACTTACGAAAATAATTAAATGTTTGCGTATAATTTTATTTAAATAGTAGATATTGAAAATCATTGAATTGGAGAAAATTTTTTTCAAAAAATTTAATTTTGTTATCTATAAAGATAATTGAAATTTTTACGAGAATCTTTTTAAATTTTTTGATAATTGAATTTCTGCGAAGAATTTTATTACTTATGATTTCAATTTAACTATGCACAAGCGTAGAATGTAAAATTTTACTCACTATTTGGAGGAGTTAAACTGTGACCATTGTGATGACACCATCCAACAGGATGAATGTAAGGTGAACTAGCATCGGCCCAATAATCATAAACTTCGTCCCACGAATCAAAATGAACGAGAATACGTGAATCCATTAGACCTCCAATACTCGCAACACAAACCAAAGACGAGTGTTTTCTATCCACAGCTTCCAATTTCATTCCCACTCGAAATCCAGTTGGAAAAATAGACTAAAACAAAAGAGAATTAAAATTAAGATAAGGAAATTAAAATAAAATGAACGTTCAAACTAACGACGATATTTTTTCCCTGCGTATAATTCGTAGTCCATTTGGAACTTTCACCACTTTAGGGAATTAAATAAGAAAATAATTTAAAATACACTTTTCTTTCTACTCACATTTTTGTTTGAGAAAATTGTTTTTGGTGCAGCACTTGCTTTACAAATTTTAAGATATGCATTCCAATTGAAATTATTGGCCACATATCCTTTTGGTGGATCCAATCGATGACTATTTTTCTCCGACCAACCAAATGGAAATATGTCCATACTGTCAGCATTCACCCAAAAGTCATAACTTTCACTGTATCCGTCGAAATGTAATCGTAAACGATATCCTAAAATTACAAAACAATAGAAGTTGAAAAATCGAATGTCAGAAATGTTTTTTTGTTTTTTAAAATTTCAATTGAAAAACTAAATAAAAAAGAAATTAAAAAATTTTAAAAATTACTTACCGACTATTTCAACTACAGAAAGAACGCAATAACGCGATGGATGTTCAGGATCTATTCCTTCCAATTTCATGCCAACTTTAAATTGATTTTTAGCATAAGGGAATGCATCTTTAAATAACTTTGTAGGGGCAGCCTTTGCTTTACAATGCTCAAGGTATTTCGCCCACGAAAAACCCTGTTTTCCAAACAACCATGGATACTGCAAAAATAATTAAATTAAAATAAAAATTAATAAAAATTAACTATAAGATAATTATTTAATTATTCATTAATCATCGAATGTTTTAAAGTCCAACCTTAGATTCATACGCGTCTGCTTGACTTTCCTCATCAATATTTGAAGTATCTTTCGAATCTTCGTCAGATTCGGTTACTGAAGATTTTGTTGATGATTTAGTTGACGATTTAGCGGAAGATATTGTCGATGACTTAATCGACGATATTGATGTTGATTTTGTTGTCGTCATTGTTGACGATGATTTTGCTGACGATGTTGTCGACAATTTTGTCGGCGGTGGTGCTGCTGTCGATTTTGTTTGAGGCTTTTCCTCCTGCTTTTGTTTTTGTTGTTCTTGTAGCAATGATTTTCTTTTTTTCTTCGCTCGCATTTCCCTAGTGAGAAAAAAATTTATTTTTTACTGCCAGCAAATAAAAATTTGTCGTCATAATGATGGGTAATATAATATAAAATATATGAATTTAAATTAAAAAACAAATCAAAATATAAGATATAAAAAATAGAAAAATATAATTTCAGAACGTACTTTAAATCCTTTTCTTTGCGCTTCATTAGTTCTTTTTTTGCTTCTATGATTTCCGTGCAAGAGGGACTGCATGATATTGGACTTTCAAATTCAGCTGCCAAACCATAACAACCACAACTTTGACAGCAATAAAATGTGTCGGCATTAGCGGGTCGTTTTTTCTTCTCCTCTTCTATAAGAAAAAAAGGTTAAAAAATTTGCCAATTAAAAATTAATTTTAAATCGAAAATGTTTTTTTCAGTCAAGAGGAAAAAGTAAATTTATTTTAAAACTCACTTTTCTTTTCAGCAGCGGCTACCGTTGGAGTCGACTTGGAAGATTTTTGGGACAAGAACACATTTTCTTTGTCACCAGCGCCGTTCTCCTTGTCTTGTTTATTGTGTTCGTCTTCGTCCACAACTTCCATCAATCCGAATTCATTGACACGAAACTGAAAAATAAAAAAATTATTAATTTGAAAATTGCTTTTTATCTATAAATATTAACTGGAAAATAACGATTTTGGTTAAATAACTAAACATATTTTCCTTATTAGAAGGAAATCCTTCTCTGTTAGAAATAACAAATGATAAACAAACCTTCAGACTGCTACCGGGAAGAGACCCAACACCATCTTTCCACTCCAATGCCTTGGCAGCATCAAAATTCAAATCACTTGGAATTGAATTCAAATCTTCGGCACTTTCCTCCTTTTTCAATAATGATTCCCCCTTCTTTTCAATTGGTTTCTCTGTACTATTCGCCGTCTTGACCAATTCAATTTTAATATCATCATCCGACGTGGATTTCAATTTCGACATTTTCTCTTCACTTGCTACAACTTTAATTAACGTTATATCGTCATCATTTTGTTGTTTCTTCTCTTTTTCATGCTCCGAATCGGGACTATTTAGAGAATAACTAATTTCCACTTCAGGATTTGTTTTCGGAAATATTTGCTTCTTCATTCTCTTTTCACCAGAACCACGAAGAATATTACTTATTGTTTTCTTTCTCTTCTCTGGCTGTGGATTTGTATCGTCTTTTTTATTTGGAATTGGTGTTATAACTGCTGAATCGGGATTTTCCGTTATTTTTATCCCATCAACTGTGTGCTCTTGTCGTCCAGATTTTCCCAAAAGTGTTATATTCGTAATAGGATGCAATGGAGGTGGATGTGCGGTTGAATTTGTTGTCTTTGATTCTCTTAAAACTGAAAGAAAGAAAAATTGATGATTCATTAATTTGTTGACTCAAGGTTGCTACAAAAATTTAATTATGTTTTTTCCTGACTTTTCCCTGATTTCTAGACAAAATTTTCACTTTTTCCCCGGACGCTAAAGAATATTCTGATTCACTCTAAAAACTATTAGATACTCAAAAAAATGTTCTCTTACATTTATTTACGAATTTCTTTCATTGTAAAATTGTAAAATATTTTTCGAAAACATTAATAACTTCATTTTGAATAAATAATTAATCATTATTATTTTTTCGTAGGAATTAAAATTCTTCAAAACATTCAAATTCAAACCTTTTTGAAATTCAACAATTTATAAGAATATTATTATAAAACATGAAGATACCGATCACTCCAAGTCTTCGACTCGGAGTGATCGATATCTTCATGTTTTACAATAATTAAAGTTGACTGAGTGATAAAATCATTATTTTATGTTATAAAAATATTGTTACTGTAACTTCTTCAAAATTATTTTCATCATTTCAATTCAAATATTATTTTCTAAAATTTTCAACTCAAATTCTTCTCTAAATCAATTATTTGTAATAATTTTAGAAAAAGTTCTTTAAAATTTTTTTCAAATCTATTTGTTTACAATTCAATTTTACAAATATCATCGATTTTCGGAAATTCTTTAATTCTTTAATTGTATATTAAAAAATAAAAACTTGAAACAATTTCCAAAAATATACAATTAAACTTTTTCAAAAAAATTAATTCTACAAAATTTTTAGTTAAAAGTATGAAAAATTCGGATTTCCAAAGATTTTAATTTTCAAAATTTTTAAAATTCAAAATTTTTATTTCTAAAAATTCATCCTATAATGTTTTTAATATTCAATTATTATCTAAAATTTCAATTAAAATTAATTTTGAAATCAATTTTTTTTAGAAAAATCAACGGGAATTTAATTCTTTAAGTACAAAAATAAGTAATTTATTGAATAATTTAATATTTCTCAAAATTGAAATCTCATAAAAAATGTTATGAACAAATTTTTAATTAATTGAATACTTTCGACGAAATTTAATGAAATTTTTAGGAATAATTGCAATGATCGAGAAATTGAATTAAAATTGTATTGAAAATTGAAATTCTGCTATGAGTTTTTATTATTTATGAAAATATTAGAATAATTGCGAAGAAATTAATACAAAAATTTGTAAATAATTGAATTCCTGTGAAATTTCTATTATTTATGAAAATAATTAAATTTTTGCGTAGAATTTTAATAAAATTTATTTAAAAAATTGAATTTAGTAAAGAACTTTATTAAAATTCCTGAAAAGTGAAAATAATTAAATTTTGGAAAGAATGTTATTAATATTACAGAAAATATTTTAATTTTACCAAGAATGTTATTAAAATTCCTGAAAATAATTGAAATTCTGCGAAGAATTTGGAAATTTTTAAAGATAATTCAATTCATTTGACGAATTATGTTATTTATGAAATTAATTGAATTTTGTAAATAATTTTCATAAAATTCCTGAAAATAATTGAATTTAGTAAAGAATTTCATTAAAATTCCTGAAAATAATTGAATTTTGGAAGGAATTTTATTAATATTCCAGAAAATATTTGAATTTTGCCAAGAATTTTATTAAAATTCCTGAAAATAATTGAATTTCGGCAAACAATTTTAAAATTTTTAAAGATAATAGAATTCTTTTGATGAATATTTTTATTTATAAAAGTAATTGAATTTTGCCAAGAATTTTATTAAAATTCCTGAAAATAATTGAATTTTGCAAATAATCTTCTTAAAATTTATTGAAACTTTCGGAAAATATTTGAATTTTTCAAAGAATTTGATTAAAATTGCTGAAAATATTTGAATTTTGCAAAGAATTTTCTTAAATTTTTTGAAAATAATTGAATTTAGTAAAGAATTTTATTAAAATTCCTGAAAGTAATTGAAAGTCTGCGAAGAATTTGGAAATTTTTAAAGATAATTGAATTCTTTTGAAGAATTTTGTTATTTATGAAATTAATTGAATTTTGAATAGAATTTTTTTTAAATTCCCAGAAAATAATTGAATTTCGAAAAGAATTTTATTAAAATTCCTGAAAATAATTTAATTTTTCAAAGAATTTTATTAAAATTCCAAAAAAAATTTGAATTTTGCAAAGAATTTGATTGAAATTCTTGAAAATAATTGAATTTTGTGAAGAATTTTATTAAAATTTCTGAAAATAATTGAATTTTGCCAATAATTTTATTAAAATTCCTGAAAATAATTGAAGTTAGTAAAGAATTTTTATATTTATAAGGTTAATTGAATTTTTTTGATGGATTTTATTATTTATGAAAGTAATTGAATTTTGTAAATAATTTTCTTAAAATTTCTGAAAATAATTGAATTTTTTAAAGAATATTTTTAAAATTCCTGAATATAATTGAATTTCCGGGAAGAATTTTGATATTTATCAATTACAATTAAATTGTTTCGAAGAATTGCGTTAAAATTTTTGATATAATATTAAATATCCATTAAAACACACAAAAAATCAGAAATTTCTTATGAATTCTAAATATGTAACTTTTTCCAGTTTTTTGAATAAAAAAATTCCTGACTTTTCCCTGAATTCCCTGGCTTGTGGCAAAATCCTATGATTCCAAACAACTATTGAGATATTGAAGTTTCAATGGTTAATAAATGTATAATGAATTAGTTTAATTGTAGGTACATAATTAGTTTTGATTAAAATCTACTCACCGGTAATTGCGCCTTTATTATCACCAGTAACTTGACCATTGGTGATTTTCACGTGATTCATCATACTTGTCTTTGGCGATGGAATGTTAACGGGTAGAAGAAGATTCGTCATGTGCTTATTTAAACGACTCTGAGTTGCGATAGTGGTCGTTGTTGGAGTTGGAGCCAATTGTGACAAAACTGGAGTTATAACCAGTTTTTGCTTATTAGCCTGTCCTGTTGTTATTCCGCCTACTTTTTTTCAGAAAGGAAAGAAAAATAATATTCAATAACATTTAAAAATAAATTTTTTAAATTATTTCGTTTACTTTTTTTTTTTTTTTTTTTTTTTTTAATTAACTGTCATGAGACAAAAATATCTAAAATGAGACAAAAATAGTTAAAATGATAATTTAACTAAACGAACAATAAAAAATATTAATTAAATTAAGAAATTTTATTTACTGTATTGAACTGATGATCGATTATCGTCTCCGGTCGCCGAGATGACAACAGGCTCACGATTCTTGTTTGATTTGATAATTGTTCCGAGATAAGCAAAAGAGTGCTTCCCTGCATGAGCATTAGTCTGATTTCCCTGAGATGGATTCAGAGGAACAATTTGAGCAGTTGGTGTGTTCGTTTGACGAACCAATATACGATTCTGACCTGAATTATTTGTTGTCGTGCCGACTGAATTTAACGATCGATGAATAAGTATCCGTTGTTTTTGTGAATTGGACACTTGACTAGACCCCTGAAAATAAAGTTTATTTTGTCCAGCAACAATCTGCAACAAAAGAAGAACAAAAAATCAATATAAAAAACTAACTAAATAACTCAGTTGTAAAAAAAAAATTTTTAAATCTAATTTCCAACTTTTATTTCAATCAATGAAATAAAATGAAGTTAACAGAGTAAAATAATTTATGAATAATAATAATACTCTTTAACTTCTCTTTGATATAATAATAATACAAAAAATAACAGTAATTTATTTATAAACGAAATAGAATTCAAATAAAATCAATTTTGTCAAAAAGAAGAAGAACAAAACCTAAAAAATAGAATTAGAATAAAATTGAGATTTTAGGGAATTTTAGCACAAAAATAGAAACATTTTTCCAAACAGAAGAAAATTTTAAATTTTAAATAAGAAATACGAACTATAATAAAAAACGAACATAGAAAAACTAGTCAACAATAAAAATTCAAAATTTCATTTTAAATGAACACTTTTTCAAAAAAAAAAAAATTGCACCTTGCACCAACGCAACGAAGTGAATCGGATAACTTCAATATTATAATAAAAAAACATATATACATATATACATAATATACGTTTGTTAATAACATGTGAAACATATTTTATTAACAAAAATAATCGATGGTAAATATGAAAACAATTTTTTTTTCACATTTAAAAGAAAAAACTTTTTTTTTTCTAATTCCTTAAATGAAAAAATTCTGTTTATTCACGTTTATGCAACTACGTAGAAAATTGGGTTAAAACTACTTGAAATGTAAAAATGTCACGTCCGCTACAATGTTTAATGAGAAAAATGTCAATTTTAAATTATACGTGAGAGTAATTTACAATTATTTTCAAAAAATAATTAATGTTTTTTTTCTAAACAGTATATATAATTAAAATGAATATTGAATCCCCCTACCTCTACATCTTCAAGTTGGAAACGTGAATCTGCCAACACAAATCTATACAATCTATATTTAATATATGAAAAGAGATGCACCACTCACTGCTACCAACACTCACATAGAAATTTAATAGGGCTTCAAGGACTGAGCACGTGTTTCTCTCGAGTTAAAAAAACCATTTTCCATAAATTAAAGATTACTTTCACTGTTGTTTTTTCAAAATTAAATAAATTCACTCGCTTGATATATTTGTTTCGGAAAAAAAGGTTATATTACACTATAGATGTTCATTATAAACCTATTTAATATTCACGCACTAATGTACATTTTATTACTTTCTCTCCCTCTATCGAAAAAGTTTTATAATAATGCACTTTACAGATGCATTTTATGAAAATGGACGTCAAGTTTCTGTGTTTTATTCTCAAGGTGAAAAAAGATTTTTTTGTCGCGGCTTTTTATTGATTAAAAGTATTATCTTATCAATGTAAATATTTGTTTTTTTTCTTCTTGGTAAAATTGTCCAAACTGATGGAATTAAAAAAAGCAAAATTACTAATTACAAATTAAAAATTACAAAAAAAGTTTAAAAATGTATAAATTAGATGGCAAAAAAAAATCTTTATTCTTGTTATTGATTTTAGTACTTTAAAAGGAATGGGAAGACTTTTTTTTATTTCATGAATGAAAAAATTCAACTCACCTGATTATTAACAGGATTAATGTACGCTGTCAATTGTGAAGCAGAGGGTGAAACAACAGTTGTTTGATGACCCGTTGTTGTTTGTCCAGGTCGTAATTTTCCATGTGGAATAAACAATGTTTTTGGCATGAGACGAGGAGATGAAGTTCCAGCTGATTTGTTGTCGATATGTTCATCGACATCCTCTACGATTATTTCATCCTCATCCATCCTAGCGATGGATATCATTTTTTTCCTCATTGGTAAAAAATAATTCAACTTTTTCTCATCTACAATAATCTCACTCCTATAAATTGAACAAAAAAAAAGAAAAACTTCTAAAGAACTTATTTGGAAAAGTTACTTTTTCAAAAATAATAAAATTCTATATTCAGTATTAAATAAACGAATTCGTTAAATAATTAACTATAATTAACTGTAAAATAGACACAAAAAAAAATTTGCAAAACTATTTTTTGATCGAACTAAATATTCTGAAAAAATTTTGATAAAATTATTATTATAAGAACGATATTTATTTCTTTTCTAAATTAAAGCAAAAAATATTTATTTAACTCTAAAATTAAAAAAAAAAATTCGAAAGTCGCGCCAAACAAATCACAACGATGAGAGATTTTTCGGCACTTTCGAGGTTCATCGGGAAACACAACAAAGGACCGACATTACTACTCAAAAAACCAGTGATATCAATCAAACACTTTAAATTTAGTATACTTTCCATAGAGTATCAATATTTTACCATTATAAAAGTTTCTCACACGATGCAATAAACTTGTGTTATGTCGGCGAGTGTGCGACACAAAAGCAAAAACAATTTACGTTCTATCTTTTCAAAGTTGTAAAGTACTTAAAATGAAAAACTATCATTCAATATACAGCTGTATATATAACTCAAGAATTTACTGCATTAATTTCACTTATTGAAACACACGGAGAACAGTAATATTTAACAAAAAATCACACCCGTCATTTTGAGCATTTCTTTTCGAGTAAAAAAACTACATACGTTGGTAGTTCCACAGTCGTCCGTTAGGTGATGGAAAACGCAACGAGGAGATGAAATGGGAAAATTGATTGGTTCATGAAAATCGACCACGTGATTCAATACAAATGCGAACCAATGAGAAATTACAAAAATAGCTAAACCGGAAGTAATAATTTGAAATCGCTATTTAGTGCCCAATTTTATGTAATAATTACTTCTTTTTTATTTTTAACACATTTTCAACAGAAGGGATAATTTTTAATTGTGTAACGTATTATTTCTTAACAATCCAAATCATTTTTGCCCCTCTACAATATTATTTATTCAATATTTTTCAATTTTCAACAAAACCTAACCTTCGTCGTAACTTTTCGCGCTTAATTCAAATTTCAGACTTTCTCTTTTAACAATTGTCCAGAAATATTGACAAGTGAATCAATTTACAATTGTTAAAGCTTAAAGGACAAATTTTAGCATTTTAGTGAAATTTAATTACACAATGTAATGTAAAAATGAAAAAAAATCGATAATGGATTCGAAGATCAGAAAAAGGGAGGGGTAGGGGAAGTGACCGGAAGAAATAAATAAAGGAACGATGAATAGAACCTTGATTTTCCATCTGATTATTGACCAATTGGAATTGAAGGCAACAAACGCTGTGACATTTTTGCGCAATAATTGGTCCATTTCGGGTCATTCCGCTATGAAAAACGAACTTTCTTTAAAAACAATTTAAAAAAGATTGTTAAACTTTTAAATAATTCTTTTCTATAGATAGAAAAGAAATATCGCAAATTTTCATATTTTATCATAAATTAAAGAAACAATGGAAATGGAAACGAAATTTTCACCTTAGAAGCAAACCGGAAAGATCGTTAACCTCTAAAAATGGGTGTCGAGAGAAGCTGATACAAGATTTTTATCGATTATCAAAAATAATAAAATTCAACTGTTCGTAAAAATATTTGGGGTGATTATTAATTACCTTTTGGGAAAATATAAATTTTACAACTTAGCACAAAAATGGGGAAAATATAATAAAATTTTTCACCAAGTAAAAATGACACATTTTTTACAAATCACGAAATCATGTTGAAAATTTTAATTACTTTTAAAAAGTTAACCTAAAAATTATTAATTATTAATTTTTTAATTTTTATTTAAAACAATAGAAATAAGTTTAGCTTCTTATTATTACAATAAAAATACCGACAGCAAGTGTTAAAAAAATTTACTGTCATTTCGCGTCATGTGTATAGATTTAAAACTATTTACAAGTATATTTTGTAAACTATTTGAATAACAATTTAAAAAAAAACACTTGTTGTCATTCATATGGAATAATTATCAAATAAAAGTGGAAAAGTAACAAAAATATATTAATTAACCAACAAAGTTAAATTACAATAAATTTTTTTACAATAATACAGGTACATTGTAGCAGACCAGAATATGTAAGCCTAACGAATCTTGATTGAAGATTTTTCTAAACTACTGAGAGGAAATTGAATTTTTTTTTCAATTTTTTTTCAAAACTGAATCAGTAAAAACTTTAGGTTACAATGTTACTTTTTTTCAAGAGAGTAATAAATTACAATAAGAGAAAAAATGTTATTAAAAACTCACGTTTCAAAGTTTGTCAGTCGCCATCAGGTTGAGATAGAAAATGAGAATTTTTCCCAGTTCACAGTGCGCATGCTTTTGACTTAAGACTCATTCATAGCCATGCGCTTTACGTTTTTCTCTGGAAAAAAAGAAATAAAAATTATTGAAAAGTTAGTAGAAGATGTAAAACAAATAACACGTGACGAATAAATTAATTCGATAATTAATAATAATTTAATTAATTCACAATTGTTCTAAATAAAAGATTACATAAAAAAAACAGTTGCATTTTTCGCAAACAGTGGCATTTAATTCTTTGCAGCAAACTTCAAGTTGCTCCGATTTTGAATTTTCAATTCACGTCCAAATGGAATTTAAGTTTTTTTTGTCTATTAAATTTTCAGTAAATAATTTTTATTAATTGGTTCAAAAGTAAACGATCAACTTGAAATATTGTAAAGTTTAAGATAAACATAAGAATAAAAGAGAAAGCAATAGTTTTTAAAAGGTAAACAATGTGACAGCGCCTGCGCACAATGAATCAAGCAGGGACGTATCAATTTACAAAAATACCTCTATATTAAAAATTTAAAATTTTTCCACTATTAAAATAAGTATTTTCCTTTTTGTCTACAAAAAAAATTAAGAATAACACTTTAATTACATAATTACATCTATAATTTCCATGAACAAAGTTCTGGTAATGTTTTAAAAATATATTTGCGTCGTTAATTTTCCACATAATTATTGCGCACAGTGGCGTAGGACAGTCTAACTCAAAAATTTTACTTTAGTGTCTGACTGTCTGTCAATTTGCCATTTTAACTATTATATCAGCTGATACACTTGATGCACTTTACATTTATCAAAATATATTCATGTTTATTGACTCTCATCAAGTGTCTGTTTGTCATAATCCATAACCTGTGTTGTGACATATTTCAAAGAAATATTCCCAGCGGAATGTTAATTTTTGTGTTCAATTATTGCTCAAAGTGTTGTCAAACAACAGTGTCTGAATTTCATTGACTCCATTGTCGTTTATAATTATATTTATATATATATATAGATATTAAATTCTGTCCTGGTAAGAAAAGTTATTTTTACTTTTATCTAAATTTAAGTGAATTTCGGCAAAAATTTGAAATCTCAAAAGTGTCAAAATTATAACCTTTTTTGTGGTTGATTACATTCATTATCGAGGAGGAGAAATTAATTGCGTTTTTAAAAATATTGTGAATATAGAAAATATATAGTCAAGTTCCTAATTCGATAAATTCGGAACGAAACAAATAGATTGGTAAAAATATATTGCTGCGGGGGAATTTTTACTTAATATTTATGTATTCTCTTTTCAAAATTCTCGTGTATTGTTTATTAAACAATTTGGATTGTTTTCATCAATATTTAAAGACTTTGACCTGATATTATTTTTACCTTTTCGATAATTACTGCACATAATTATGACGCCATATTAAAAATAGTTGCAATTTGAATATTTTCATTAACGAATTAATAATTATTTTTATTTCTTTGATCTTTTATTTTTCTTTCGAATATGATTTTAAACTTTTGATTAGAATATAGGTGACAATATTGTGACTGTGTGTTTTTAATATTATTGTGAAAATAATAGTTTAATTAAAAATTGTTTTTCTACAGTTGATTATTTGGTAAACAATGGGAGGTGCCGTGAGCAGTGGACAAGATAATGACGAGCTGGTTGATAATTTAATTGAATCCGGCTACATAAGAACCAAGGCAGTCGAGAAAGTATTCAGAGCAATTGATAGAGCTGACTATTTTTTATCGTCACATCGCGAAAGCGCCTATAAAGATTTTGCTTGGAAACATGGCAATATTCATTTATCGGCACCTTGTGTTTATAGCGAAGTCATGGAAGGTCTTTCTTTAAAACCAGGACTCAGTTTTCTTAATTTGGGCTCTGGGACCGGATATCTTAGTACAATGGCCGGACTTATTCTAAGTAAACTTAAAATTTAATTTAATTTCCTATTTTCTTCTTTATTTTTTCATTGTTTTTTAATTCAGGACTCGAACCAGTGAAAGTATTTAAAAATACGGACTTTACAGTCCAAAAATGAAAAATTAAGGACCAATTACTGACAAAAATATAACCAGACCGAGTTAAATAAAAGAACATTTTACTTAAAACTAAAAATTAAATTTTTCATAAATATAAAACATGAAGATATTGATAACTTCGAGTTTTCGACTCGGAGTGATCGATTCTTCATGTTTTATAATAATTAATAATAATGACTGAGTGATAAAATCATTAACAATTCAATTATTATTTTCAAGAATTTTTAACTAAAATTCTTCTTTAAATATATTATTTTTTATAATTTTCGAAAAAGTTTTTTGACAATTATTTTCAAATCCATTTCTTTACAATATTCAATTTTACGAAATTTCAATTATTCGTAAACTATGAAAATTTATGAAAATAATTCTTGTGAAATTATTTTATTATTTATGAAAATAATTGAATTTCTGCAAAATAATTTGTAACTTTTTCAAAATTAAATTTTTTTTCATGTTTTTAACTAAAATTCTTCTATAAATGCATTATTCTTAATAATTTTTGAAAAAGTTCTTTGAGAATTTTCGAATTCATTTGTATACAATTCAATTTTACAAAATTTCAATTTCATTATTCGTAAATTCTTTAATTAAATATATATTAGAAAATAAAAAACTTGAAAAAATAAAAAAAATGCACAATTAAACTTTCTCAAAAAAATTAATTCCACAGAATTGTTAGTTAAAAATATGGAAAATTCAGATTCTCATTAAGATTTATTTTAATTTGAAACCTTTTCAAAATTCAATTATTTCATAAAAATTCAAGCTCAAATGCTTTTAATAATCAATTATAATCAAAAATTTTAATTGCAATCATTTTTTAAATTCATTTTTTCTAGAAAATTTTATTAGAATTTAATTATTTACATACAAAAAAAAAAAAACAATTTATTAAATAATTGCTTATTTCTTAAAATTAAATTCTCATAAAGAATTTTATCAACAAATTTTTTAAATATTTTAATTCTTTTGACGAATTTTAATAAAATTTTAAAGAATAATTACATTTTTCGAGAAATTTGATTAAAATTGTATTAAAAATAATTGAAATTATGAGATGAATTTTATTATTTATGAAAATAATTGAATTCCAAAATAGAATTTTATTAAACATTTTTGGAAATAATTCAATTTCTGCAAAGAATTTTGCTTTTTATAAAGATAATTGAATTCTTGGGAAATATTTTTGAAAATAATTGAATTTCTACGATGAATAATAATTTTTCAAAGATAATTTTATTTTCGTCAATAATTTGTTTAAAGTTTTTGAAAATAATTGAATTTCAGATTCAATTCAAGAAATTTATTATTTTCGATAATAATTGAATTCTTGTGAAGAATTTTATTATTTATGAAAATAATTTAATTTCTGCGATGAAATTGATTTTTACAAAGATAATTTCATTTCCGTTAATATAATTTGAAGTTTTTGAAAATAATTGAATTTCTGCCAAGAATTTTATTATTTATTATAAAATTGAATTTCTGGAAAGAATTTTCATTTTTCTAAATGATAATTGAATTCTTGGGTAAAATGTTAAAATTTTTGGAAATAATTCAATTTCTAGGATGAACTTTATTTTTTCAAAGATAATTTTATTTTTGTCAATAATATGTTTAAAGTTTTTGAAAATAATTGAATTTCAGACAAGAAATTTATTATTTTCAAAAATAATTGAATTCCTGCGAAAAATTTGTTTTTTTATAAAGATAATTAAATTTTTGGGGAAAATTTTTTTAAAATCGTTGAATTTCTGTAAAAAATTTTATTGTTTTTTGAAAATAATTGAATTTCTGAGAAAAATTTTATTATTTATGAAAATAATTGAATTCTTGGGGAAAATTTTGTTAAAATTTTTGAAAATAATTAAATTTCTGCAATGAATTTCATTTTTACAAAGATAATTTCATTTTCGTCAATTATTTGTTTAAAGTTTTTGAAAATAATTGAATTATTTTATTGAATTTTATTAAAATTTTCGGAAATAATTCAATTTCTACGATGAATTTTATTTTTTCAAAGATAATTTCATTTTCGTCAATAATTTGTTTAAAGTTTTTGAAAATAATTGAATTTCAGACAAGAAATTTATTATTTTCGAAAATAATTAAATTCCTACGAAGAATTTGTTTTTTTTTTATAAAGATAATTAAATTCTTGTTAAAATTGTTGAATTCCTGTAAAGAATTTTATTATTTTTCAAAATAATTGAATTTTTGAGAAAAATTTTATTATTTATGAAAATAATTGAATTATTGCGAAGAAATTTATAAAAAAAAATATGTAAATAATTGAATTTCTGTGAAATTTTTATTATTTTATGAAAATAATTAAAGGTTTGCGTAGAATTTTATAAATGTTTTTTTTAAATAATAATTGAATTCTTTTAGACAATTTTTTGAAAATAGTGAATATTGAAAATCATTGAATTGAGGAAAGTTTTTAAAAATAATTGGAATTTTCACAAGAATTTTATTAAAATTTTTGAAAATAATTGAATTTTGGAGAAGAATTTAATTATTTCTAATGATAATTGAAATTTTGACGAGAATTGCTTTTAATTTTTGAACAAAATTGAATTTCTGCGAAGAATTTTATTATTTTTGAAAATAATTGAATTTCTGTAATCATTTGTAATTTCTTTGAAATTTTTTCAAATTACATCGTAGAATTTACGAACTTTTCGTCTTTTCTCAATCAAATTACGGATTTTTTTTAAAAAACGGTCTTTTACGGACTTTAATCAAATTTACGGACTTTTACAGTATTTACGGACCTAGTTCGAACTCTATTAATTCTAAATCTTATTTTTTCAGCTCAAAGTGGCATCAATCATGGAATTGAATTACATGAAGATTGCTTAAAATATGCACACGACAGAATGGATGAATTCAAACAGAAATCACTGGCTATTGACGAATTCGACTTCTGTGAACCTCGTTTTATAAAAGGTGGGTAAAAAAAAAATTCTTTATTATCGATTGGAAAAGAAATAATAATTTTTGAAATTTCTCCAGGAAATTGTTTGAGTTTGGTGCCGGGGAGAAGATATGATCGAGTTTATTGCGGTGCAACGTGTCCCGAGTCACATGAGGCGTTTATTAAACAATTAGTGAAAGTTGGTGGCATTTTGGTAATGCCGTACAAGGACCATTTACTTCGTGTCGAGAGGACCGATGAGAATACATGGATTAATAAAACAATGTTACCAGTTTCATTCGCCACATTAGTTGTTCCCAGTTCCTGCGAACAGAATCTAATTCATTTACGTGAGTAAATAATTCAATAAATAATTAAATAATTCGATATAATTCAATAAATATTCTCGTATTTAATTAAATATTTTTCTTTTCTCTCCTTTCAGCCGAATGCGATCCAGTGTCACTACAAGAATTGTGTCGCCTTCGAATTCGTCGGCGATTGAGAAAAATCGTCTGGCTCGAGCACGCCGATTTGGAATTCAAGAAGCCAATTCTCGCCGAACGCCGACGAACACAATCGTCATCGGCGAAAACATTGCGTCGTTTCGTCATTCCAATATTCGAAGAATCAGACGAAAGTCTACCAGACGAGGACGACGATTACACAGGGAGAACTCGTCTTCTGTTAAATGTCGATGCTCATTCGGGTGAGGCAATAACCACAACACTGCAATTGGTGCGCGCTGTCAATTTAGTTGGCTGTCAACTAAACAGAGATGAGAATCAAGCAAACGAAGAAGCACAAACGACAAACACTAATAGAACTACAAGTCATCAAAGTAGCTTTGAATCCGTTGATAGTACGAATAGTAGTAACAGTACTGAAATACAAAGCAATCACGAAGACAAACAATTTCCATGTACGGAAACCTATCAGATTTCAGACAGCAGTACAAGTTCTGATTCGGTGTGTGATAAAATTGATGACACAAGCAATAAGACAATGGATAATGGTAACGAGAAATGTCGACGTGAATCGAATTTAGATACTTATTTAAGTATGAGCGAGAGTGATAGTGATCAGGAGCAAGATTACACAATTAAGCAGAGGAAGAAAATTGCGAAGAGAGAAAAAATCGATAGCAATGATATTATCGATGATTTTCGTCCTATTAACAATGAGGATACAAGTTCAAGTTCAAATACACAGACATTTAATTCAGATGTTGTTGAAACAATGGATTATCAGACTTATGATATTTTTCGCGATAACGCAACGTATCCAACTTATCGACCGATGAATAATCGAGAGCAAAGAATGGGTAATCCACTTGATCCAAGTATGGGACACTATGTAGATTCAAATGCATTCTCATCCTATTTAAAGGAAAAAATACATCAACTGCCTTTGCCTCATGCTCTCAAATTATATTTAAATTATAATCGAAATTTGTAAATGTAAATTTTTTTTCCATTTCATTTGCACTATGAATCTATGATAAAAAATTCAACGTTTAGATAAACACGTGCAATTTCATTGTTAATACAATTTTTAGTATTCATTCTTCGCTTTATCACTAAAAATTCAAGTTTTCGATTAATTTGAAAAATAATTGTTAAAAGTTATAAATCTCATTATTATTATTATTTTGTACAGTTAACATTAATTTCAAGTTTATTACAATTCTTTGGTTATAAACCAGAATTATTTGTACAATTACCAAAAAATTATATTTGTACAATCAAAAATTATTTAGAGAATTAAAAATGATTATTTTTGTAGAATTAGAATCTTTTGTTTATTCATTTGTCGACTGTAATTTGAAAATTTAAACCATTACAGGGTGGCCACATGTCAGTAAAATCAGTAAAGTCAGGGGAATGTCAGGAAAATTTAGAAAACCGATTTTTTCGACTTATTTTCAAAAATTGCGACTTTATCGTCTTTTCTCACACAAATATTTCAAGAAAATATTATATTCAATTATTTTTCAAAAAATAATAAAATTCTTTACAGAAATTCAACAATTTTAACAAAATTTTCCACCAAAAATTTAATTATCTTTATGAAAAAACAAATTTTTAGCAGGAATTCAATTATTTTCGAAAATAATAAAATTCTTGTCGGAAATTCAATTATTTTCAAAAACTTTCAACATATTATTGACGAAAATGAAATTATCTTTGAAAAAATAAAATTCATTGTAGAAATTGAATTATTTCCGAAAATTTTAATAATATTCTTTAAAATAATTCAAGTATTTTCATAAATAATAAAATTCTTCTCAGGAATTCAATTATTTTTGAAAATTTTAATAAAATTCTTAGCAACTATTCAATTATTTTCATAAATAATAAAATTCTTTGCAGAAATTCAATTATTTTCCAAAACTTTAAACAAATAATTGACGAAAATGAAATTTGCTTTGTAAAAATAAAATTCATCGCAGAAATTGAATATTATATTTTTTATTATTAAATGTAATTCATCTCGATTTTTAATAATCGAAAAATAACTAAACAAATCTTTCAGAAATTATTTTTGAATCATTTTTTAATTTAAATTTTTGAAATACAATAAATTAAAAAGATTTTGAATAATTGAAATTTTGTCAAATTTAATTGAAAATAATTAATTTTTTTCAAGTATTTTGTTAGAATTTTTGAAAATCAACTTTTGAAGAATTTTAATTGCAAATTTTCTGAAAATAATTGAATTGTAAAAAATTTTAATGAAAAATCTTTAAACATAAAGTTAAAAATGAAAATTAATGAAAATTAGCTTTTAATTTCTAAAAATTTAGTATTTTCAGTACTTTCAATTATATATTTCCGAAAACTGAAAATAAAATTAAAATATTTTTAAAAATTACTTAATCCTTAAAATTTTTTTAAATTTAATTATCTTCGAATAAAAAGCAAATAATTAAAAAAATTTTCATAAATTTTACTCATTTTCCGTAAAATAAAAAATTGTTATTTATAAAAATAATTGAATTATGCAAAGAATTTTATTAAAAGGCTTCAAAATAATTGAATTTTCGGGATTAATTTTACTATTTATTGACATAATTGATTTCTTTCGAAGAATTTGTTTAAAACATTTGAAAGTAATTGAATTACTGTGAAAAATTCTAATATTTTTGTAAATAATTAAATTCTTTCGAAGAATTTGTTTTAAATATTTAAAAGTAATTGAATTGCTGTGGAAAATTCTAATATTTTTGTAAATAATTGAATTCTTTCAAAGAATTTAAAAAAAACATTTTTTTAAATAATTGATTTTTTCGAAGAATTGAAATTAAATTTTTAAGAATAATTACATTGTTTGAACAATTCCTGTAAAATTGTTTTAAAAATAATTGTTATCCTGCGAAGAATTTTATTATTTATAAAAATAATTGAATAGTTGCTAAGAGTTTTATTAAAATTTTAGTAAATAATTGATTTCTTGAGGAATTTTTCTTATTCATGAAAAAATTGAATTCTGAAAAAGAATTTTACAAAAAATTTTTAAATACTTGAATTTTGTTTGGTAATTTAATGAAAGTAGTTGATAATCGAAATCATTGACTTGCGAAAAGTTTTTTTAAAAATAATTAAATTTTACAAAGAATTCAATTAAATTTTTTGCCAATAATAGAATTCTTGCGAACGATTTTATTAGAATTTTTAAAAATAATTGAATTTCCATGAAGAAATTT
The DNA here is from genome assembly GCA_032872505.1 of Leptopilina syphax. Classification (NCBI taxonomy): domain Eukaryota; kingdom Metazoa; phylum Arthropoda; class Insecta; order Hymenoptera; family Figitidae; genus Leptopilina; species Leptopilina syphax. Next base: position 23,694,511 of record CM065468.1, on the reverse strand, counting down.
ATTACTTTTAAAAATAATTGAATTTTTTTTATGAATATTGTTATTTATGAAAATAATTGAATTCTTGGGAAGAATTTTATTAAAATTTAAAAAAATAATTGAATTATTTTAAAAAAAAACTTAATTAAAATTGTATTTCAAGTAATTGATTTCTTTCGAACAATTTTATTAAAATAATTGAAAATAATTGAAGATCTCTGAAAAATTAATTTTTGTTAATAATTGAATTCTTCTAAAGAATTTAATAAATCATTTTCTTAAATAATTAATTTTTTCGAGGAATTGAAATTAATTTTTTAAAAATAATAACATTTTTGAGCAATTCCTGTAAAATTGTATTAAAAATAATTGAAATCCTGTAAAGAATTTTATTATTTATAAAAATAATTGAATAGTTGCTAGGAATTTTATTAAAATTTTCAAAAATAATTGAATTCCTGAGAAGAATTTTATAATTTATGAAAATAATTGAATTACTGTGAAAAGTTTGGTTATTTTTGAAAATAATTGAAATTCTGTGAAAAATTTTGTTATTTTTGAAAATAATTGAATTTCTGTGAAAAATTTTGTTATTTTTGAAAATAATTGAATTCTTTATACGAATTTCATAAACATTATTTTTAATAATTAATTTATTCAAAATATAATAAATATTAAACTTTCATATTTTCCTGTAAAAAAATTTTGTCAGGGAAAATAATTTTAATGTCAGTAAATTATCAGGGAAATTGTTAAACTGAAACTTGTGACCACCCTGCATTAGTAATTTTTGTTTAAAAGGTTTTTTTAAGGGCATCCGGGAAAAATCGAGCCCAAAAAGTGTTTTCCCGCGTGTCGTCTCACTCCTAAATAATTAGAGATATTTAGTTCGGATTTATCATGATAATTAGGGGAATTCATGATGATAAAGAATATTCTCGAAATTTGCAAGTAATTTTTGAAATAAATATTGAAAAACGAAATTACAAAAGTTGGATTTTTGGCGAAAGTTTCGGACAATATGGCGGCGAGCACACAGACAAGTGGATCTATGTGTCAGTGGTCAAGGAGGTGGCGCCAATTCTCGGAAGTGGTCGCGAGTTGAACTGAGGGAAATGTATTAACCTCAAATTACTCCACTTTCAATCGTTAATAAAATAATTTCCTCGCAAAATTATTGCAAAAACGGAGAGGGCCGCTCCTCGGAGAGTCTTCCTCTATCACCCCTCCAAATATGAACCCGAAATATTTTATCCTCTCAAAATGAGACGTCTATACTGAACCGTGAAAAACCCCTTTTTTCCGTATATTTCAACAATTTTTTTCAATAATTATTTATCAAAATTTCTCTAAATTCCGAGAGGACCGCTAGTCCCAGAGCATTTCTCTATATTTACCAAAAAATTCCGACTCAAAATATTCTTTTCTTTTTAAATGAGACGTCTATCACGAAACCAGTATTATTTCCCGGATGCCCTTAAACACAAATCGAAACGAGTGAAAACGAAAAAATTTTTTTTTTTAATTTACATTATTTTCAAAAAGTTTCTTTTCAAATTAAAAATTCTAGAGAATTAATATTTAAAATTTTTGTAAGTCTGGTGGATCAATATTAGTAAAAATCAATAAGTATTTTAGAATTTAAGCAAGTCGATGAAATCGATGAAAAAAAAAATTATTCAAGGAATCAATTAAACAAAAAATGTATAAATCAATGTAAAATTGAGTAAATCAAAATAGGAAATTTTAGTTTACTAAAGTAAATTCAGAACTCGAATTAAACAATTTAAATAAATTAAAATCTCGAAAATACAAGTAAATAGATTTTAAAATTCAAATAAAATAAGTGGATTAATCAATAGTAAAGTAAGTAAATCAATTAAATAATTTAAGTAGCAATTCGATTTGCTTTTTCTATGGTAAGAAAAAAAAAATTAATACATTATTATTCCGAAATAAAAATTAATTTACTAATTCTTTGACATATAAGCAATTATCAACCGTTTTTTATCTTATAATAAATTATAAAATAACTAAGCTTTATAATAATCTAAATAATGCATATATTTCTCTTAAAAGAAAATTAGTTAACAAATTTTCATTCTATTTTCACGAATTTTTTCTCGTTTCATAATTCATATACACTGAAACTTCAGAAATTTAAGCAATAGTTTAAAATTTGGAGCTTTTAATGTACTATAAAATATTTTCCCATCACCGTTCGAAATATAATATATTTTTATTGAAAGAAACATCTCTCGTCAATATTATATAATAAATATAATAATCATTATATACGTAAAAAGTTTGGTTCTACATAAATATAAATTATATATATTAGAAGATGAAATTTAAAATGATTTTAGACATATTTTACTTCGCAGTCTAAAAACATTTTAAAAACTTGTCGAATTTTTACAAAATTTATTGTAAATACAATGTACAAAGCAGTTGTTTGTAAGATTTTTAGCAATATTTTAAATTAATGATTTTATGAGTAAAATAAAAATTATTTCTGTCAATATAAATGCGAATTGTGTTTGATTTTTGAATATATTTTTTTTTTCTTTCAAGAAGAAAAAATTCAGGTCTCGGATATTATAACTTTTTCGTCTTTTTTTCAACTATTTTCAAAAAATGCGACTTTTTCTCCAATTATTCAAACAAAATAGTATCGCATTTTTAGTATAAATTGAAAGTTATTTGGATTTTTTTAATGTAAAAAATAATTATAGACAAATTTTTTAAAAATTATTTTTGAATAATTTTTCTAATTAAATCTTCGAAATATACAATTAAAAATTTTTATCTTTTAATATTTGAAATTTTACCAAATTTCAATTGTTTGGAAATTTTATCAAATTTTTATCAAAATTCTTTAAAAATTCAATTATTTAAAAATTTTTTACCAAATTTCTATTGTTTGGAAATTTTACCAAATTTTAATTAAAGCTCTTCAAAAATTTGATTATTTGTTTAATATTTTAAAAAATTCAATTATTTTTTAAAATATTTTTATTCGCCTCATAAACTATTAATTGAATTTTAAAAGAGTTGCCTATACAATTTTTATAAATAAATTTAATTCAATTAATTATAAAAAATACTGAAATAAGAATTTTAGTTAAAAACACTGAAAAAATTGAATTTTGGAGAAGTTACAAATAATAAATTGCAGAAATTCAATTATTTTCAAAGATGATAAAATTCTACGCAAAAATTCAATTATTTAAAAAAATCTTTAAAAATTGACTTCAAAAATTCAGTTATTTTTATAAATAACAAAATTCTTGTCCAAAATTTAATTATTTTCGAAAATTTGAATAAAATTCTTGGCGAAATTTCAATTATTTGCAAAAATTTTCCTCAATTCAATTATTTTCAATATCTATTATTTTAATAAAATTTTCCCAAAAAATGCAATTATTTCGAAAAAAAAAATTTAATAAAATTCTACGCAAACAATTAATTATTTTCTGAAATAATAAAAATTTTCTCAAAAATTCAATTATTTGCAAATTTTTAATAAATTTCTTCGTAATAATTCAATTATTTTTATAAATAAAAAATTTTTTTACAAGGATTCAATTATTTTTATAAATAATAAAAAATTTCACAGAAAAATCAATTATTTATAAATTTTTTTCGCAATAATTCGATTATTTTCATAAATAATAAAATTTGTCTCAGAAATTCAATTATTTTCAAAAATTTTAAAATTCTTTACAGAAATTCAACAATTTTAAAAAAATTTTCCCCAAGAATTTAATTATCTCTATAAAAAAAACAAATTTTTTGCAGGAATTCAATTATTTTGTCAAATAATAAATTTTTTGCAGGAATTCAATTATTTTGTCAAATAATAAATTTCTTGTCTGAAATTCAATTATTTTCAAAAATTTTTAACAAAATTTTTCCCATGAATTCAATTATCATTTACAAAAAACAAAATTATTTCCAGAAATTCAATTTTTTCAATAAATAATAAAATTCTTGACATAAATTCAATTCTTTTTCAAAAATTTTAATAAAATTCTTTAAAATAATTCAATTATTTTCATAAATAATAAAATTCTTCTCAGGAATTCAATTAATTTCAAAAATTTTAACAAAATTTTTCCCAAGAATTCAATTATTATTTACAAAAAAAAATTCTTTCCAGAAATTCAATTATTTTTAAAAATAACAAAATTTTCAACAGAAATTCAATTATTTTTAAACATTTTAATAAAATTTTTCGCAATAATTCAATTATTTTCATAAATAATAAAATTCTTCTGAAGAATTCAATTATTTTTAAAAATTTTATTAAAATTCTTTAAAATAATTCAATTATTTTCATAAATAATAAAATTCTTCTCAGGAATTCAATTAATTTTAAAAATTTTAACAAAATTTTTCCCAAGAATTCAATTATCATTTACAAAAAACAAAATTATTTCCAGAAATTCAATTTTTTTAATAAATATTAAAATTTTTTTCAAAAATTCAATTATTTTCAAAAACTTTAAAAACAAATTATTGACGAAAATAAAATTATCTTTGTAAAAATCAAATTCATCGCAGAAATTGAATTATTTACAAAAATTTTAATAAAATTCTCATAAAAATTCAAATTCATCAATAATAAAATTCTGCGCAAGAATTCAATTATTTTTAATAAATGGTAAAATTCTTCGAAACAATTCAATTATTTAATAAATAAATTTCTTTAAAAAAATGTAATTACTTTTAAAAATTTTTCCCAAGAATTCAATTATCTTTATAAAAAACAAAATTCTTTGCAGAAATTGAATTATTTTCAAAAATTTTTAATAAAATTCTATTTAGAAAATAGGAATTCAATTATTTTCAGAAATAATAAAATTCATCTCAGAATTTCAATTATTTTTAATACAATTTTAATCAAATTTATCGAAAAATGCAATTATTCTTAAAAATTTTTTTTAAATTTGTCAAGAGAATTCAATTATTTAAAAATTTGTTGATAAAATTCTTTATGAAAATTCAATTTTAAGAAAAATTCAATTATTCAATAAATAATTGCTTTTTGTATTTAAATAATTGAAATCTCGTAGAATTTTCTACGAGATTGATTGAAATTTGATTGAATTGAAATTTGATTAAATTTTCTTTCTGATTGATTTGAAAATAAATTTTAGTTTAAATTTTAGATAATAATAGAATATGAAAATAATTTTTAAGAAGTTACAGTAACAATATTCTTATTTATAATATAAAATAATGATTTTAACACTCGATCCTCTTTCATTATTTTAAAACATGAAGAAATCGATTGCTCCGAGTCGAAGACTCGGAGTGATCTATTTCTTCATGTTTTATAATAATATTCTTATAAGTTATTGAATTTCAAAAGGTCTGAAAGTTTTTTTTCTTTTTTTTTAAATTTTTGCCAAGAGAAAAAAGTGAAGAAAGATAAAATTTGAAAACATCGTTAAAAAATGCGCTGCTTTTTTCTCTCTTGTTTTGTTTTTTATATATATATAGGTATGTATAAACCAACACCACGATTTATATATTGCGGGCAAGGAATAATCTTCTATTTTTGAAATAAAGCGCGCCGATGATTTATGAATTCTCCTCTCAAATAATAACTAATGCTATCGACATATTTCGTTATCAAGATAGAAGAACACAACAAATAACATACAAGTTTGCGCGATACTTTGTTACAATTGCGCATGAAAGCCACGCCACCCACATCAAACTCTTTTTTACCCACCCACCCCTCCCCCCAAAACACCAACCACCCATTTCTCTCCTTTTCCCGGCTTGCTCACCCATTTCTCTCTTTTCATTCTCATGCCTCACCTCACTTTTCTCGTCCACTCTTCCAAAACCACCTCCTCCCTTTCCCCTTCCCTCTACCACTTTAAAACCAAGTCACTATTCACAAAAGCATAAAAGTCTTCAAAAAAAAAAAAAAAAAAAAAAAAAAAAAGAGAGAAAGCAGAAAGAAAAATAACAAAAAAATTAAATGCAAACTTGCACTTTTAATTTTTCTTCATGAAGAATTTACACTTGCACATTTTTTTAACTCGTTTCTTTTTTCCTTCCTGGAGAAAAAAAATACAAATTTCTAAAAAAAAAGTGAAGAAAAAAAACCTTGAAATTTTTATTTTTATTTTAAAAATTATTTCTATTTAATTACACACATAGAGAAAAATATTATTTAATTAAAATATAATTTATTATATAGAGTTGAAGGTTATTTAAAACAAATAATTTTTTTTTCAATGTAAATTTCAGATTTCGCACTCAATTAAAAAAATTTTTTTTTAGATATTTAAAAAAAAAATTAAAAATTAAAAATTAAATAATTAAATTAAAAATTTAGATAGTATATATATATTTTGTATATTCTTCTTAAAAAAGAAGCAAAAAGTATAGTAAAAAAAATAGCTATCGAAAAATTAAACTTGAGGACCAAAAGAACTCATTTTAAACACTTTACAAAACTGACAAAAATTCCATGCAATATTTTTTATTTTCTTCACTTTTTCCTAATTTTCATCAAAAATATTTACTTCTTTCTTATCCTGATAAATAAATTGAATTCCTGCAACGAATTTTATTATTCATCAAAACAATTTAATATATTTATAAAAATAATTCAATTTTGACGAAGAATTTTATAAAAATTTCTAAATAATAATTGATTTCTTTCGACTAATTTTATGCAAAGTCTGATTTAAAATTTAAATAATTGAATTCCTGAGAAATTTTTATTATTCATGAGAAGAATTGAATTCTTTCGAAGATTTTTAGAAAAAAATTTTTAAAATTGTATTCTGTTTGGAAATTTTATGAAAATAGTAAATATTGAAAATCATTAAATTGCGAAAAGTTTTTAAAAATAATTGAATTTTAAAAAGAATTCTATCAAATTTCTTTACAATAATTGAATGTCTGTGTGGTATTTTATTAAATTTTTTTAAAAATAATTGAATTTCTAAAAACCATTTTATTATTTATGAAAATAATTGAATTCTTACGAACGATTTTATTAGAATTTTTTAAAATAATTGAATTTCCAATTTATTACTTTTAAAAATAATTGAATTCTTGTAATGAATACTGTTATTTATGAAAATAATTGAATTTTTCTAAAGAATTTTATTAAAATGCCTCAGAATAATTGAATTTTCGTGAATAATTTTGTTATTTATCTTTAATAATTGAATTCTTTCGAAGCATTATTTATGTTAATAATTTAATTCGTGGAAAGATTTTTATTAAAATCTAAAAGAATAATTGAATTATTTCAAAAAACAATTAATTAGAATTGTATTTGAAATAACTGATTTCTTTCGATTAATTTTATGGAAATTCCAATTTAAATAATTGAATTCCATGATAAATTTATATTTCTCATGAAAAGAATTGAATTCTTCCGAAGATTTTTACAAAATTTTTTTTAAATAATTGAATTCTGTTTGGAAATTTTATGTGTGTGGTATTTTATTAAATTTTTTTGACAATAATTGAATTCCTGAAAAGCATTTTATTATTTATGAAAATAATTGAATTCTTCCAAAAAATTTAAAAAAAACATTTTTTTTAAATAATTGATTTTTTCGAGGAATTGAAATTAAATTTGTAAGAATAATTACATTCTTTGAGCAATTCCTGTAAAATTGTATTAAAAATAATTGATATCCTGCGAATTCCTGAAAAAGAATTTTATTATTTTTGAAAATAATTGAAATCCTGCAAAGAATTTTATTAAAATTTTCAAAAATAATTGAATTCCTGAGAAGAATTTTATTATTTATAAAAATAATTGAATTACTGTGAAAAATTTTGTTATTTTTGAAAATAATTGAATTCTTCATAAGAATTTCATAAACATTGTTTTAAATAATTAATTTATTCGAAATGTAATAAATATATTATGAAAATTTTATTTTAAATAATTAAATTCTTCTGAAAATTTTTATTTTTTAAAATAATTGAATTTTTCCATTAATTAATTGAAAAATAATTGAAATTCGTCGATGTGTTTTATTATTTATGAAAATAATTGAATTCTTGCTTAGGATTTTATCAAAAATTTTTTTTAAAGAATGTAAAAATTAACATTAAAAAAAGTAGTAAATAGTAGGTTATATGTAGATGAGTGCGAAGCTTGAAATTGTTTTTAATTGATAGGTTAATTAATGAATTAATTAAATTCGATTCTAGTGTATTGAAATGAGAAAAGTTTAATTTTACACTAATTTTGCAGGATTTTCATTAAATTTGCCTAATAAATATAAAATATCTGTACATTTTAATTATAACCTAATTATATTTTTTAAACTATGAAATTAGTTTTTAATACATTCAATTAAAAATGAATTTTTCTCTATAGAATTAAAAAATAATTTCTCAACTTCTGGTTGTTATCTATAAAAAAAAAAAAAAAAAAAAGAGAGAGAGAGAGAGAGAGAGAGAGAAGTTTTAATTTTTGTTTTATAAATATTTCACGAATTTTCCTGTTTCGTTAAATGTAATAGCAATTTTCTCGATTTTATAAAGTTAAAGTTATTTTCCAAGCTCTGTCGACTTTCTGGGAAAAACCTTTCAAGGATTTAGGGTCAAAGAGAAATAGGTGACATTTCATTTTGGCATCTGGCTCACGTAGGATATTTCGAATCATGATTTGGGGGCCAAATCGAAAAGTCACTTGCACAACTTCGATTCTAAATGTCTTGTTTATTTTCAAATATTGTAATTTTTTTTTATATATAGTCAAAGTAGATTTTTTTTTTTTAAGTTTACACGTCTCTGAAATACTGTAATTCTTTTTCAAAGAAAAATTTTTTTTCCAACCAAAAGTAAATTTTAAATTCAAAAGTAAATTTTTTTTATTGTCAACTATTTTTATCTAAAAATTAACAAAAAAAAAAAAAAAAAAAAAAACACGTACTATATTTACAATTTTATTTTGAGTTAATTTTTAAAGTCTGACACTCACACTGTTAAGCTTTCAAGCTTAAAAGCTTTTGAGCTTTTATGAATTAGATAAGTTTACACCATATGGCTTGAGGAGGGAGGGAGGGGGGGGGTGAGGTGTATTATACGCACGGTCGTACAGTATATATAGTATGATAAAGCGAGTAAAAAAAAAAAAAAAAAAGAAAATATTTCAGCATAAGAACTGTGTGCTGCATTTTATAAATGGCAGGATTTGTCTGACTTCAGAATATAGTTTAAGAAGAAAAAAAAAAGTTACTTTAAAAAAGAAAAAAAAATCATTTTTTATTCCAGATACTCATGAAAAATTGTAAATTTCTCAGCAGTTTATGTTTGAGAAAAAAAAATACCTTATCAATTTTGCAATATAATTTATACTCCTTAAGAAGAGAGATTTACTTTCAAAGAAAATGATGAATGCAAATTTTCTTTTCTTTTTTTTTTCTAAAAAAATGTAATTGAATGAAAAAAAAAGCTCGGTCATTAAAGAACGTATATGAAAATTTTAATGAAACTACGATCATCGCTTTTAATGAGCGCGCCCTTAAAATGTCTTTGTGGGGAAAATTTGAAGGGTGTGTAAGATTTCTTTTGCATTTCAAAGTATTTGCATTTAGAAGATTTCAAGAATAGAAGGAATTTTTTATTTATTTACTAATTTTCGATTATTATTATTATTATTATTATTATTATTATTATTATTATTATTATTATTATTATTATTATAATTTTATAATTTTATAATAATATACATAATAATTATGATAATTATAATAATATAATAATTATTATAATAATTAAAATATATTAATAATAATTATAATAAAAATAATAATAATAAATATAAAATAAAAATAATTTGTGATTTTTGTTTTTGTTTGAAAAAAAATAATTTAATAATAAAATTTTAATATATATTAAAATTTAATAAATTTCAAATTTCTACAAATTTAACATGACGGCATTGATGTTTAATTAAAATTAATCTAAACTTGACTCTAGATTTACAGAGGTTTCATGATTATTTTATGCGTCTATTTTATAATGCAAAAGGATTTATTTGAAATTCACTTCCTACGGAATTTTCTAAAATCAATAATTTAAGTACCTGGCAATATGTTTACTTTAAATCACACACGAAAAAAAAAACTTCAACTGTATAAAGCTAACAAATTTCATTAAATTTTCAAAATTTTTAGCTCTTTCCAAAAATTAAATAATTTTTTTGTTGAAAATTGTTAATTAAAATTATTCAAAATTTAGGTAAATAAATTTTTTATTTTTTAAGAAAATAATAAATTAATAATTTTTTTTTTCAAAACAAAAATTTAAATATTATTACAGTTTTTCAATAATTAAAATTTTCGAAGATTTTAATTCCAAAAATCTTTTGAAATTCAATTATTTCTAAAAAAAAAAATTTTTACAACGCTTGGCTTCTAATATTCAATTATCTAAAATATTTGAAATTTATTTTTAAATCAATTCTTCTTCGAAAAATCAATGAGAATTCAATTATTTGAATAGAAAACTAAATAATTAATTGAATATTTTTTACAATTGAATTCTTATATTATAAAGAATTTTATCAATAATCCTTAAAATAATTGAATTCTTTAAAAAGAATTTTAATAACATTTTTGAAAATAATTGAATTTCTGCGAAGAATTGAATTAAAATTTATGAGAATAAATGCATTTTTCAAGGAATTCCTTTAAAATTGTTTAAAAAAGAATTTAAATTTTGCAATAATTTTTATTATTTATGAAAATAATTAAATTATTGACAAGAATTTTTAATAATTTTTTTTAAATAATTGAATTCTTTTGGAAAATTTTATTCAATTAATTGATATAATGAAAATCATTGAATTGATGAAAATTTTGTTAAATAATTGAATTTTTTACAAAGAATTTATTAAAAATTAAATAAAAAATAATTGAAATTCTGCGATGAGTTTCATTATTTATAAAAATAATTGAATTTTTGCTTAGAATTTTATTAACATTTTTGAAAATAATTGAATTTCTGAGAATTTTTTATTTATCAAAAGAATTCAATTTTTGCAAAGAATTTTGTGCTTTTTCTTTTGAAATAATTGATTTTTCGAAAAATTTTATGAAAACTGAGTTTTAAATAATTGAATTCTAGTAAAATTATTTATAAAACAAATTGATTTTTTTGCAAAGCATTTTGTTAAAGATTTTTAAGAACAATTGAATATTATTCAAAATTCAATTCTTATTGAAGAACATTATTAAGATTTGTAATAAAAATAATTGAAATTGTTTCGAAGAATTTGAATAAAATTTGTACTTTTCGAAAAAGTCATTTAAAGTTGTATTAAAAACAATTGAAATTAAATTAAATTAAATAAATAATTGAATTCCTGGGAAAATTTTATTATTTATGAAAATAACAGATGCAAATAATAAAAAAAGTAAAATTTGTAAAAATACAAATTCAATTGTTTCGAAGAAAATATTTAAGTTATAGTATCGAGGAATTTAATTAAAATTGTACTAAAAATAATTGAATTTTTCCGCGAAGAATTTTATATAATCTAAAAAATTAACTTAATTCTTGCGACGAATTTTATTAACATTTTTTTTAATAATTGAAATCCTGAGATTAATTTTATTGTTTATGAAAATAATTGAATTCTTGCAAAGAATGTTATTAAAATTTTTAAAGATAATTGAATTTTTCAGAAGAATTTTATTACTTATAAAAATAATTGAATTCTTGGGAAGCATTTTATAAAAAAAATTTTTAAATAATTGATTTTTTTCAATAAATTCAATGAAAATTGTGATTAAAATATTTGAATTTCTCTACGATAAATATTTTATTATTCATGAAAATAATTGAATTTTTTCAAGTTATTAAAAATGTTCTAGAAATAAATATTAAATTCCAATAAACAAATTATATTAATCTTTTTTTTTAAATAATTGAATTCTTTCGAAGAATTTTAATAAAATTTTTAAAAATAATTGCATTTTTTTCGAGGAATTTATTGAAAATTGTATTAAAAATAATTGAAATTCTCCGATAAGTTTTATTATTTATGAAAATAATTGAATTTTCTCAACGAATATTATAAAATTTTAATAAAAATAATTTGTATTCTTGCGAAGAATTTTATCAAAATCTATTTAAATATAATTGACTTTTTTAATGGAGATTTTATGAAAATTGTATTTTAAATAATTGAATTCTTGTGAAAATTTTATTTTTTATAAAAGTATTTGAATTTTTGCAAAGAATTTTATGATTTTTTTTTTAAAATTGAATTCTTTTGGAAAATTTTTTATTAAAATAGTAAATATTGAAAATAATTCAATTTTGAAAAATTTTTGAAAATAATTGAATCGTTTGGAAGAATTTTATTAAACCTGTGTTGAATTGTTTCTAAGAAATTTATTAAAAATTTTTGAGAATAATTTTTTTATCCCAACTAAAATCAAATTTAAAGTATAGTGCAAATTTTTAAAAATAGACAAAAAAAGCTTTTAGTGTCTGAAATCTTAAAAAAAAAGTATTTATTATTTATTTATTTATTTTTTTTATTTTATTTATAAATCGCGAAAAAAATAAATAGTAGGTTTTGTAGGAGTGAAGTAAAAAAATATTTATTACAAAATTTAAAGTAAAGAATATTTTTCCTTTTTATTCAATTTTCTATTTCGTTTTTTGTTTAACAAGCATTGCTATTTTCTTAAAAGAGAAAACAATTTTTTCTTATATTCACTGAGAGAAAGAATACATGAAAAATAAATCGTGTAAAAATTTTTTTCGAAAAAAATGATATAAGAGGTCATTTTGAAAAAAGCACAATATAATATTTAACAATTAACTAAGAGCATATACATTATTTTTAGTTTCCTATAACAAAAGCTCATTAATAATAAAAAAGGGGTCGAGAGAAATGAAAATTCGTTAATTAAAAATAGAATACTTAGAAGCTTTGTACTGCGTAGAAATGTTGAATATTAAAAAAGCTCCCCAGGAAACAAACGAGACAAAAGGAGTTAACACAAGAAAGGTTAAAATTCGCGAATGTCACCTTTCCTAAGACCATGCATTATTTATTCTCTTGTGAAATTTAAAATAGAACGAACTTGAGAACATAAACTTCCTATATATTATATATACAAAAAAAAAAAAAAAACATTCAAGTAGAAAAAAAGTTTTTCCTATAGAAATGGTCATGCTTTTACATCCAGTTCGGAAATTTCCATAGCTGACAATTGACTGCAAAAAACCTTCGAAAAAACTTGAAAAAAGTCTTGAATGATAAGAGCTGAAGGCTTTTTGTCAAGTCTTGAATTTAGTCTCACAATTTCTCTATTTTTTATTATTGCAGACTATTCGCACTCGATAATTAATTTTAAAAAAGTAGCAAAAAGTAGCTTTCAAACTACAAAAAAAAGTAGTAAAAAAGTAGCTACAGAAAAATTAAACTTGACGAGCAAAAAAACTCGTTTTAGACACTTTTCAAAACTGACAAAAATTCCATTGCATATTTTTTATTTTACTGACTTTTTCCGAATTTTCATAAAAAATTTCTTCTTCCTTCATATCCTGCTAATAAATTGACTTCCTGCAACGAATTTTATCATTCATTAATAAAGAATTTAAATATTTATCAAAATAATTTAATTCTGGCGAAGAATTTTATAAAAGATTTTAAATAAATGATTTCTTTTGACTAATTTTATGCAAATTCTTATTTAAATAATTAAATTCCTGAGAAATTTTTATTATTCATGAAAAGGATTGAATTCTTACGAAGATATTTACAAAAAAATTTTAAAATAATTGAATTTTGTTTGGAAATTTTATGAATATAGTAGATATTGAAAATCATTGAATTACGAAAAGTTATTAAAAATAATTAAATTTTACGAAGAATTCAATTAAAAATTTTTGACAATAATTAAATTCTTGCGAACGATTTTATTAGAATTTTCTTAAATAATTGAATTTCCAAGAAGAAATTTATTACTTTTAAAAATAATTGAATTGTTTTGATGAATATTGTTATTTATGAAAATAATTGAATTTTGTAGAGAATTTTGTTAAAATACCTCCAAAAAATTTGAATTTTCGGGAATAATTTTGTTATTTATCTTTAATAATTGAATTCTTTCGAAGAATTATTTATGTAAATAATTGAATTCTTGGGAAGAATTTCATTAAAATCTAAAAGAATAATTGAAATTTTTTAATAATATTTAATTTAATAAAATATTTAAAAATAATTGCATTTTTCCTAGGAATTCATTTCAAATTGTATTAAAAATAATTGAAAGCCTGCGAGAAATTTTATTATCTATGAAAAAAATTAAATGTTTCTTAAAATTCAATTGTCATACAGAATTTTATCAAAATTTTAAAAAATAATTAAATTCTTTCAAGAAATTCAATTACAAATGTTTTAGAAATAGATATTAAATTCGAATAAACAAATTATATATACATTTTTTTCAAATAATTCAATTCTTTCCTACAATTTTCGTAATTTTAATAAAATATTTTTAATTAATTGCATTTTTTTCGAGGAATTCATTAAAAATTTTAGTAAAAATAATTGAAATCCTGCGATCTGGTTTTATAAATAAAGAATAATTGAATTTTTTGAACGAATTTTATAAAAAAAATTTTTAAATAATTGAATTCCTTAGAAGAATTTTAATAAAAATAATTGAATTTAGCGAAGAGTTTATTTATCAAAATCTTTTTAAATAATTGATTTTTTTTAGAAAAATTTTCTGAAAATTGTATATTAAACAATTGAACCTTGTGTAAATTGTATTATTTATAAAAATAATTGTATTAATTTCGAGGAATTGAAATTAAATTTTTAAGAATAATAAAATTTTTTAAGCAATTCATGTAAAATTGCTTAAAAATAATTGAAATTCTGAGAAGGATTTTATTATTTATGAAAATAATTGAATTTCTAAATAGAATTTTATTAAAAATTTTTGGAAATAATAACAATTTCTGCAAAGAATTTTGTTTTTTTATAAAGATAATTGAATTCTTGGGGAAAATTTTTGAAAGTAATTAAATTTTATAATAAATAAATAAATAAATTTTTTCAAAGAAATTTATTTAATAAATATTTGAATTGTTACGAAGAATTTTACAATTTATAAAAATAATTGAATTTTGGCGCAAAATTTTATTACTGATAAATTTTGAATTTTTAGGAGAATTTTATTAAAATTTTTATAAATAATTCAATTTCTGCGATGAATTTGAATTTTATTAATAGATATAATTTCATTTTCGTTAATAATTTAAAGTTTTTGAAAATAATTGACTTTCTGCCAAGAATTTTAATATTTATTGAAAAAATTGAATTCCTGCGAAGAATTTGTTTTTTTTTAAAAAGATAATTGAATTCTTGGGAAAAATTTTGTTAAAAGTTTTGAAAATAATTGAATTTCTGCAAAGAATTCAATTTCTGCGATGAATTTTATTTTTACAAAGATTATTTCATTTTCGACAAATATTTGTTTTACCGTTTAGAAAATAATTAAATTTCGGCAAAGAATTTTATTATTTATGAAAATAATTAAATTACCTATTATATTATGAATTTTATTAAAATTTTTGGTAATAATTCAATTTCTACGATGAATTATATTTTTTCAAAGATAATTTTATTTTCGTCAATAATTTGTTTAAAGTTTTTGAAAATAATTGAATTTCAGACAAGAAATTTATTATTTTCGAAAATAATTGATTTCCTGCGAAGAATTTATGTTTTTATAAAGATAATTGAATTCTTGGGAAAAATTTTGTTAAAATTTTTGAAAATAATTGAATTTCAGACAAGACATTTATTATTTTCGAAAATAATTGATTTCCTGCGAAGAATTTATGTTTTTATAAAGATAATTGAATTCTTGGGAAAAATTTTGTTAAAATTTTTTGAAAATAATTGAATTTCTGCAAAGAATTCAATTTCTGCGATGAATTTGATTTTTACAAAGATAATTTCATTTTCATTAATAATTTAAAGTTTTTGAAAATAATTGAATTTCTGCAAAGAATTTTATTATTTATGAAAATATTTGAATAGTTGCTAAGAATTTTATTAAAATTTTCAAAAATAATTGAATTCCTGAGATGAATTTTATTATTTATGAAAATAATTGAATTTATTGCGAAACATTTTATTAAAAATGTTTAAAAAGAATTGAAAAAAAAAAAAAAAAAAAATTTTTTGTTAAAAAATTTTGTTATGTTTGAAAGTAATTGAATTCTTTAGAAGAATTTCATAAACATTGTTTTAAATAATTAATTTATTCGAAATATAATAAATATTGTGAAAATTTTATTTTAAATAATTGAATCCCTGTGGAAAACTTTATTTCTGAAAATAATTGAATTTTTCGATTAATTAATTTAAAGTAGTATTAAAGTTTAAAAATAATAAAATTCTTCGATGAGTTTTATTATTTACGAAAATAATTCAATTCTTGCTTAGAATTTTATGAAAAAATTTTTTTAAGAATGTAAAAATTGAATTTCCATGAAAAATGTTATTATATTAGTGTTGTTAATCATAAATAGTAGCTTTTAGTGGCTGAAATCTAAAAAAGTACTCAAATATTATCAGAACGTAAAAAAAACTAGTAAATAGTAGGTTTTAGTAGATGAGTGCGAAGAGTGTAATTGTAAAAAAAACAAATAAGCAATAAAACAATGGGCATATTATTCCATGGGCAATAAGTTATGAAAACATGAGCAACAAGTTCCTTTGCCATCTATTTGCTGGCTACAATCAAACAGTTATAAAAATATCAGAATGATATTAAAACTTCAAGACAAGAATGAAAATTAGGTTTGGAAAGAAGAAAAAAAATTCTTTGGAAAAATTTGGACTATATAAGAATCTTTCGTCAAAAATGAAAATGACGATAAATGGGTCTCGTTTCTCTTATATGCACAGAAGCAGTCTCGCAGCTCGCTTCGCCTTCTAGAATTCATGAGGCGAAAAGCTGGACCCGAGGATGTTGGGTATGGACCATTTGCAGGCAAAGCCAAAGTGAAGCGCTCCGGGACCTTCCGTCGAATACAAATTTTAGATTTTGCATAAGCCAGGAGCGTAGAGATATATCGCGCACGAAAAGGCAAAAAGTAATGTGTATGTACTTTGCAATGCCAGAACATTTTCTCTACACTCAAAACCCTGACTGGAAACTCGAAATCATAACGATATTATATAGGTCTTCATATAGAGCCCAGAACAAGTACAGCTTACTGTAGAAAATTGCCTTTTTATTCCCCTCCTCCGTCTCTCTTTTTATATCGCTGGGAAAAAAAATTTATTTCCTTCTAATATACACACTATTTCTAAGGATTTCAAATTGAGGCAAAAAAAATATCAAAATTCATGCCATGGCAACAATTTATTCATACTTTTTTTTTGCCTCAATTTGAAATCATTAGAAAAAGTATGATATTTTCAATATCTAGTATTTTCATAAAATTTCGCAAAACAATTGAATTATTTAAAAATAAAAATTGATAAAATTAATTAAAAATTTCAATTATTTTCATAAATTATAAAATTCTTTACAGGAATTCAATTAATTTAGAATAGAATTTTCAAAAAAATTTCGAGAAAATCAATTATTGAACAAAATTTATACAATATTTATACAATTCTTCAAAATAATTCAATTACTTTCAGTAATAAAAACATTTTTTATGGAAATTCAATTAAAAGAAAAAAAAATGTTTGATAAAATTCTAAGCAAGAATTCAAATATTTCCATAAATAATAAAACTCATCGAAGAATTTCAATTATTTTTAATACAATTTTAAATTAATTAATCGAAAAATTCAATTATTTTTCCCAATAAAAATTTCAACAAGAATTCAATTGCATTTAAAATAAAATTTTTAAATTTATTATATTTAAAAAAAATTATTTTATTTCAAACAATGTTTATAAAATTCTTATGAAGAATTGAATTATTTTCAAAAATATTAGAATTTTTCACATAAATTCAATTATTTTCAAATATTTAAAAAAAAATAGTTTGAAAAAACTCAATTATTTTAAATACAATTTTAATTAAATTCTTTTTGGAATAATTCAATTATTTTTTTAGATTTTAATAAAATTCTTCGCAAGAATTCAATTATTTACATAAATAATTCTTCGAAAGAATTCAATTATTAAAGATAAAAACAAAATTTATTATTTCCGAAAATTCAATTATTTTGAGGCATTTTTATAAAAATGTTTGCAAAATTTAATTATTTTCATAAATAATAATATTGCCCCCAAGAATTAAATTATTTTTAAAAGTAATAAATTTCTTCTTGGTAATTTAATTATTTTTAAAATTTCTAATAAAATCGTTCGCAAAAATTCAATTATTGTCAAAAATTCTAATTGAATTCTTTGCAATATTTAATTATTTTTAAAAACTTTTCGTAATTCAATGATTTTGATTGTCTACTACATATTTCCATTAAATTACCAAACAAAATTCAATTATTTAAAAATCTTTTGTAAAAATCTTTGTAAGAATTTCTATTTTTTTCTCATGAATAAGAAAGATTTCTCAAGAATTCAATTATTTATTAAAAATTAAATGAAACTCTCAGCAACTATTCAACTATTTTTATTAATAATAAAATTCTTCGCAGGATATCAATTATTTTTAATACAATTTTACAATTTTACAATTTTTTATTATTTATTTTTTTTTTATATTTCGAAAAAATTATTTTATTTAAAACAATGTTTATAAAATTCTTATGAAGAATTGAATTATTTTCAAAAATATTAGAATTTTTCACATAAATTCAATTATTTTAAATACAATTTTAATTAAATTCTTTTTGGAATAATTGAATTATTTTTTTAGATTTTAATAAAATTCTTCCCAAGAATTCAATTATTTACATAAATAATTCTTTGAAAGAATTCAATTTATTATATCGATAAATCACCAAATTATTATTCCCGAAAATTCAATTATTTTGAGGTATTTTAAAAAAATTGTTTACAAAATTCAATTATTTTTAAAAAATCTAATAAAATCGTTCGCAAAAATTAAATTATTATCAAAAATTTTAATTAAATTCTTTGTAAAATATAATTATTTAAAAAAATTTCTCGCAATTCAATGATTTTGATTATCTACTATTTTCATAGAATTTCCAAACAGAATTCAATTATTTAAAAAATTTCTTGTAAAAATCTTCGTAAGAATTCAATTTTTTTCATGAATATAAGAAAAATTTCTCAGGAATTCAATTATTTAAATTAGAATTTGCATAAAATTAGTCGAAAAAAATTAATTATTTTAAAACAATTATAAAATTTTTCCCAAGAATTCAATTATTTACATATAAATAATTTTACGAAAGAATTCAATTATGTCAATAAATACAAAATTATTTTCGAAAATTCAATTATTTTGAAGCATTTTAATAAAATTCTTTGCAAAATTCAATTATTTTCATAAATAACAATATTCATCATAAGAAATTCCATCATCTATTGGAAATTCAATTATTTTATAAAAATTCTAATACAATCGTTCAATTATTTTCATAAATAATAAAATACTTTTTAGGAATTCAATTATTTTAAAAAAAAAAACTTTAATAAAATATCACACAGACATTCAATTATTGTCAACTATTTTTGTCTACTATTTCCATAAAATTTCCAAACAGAATTCAATTATTTAAAAAAATTTTTGTAAAAATCTTCATAAGAATTCAATATTTATTAGCGCAGAATAAGAAAGAAGTAAATATTTTTGATGAAAATTAGGAGAAGTCAGGAAAATAATAAATATGGAATTGAATTTTTCGTCAGTTTTGTGAAGTGTCTAAAACGAGTTTTTTTAGACGTCATGTTAAATTTTTCGATAGCTACTTTTTTACTACTTTTTTTTGGTAGATTGAAAGCTACTTTTTTAAAAAGCTACTTTTTTAAATTAATTATCGAGTGCAATGTCTGTTTACGTCAACTAAATGGTGTTTCATGATTTTGTCACAAAAACTAAAATTATTGGTTCAAATAAAATTTTTTTGCTATAATAGATCTGAATCTAAACTAAAAATATATTTTCCCAAAAAGTAAACAAAGAAAATGGTTATACAGATATTAAAAATTGTCATATTAAAAAAAAGAGGCTAATCGTGCAAAACGAAATAATTTACTTCTGCTATTGTGAAATTTAACAGAAGTTAATTTCTTATTTTATGCTATATTTTTTTATGGATTTTTTTATGGATTTTTTAAAGGATTTTTTCAAGGATTTTTTTATGGATTTTTTAAAGGATTTTTTAAGGATTTTTTAAAGGATTTTTTAAAGGATTTTTTTAAGGATTTTTTTATGGATTTTTTTATGGATTTTTTTATGGATTTTTCTAAGGATTTTTTTAAGGATTTTTTTATGGATTTTTTTATGGATTTTTTTAAGGATTTTTTAATGGATTTTTTTATGGATTTTTTTATTGATTTTTTTAAGGATTTTTTTAAGGATTTTTTAAGGATTTTTTTATAGATTTTTTTATGGATTTTTTAAAGGATTTTTTTATGGATTTTTTTTTGGATTTTTTAAAGGATTTTTTTATGGATTTTTTTTAGGATTTTTTAATGGATTTTTTTATGGATTTTTTTATGGATTTTTTAAAGGATTTTTTAAAGGACTTTTTTTGGATTTTTTTATTTATTTTTTTAAGGATTTTTTAAAGGATTTTTTTATGGATTTTTTTATGGATTTTTTTATGGATTTTTTAAAGGATTTTTTAAGGATTTTTTAAAGGATTTTTTTAAGGATTTTTTATGTATTTTTTTATGGATTTTTTTATGGATTTTTTAAAGGATTTTTTTAAGGATTTTTTTATGGATTTTTTTATGGATTTTTTAAAGGATTTTTTAATGGATTTTTTAATGGATTTTTTTATTGATTTTTTTAAGGATTTTTTTAAGGATTTTTTTAAGGATTTTTTTATGGATTTTTTAATGGATTTTTTAATGGATTTTTTTAAGGATTTTTTTAAGGATTTTTTTATGGATTTTTTAAAGGATTTTTTAAGGATTTTTTAAAGGATTTTTTCAAGGATTTTTTTATGGATTTTTTTATGGATTTTTTTATGGATTTTTTTAAGGATTTTTTTAAGGATTTTTTTATGGATTTTTTTATGGATTTTTTTAAGGATTTTTTAATGGATTTTTTTATGGATTTTTTATTGATTTTTTTAAGGATTTTTTTAAGGATTTTTTTAAGGATTTTTTTATAGATTTTTTTATGGATTTTTTAAAGGATTTTTTTATGGATTTTTTTATTGATTTTTTTATGGATTTTTTTATGAATTTTTTTATGGATTTTTTAAAGGATTTTTTTTATGGATTTGTATCTTTTTCATGATTTTTTTCACGATTTTTTTTTGGATTTTTCACTGCATTATTTACTACATTTTTCTGTATCTTTTTTTGTAATTTATTCTGCATTTTTTCTGTTTTATTTTTATTTAATAGTTAGCAATATTTCCCTAATTGTTAATAAATAATAATTAAAAAATTCATCGAAAGAGGATGCAGAATTTTAATAGAAAAATAAAGAGAAAATGATAAAAGAAATTAATTTATTTTATTTATCGTGCATATTATTGTTTATATTTTCTGAATTATTTCTGCATTCATTCCATTTAGTAATCAGCAATATTTTTCTAATTAATCATGAAGATTAATAAAAAACTTTAGAGAAAAAGAATGGAAAAATTTAATTGAAAACTAATTTTTTTAAGGATTTTTTTAAGAATTTTTTTATGGATTTTTTATGGATTTTTTTATGGATTTTTTTAAGGATTTTTTAAAGGATTTTTTTATGGATTTTTTTATGGATTTTTGAAAGGATTTTTGAAAGGATTTTTTTATGGATTTGTATCTTTTTCATGTTTGTTTTCACGATTTTTTTCAGGATTTATTTCAGGATTTTTTTTAGAATTTTTCACTGCATTATTTACTACATTTTTCTGTATCTTTTTTTGTAATTTATTCTGCATTTTTTCTGTTTTATTTTTATTTAATATTTAGCAATATTTCACTAATTGTTAATAAATAATAATTAAAAAATTCATCGAAAGAGGATGCAGAATTTTAATTGAAAAATAAAGAGAAAATGATAAAAGAAATTAATTTATTTTATTTATCGTGCATATTATTGTTTATATTTTCTGAATTATTTCTGCATTCATTCCATTTAGTAATCAGCAATATTTCTCTAATTAATCATGAAAATTAATAAAAAACTTGAGCGAAAAAGAATGGAGAAATTTAATTGAAGACCAATTTTTTTAAGGATTTTTTTAAGGATTTTTTTATGGATTTTTTTATGGATTTTTTTATGGGTTTTTTAAAGGATTTTTTAAGGATTTTTTAAAGGATTTTTTTAAGGATTTTTTTATGGATTTTTTTATGGATTTTTTTAAGGATTTTTTTATGGATTTTTTTAAGGATTTTTTTATGGATTTTTTTATAGATTTTTTTAAGGATTTTTTTATGGATTTTTTTATGGATTTTTTTAAGGATTTTTTTATGGATTTTTTTATGAATTTTTTTATGGATTTTTTTAAGGATTTTTTTAAGGATTTTTTTATAGATTTTTTTAAGAATTTTTTTATGGATTTTTTTATGGATTTTTTTATGGATTTTTTTAAGGATTTTTTTAAGGATTTTTTTATAGATTTTTTTATGGATTTTTTTATTGATTTTTTTAAGGATTTTTTTATAGATTTTTTTATGGATTTTTTTACGGATTTTTTAAGGATTTTTTTATAGATTTTTTTATGGATTTTTTTATGGATTTTTTTAAGGATTTTTTTAAGGATTTTTTTATGGATTTTTTTATGGATTTTTTTATGGATTTTTTAATAGATTTTTTTAAGGATTTTTTTAAGGATTTTTTTATGGATTTTTTTATGGATTTTTTTAAGGATTTTTTTTAAGGATTTTTTTATGGATTTTTTTATGTATTTTTTTATGGATTTTTTTAATAATTTTTTTATGGATTTTTTTATGGATTTTTTTAAGGATTTTTTTATAGATTTTTTTATGGATTTTTTTATGGATTTTTTTGAGGATTTTTTTATGGATTTTTTTATGGATTTTTTTATGGATTTTTTTATAGATTTTTTTAAGGATTTTTTTAAGGATTTTTTTATGGATTTTTTTATGGATTTTTTTATGGATTTTTTTAAGGATTTTTTTATGGATTTTTTATGGATTTTTTTAAGGATTTTTTTATGGATTTTTTTATGGATTTTTTTAAGGATTTTTTAAAGGATTTTTTTATGGATTATTTTATGGATTTTTTTATGGATTTTTTTATGGATTTTTTTAAGGATTTTTTTAAGGATTTTTTTATAGATTTTTTTATGGATTTTTTTATAGATTTTTTTAAGGATTTTTTTATGGATTTTTTTAAGGATTTTTTTATGGATTTTTTTAAGGATTTTTTTATGGATTTTTTTATGGATTTTTTTAAGGATTTTTTTAAGGATTTTTTTATAGATTTTTTTATGGATTTTTGAAAGGATTTTTGAAAGGATTTTTGAAAGGATTTTTTTATGGATTTGTATCTTTTTCATGTTTGTTTTCACGATTTTTTTCAGGATTTATTTCAGGATTTTTTTTAGGATTTTTCACTGCATTATTTACTACATTTTTCTGTATCTTTTTTTGTAATTTATTCTGCATTTTTTCTGTTTTATTTTTATTTAATAGTTAGCAATATTTCCCTAATTGTTAATAAATAATAATTAAAAAATTCATCGAAAGAGGATGCAGAATTTTAATTGAAAAATAAAGAGAAAATGATAAAAGAAATTAATTTATTTTATTTATCGTGCATATTATTGTTTATATTTTCTGAATTATTTCTGCATTCATTCCATTTAGTAATCAGCAATATTTCTCTAATTAATCATGAAAATTAATAAAAAACTTGAGCGAAAAAGAATGGAGAAATTTAATTGAAGATCAATTTTTTTACGGATTTTTTTATGGATTTTTTTATGGATTTTTTAAAGGATTTTTTAAGGATTTTTTAAAGGATTTTTTTAAGGATTTTTTTATGTATTTTTTTATGGATTTTTTAAGAATTTTTTTAAGGATTTTTTTATGGATTTTTTTATGGATTTTTTAAAGGATTTTTTAATGGATTTTTTAATGGATTTTTTTATTGATTTTTTTAAGGATTTTTTTAAGGATTTTTTAATGGATTTTTTTATGGATTTTTTTAAGGATTTTTTTAAGGATTTTTTTAAGGATTTTTTTATGGATTTTTTTATGGATTTTTTTATGGATTTTTTTATAGATTTTTTTAAGGATTTTTTTAAGGATTTTTTTATGGATTTTTTTATGGATTTTTTTATGGATTCTTTTAAGGATTTTTTTATGGATTTTTTTATGGATTTTTGAAAGGATTTTTGAAAGGATTTTTTTATGGATTTGTATCTTTTTCATGTTTGTTTTCACGATTTTTTTCAGGATTTATTTCAGGATTTTTTTTAGGATTTTTCACTGCATTATTTACTACATTTTTCTGTATCTTTTTTTGTAATTTATTCTGCATTTTTTCTGTTTTATTTTTATTTAATAGTTAGCAATATTTCCCTAATTGTTAATAAATAATAATTAAAAAATTCATCGAAAGAGGATGCAGAATTTTAATTGAAAAATAAAGAGAAAATGATAAAAGAAATTAATTTATTTTATTTATCGTGCATATTATTGTTTATATTTTCTGAATTATTTCTGCATTCATTCCATTTAGTAATCAGCAATATTTCTCTAATTAATCATGAAAATTAATAAAAAACTTGAGCGAAAAAGAATGGAGAAATTTAATTGAAGATCAATTTTTTTACGGATTTTTTTATGGATTTTTTTATGGATTTTTTAAAGGATTTTTTAAGGATTTTTTAAAGGATTTTTTTAAGGATTTTTTTATGTATTTTTTTATGGATTTTTTAAGAATTTTTTTAAGGATTTTTTTATGGATTTTTTTATGGATTTTTTAAAGGATTTTTTAATGGATTTTTTAATGGATTTTTTTATTGATTTTTTTAAGGATTTTTTTAAGGATTTTTTAATGGATTTTTTTATGGATTTTTTTAAGGATTTTTTTAAGGATTTTTTTAAGGATTTTTTTATGGATTTTTTTATGGATTTTTTTATGGATTTTTTTATAGATTTTTTTAAGGATTTTTTTAAGGATTTTTTTATGGATTTTTTTATGGATTTTTTTATGGATTCTTTTAAGGATTTTTTTATGGATTTTTTTATGGATTTTTGAAAGGATTTTTGAAAGGATTTTTTTATGGATTTGTATCTTTTTCATGTTTGTTTTCACGATTTTTTTCAGGATTTATTTCAGGATTTTTTTTAGGATTTATTTTAGGATTTTTTTTAGGATTTTTCACTGCATTATTTACTACATTTTTCTGTATCTTTTTTGTAATTTATTCTGCATTTTTTCTGTTTTATTTTTATTTAATAGTTAGCAATATTTCCCTAATTGTTAATAAATAATAATTAAAAAATTCATCGAAAGAGGATGCAGAATTTTAATTGAAAAATAAAGAGAAAATGATAAAAGAAATTAATTTATTTTATTTATCGTGCATATTATTGTTTATATTTTCTGAATTATTTCTGCATTCATTCCATTTAGTAATCAGCAATATTTCTCTAATTAATCATGA
This sequence comes from Leptopilina syphax, assembly GCA_032872505.1. Lineage (NCBI taxonomy): Eukaryota > Metazoa > Arthropoda > Insecta > Hymenoptera > Figitidae > Leptopilina > Leptopilina syphax. Next base: position 23,668,785 of record CM065468.1, on the reverse strand, counting down.
AAATTAATAAAAAACTTGAGCGAAAAAGAATGGAGAAATTTAATTAAAGACAAATTTTTTAAAGGATTTTTCAAAGGATTTTTTAAAGGATCTTTTTAGGGATTTTTTTACTGATTTTTTTAAGGATTTTTTTAAGGATTTTTTTATGGATTTTTTTATGAATTTTTTTATGGATTTTTTAAAGGATTTTTTAAAGTATTTTTTTATGGATTTTTTTAAGAATTTTTTTATGGATTTTTTTTATGGATTTTTTTAAGGATTTTTTTATAGATTTTTTTATGGATTTTTTTATGGATTTTTTTAAGGATTTTTTTTATAGATTTTTTTATGGATTTTTTTATGGATTTTTTTAAGGATTTTTTTAAGGATTTTTTTATGGATTTTTTTATGGATTTTTTTATGGATTTTTTTATAGATTTTTTTAAGGATTTTTTTAAGGATTTTTTTTATGGATTTTTTTATGGATTTTTTTATGGATTTTTTTAAGGATTTTTTTATGGATTTTTTTATGGATTTTTGAAAGGATTTTTGAAAGGATTTTTTTATGGATTTGTATCTTTTTCATGTTTGTTTTCACGATTTTTTTCAGGATTTATTTCAGGATTTTTTTTAGGATTTTTCACTGCATTATTTACTACATTTTTCTGTATCTTTTTTGTAATTTATTCTGCATTTTTTCTGTTTTATTTTTATTTAATAGTTAGCAATATTTCCCTAATTGTTAATAAATGATAATTAAAAAATTCATCGAAAGAGGATGCAGAATTTTAATTGAAAAATAAAGAGAAAATGATAAAAGAAATTAATTTATTTTATTTATCGTGCATATTATTGTTTATATTTTCTGAATTATTTCTGCATTCATTCCATTTAGTAATCAGCAATATTTCTCTAATTAATCATGAAAATTAATAAAAAACTTGAGCGAAAAAGAATGGAGAAATTTAATTAAAGACCAATTTTTTTAAGGATTTTTTTAAGGATTTTTTTATGGATTTTTTAAAGGATTTTTAAGGATTTTTTAAAGGATTTTTTTAAGGATTTTTTTATGGATTTTTTTATGGATTTTTTTATGGATTTTTCTAAGGATTTTTTTAAGGATTTTTTTATGGATTTTTTTATGGATTTTTTTAAGGATTTTTTAATGGATTTTTTTATGGATTTTTTTATTGATTTTTTTAAGGATTTTTTAAAGGATTTTTTTAAGGATTTTTTTATAGATTTTTTTATGGATTTTTTAAAGGATTTTTTTATGGATTTTTTTTTGGATTTTTTTAAGGATTTTTTAAAGGATTTTTTTATGGATTTTTTTTAGGATTTTTTAATGGATTTTTTTATGGATTTTTTTATGGATTTTTTAAAGGATTTTTTAAAGGACTTTTTTTGGATTTTTTTATTGATTTTTTTATGGATTTTTTTATGGATTTTTTAAAGGATTTTTTAAGGATTTTTTAAAGGATTTTTTTAAGGATTTTTTTATGTATTTTTTTATGGATTTTTTTATGGATTTTTTAAAGGATTTTTTTAAGGATTTTTTTATGGATTTTTTTATGGATTTTTTAAAGGATTTTTTAATGGATTTTTTAATGGACTTTTTTATTGATTTTTTTAAGGATTTTTTTAAGGATTTTTTTATGGATTTTTTTATGGATTTTTTTATGGATTTTTTTAAGGATTTTTTTAAGGATTTTTTTATGGATTTTTTAAAGGATTTTTTAAGGATTTTTTAAAGGATTTTTTCAAGGATTTTTTTATGGATTTTTTTATGGATTTTTTAAAGGATTTTTTTAAGGATTTTTTTATGGATTTTTTTATGGATTTTTTTAAAGATTTTTTTATGGATTTTTTTATGAATTTTTTTATGGATTTTTTAAAGGATTTTTTTAAGGATTTTTTATGGATTTTTTTAAGAATTTTTTTATGGATTTTTTTATGGATTTTTTTATGGATTTTTTTAAGGATTTTTTTATGGATTTTTTTATGGATTTTTTTAATGGATTTTTTAATGGATTTTTTTATTGATTTTTTTAAGGATTTTTTTATGGATTTTTGAAAGGATTTTTGAAAGGATTTTTTTATGGATTTGTATCTTTTTCATGTTTGTTTTCACGATTTTTTTCAGGATTTATTTCAGGATTTTTTTTAGGATTTTTCACTGCATTATTTACTACATTTTTTCTGTATCTTTTTTGTAATTTATTCTGCATTTTTTTTGTTTTATTTTTATTTAATAGTTAGCAATATTTCCCTAATTGTTAATAAATAATAATTAAAAAATTTATCGAAAGAGGATGCAGAATTTTAATTGAAAAATAAAGAGAAAATGATAAAAGAAATTAATTTATTTTATTTATCGTGCATATTATTGTTTATATTTTCTGAATTATTTCTGCATTCATTCCATTTAGTAATCAGCAATATTTCTCTAATTAATCATGAAAATTAATAAAAAACTTGAGCGAAAAAGAATGGAGAAATTTAATTGAAGACCAATTTTTTTAAGGATTTTTTTAAGGATTTTTTTATGGATTTTTTTATGGATTTTTTTATGGATTTTTTTAAGGATTTTTTAAGGATTTTTTAAAGGATTTTTTTAAGGATTTTTTTATGTATTTTTTTATGGATTTTTTTATGGATTTTTTTAAGGATTTTTTTAAGGATTTTTTTATGGATTTTTTAAAGGATTTTTTAAAGGACTTTTTTATGGATTTTTTTATTGATTTTTTTAAGGATTTTTTTAAGGATTTTTTAAAGGATTTTTTTAAGGATTTTTTTATGAATTTTTTTATGGATTTTTTTATGGATTTTTTTAAGGATTTTTTTAAGGATTTTTTTATGGATTTTTTTATGGATTTTTTAAAGGATTTTTTAATGGATTTTTTAATGGATTTTTTATTGATTTTTTTAAGGATTTTTTTAAGGATTTTTTTATGGATTTTTTTATGGATTTTTTTATTGATTTTTTTAAGGATTTTTTTAAGGATTTTTTTATAGATTTATTTATGGATTTTTTATGGATTTTTTTAAGGATTTTTTTATAGATTTTTTTATGGATTTTTTTAAGGATTTTTTTAAGGATTTTTTTAAGGATTTTTTAAAGGATTTTTTTATGGATTTTTTTATGGATTTTTTTATGGATTTTTTTAAGGATTTTTTTATGGATTTTTTTATGGATTTTTGAAAGGATTTTTGAAAGGATTTTTTTATGGATTTGTATCTTTTTTCATGTTTGTTTTCACGATTTTTTTCAGGATTTATTTCAGGATTTTTTTTAGGATTTTTCACTGCATTATTTACTACATTTTTCTGTATCTTTTTTTGTAATTTATTCTGCATTTTTTCTGTTTTATTTTTATTTAATAGTTAGCAATATTTCCCTAATTGTTAATAAATAATAATTAAAAAATTTATCGAAAGAGGATGCAGAATTTTAATTGAAAAATAAAGAGAAAATGATAAAAGAAATTAATTTATTTTATTTATCGTGCATATTATTGTTTATATTTTCTGAATTATTTCTGCATTCATTCCATTTAGTAATCAGCAATATTTCTCTAATTAATCATGAAAATTAATAAAAAACTTGAGCGAAAAAGAATGGAGAAATTTAATTGAAGACCAATTTTTTTAAGGATTTTTTTAAGGATTTTTTTATGGATTTTTTTATGGATTTTTTTATGGATTTTTTTAAGGATTTTTTAAGGATTTTTTAAAGGATTTTTTTAAGGATTTTTTTATGTATTTTTTTATGGATTTTTTTATGGATTTTTTTAAGGATTTTTTTAAGGATTTTTTTATGGATTTTTTAAAGGATTTTTTAAAGGACTTTTTTATGGATTTTTTTATTGATTTTTTTAAGGATTTTTTTAAGGATTTTTTAAAGGATTTTTTTTTGGATTTTTTTATGAATTTTTTTATGGATTTTTTTATGGATTTTTTTAAGGATTTTTTTAAGGATTTTTTTATGGATTTTTTTATGGATTTTTTAAAGGATTTTTTAATGGATTTTTTAATGGATTTTTTATTGATTTTTTTAAGGATTTTTTTAAGGATTTTTTTATGGATTTTTTTATGGATTTTTTTATTGATTTTTTTAAGGATTTTTTTAAGGATTTTTTTATGGATTTTTTTAAGAATTTTTTTTGAGGATTTTTTAAAGGTTTTTTTAAAGGACTTTTTTATGGATTTTTTTAAGAATTTTTTTAAGGATTTTTTTAAGGATTTTTTTATTGATTTTTTTATGGATTTTTTTATGGATTTTTTAAAGGATTTTTTAAAGGATTTTTTTATGGATTTTTTAAAGGATTTTTTAAGGATTTTTTAAAGGATTTTTTTAAGGATTTTTTTATGGATTTTTTTATGGATTTTTCTAAGGATTTTTTTAAGGATTTTTTTATGGATTTTTTTATGGATTTTTTTAAGGATTTTTTAATGGATTTTTTATGAATTTTTTTTTGGATTTTTTTAAGGATTTTTTTCAGGATTTTTTTAAGGATTTTTTTATAGATTTTTTTATGGATTTTTTAAAGGATTTTTTTATGGATTTTTTTTTGGATTTTTTTAAGGATTTTTTTAAAGGATTTTTTTATGGATTTTTTTTAGGATTTTTTAATGGATTTTTTTATGGATTTTTTTATGGATTTTTTTAAGGATTTTTTAAAGGACTTTTTTTGGAATTTTTTATTGATTTTTTTAAGGATTTTTTTATGGATTTTTTTATGGATTTTTTAAAGGATTTTTTAAGGATTTTTTAAAGGATTTTTTTAAGGATTTTTTTATGTATTTTTTTATGGATTTTTTTAAGGATTTTTTTTATGGATTTTTTTTATGGATTTTTTAAAGGATTTTTTAATGGATTTTTTAATGGATTTTTTATTGATTTTTTTAAGGATTTTTTTAAGGATTTTTTTATGGATTTTTTTATGGATTTTTTTATTGATTTTTTTAAGGATTTTTTTAAGGATTTTTTTATGGATTTTTTAAGGATTTTTTAAAGGATTTTTTTAAGGATTTTTTTATGGATTTTTTTATGGATTTTTTTATGGATTTTTCTAAGGATTTTTTTAAGGATTTTTTTTATGGATTTTTTTATGGATTTTTTTAAGGATTTTTTTATGGATTTTTTTATTGATTTTTTTAAGGATTTTTTTAAGGATTTTTTTAAGGATTTTTTTATAGATTTTTTTATGGATTTTTTAAAGGATTTTTTTATGGATTTTTTTTTGGATTTTTTTAAGGATTTTTTAAAGGATTTTTTTATGGATTTTTTTTAGGATTTTTTAATGGATTTTTTTATGGATTTTTTTATGGATTTTTTTAAGGATTTTTTAAAGGACTTTTTTTGGAATTTTTTATTGATTTTTTTAAGGATTTTTTAAAGGATTTTTTTATGGATTTTTTTATGGATTTTTTAAAGGATTTTTTAAGGATTTTTTAAAGGATTTTTTTAAGGATTTTTTTATGTATTTTTTTATGTATTTTTTTATGGATTTTTTTATGGATTTTTTAAAGGATTTTTTTAAGGATTTTTTTATGGATTTTTTTATGGATTTTTTAAAGGATTTTTTAATGGATTTTTTAATGGATTTTTTTATTGATTTTTTTAAGGATTTTTTTAAGGATTTTTTTAAGGATTTTTTTATGGATTTTTTTATGGATTTTTTTATGGATTTTTTTAAGGATTTTTTTAAGGATTTTTTTTATGGATTTGTATCTTTTTCATGATTTTTTTCACGATTTTTTTTGGATTTTTCACTGCATTATTTACTACATTTTTCTGTATCTTTTTTTGTAATTTATTCTGCATTTTTTCTGTTTTTCTTTTATTTAATAGTTAGCAATATTTCCCTAATTGTTAATAAATAATAATTAAAAAATTCATCGAAAGAGGATGCAGAATTTTAATTGAAAAATAAAGAGAAAATGATAAAAGAAATTAATTTATTTTATTTATCGTGCATATTATTGTTTATATTTTCTGAATTATTTCTGCATTCATTCCATTTAGTAATCAGCAATATTTCTCTAATTAAGCATGAAAATTAATAAAAAACTTGAGCGAAAAAGAATGGAGAAATTTAATTGAAGACCAATTTTTTTAAGGATTTTTTTAAGGATTTTTTTATGGATTTTTTTATGGATTTTTTTATGGATTTTTTAAGGATTTTTTAAAGGATTTTTTTAAAGGATTTTTTTATGTATTTTTTTATAGATTTTTTTATGGATTTTTTTAAGAATTTTTTTAAGGATTTTTTTATGGATTTTTTTATGGATTTTTTAAAGGATTTTTTAATGGATTTTTTAATGGATTTTTTTATTGATTTTTTTAAGGATTTTTTTAAGGATTTTTTAATGGATTTTTTTATGGATTTTTTTAAGGATTTTTTTAAGGATTTTTTTATGGATTTTTTAAAGGATTTTTTAAGGATTTTTTAAAGGATTTTTTTAAGGATTTTTTTATGGATTTATTTGAGGATTTTCTTATGGATTTTTTTATGGATTTTTTAAAGGATTTTTTAATGGATTTTTTAATGGATTTTTTTATTGATTTTTTTATGGATTTTTTTATGGATTTTTTTAAGGATTTTTTTAAGGATTTTTTTATGGATTTTTTTATAGATTTTTTTAAGGATTTTTTTAAGGATTTTTTTATGTATTTTTTTATGGATTTTTTTATGGATTTTTTTAAGGATTTTTTTATGGATTTTTTAATAGATTTTTTTAAGGATTTTTTTAAGGATTTTTTTATGGATTTTTTAAAGGATTTTTTTATGGATTTTTTAAGGATTTTTTAAAGGATTTTTTTAAGGATTTTTTTATGTATTTTTTTATGGATTTTTTAAAGAATTTTTTTAAGGATTTTTTTATGAATTTTTTTATGGATTTTTTTGAGGATTTTTTTATGGATTTTTTTATGGATTTTTTTATGGATTTTTTTATAGATTTTTTTAAGGATTTTTTTAAGGATTTTTTTATGGATTTTTTAATAGATTTTTTTATGGATTTTTTTAAGGATTTTTTTATGGATTTTTTTAATAGATTTTTTTATGGATTTTTTTTAAGGATTTTTTTTAAGGATTTTTTTTATAGATTTTTTTATGGATTTTTTTATTGATTTTTTTAAGGATTTTTTTATGGATTTTTTTATGGATTTTTTAAGGATTTTTTAAAGGATTTTTTTAAGGATTTTTTTATGTATTTTTTTATAGATTTTTTTATGGATTTTTTAAAGAATTTTTTTAAGGATTTTTTTATGAATTTTTTTATGGATTTTTTAAAGGATTTTTTAATGGATTTTTTAATGGATTTTTTTAAGGATTTTTTTAAGGATTTTTTTATGGATTTTTTAATGGATTTTTTTATGGATTTTTTTAAGGATTTTTTTATGGATTTTTTTATGGATTTTTTTAAGGATTTTTTTATAGATTTTTTTATGGATTTTTTTATGGATTTTTTTGAGGATTTTTTTATGGATTTTTTTATGGATTTTTTTATGGATTTTTTTATGGATTTTTTTATAGATTTTTTTAAGGATTTTTTTAAGGATTTTTTTATGTATTTTTTTTATGGATTTTTTTATGGATTTTTTTAAGGATTTTTTTAAGGATTTTTTTATGGATTTTTTTATGGATTTTTTAAAGGATTTTTTTAATGGATTTTTTAATGGATTTTTTTATTGATTTTTTTAAGGATTTTTTTAAGGAATTTTTTATGGATTTTTTAATGAATTTTTTTATGGATTTTTTTATGGATTTTTTAAAGGATTTTTTTATGGATTTTTTTAAGGATTTTTTTATGGATTTTTTATGGATTTTTTTAAGGATTTTTTTTATGGATTTTTTATGGATTTTTTTAAGGATTTTTTTATGGATTTTTTATGGATTTTTTTAAGGATTTTTTTATGGATTTTTTATGGATTTTTTTAAGGATTTTTTTATGGATTTTTTTATGAATTTTTTTATGGATTTTTTAAAGGATTTTTTAATGGATTTTTTAATGGATTTTTTTAAGGATTTTTTTAAGGATTTTTTTATGGATTTTTTAATGGATTTTTTTATGGATTTTTTTAAGGATTTTTTAATGGATTTTTTAATGGATTTTTTTAAGGATTTTTTTAAGGATTTTTTTATGGATTTTTTAATGGATTTTTTTATGGATTTTTTTAAGGATTTTTTTATGGATTTTTTTATGGATTTTTTTAAGGATTTTTTTATAGATTTTTTTATGGATTTTTTTATGGATTTTTTTGAGGATTTTTTTATGGATTTTTTTATGGATTTTTTTATGGATTTTTTTATGGATTTTTTTATAGATTTTTTTAAGGATTTTTTTAAGGATTTTTTTATGTATTTTTTTATGGATTTTTTTATGGATTTTTTTAAGGATTTTTTTAAGGATTTTTTTATGGATTTTTTTTATGGATTTTTTAATGGATTTTTTTATAGATTTTTTTAAGGATTTTTTAAGGATTTTTTTATGTATTTTTTTATGGATTTTTTTATGGATTTTTTTAAGGATTTTTTTATGGATTTTTTAATAGATTTTTTTAAGGATTTTTTTAAGGATTTTTTTATGGATTTTTTAAAGGATTTTTTTATGGATTTTTTTATGGATTTTTTTATGGATTTTTTTAAGGATTTTTTTATGGATTTTTTTATGGATTTTTTTAAGGATTTTTTTATAGATTTTTTTATGGATTTTTTTAAGGATTTTTTTATGGATTTTTTTATGGATTTTTTAAGGATTTTTTAAAGGATTTTTTTAAGGATTTTTTTATGTATTTTTTTATAGATTTTTTTATGGATTTTTTTAAGAATTTTTTTAAGGATTTTTTTATGGATTTTTTTATGGATTTTTTAAAGGATTTTTTAATGGATTTTTTAATGGATTTTTTTAAGGATTTTTTTAAGGATTTTTTTATGGATTTTTTAATGGATTTTTTTATGGATTTTTTTAAGGATTTTTTTATGGATTTTTTTATGGATTTTTTTAAGGATTTTTTTATAGATTTTTTTATGGATTTTTTTATGGATTTTTTTGAGGATTTTTTTATGGATTTTTTTATGGATTTTTTTATGGATTTTTTTATGGATTTTTTTTATAGATTTTTTTAAGGATTTTTTTAAGGATTTTTTTATGTATTTTTTTATGGATTTTTTTATGGATTTTTTTAAGGATTTTTTTAAGGATTTTTTTATGGATTTTTTTATGGATTTTTTAAAGGATTTTTAATGGATTTTTTAATGGATTTTTTTATTGATTTTTTTAAGGATTTTTTTAAGGAATTTTTTATGAATTTTTTAATGAATTTTTTTATGGATTTTTTTATGGATTTTTTAAAGGATTTTTTTATGGATTTTTTTAAGGATTTTTTTATGGATTTTTTATGGATTTTTTTAAGGATTTTTTTATGGATTTTTTATGGATTTTTTTAAGGATTTTTTTATGGATTTTTTATGGATTTTTTTAAGGATTTTTTTATGGATTTTTTTATGAATTTTTTTATGGATTTTTTAAAGGATTTTTTAATGGATTTTTTAATGGATTTTTTTAAGGATTTTTTTAAGGATTTTTTTATGGATTTTTTAATGGATTTTTTTATGGATTTTTTTAAGGATTTTTTAATGGATTTTTTAATGGATTTTTTTAAGGATTTTTTTAAGGATTTTTTTATGGATTTTTTAATGGATTTTTTTATGGATTTTTTTAAGGATTTTTTTATAGATTTTTTTATGGATTTTTTTAAGGATTTTTTTATAGATTTTTTTATGGATTTTTTTATGGATTTTTTTGAGGATTTTTTTATGGATTTTTTTATGGATTTTTTTATGGATTTTTTTATGGATTTTTTTATAGATTTTTTTAAGGATTTTTTTATGTATTTTTTTATGGATTTTTTTATGGATTTTTTTAAGGATTTTTTTAAGGATTTTTTTATGGATTTTTTTATGGATTTTTTAAAGGATTTTTTAATGGATTTTTTAATGGATTTTTTTATTGATTTTTTTAAGGATTTTTTTAAGGAATTTTTTATGGATTTTTTAATGAATTTTTTTATGGATTTTTTTATGGATTTTTTAAAGGATTTTTTTATGGATTTTTTTAAGGATTTTTTTATGGATTTTTTATGGATTTTTTTAAGGATTTTTTTATGGATTTTTTATGGATTTTTTTAAGGATTTTTTTATGGATTTTTTATGGATTTTTTTAAGGATTTTTTTATGGATTTTTTTTATGAATTTTTTTATGGATTTTTTAAAGGATTTTTTTAAGGATTTTTTTATGGATTTTTTTAAGAATTTTTTTATGGATTTTTTTATGGATTTTTTTATGGATTTTTTTAAGGATTTTTTTAAGGATTTTTTTATAGATTTTTTAATGGATTTTTTTATTGATTTTTTTAAGGATTTTTTTATAGATTTTTTTATGGATTTTTTTACGGATTTTTTAAGGATTTTTTTATAGATTTTTTTATGGATTTTTTTATGGATTTTTTTAAGGATTTTTTTAAGGATTTTTTTATGGATTTTTTTATGGATTTTTTTATGGATTTTTTAATAGATTTTTTTAAGGATTTTTTTAAGGATTTTTTTATGGATTTTTTTAAGGATTTTTTTATGGATTTTTTTATGGATTTTTTTATGGATTTTTTTAAGGATTTTTTTATGGATTTTTTTAAGGATTTTTTTAAGGAATTTTTTATGGATTTTTTTATGGATTTTTTTAAGGATTTTTTTATGGATTTTTTATGGATTTTTTAAAGGATTTTTTTATGGATTTTTTATGGATTTTTTTAAGGATTTTTTTATGGATTTTTTAATGAATTTTTTTATGGATTTTTTAAAGGATTTTTTTAAGGATTTTTTTATGGATTTTTTTAAGAATTTTTTTATGGATTTTTTTATGGATTTTTTTATGGATTTTTTTAAGGATTTTTTAAAGGATTTTTTTATAGATTTTTTTATGGATTTTTTTATTGATTTTTTAAGGATTTTTTTATGGATTTTTTAAAGGATTTTTTTATGGATTTTTTTAAGGATTTTTTTATGGATTTTTTTATGGATTTTTTTAAGGATTTTTTTAAGGATTTTTTTATGGATTTTTTTTATGGATTTTTGAAAGGATTTTTGAAAGGATTTTTGAAAGGATTTTTTTATGGATTTGTATCTTTTTCATGTTTGTTTTCACGATTTTTTTCAGGATTTATTTCAGGATTTTTTTTTAGGATTTTTCACTGCATTATTTACTACATTTTTCTGTATCTTTTTTTGTAATTTATTCTGCATTTTTTCTGTTTTATTTTTATTTAATAGTTAGCAATATTTCCCTAATTGTTAATAAATAATAATTAAAAAATTCATCGAAAGAGGATGCAGAATTTTAATTGAAAAATAAAGAGAAAATGATAAAAGAAATTAATTTATTTTATTTATCGTGCATATTATTGTTTATATTTTCTGAATTATTTCTGCATTCATTCCATTTAGTAATCAGCAATATTTCTCTAATTAATCATGAAAATTAATAAAAAACTTGAGCGAAAAAGAATGGAGAAATTTAATTGAAGACCAATTTTTTTAAGGATTTTTTTAAGGATTTTTTTATGGATTTTTTTATGGATTTTTTTATGGATTTTTTTAAGGATTTTTTTATGGATTTTTTTATGGATTTTTTTTAAGGATTTTTTTATAGATTTTTTTATGGATTTTTTTATGGATTTTTTTGAGGATTTTTTTATGGATTTTTTTATGGATTTTTTTATGGATTTTTTTATAGATTTTTTTTAAGGATTTTTTTAAGGATTTTTTTATGGATTTTTTAATAGATTTTTTTATGGATTTTTTTAAGGATTTTTTTAAGGATTTTTTTATAGATTTTTTTATGGATTTTTTTATTGATTTTTTTAAGGATTTTTTTATGGATTTTTTTATGGATTTTTTAAGGATTTTTTAAAGGATTTTTTTAAGGATTTTTTTATGTATTTTTTTATAGATTTTTTTATGGATTTTTTTAAGAATTTTTTTAAGGATTTTTTTATGGATTTTTTTATGGATTTTTTAAAGGATTTTTTAATGGATTTTTTAATGGATTTTTTTAAGGATTTTTTTAAGGATTTTTTTATGGATTTTTTAATAGATTTTTTTATGGATTTTTTTAAGGATTTTTTTAAGGATTTTTTTATAGATTTTTTTATGGATTTTTTTATTGATTTTTTTAAGGATTTTTTTATGGATTTTTTTATGGATTTTTTAAGGATTTTTTAAAGGATTTTTTTAAGGATTTTTTTATGTATTTTTTTATAGATTTTTTTATGGATTTTTTTAAGAATTTTTTTAAGGATTTTTTTATGGATTTTTTTATGGATTTTTTAAAGGATTTTTTAATGGATTTTTTAATGGATTTTTTTAAGGATTTTTTTAAGGATTTTTTTATGGATTTTTTAATGGATTTTTTTATGGATTTTTTTAAGGATTTTTTTTATGGATTTTTTTATGGATTTTTTTAAGGATTTTTTTATAGATTTTTTTATGGATTTTTTTATGGATTTTTTTGAGGATTTTTTTATGGATTTTTTTTATGGATTTTTTTATGGATTTTTTTATGGATTTTTTTATAGATTTTTTTAAGGATTTTTTTAAGGATTTTTTTATGTATTTTTTTATGGATTTTTTTATGGATTTTTTTAAGGATTTTTTTAAGGATTTTTTTATGGATTTTTTTATGGATTTTTTAAAGGATTTTTTAATGGATTTTTTAATGGATTTTTTTATTGATTTTTTTAAGGATTTTTTTAAGGAATTTTTTATGGATTTTTTAATGAATTTTTTTTATGGATTTTTTTATGGATTTTTTAAAGGATTTTTTTATGGATTTTTTTAAGGATTTTTTTATGGATTTTTTAATGGATTTTTTTAAGGATTTTTTTATGGATTTTTTATGGATTTTTTTAAGGATTTTTTTATGGATTTTTTATGGATTTTTTTAAGGATTTTTTTATGGATTTTTTTATGAATTTTTTTTATGGATTTTTTTAAAGGATTTTTTAATGGATTTTTTAATGGATTTTTTTAAGGATTTTTTTTAAGGATTTTTTTATGGATTTTTTAATGGATTTTTTTATGGATTTTTTTAAGGATTTTTTAATGGATTTTTTTAATGGATTTTTTTAAGGATTTTTTTAAGGATTTTTTTATGGATTTTTTAATGGATTTTTTTATGGATTTTTTTAAGGATTTTTTTATTGATTTTTTTATGGATTTTTTTAAGGATTTTTTTATAGATTTTTTTTATGGATTTTTTTATGGATTTTTTTGAGGATTTTTTTATGGATTTTTTTATGGATTTTTTTATGGATTTTTTTATGGATTTTTTTATAGATTTTTTTTAAGGATTTTTTTTATGTATTTTTTTATGGATTTTTTTATGGATTTTTTTAAGGATTTTTTTTAAGGATTTTTTTATGGATTTTTTTATGGATTTTTTAAAGGATTTTTTAATGGATTTTTTAATGGATTTTTTTTATTGATTTTTTTAAGGATTTTTTTAAGGAATTTTTTATGGATTTTTTAATGAATTTTTTTATGGATTTTTTTATGGATTTTTTAAAGGATTTTTTTATGGATTTTTTTAAGGATTTTTTTTATGGATTTTTTATGGATTTTTTTAAGGATTTTTTTATGGATTTTTTATGGATTTTTTTAAGGATTTTTTTATGGATTTTTTATGGATTTTTTTAAGGATTTTTTTATGGATTTTTTTATGAATTTTTTTATGGATTTTTTAAAGGATTTTTTTAAGGATTTTTTTATGGATTTTTTTAAGAATTTTTTTATGGATTTTTTTATGGATTTTTTTATGGATTTTTTTAAGGATTTTTTTAAGGATTTTTTTATAGATTTTTTAATGGATTTTTTTATTGATTTTTTTAAGGATTTTTTTATAGATTTTTTTATGGATTTTTTTACGGATTTTTTAAGGATTTTTTTATAGATTTTTTTATGGATTTTTTTATGGATTTTTTTAAGGATTTTTTTAAGGATTTTTTTATGGATTTTTTTATGGATTTTTTTATGGATTTTTTAATAGATTTTTTTAAGGATTTTTTTAAGGATTTTTTTATGGATTTTTTTAAGGATTTTTTTATGGATTTTTTTATGGATTTTTTTATGGATTTTTTTAAGGATTTTTTTATGGATTTTTTTTAAGGATTTTTTTAAGGAATTTTTTATGGATTTTTTTTATGGATTTTTTTAAGGATTTTTTTATCGATTTTTTATGGATTTTTTAAAGGATTTTTTTATGGATTTTTTATGGATTTTTTTAAGGATTTTTTTATGGATTTTTTTATGAATTTTTTTATGAATTTTATAAAGGATTTTTTTAAGGATTTTTTTATGGATTTTTTTAAGAATTTTTTTATGGATTTTTTTATGGATTTTTTTATGGATTTTTTTAAGGATTTTTTAAAGGATTTTTTTATAGATTTTTTTATGGATTTTTTTATTGATTTTTTTAAGGATTTTTTTATGGATTTTTTAAAGGATTTTTTTATGGATTTTTTTAAGGATTTTTTTATGGATTTTTTTATGGATTTTTTTAAGGATTTTTTTAAGGATTTTTTTATGGATTTTTTTATGGATTTTTGAAAGGATTTTTGAAAGGATTTTTGAAAGGATTTTTTTATGGATTTGTATCTTTTTCATGTTTGTTTTCACGATTTTTTTCAGGATTTATTTCAGGATTTTTTTTAGGATTTTTCACTGCATTATTTACTACATTTTTCTGTATCTTTTTTTGTAATTTATTCTGCATTTTTTCTGTTTTATTTTTATTTAATAGTTAGCAATATTTCCCTAATTGTTAATAAATAATAATTAAAAAATTCATCGAAAGAGGATGCAGAATTTTAATTGAAAAATAAAGAGAAAATGATAAAAGAAATTAATTTATTTTATTTATCGTGCATATTATTGTTTATATTTTCTGAATTATTTCTGCATTCATTCCATTTAGTAATCAGCAATATTTCTCTAATTAATCATGAAAATTAATAAAAAACTTGAGCGAAAAAGAATGGAGAAATTTAATTGAAGACCAATTTTTTTAAGGATTTTTTTAAGGATTTTTTTATGGATTTTTTTTATGGATTTTTTTATGGATTTTTTAAGGATTTTTTAAAGGATTTTTTTAAGGATTTTTTTATGTATTTTTTTATAGATTTTTTTAAGGATTTTTTTATGGATTTTTTTAAGGATTTTTTTATGGATTTTTTTATGGATTTTTTAAAGGATTTTTTAATGGATTTTTAATGGATTTTTTTATTGATTTTTTTATGGATTTTTTTATGGATTTTTTTAAGGATTTTTTTAAGGATTTTTTTATGGATTTTTTTATGGATTTTTTATGGATTTTTTTATAGATTTTTTTAAGGATTTTTTTAAGGATTTTTTTATGGATTTTTTTATGGATTTTTTTATGGATTTTTTTAAGGATTTTTTTATGGATTTTTTTATGGATTTTTGAAAGGATTTTTGAAAGGATTTTTTTATGGATTTGTATCTTTTTCATGTTTGTTTTCACGATTTTTTTCAGGATTTATTTCAGGATTTTTTTTTAGGATTTTTCACTGCATTATTTACTACATTTTTCTGTATCTTTTTTGTGATTTATTCTGCATTTTTTCTGTTTTATTTTTATTTAATAGTTAGCAATATTTCCCTAATTGTTAATAAATAATAATTAAAAAATTCATCGAAAGAGGATGCAGAATTTTAATTGAAAAATAAAGAGAAAATGATAAAAGAAATTAATTTATTTTATTTATCGTGCATATTATTGTTTATATTTTCTGAATTATTTCTGCATTCATTCCATTTAGTAATCAGCAATATTTCTCTAATTAATCATGAAAATTAATAAAAAACTTGAGCGAAAAAGAATGGAGAAATTTAATTGAAGACAAATTTTTTAAAGGATTTTTCAAAGGATTTTTTAAAGGATTTTTTTAGGGATTTTTTTACTGATTTTTTTAAGGATTTTTTTAAGGATTTTTTTATGGATTTTTTTTTGAATTTTTTTATGGATTTTTTAAAGCATTTTTTAAAGTATTTTTTTATGGATTTTTTTTAAGAATTTTTTTATGGATTTTTTTATGGATTTTTTTATGGATTTTTTTAAGGATTTTTTTATAGATTTTTTTATGGATTTTTTTATGGATTTTTTTAAGGATTTTTTTATAGATTTTTTTATGGATTTTTTTATGGATTTTTTTAAGGATTTTTTTAAGGATTTTTTTATGGATTTTTTTAAGGATTTTTTTATAGATTTTTTTATAGATTTTTTTAAGGATTTTTTAAAGGATTTTTTTATGGATTTTTTTATGGATTTTTTTATGGATTTTTTTAAGGATTTTTTTATGGATTTTTTTATGGATTTTTGAAAGGATTTTTGAAAGGATTTTTTTATGGATTTGTATCTTTTTCATGTTTGTTTTCACGATTTTTTTAAGGATTTATTTCAGGATTTTTTTTAGGATTTTTCACTGCATTATTTACTACATTTTTCTGTATCTTTTTTTGTAATTTATTCTGCATTTTTTCTGTTTTATTTTTATTTAATAGTTAGCAATATTTCCCTAATTGTTAATAAATAATAATTAAAAAATTCATCGAAAGAGGATGCAGAATTTTAATTGAAAAATAAAGAGAAAATGATAAAAGAAATTAATTTATTTTATTTATCGTGCATATTATTGTTTATATTTTCTGAATTATTTCTGCATTCATTCCATTTAGTAATCAGCAATATTTCTCTAATTAATCATGAAAATTAATAAAAAACTTGAGCGAAAAAGAATGGAGAAATTTAATTGAAGACCAATTTTTTTAAGGATTTTTTTAAGGATTTTTTTATGGATTTTTTTATGGATTTTTTTATGGATTTTTTAAGGATTTTTTAAAGGATTTTTTTAAGGATTTTTTTATGTATTTTTTTTAGATTTTTTTATGGATTTTTTTAAGAATTTTTTTAAGGATTTTTTTATGGATTTTTTTATGGATTTTTTAAAGGATTTTTTAATGGATTTTTTAATGGATTTTTTTATTGATTTTTTAAAGGATTTTTTTTAAGGATTTTTAAATGGATTTTTTTATGGATTTTTTTTAAGGATTTTTTTAAGGATTTTTTTATGGATTTTTTAAAGGATTTTTTAAGGATTTTTTAAAGGATTTTTTTAAGGATTTTTTTATGGATTTTTTTATGGATTTTTTAAAGGATTTTTTAATGGATTTTTTAATGGATTTTTTTATTGATTTTTTTATGGATTTTTTTATGGATTTTTTTAAGGATTTTTTTAAGGATTTTTTTATGGATTTTTTTATGGATTTTTTTATGGATTTTTTTATGGATTTTTTTAAGGATTTTTTTTAAGGATTTTTTTATGGATTTTTTATGGATTTTTTAAAGGATTTTTTAATGGATTTTTTTATGGATTTTTTTTATTGATTTTTTTATTGATTTTTTTAAGGATTTTTTTAAGGATTTTTTTATGGATTTTTTATGGATTTTTTAAAGGATTTTTTAATGGATTTTTTTATGGATTTTTTTATTGATTTTTTTATTGATTTTTTTAAAGATTTTTTTAAGGATTTTTTTATGGATTTTTTTATGGATTTTTTTATTGATTTTTTTAAGGATTTTTTTAAGGATTTTTTTATGGATTTTTTTAAGGATTTTTTTATGGATTTTTTAAAGGATTTTTTTAAGGATTTTTTTATGGATTTTTTTATGGATTTTTTTAATGATTTTTTTTATGGATTTTTTAAAGGATTTTTAAAGGATTTTTTAAAGGATTTTTTTAAGGATTTTTTATGGATTTTTTTATGGATTTTTTAAAGGATTTTTTAAAGGATTTTTCAAAGGATTTTTTAAAGGATTTTTTTATGGATTTGTATCTTTTTCATGATTTTTTTCACGATTTTTTTCAGGATTTATTTCAGGATTTTTTTTAGGATTTTTCACTGCATTATTTACTACATTTTTCTGTATCTTTTTTTGTAATTTATTCGGCATTTTTTCTGTTTTATTTTTATTTAATAGTTAGCAATATTTCCCTAATTGTTAATAAATAATAATTAAAA
This sequence comes from Leptopilina syphax, assembly GCA_032872505.1. NCBI lineage: Eukaryota > Metazoa > Arthropoda > Insecta > Hymenoptera > Figitidae > Leptopilina > Leptopilina syphax. The sequence continues at coordinate 23,650,648 of CM065468.1, read as the reverse complement.
AATTCATCGAAAGAGGATGCAGAATTTTAATTGAAAAATAAAGAGAAAATGATAAAAGAAATTAATTTATTTTATTTATCGTGCATATTATTGTTTATATTTTATGAATTATTTCTGCATTCATTCTAGGATTTTTTTCAGGATTTTTTTCAGGATTTTTATCAGGATTTTTTTCATGATTTTTTTCATGATTTTTTTTCAGGATTTTTTCACGATTTTTTTCATGATTTTTTTAGGATTTTTATCAAGATTTTTATCAGGATTTTTTTCAGGATTTTTTTCATGATTTTTTTTAGGTTTTTTTCAGGATTTTTTTCAGGATTTTTTCAGGATTTTTTTCAGGATTTTTTTTCAGGATTTTTTCAGGATTTTTTTCAGGATTTTTTTCAGGGTTTTTATCAGGATTTTTTTCAGATTTTTTTTATTATTTTTGAAAATAATTGAATTTCTCAAATCATTTGTAATTTCTTCAAAATTCTCCAAATCATATCGTACAATTTACAAATTTTTTGGTCTTTTTCTTTTAAATGACGAGACTTTACAGACCTTTTTTCAGAAAAACGGACTTTTATGGGATTTACGGACCTAATTCGAATCCTGAGGAATGAGAGAAAGTGCTTGAGAAAAAAACGAAGAAATTGAATCAAGAAATTATAACTTATAAAAAAAAGTTATGACAATAGGCAATTACACTAAAAATGTAAAATGATTTAAGCAAATTAACGAGGAAATAATGCTTAAGGCTGAAAAAATGAATGATTTGAAAGTACAGTACGACAATATAGACAAAGAAATTTGGAAAAATATGGTAAAAACCAGAACGTTGGGAGAAAATGTTTCGAATTTCCAATTATTCGGACAAAATTGTTATAGATTTTCCTTCAAAAAGTCTTACGTATATACATAAGATTAAAATTTGTATATAAATAAAAAAATAAAATATTAAAAGAAAAATTTACGAATAGTACTAGATAAAGCTTTTGCAGAGTATAAAGAAATAATAAAAAGTCTTTCTATCATGAAAAAAGTTTTCTGCTTTATCAAGATAACTCTAGAGTTACTTTTCTATAATTGGAATTTATGATCCATTACAGAGAAATATAAAAAAAGAATCAATGTATTCAGAGTTTTGCATACAAATAGTTAAAAAAAAAATTTTCTCTCCACAAAAAAAACTATTTTCTTTCTGGTCAAAGAATATAAACATTTCGTAATATCTTATTTCAATTTATTTGAAATAAAACATATATACGCACAAACAATGTATATTGTGAAATGTACAAAGAATCGCCTTTTGTAATCGCACAGACATATATAAGAACCCGAAGATTTCCTTTTCTAAAGAAAACACAAGAACGAGACATTGATTTCATCAGATTTTTCTTTACCTTTTCAAGACATATCTAATTTGATCGTGAATGTTCTTGAAAATTGAAATCCTAACAACAACCACTCCAAAGTATATATAATATTTTTCTTGAAAAATTGTTATTTTCTTTATTTTTTTTTCCTTTTTTTATTATTGGAAGAAAAATAAATGGCAAAAAATAAGTACCTCAACACACATCTTTTATTATACAATGAAAAGATTTCTCGAGTGTATTGTTGAAACTTATTAAAAGTTACATCAAGAGGATTAAATGGGACAAAACTTTGTCTCGATAGATATAGAAATATATATATTAATTTTTTTTCTTCAATAATACGTTCTTTCTTTCTATAAAGAATCATACATTTATATACGTATTTTATACTCCTCGTAATTCTATTTGATGTATAGAAATTGTGGGCAAAACTATTTTACAGATCTATATATTCATGTGGTTAGAGTTTTGGAGTTGGAAATGTGCCGTGGGTAATTTCACGAGAACTTTCCAAAAACCCTTAATTTTATTAACATATGGATACTTTCTGAATTAAGAAAAAAAATTCTTTTCCTCAAGAGACGGGGAAATTTCCGGAAAATTGATTTCGAGATTTGTCCGAATTTCATTTTATTACGTACAATTCGGGAATTTGAATTCTTTATTTTAGTTATATACTTTTACCGCGTATAATTTCGTTCGAACATTTTAGCTTCTATTAAATAGAGAAGTGCTTCTTCATTTTTCATTTGCATATTATACTATAAATAAATTTTTTTAAAAAAGACTTTAAGAAAATTCACTGTAAAAAACAAGTATCTTAAAATACACTGTAGTTTTTTTAATTATAAAAAAAAATTGAAATTTTTCAGGGCTCGAACTAGGTATGTAAATCCCGTAAAAGTCCATAAATTTGCTTCAAGTCTATAAAAGTAAGTTTTTTTTTAAAAAAGGTCAATAAAGTCCGGAATTTGATTGACAAAAGATAAAAAGTTCGTAAATTCTGTATTTTTTGCGTATATTTTGTATTTTTTCCGTATTTTTTTAATTTTAGCGTATTTTTTTAATTTTGGCTTATTTTTGCGTATTTTTTAATTTTGTCGTATTTTTCCGTATTTTTTGTATTTTTGCGTATTTTTTTAATTTTGTCGTATTTTTCCGTATTTTTTTATTTTTGCGTATTTTTTTAATTTTGGCGTATTTTTTTAATTTTAGCGTATTTTTTCCGTATTTTTTGTATTTTTGCGTATTTTTTTAATTTTAGCGTATTTTTCTAATTTTGGCGTATTTTTTCCGTATTTTTTGTATTTTTGCGTATTTTTTTAATTTAAGCGTATTTTTCCGTATTTTTTGTATTTTTGCGTATTTTTTCATTTTTAGCGTATTTTTTTAACTTTGGCGTATTTTTCCGTATTTTTTGTATTTTGCGTATTTTTTTAATTTTGGCGTATTTTTTTAATTTTAGCGTATTTTTTCCGTATTTTTAGTATTTTTGCGTATTTTTTTAATTTTGGCGTATTTTTCCGTAATTGTTGTATTTTTGCGTATTTTTTTTAATTTTAGCGTATTTTTCTAATTTTGGCGTATTTTTCCGTATTTTTTGTATTTTTGGGGTTTTTTTTTAATTTTGGCGTATTTTTTTAATTTTAGCGTATTTTTCCGTAATTTTTGTATTTTTGCGTATTTTTCTAATTTGGCGTTATTTTTCCGTATTTTTTGTATTTTTGGGTTTTTTTTTAATTTTGGCGTATTTTTTTAATTTAAGCGTATTTTTCCGTATTTTTTGTATTTTTGCGTATTTTTTTAATTTAAGCGTATTTTTCCGTATTTTTTGTATTTTTGCGTTATTTTTTTAATTTAAGCGTATTTTTCCGTATTTTTTGTATTTTTGCGTATTTTTTTAATTTTGCGTATTTTTTTAACTTTGGCGTTATTTTTTCCGTATTTTTTGTATTTTTGCGTATTTTTTTTAATTTTAGCGTATTTTTTCCGTATTTTTTGTATTTTGCGTATTTTTTTAATTTTTGGCGTATTTTTCCGTATTTTTTTTAATTTTGGCGTATTTTTTCCGTATTTTTTGTATTTTTGGGTTTTTTTTTAATTTTGGCGTATTTTTTTAATTTAAGCGTATTTTTTCCGTATTTTTTGTATTTTTGCGTATTTTTTTAATTTAAGCGTATTTTTCCGTATTTTTTGTATTTTTGCGTATTTTTTTAATTTTAGCGTATTTTTTTAACTTTGGCGTATTTTTCCGTATTTTTTGTATTTTTGCGTATTTTTTTAATTTTGGCGTATTTTTCCGTAATTGTTGTATTTTTGCGTATTTTTTTAATTTTAGCGTATTTTTCTAATTTTGGCGTATTTTTCCGTATTTTTTTTATTTTTGCGTATTTTTTTTAATTTAAGCGTATTTTTCCGTATTTTTTGTATTTTTGCGTATTTTTTGTATTTTTGCGCATTTTTTTAATTTTGTCGTATTTTTCCGTATTTTTTGTATTTTTTGCGTATTTTTTAAATTTTTAGCGTATTTTTTTAACTTTGGCGTATTTTTCCGTATTTTTTGTATTTTTGCGTATTTTTTTAATTTTGGCGTATTTTTTTTATATTTTAGCGTATTTTTCCGTATTTTTTGTATTTTTGCGTATTTTATAATTTAAGCGTATTTTTCCGTATTTTTTGTATTTTTTGCGTATTTTTTTAATTTTAGCGTATTTTTTTATACTTTGGCGTATTTTTCCGTATTTTTTGTATTTTTGCGTATTTTTTAAATTTTAGCGTATTTTTTTAACTTTGGCGTATTTTTCCGTATTTTTTGTATTTTTGCGTATTTTTTTAATTTTTGGCGTATTTTTTTAATTTTAGCGTATTTTTCCGTATTTTTTGTATTTTTGCGTATTTTTTTAATTTTGGCGTATTTTTCCGTAATTGTTGTATTTTTGCGTATTTTTCTAATTTTGGCGTATTTTTCCGTATTTTTTTTATTTTTGCGTATTTTTTTAATTTAAGCGTATTTTTCCGTATTATTTGTATTTTTGCGTATTTTTTTAATTTTAGCGTATTTTTTTAACTTTGGCGTATTTTTCCGTATTTTTTGTATTTTTGCGTATTTTTTAAATTTTAGCGTATTTTTTTAACTTTGGCGTATTTTTCCGTATTTTTTGTATTTTTGCGTATTTTTTTAATTTTGGCGTATTTTTTTAATTTTAGCGTATTTTTCCGTATTTTTTGTATTTTTGGGTTTTTTTTTTTTAATTTTGGCGTATTTTTTTAATTTAAGCGTATTTTTCCGTATTTTTCGTATTTTTGCGTATTTTTTAAATTTTAGCGTATTTTTTTAAACTTTGGCGTATTTTTCCGTATTTTTTGTATTTTTGCGTATTTTTTTAATTTTAGCGTATTTTTCCGTATTTTTTGTATTTTTGCGTATTTTTTTTAATTTTAGCGTATTTTTCCGTATTTTTTGTATTTTTGCGTATTTTTTTTAATTTTGGCGTATTTTTCCGTAATTGTTGTATTTTTTGCGTATTTTTCTAATTTTGGCGTATTTTTCCGTATTTTTTTTTATTTTTGCGTATTTTTTTAATTTAAGCGTATTTTTCCGTATTATTTGTATTTTTGCGTATTTTTTTTAATTTTAGCGTATTTTTTTAACTTTGGCGTATTTTTCCCGTATTTTTTGTATTTTTGCGTATTTTTTAAATTTTAGCGTATTTTTTTAACTTTGGCGTATTTTTCCGTATTTTTTGTATTTTTGCGTATTTTTTTAATTTTGGCGTATTTTTTTAATTTTAGCGTATTTTTCCGTATTTTTTGTATTTTTGGGTTTTTTTAATTTTGGCGTATATTTTTAATTTAAGCGTATTTTTCCGTATTTTTTGTATTTTTTGCGTATTTTTTAAATTTTAGCGTATTTTTTTAACTTTGGCGTATTTTTCCGTATTTTTTGTATTTTTTGCGTATTTTTTTAATTTTAGCGTATTTTTCCGTATTTTTTGTATTGTGGCGTATTTTTTTTAATTTTGGCGTATTTTTCCGTAATTGTTGTATTTTTGCGTATTTTTTTAATTTTAGCGTATTTTTTTAACTTTGGCGTATTTTTCCGTATTTTTTGTATTTTTGCGTATTTTTTTAATTTTGGCCTATTTTTTTAATTTAAGCGTATTTTTCCGTATTTTTTGTATTTTTGCGTATTTTTTTTAATTTAAGCGTATTTTTCCGTATTTTTTGTATTTTTGCGTATTTTTTTAATTTTAGCGTATTTTTTTAACTTTGGCGTATTTTTCCGTATTTTTTGTATTTTTGCGTATTTTTTTAATTTTGGCGTATTTTTCCGTAATTGTTGTATTTTTGCGTATTTTTTTAATTTTAGCGTATTTTTTCTAATTTTGGCGTATTTTTCCGTATTTTTTTTATTTTTGCGTATTTTTTTAATTTAAGCGTATTTTTCCGTATTTTTTGTATTTTTGCGTATTTTTTGTATTTTTGCGCATTTTTTTAATTTTTGTCGTATTTTTCCGTATTTTTTGTATTTTTGCGTATTTTTTAAATTTTAGCGTATTTTTTTAACTTTGGCGTATTTTTCCGTATTTTTTGTATTTTTGCGTATTTTTTTATATTTTGGCGTATTTTTTTAATTTTAGCGTATTTTTCCGTATTTTTTGTATTTTTGCGTATTTTTTTAATTTAAGCGTATTTTTCCGTATTTTTTGTATTTTTGCGTATTTTTTTAATTTTAGCGTATTTTTTAACTTTGGCGTATTTTTCCGTATTTTTTGTATTTTTGCGTATTTTTTAAATTTTAGCGTTATTTTTTTAACTTTGGCGTATTTTTCCGTATTTTTTGTATTTTTGCGTATTTTTTTAATTTTGGCGTATTTTTTTAATTTTAGCGTATTTTTCCGTATTTTTTGTATTTTTGCGTATTTTTTTAATTTTGGCGTATTTTTCCGTAATTGTTGTATTTTTGCGTATTTTTCTAATTTTGGCGTATTTTTCCGTATTTTTTTTATTTTTGCGTATTTTTTTAATTTAAGCGTATTTTTCCGTATTATTTGTATTTTTGCGTATTTTTTTAATTTTAGCGTATTTTTTTAACTTTGGCGTATTTTCCGTATTTTTTTGTATTTTTGCGTATTTTTAAATTTTAGCGTATTTTTTTAACTTTGGCGTATTTTTTCGTATTTTTTGTATTTTTGCGTATTTTTTTAATTTTGGCGTATTTTTTTTAATTTTAGCGTATTTTTCCGTATTTTTTGTATTTTTGGGTTTTTTTTTTAATTTGGGCGTATTTTTTTAATTTAAGCGTATTTTTCCGTATTTTTCGTATTTTTGCGTATTTTTTAAATTTTAGCGTATTTTTTTAACTTTGGCGTATTTTTCCGTATTTTTGTATTTTTTGCGTATTTTTTTAATTTTAGCGTATTTTTCCGTATTTTTTGTATTTTTGCGTATTTTTTTAATTTTAGCGTATTTTTCCGTATTTTTTGTATTTTTGCGTATTTTTTTAATTTTGGCGTATTTTTCCGTAATTGTTGTATTTTTGCGTATTTTTCTAATTTTGGCGTATTTTTCCGTATTTTTTTTATTTTTGCGTATTTTTTTAATTTTAAGCGTATTTTTCCGTATTATTTGTATTTTTGCGTATTTTTTTAATTTTAGCGTATTTTTTTAACTTTGGCGTATTTTTCCGTATTTTTTGTATTTTTGCGTATTTTTTAAATTTTAGCGTATTTTTTTACTTTGGCGTATTTTTCCGTATTTTTTGTATTTGTGCGTATTTTTTTAATTTTGGCGTATTTTTTTAATTTTAGCGTATTTTTCCGTATTTTTTGTATTTTTGGGTTTTTTTTTTAATTTTGGCGTATTTTTTTAATTTAAGCGTATTTTTCCGTATTTTTTGTATTTTTGCGTATTTTTTAAATTTTAGAGTATTTTTTTAACTTTGGCGTATTTTTCCGTATTTTTTGTATTTTTTGCGTATTTTTTTAATTTTAGCGTATTTTTCCGTATTTTTTGTATTTTTGCGTATTTTTTTAATTTTGGCGTATTTTTCCGTAATTGTTGTATTTTTGCGTATTTTTTTAATTTTAGCGTATTTTTTTAACTTTGGCGTATTTTTCCGTATTTTTTGTATTTTTGCGTATTTTTTTAATTTTGGCCTATTTTTTTAATTTAAGCGTATTTTCCGTATTTTTTGTATTTTTGCGTATTTCTACAATTTAAGCGTATTTTTCCGTATTTTTTGTATTTTTTGCGTATTTTTTTAATTTTAGCGTATTTTTTTAACTTTGGCGTATTTTTCCGTATTTTTAAATTTTTGCGTATTTTTTTAATTTTGGCGTATTTTTCCGTAAATGTTGTATTTTTGCGTATTTTTTTAATTTTAGCGTATTTTTCTAATTTTGGCGTATTTTTCCGTATTTTTTTTATTTTTGCGTATTTTTTTAATTTAAGCGTATTTTTCCGTATTTTTTGTATTTTTGCGTATTTTTTGTATTTTTGCGCATTTTTTTAATTTTGTCGTATTTTTCCGTATTTTTTGTATTTTTGCGTATTTTTTAAATTTTAGCGTATTTTTTTAACTTTGGCGTATTTTTCCGTATTTTTTGTATTTTTGCGTATTTTTTTAATTTTGGCGTATTTTTTTAATTTTAGCGTATTTTTCCGTATTTTTTGTATTTTTGCGTATTTTTTTAATTTAAGCGTATTTTTCCGTATTTTTTGTATTTTTGCGTATTTTTTTAATTTTAGCGTATTTTTTTAACTTTGGCGTATTTTTCCGTATTTTTTGTATTTTTGCGTATTTTTTAAATTTTAGCGTATTTTTTTAACTTTGGCGTATTTTTCCGTATTTTTTGTATTTTTTGCGTATTTTTTTAATTTTGGCGTATTTTTTTAATTTTAGCGTATTTTTCCGTATTTTTTGTATTTTTGCGTATTTTTTAATTTTGGCGTATTTTTCCGTAATTGTTGTATTTTTGCGTATTTTTCTAATTTTGGCGTATTTTTCCGTATTTTTTTTATTTTTGCGTATTTTTTTAATTTAAGCGTATTTTTCCGTAAATTATTTGTATTTTTGCGTATTTTTTTAATTTTAGCGTATTTTTTTAACTTTGGCGTATTTTTCCGTATTTTTTGTATTTTTGCGTATTTTTTAAATTTTAGCGTATTTTTTTAACTTTGGGCGTATTTTTCCGTATTTTTTGTATTTTTGCGTATTTTTTTAATTTTGGCGTATTTTTTTAATTTTAGCGTATTTTTCCGTATTTTTTGTATTTTTGGGTTTTTTTTTTAATTTTGGCGTATTTTTTTTAATTTAAGCGTATTTTTCCGTATTTTTCGTATTTTTGCGTATTTTGTAAATTTTAGCGTATTTTTTTAACTTTGGCGTATTTTTCCGTATTTTTTGTATTTTTGCGTATTTTTTTTAATTTTGGCGTATTTTTCCGTATTTTTTGTATTTTTGCGTATTTTTTTTAATTTTAGCGTATTTTTCCGTATTTTTTGTATTTTTGCGTATTTTTTTAATTTTGGCGTATTTTTCCGTAATTGTTTGTATTTTTGCGTATTTTTCTAATTTTGGCGTATTTTTCCGTATTTTTTTTATTTTTGCGTATTTTTTTAATTTAAGCGTATTTTTTCCGTATTATTTGTATTTTTGCGTATTTTTTTAATTTTAGCGTATTTTTTTAACTTTGGCGTATTTTTCCGTATTTTTTGTATTTTTGCGTATTTTTTTAAATTTTAGCGTATTTTTTTAACTTTGGCGTATTTTTCCGTATTTTTTGTATTTTTGCGTATTTTTTTAATTTTGGCGTATTTTTTTAATTTTAGCGTATTTTTCCGTATTTTTTGTATTTTTGGGTTTTTTTTTTAATTTTGGCGTATTTTTTTAATTTAAGCGTATTTTTCCGTATTTTTTGTATTTTTGCGTATTTTTTAAATTTTAGCGTATTTTTTTAACTTTGGCGTATTTTTTCCGTATTTTTTTGTATTTTTGCGTATTTTTTTAATTTTAGGCGTTATTTTTCCGTATGTTTTTGTATTTTTGCGTATTTTTTTAATTTTGGCGTATTTTTTGCGTAATTGTTGTATTTTTTGCGTATTTTTTTAATTTTTAGCGTATTTTTTTAACTTTGGCGTATTTTTCCGTATTTTTTGTATTTTTTGCGTATTTTTATTAATTTTGGCCTATTTTTTAAATTTAAGCGTATTTTTCCGTATTTTTTGTATTTTTGCGTATTTTTTTAATTTAAAGCGTAATGTTTTCCTTCCGTATTTTTTTTGTATTTTTGCGTATTTTTTTCAATTTTAGCGTCATTTTTTTTTTTTTTTTTTAAGTTTTTTTTAACGTTGGCGTATTTTTCCGTATTTTTTTGGTATTTTTGCGTATTTTTTTTAATTTTTGGCCGTATTTTCCTCCGTAATTGTTGTATTTTTGCGTATTTTTTTAATTTTAGCGTATTTTTTCTAATTTTGGCGTATTTTTCCCGTATTTTTTTTATTTTTGCGTATTTTTTTATATTTAAGCGTGATTTTTCCGTATTTTTTGGTATTTTATGGCCGTATTTTTTGTATGTTTTGCGCATTTTTTTTTAATTATTGTTCGTATTTTTTTTTCCGTATTTGTTTGTATGTTTTGCGTATTTTTTTAAATTTTAGCGTATTTTTTTAACTTTGGGCGTTATTTTTTCCGTATTTTTTGTATTTTTGCGTAATTTTTTTAAAAGTTTTGGCGTATTTTTTTAATTATTAGCGTAGTTTTTCCGTATTTTTTTGTATTTTTGGCGTATTTTTTTAATTTAAGCGTATTTTTTTTCCGTATTTTTGTTTGTATTTGTTGCGTATTTTTTTATAATTTAAGCGTATTTTTTTAACTTTGGCGTATTTTTCCGTATTTTTTGTATTTTTTTGCGTATTTTTTAAAATTTTAGGCGTATTTTTTTTTAACTTTGGGCGTATTTTTCCGTATTTTTTTGGTATTTTTTTGCCGTATATTTTTTAATTTTTGGCGTATTTGTTTTAATGTGTAGCGTATTTTTTCCGTATTTTTTGTAATTTTTGGCGTATTTTTTTAATTTTGGCGTATTTTTCCGTAATTGTTTGTCATTTTTGCGTATTTTTTTCTAATTTTGGCGTATTTTTCCGTATTGTTTTTTATTTTTGCGTATTTTGTTTAATTTAGAAGCGTATTTTTTCCGTATTATTTGTAGTTTTTGCGTATGTTTTTTAATTTTTAGCGTATTTTTTTAACTTTAGGCGTATTTTTCCGTATTTTTTGTATTTTTGCGTATTTTTTTAAATTTTAGCGTATTTTTTTACCTTTGGCGTTTATTTTTCCGTATTTTTTGTATTTTTGCGTATTTTTTTTTAATTTTGGCGTATTTTTTTAATTTTAGCGTATTTTTCCGTATTTTTGTTGTATTTTTGGGTTTTTTTTTAATATTTGGCGGATTTTTTTTAATTTAAGACGTATTTTTTCCGTATTTTTCCGTATTTTTGCGTATTTTTAATAATTTTAGCTCGTATTTTTTTAAACCTTGGCGTATCTTTTCCGTATTTTTTGTATTTTTGCGTATTTCTTTTAATTATTAGCGTATTTTTCCGTATTTTTTTGTATCTTTTTGCGTATTTTTTTAATTTTTAGCGTATTTTTCCGTATTTTTTGTATTTTTTATTATTGCGTATTTTTTTTTAATATATTGGCGTTAGTTTTTCCCGTAATTGTTGTATTTTTATGCCGTATTTTTCTAATTTTGGCGTATTTTTTCCGTATTTTTTTTTTATTTTTGCGTATTTTTTTCAATTTAAGCGTATTTTTCCGTATTATTTGTATTTTTGCGTATTTTTATTTAATTTTAGCGTATTTTTGTTAACTTTGGCGTATGTGTTCCCGTATTTTTTGTATTTTTGCGTATTTTTTAAATTTTAGCGTATTTTTTT